>OZ021679.1:8295899-8895899 GCA_963978505.1 Listrodromus nycthemerus
CGCACGCGCACGAGCGAGCAGTGTCGCGACGGTGCCGAGTGGGTCGCGTCCCTCGTCTCGCCACACTCGTTGCTGCGCACTCGCGCGTTCGCTCGTCCTACTGCACGCTCCATCGTAGGCAGCGACTATATTGCACGTTATCTTTGTCCGAGCCTAACCCAACATAACTGTCTGGCCAAACTATAAAACTCACGTCTCGAAACTCCTCCTTCTCTTTGTAACAGACATTTTTCCATGTACCATTGTCATCTTTTTTTTTTTTTTCCATGTACCGATCGCACCTACGCGGTTACTCATCCACCCGATCGCGATCGAAGAGGTTAAGTCACGTTGTTCCCTTTGCCCGAAGCTTTACCGACGGCTTCCGACTTTCTCCGAATAGATAGTAACGTTTGCCGTGGAGAGTTCGTCACAAAAAAAAAAAACAATAGAACGTCGATTATACTAACGCATATTCGGTTTTTCAAGCGTCTGTGTCGTTGCGTCGTCGCGCGACGTATCGAGCTCGAACTTGCACGGCAGTAACGCTTTTTTCTCTCTCCCTTTCTCTCTCTCTCTCTCTCTCTCTCTCTCGATTGTCACTCGTGGCTTCGTCTGTTATTACGCGTCTTGCAGAATCGCGAAAGACTGTCGCTCGTGGCTTCGTCTGTTTTTACGCGTCTTGCAGAATCGCGAAAGACTGTCCCTTTTTATTTACTACCGTGCGACTTGCGTTCGATTCTCTGGGTAGTAAATTGAGAGCGACAACACGGCGCTTCTATATTCTTAACGCAAACGACGCGTACCAACCGTAGAACAAAATAGAGCGAGCACTCGTTCGCTCGTCAATGGCGTATCAAGGGCATCGCTGGCTCTCGCTCGTGACGCAGGACACGTAACAATGACGAATAACGAAAACTATGAAGAAAAGATTTTATCATTCGTGCAATAACTCCTGTTCGATCATACGAATTTTCTCTCGTCCCATCGCTCCCGATCAGTTCGACTAATCGACTTTCTATTACATATATTTTCTTAACCTAATTTTTGTTTTCTCAAACAGATTGAAAATTCAGCATGGTTGATTTTTCTGTCTGCTACTAGTCGCCCGTTTGACCTTGGTACAACGTAACTCGGAAATTTCCGTAACTTCCGTAACTTTCAAAAATCCCCACTCCATTACTCACGCAATAATAATAATAATAACAATAATAATAATAATAATAATAATAATAATAATAATAATAATGTCAATCATAATAGGCTACATTTTCGTAGGTTTTGATATCTCGATGAATTATTATTATTATTGAATAACAATAATAATCGTTATTCCAAAAGAAAATAATTTTGCACGGGATAATTTTATTTGCTGAACATTTTTATATTGTTGTCGATTAAAAGCCTCGACGATTTAATAGCTTCCGTGATTTTTCGACACCTGAAAAATATCCACAACATCGGCCAATAATAATAGAAATCAAAATTTTCGTTCCATTGAATTCCCAGATGAAAAATTGTACAATTTAATTTCGTAATAATGATTATTATCGTTATCATGGAATGTAGAATTATTTTTCGTAGGGTGTTTCGAGTCTACGAAAGTTTGTGGCTGTGACCGTGTAACCGTGGTTGAACAAAGGTAGCCCGTGGCCCCGCTTTTATTTTCCTCTTTGTCGCGCGCCTCGCTTCCGGGTATATCACGGACGTTCACGACAGTACCAGTGCTGCCACTGTGGCCGCAGCGGTCCCCACGATGTGCCATAAATGTTTTTGCACTCGGGTCGAGATCGACAACCCTCGAGCGAGTTCGCCGCGCGAGGGAGAGCGGGAAAGCTCGGGGGCTCTCGCGTAAGTGTCCGAGAGGGACGACGAAATAATTCCCTCGAAATGTATCGACGATGACTTGACCTTACCGAACAGCGGCAAAGGAAGCCGAACACCTGTCGTTCTCGGTGCTCGACACGGAAGGGGATGAATCGGACCTACGCCTTCATTCGGGCCCGTTTTTGTGCCGGGTTTTGCCCACGCGGCCTGTCAGTACGCGTCCCCGCCGAGTTGCAGACGATACCGCGATAATTTCATGTCTACGTGCCTCGCAGCACGTGTGTTTTCGGTGCCCGATTCTCCTCAGTCAACAGTGAGCCGCTCGATCGACGACATTTTCTTTTTCTTGTGCAGAGAGTAGATAAAAAGTTTCGCTTTTTTTTCCGTCCACGTGGATAGACAATATAGGTTAGCTCGAATGTTCGATCACTCAGCGTCGAATTCGAAACACCGCTTCGGGCTGGAACGTCAGATCGACCATTATTTCGATTCGAGATAATTTTTTTATTCACCAGTGACTGTTTTACCGACCGTCGATCACGCTCAATTTTCAGCGCCAGTTTCGACGCTCGGGTTATCGAGAAATTAATAAGTTTCGAAAATTATAATTATATGTCGCGTTACAGTTTTGTTCTTTGTTGCTTTATGTTCGCCACGAAAAATATTGATTAAAATACTATGTAATTGCAACGGTACGGTTGTTGCTACTACATAATATATATATATTTTTTTTATCCACCTTAATTCGAACTACGATTCTCTACAGTGCCTTAATGAACACTGAACGAAGCGATTAATATTTATTTATTCTCGATTAATTGAATTATTAATTTAATTTAATTACGTATAATGAATTTATTTATTTATTTATTGATTTTTTGTTATTTTCAATTTTTTTTTCTCTTGTGTCAACAGATCGTTCGTGAAGGGGTCGCGCGACGATGACCGACGCCAGCGAGATCCAATATAAATCTAGAGAGGAGGAGTGCCGAAGCCTGGGCGCTCCGTCCATTTTTTAACTGGTACACTCCAGCGCCCCAGTGACCAAAACAGCTTTGCTTCGTGAGGGAGTAAGAAAAAAAAAAATAAGGAAATTCCACGTCCGAATAGAAAGAAAGAAGAAAAAAAAACGAGCAAGAAGCTGGACACTCGAATGACAAAGAACAAGGGTAGGTAAGAAAGAGGTGGCAAAACTGGAACCGCCTTAATCAATCGGTTCCTCGAATCGATAAGCCTCGAGTCGATTGCACGATCGTTCTTTTTATTTATCTATCTCGGGTTGACGATTCACTCGATTCGGGCAATCTCGACGAGAGGAGTCACAACATGAGATTGAAGGATAGTCATTAATTCGGTAAATTATCCAAATGACTATTTTCTCTATCGTGTTATTTTTTTTTTAACGTTAGTTGGTATTTTTTTTTTAATTAACTTTTTCTATTGCAGATCCGCGATTGACCGTTGACGGGACGGAAACAGTGAAGAATACCGACAGGACCAAGCGAACGTAAAGATAGGAAAACGAGGACGACTAGCTCATCGAAGAGGAAGAAAAAAAATTCCACAACTCGGACGAAAAAGGCAAACGAGAATTTTTGCGAGCGATCGAACGTCGCGCGTCCGTTTTTCATGGATTTTGACTGCAGAAAGTCGAGCACCTCGCGAGGTCCGTACCGCGGCAGAAGCAAGCTCGTTCGCACACCGCAAACGAGAACGTACGTTTTCCCGAATCATTCGATCACGAGACTCGCGGCTAAAACGTTTTATTAATTTATCACCCAAAGTTCCTGTCTTGAATCGCGCTAGCTTAAAGTAAAAAAAAATAATAACGAATCCAATAATAATAATAATAATAATAAAAACAGCCGACCCAAGGCGCACCAAAAACTTTATCAATTTTGTCGAGCAAAATTGACCAAAGTTTCGATCGTCAGAGAACGAAAAGAAATTCACGAAATAATTCGAGGATCCCGTAACCGCTCGCGGGCTGGCATCGACAAAAGGGAACAGTTGGGAAAAAAATAAATAAAAAAAAAGGATAATTAAAAAAAAAAAGGAGGCGCCGTCTCGTGTCGAAAGTCGTGGAAGCGTGTGAAATGCCTAGATGCTGCAATGATAATAACAAAGCAGTGAGTCCGGTGAGCGGTGTTACGAGGAGGCATCAAAACGGCGATCCCGAGGACATAATTACTCTGACTCCGGGAAATCGTTCATCGACGATCGCCGGTAATCACAACGATTTCGAGGACGATAATACTCAGCGACACAATCATCACCATCATCATCAGATTAATCAGCTACAGAGTCGCGATATCGTGGTCGAGAAATCGCACAGAAGGCTGCGCTGCGACCTCAGCCCCGTGCCGACCAGCCAGAACAGCGGTCTGAGCATCAAGTTACTCGGTCTGAAGGTGAGACCGACGTTTTCTTTGCTGTACGCAAACTCGATCAAGGTGAAGCGACTGGGCAGGAATCCGTTCGGAGCGATATTTTTCTTTTTCATTTGCGAATCGACGGCACGAAGTTTGTACAAAAAGTAATTAAGAATTCCGTTTATTATTCCACGCTGATTGCGAATGCTGAACTCGATTCACTTGTGGAACGTTATTCGACGCGAAAAATCTCGTCGGATGGCGAACAAATATTTTTCCGGACAAAATTCGCAAATTTCGAGATCTCGGAATATCCAAACGGTTCGATAGATTTTTGTTAATCAAGCACTGAAACATTGTAAAGCGTCAGTCTATTTCCGTGTCAAATTTTGATACGACACGTGTATGTTTTCTCGAATCGAACCGATTTTACTAATTTTTTAAAGAAACAGGTTTTTGAGGCAACGCTCCATAAAAACGAACGTCTACATTCGATACCAAATGTCTTAGATTTAAATACTATATTTGTGTGCAATTTTAAAACGGTAGCTTCAAATCTTTGCGACATGACCGATTTACTACTGTACCAAATTTCAACTTACCGTCTCCAGCCGTTTCCGAGTCGTAGTCGTTTTAAAAAATGCCAATCAGTCACACACAGACAAACTCATACATTCAGATGCCAGTTAAAAACCGCGTTTCCTGACGTTTTACGACTATTCCAAGCAGTCTGACATTAAAATTCCGACAGTTTTTTTTTCCGCAAAAACAACCTCATCTATGAGGAATAAAAAAAATTATTTTATCATTATAATAACGATAGCGATGCCAATTAATTATTTTTATGGAGTATGACGTGGAGCTCGATCGTTCGGCGATTCAGAGATAGATAAATTTTCTAATTTTGGAATATTTCTATTTTTCCAGACAGATAAGGGCATAAGGCAGGAGCACCAGGTGAGCACAAGCGGCGGGCACAGAGGACGAGAAAAGGAGGCGAAAAAGAGAGCAGCTATAGGCAACGCAGTGCGCGGGCTCTTCCCATCTGGCCACAGCAAACAGGACAGGTATAATGATGTCTGTATCAGAGAAAATCATGCTTCTTACATTTTTTCTACCCCTCTCCGCCCATAATTCGTTTCACGTATACACGAACACTGCATCGCTATTGTTCATTGATTAGCCTCTGCACCAGTCACGATAGTTTTTTAGCCCCCTATTTTTTTTTTTTTTTTTTTTTTTTTAGTAGAGCAGTCTTAGTCGTAGCGATAGTCGGTTCGTTCACTTTTGTAAAATCTGTGAACAAAAAAAATTAATAGAAAGATGATAATTGAACATTTTTTATTTACATTTTTTAAATCATGAAACAGAAATAATTCATATATTATAATGGATATCTCTCCTCGCTCCCCCGTTTTGTCTGTACCGTTTGCACTGAGCGCAGCCTTTGCGCGATCTTTGAGCGTACGTAATCGGCGCCTCTTATCCATGCACAGTCTCGATTTATGTTCACACAGCTGTGAATTTTTTTTTTTTTTGTGTCTCCACATCGCGCCGTTTCTCTCGATTGCTTCTCTGTCGCCTCTCAATATATATATATATATATACATGATCAAGATAACTAATTAATCGTAACGATCGTAATTCTTCGAAGATAACTTTCCTCTGATACATTAAAAAAAAAGTCGATCTCCATTTTTATTGTGATCGCGTTACTGGCTGTGTGTAAAATATTAGAGTCGCTAATATTCGGTCGGCACGTCGCTAATCCCAGCGATAACGGTTGTGTTTGATTTAAAAAAAAAAAAAAAACGACGCCTATTCAGACAGGCGAGCAAACAGTTGAATTATCGAATCGATGCTGAGAAGAACCCACGACGTTTTGGACGAATTCTCGGCGGCTTTTTTTCTTTGTTGTTAATTTTTTTAATTATTTATTTCGTCACTCGTCAACGTAGCGTTGCGATCCTATCCGAAAACGTAATATTTTGCGGAATTTTTAAGACATTTTTTCGTGTGATTTCGAAATATCTTGGGGGAATCTTTCTTCTCTTTTTAATTATGTTTTTTTTTTCGTTTTAATTACAGGTATGAGACAAGCAGGCAACGTGGGTCGGGCGGGACCGGTGGTGTTGGCCTGTCCGGCCTTTGTCCTAAGCTGGTGGCCGGTGGAGGCAGCAGCGGTAGCCAGGGCGGTGGTATCGGCCTGGGAGTGGGCCACTTAGCCTCTCAGGAATCCGGAGGACCCTGCGCTGGCCTCGTCACCACAACGACGGCAGCGCAGAGGAGCCAGCACAACAATAACACCCACGGTCATCGACGTCAGCGGAAGCTCTCTATCATAACCCAGCCAGCATCCGGTGCTCACGGGCCTGCCGATCGAAAGGTTCAATGGATTATTATAATTTTAAAAAAAAATCTGGACACCGTTCAGGGCTTGTCTCTAATTTTTCCTAATAATTTTTTATTTATTTATAAGCCCCACGTGCGATCGTTCTTAACGACATTCCGATCACGTATCCCGGATCTTAACACGAAAGATTGTAGAAGAGCTTCCATTTTATTTTATATCGTTTTATATTTTTTAAAAAGTGTCCACGAAAAATTAAATCGACAATTCATATAGTGCGTTGGCGGAATTTTTCCACACGTTTGGAACGCTTGATCATGAACGATTGTTAATGCTTTTTTTTTTGTTATTTACGAGAGTAAATGAATCATCATTTTTGATTGTCGGAAATTCTTTTGAAAATAAAATAACGATGAATTTATTTTAAACAGATACCGTCCGGCGTCAATCGTTCCTCCGCTGCCTTCACCAAAAAGCAGCAACAGCAGTCACGCGGTTCGAGTGTCGCGCTCGATCACGGTGTCGATCCGGCGTCGGTAACGAGCAATGGCGTGACGGCGGGCTCGCCGTCCCCGAGGAAGAGGCACTCTTCCGGTCTCACAGACGGCTCATCGAGCTCGAGTCTTCAGCTGTTATCCTCGTGCCTCGATCAGGGCTCGAGCAGCGACCCCACCTGCAGCGATGCCGAGGAAGCGATCGCTGTTGTCGAAACAATGTCTAGGATACCAGGTAAAACGATAGCCAAAACGGTTGGTACATTGATTTCCATTGGAATAACAAAAAAATCAATAAAGTTGCAACTATAATTATAGTTGTATTATTTATTGCTTTTTTTTCGATAAAGAAATTTGACAAACTATCCACGTGATTTGTCGCTTATGGCGGTCTCGCGACCGTGTACAATATTTCCTAGGTGCGAGAATATTAAATTGCACGAGAAGTTCCATAGTAATGCTAAAGTAAAAAAAAAATTAACTGCAATTGATATCATTAGACCGAGTGGATTTTTTATTCACGATCACAAGACTGTCACGAGCGCACAAATTCATGAAATTATTGATACTATTTTCTGAAATTATTGATACTATTTTCTGAAATTATTGATACTATTTTCTGAAATTAGTGATACTATTTTCGGAAATTAGTGATACTATTTTCTGAAATTATTGATACTATTTTCTGAAATTATTGATACTATTTTCTGAAATTATTGATACTATTTTCTGAAATTATTGATACTATTTTCTAATAAAACAGGAGTCTTGATATATTTTTAAGAAAAAAATTTAATAAGAAAAAATCACTAAACAGAACATTGATATGGTTGCAGGTATAAGTTCGACACCTTCCACGCCAACCGGCAAAGCGAAACCTAGGAAAATAAGCAATGAGGAAAAGACTGTAGATCGTGGCTCGGCCTGCACCGACTTCGACCCGACGTCGGTCAGGCGCGGCGACGATCGTAAAAATAAATCTCGGAAGGTATCTCCCGAGATTGACGAGGACCGGGGTTCGACTACCGGGAGTACCAACACGGGAACGATGTCGTCGTCGATCCCCGAAAAGAGTTTCTCGACAGGGACGGAGTCTGCGGGAACGACGACGGGAACGCCGATACGAAAGATATCGCTGAGAAACGTGGACGGTGAGAGTTCGTCGCAAGCGAAACGAAGATCGGCGGGTCACTCGCGCTCGATGGACAGCGCGGAGAGGCAGCGTCACGAGCACTCTCCATCGTGCCGGAACGACGATCGTTGCCGCAAGTCGTCCAAGGACTCGTCGGAGTCTCGCGAGGCGCGCAAAGCGTCTGGCGAACGTGTCGCGTCGGTCTCGCAGATACCGAAGCGACGAGTATCAAACGAGACCGTCGGCGAGACGAGTTCCAGAGAGTCCGCGGACGATTCATCGACCGAAACGAGGAAATCGACGATGATCGAGGGTAGAACGAAAAATTCGCGTTTCGTGACGTCGAAGGTTTCCGAGGAGACCGGCGAGACGTCGAGCAAGGGCACGAGTCAGGAAGTCGTCGAGGATGCCAAAGGAATTGACGGGGGCGACGATAGGGTAACGATTTACGACGAGGACGACAATGGAACGAGCATAAGCGACATAGTCGCGGCTCAGGCGCTCCAGGAGTCGCTGAGTAAAATGGCAAAGTCTAGCGACAGCGGTGGAGAGGCCGAGACGAAAGCGCAGGACGAGAGCCGGGTGAAAGCCGCGGCTACGGAACGAGGGGAAGAGGAGCGATCGAAAGACGTGACCGGGGTTGTCGTCACGGCGGAGGTTGCCATACAGGAGGAGACCGTAGAGGGATTCATCGGTCCGTTACTCGACGAAAATTTCAAGGCCGATGAGAAACTGGCGCAGAAGACGATGGCGATGGAAGACGTCAGAACTTTGCTGATGAAGGTCAAAGTTCAGGCCGTGGAGGACGACGACGATGAGGAAAAGGCGATCGGCATATCGCCGGACGGAAGGTTTCTGAAGTTTGAGGAGGAAATTGGACGGGGAAGTTTCAAGACAGTTTACCGGGGGCTCGACACGCAGACCGGTGTCGCTGTTGCCTGGTGTGAATTGCAGGTGAGATTCCCAACTGTTAATCGATATGTAAAGGAAATCTTCACCTCTGTGCAATCAAATCGTCGATTAATTAACCAATCCAATTGTCACGCAGTTAAACGGTAAATTATTTTTCAAAATCAAATAATCAAAAAATCCAATATCCAATAATAAAATAGTCACATAGTCACACAACCAAATGCTCAAATGGTTATTCAGTCAATTTCTCCAATATCCAGATACGCAAATACTCGGATACTCGAATACTGATGATCACTATGACGGACGATAACGGGTCTTCGCTTTCGTAAATGTTATTCGAACGGCGTACGGGTGACCGGGAAATAAGTTTATAATACCAAGCACGCCACGATATCAAAGCTTCACCTGTTGAAATTAGGCTGGAGAGCCGAATTAACAAATTCCGTCACGTAACGGATTTCCTTAAAAATGCCGACTATCTTTAATTCAAAATTAGAATACGAACGCCGTTTAATAACTCGATGTGACTAATGCTTTGTCCTTCGTTGATCAGGAAAAAAAATTGAACAAAACCGAGAGGCTGAGGTTTAGGGAGGAGGCCGAGATGCTCAAGGGACTTCAACATCCCAACATCGTGAGATTCTATGACTACTGGGAAGTGACGCTCACACGAAGAAAATACATCGTTCTCGTGACGGAACTTATGACATCTGGCACTCTGAAAACGTGAGAGCTCAGTTTCGACTTAAAAATAATGTTATAATTTTATTTTTAATGATTTTTAATTCCAAGATTTAATCGTAAACATAAAATAGTTTTCATAATTTTATGATAAATTATTTCATTAAAAAAAAAATCAAATTCATACTTTTATTTTTATATATTAAAAAAACAGGTATCTAAGACGATTCAAGAAGATAAATCCGAAAGTGGTGAAGTCATGGTGTCGACAAATTCTCAAGGGACTGTCGTTTCTTCATTCGCGCTCGCCGCCGATAATTCATCGGGATCTGAAGTGCGACAACATATTTATAACCGGCACAACGGGAAGCGTTAAGATCGGCGACCTCGGTCTTGCCACCCTCAAAAATCGCAGCTTCGCGAAGAGCGTAATCGGCACACCGGAATTTATGGCGCCCGAAATGTACGAGGAACACTACGACGAGTCCGTCGACGTCTACGCGTTCGGTATGTGTATGCTGGAAATGGCAACCAGCGAATATCCCTACTCGGAGTGCACCGGCCCCGCCCAGATATACAAACGCGTTGTGTCGGTAAGTTATCGTTGCAAACAGACTATGAAAAAGACAAAAAAAAAGCGAAAACATTGCAAAACTTTGATAATTTTTAAAATTTTGCAGGGTGTAAAGCCGCAGAGTTATGACAAGGTCGAAAATCCAGAGGTCCGTGACATAATAGAAATGTGCATACGCCTGCGCAAGGATGAGCGTCCGTTGGTGAAGGATCTCCTGAATCACGAATTTTTCGCCGACGATATCGGCCTCAAGCTCGAGATGGTGTCGCGGGACACGGCGGTAGCCGACGCGGACCTCTCTCGGGTGGAGTTTCGCTTGCGGGTACTCGATCCGAAGAAGCGAACGAACAAGCACAAGGAAAACGAGGCGATACAGTTTGATTTCGACATACGCGGCGACAACGCCGAGGAGGTTGCCTCGGAAATGGCAAAGTCGAGTCTCATACTCGAGGAGGATGCAAAGGCCGTGGCGAAGATGCTAAAAATGCAAATCGCCGGTTTGCTGAGGGAGCGGGAGGAGCGCAAGGTGCGCGAGGAAAAAGAGCGTCTTGACCGGGAGGCCGCGGAGACTCAGCAGAACACGGCGGCGGAAAATTTGCTGCAACAACAGCAACAGCAGCAGCAGCAACAAATGTTGCTGCAGCAGGTGCAGCTCCAGCAGCAACAGATCGCTTCGGGTATGACGATGCAGATGCAGGGACAGATGGGCCAGCCGATGCAGCAGCAGCAACCCATACAGATGCAGATTCAACCTCAGAGTCTCCAGCAAAATCAACAGCAGCCCGCTCAGAATATTCAACAGCAACCGGTACAGCTAGTGCAGCCTCAGCAGACTCAGCAACAAGCCGCAGCGAGCGCGCAGTACCAACAGCAGCAGCAGCAGTATCAACAACAGTTGCAGCAGCAACAGCAGCAGCAGCAGCAGCAGCAGCAGCAGCAGCAGTACCAGCAACAACAGACGGGACAGCAGCAGCAGTTTCAGCCGCAACAGCTGCAACAACAAAATACATCGCAGTGCTCGACACCCCAGACGATCCAGGGACCGCCGCAGTTCCCTGTAAAAAAACATTTCACTTTTCAAATTTCAAATTTTCAACGATAAAATGACAGTAATGTCGCGATAATTTTCCAATAATTTATACCGATGCTTTTTGCTTTCCCAGCAGCAGCAGCAGCAGCAGCAACAGCAGCAGCCTCAGATGCAGCAACAGACTCAGATTCAGCAGCAGCAGCAGCAGCCACAGATACAGCAGCAACAGCCTCAGATGCAGCAGCAACAACCGCAGATACAGCAGCAACAGCCTCAGCTGCAGCAGCAACAACCGCAGATACAGCAGCAACAGCCTCAGCTGCAGCAGCAACAACCGCAGATGCAGCAGCAACAACCGCAGATGCAGCAGCAACAACCACAGATGCAGCAGCAACAACCACAGATGCAACAGCAACAACCACAGATACAACAACAACAGCCGCAGATGCAACAACAGCAGCCACAAATGCAACAGCAGCCGCAGTTGCAGCAGCAGCAAGCACAGCAGCCGCAGTTGCAGCAACAGCAACAACAGCAGCCGCAGTTGCAGCAACAGCAACAACAACCGCAATCCCAGCAGCAGTACATTCAGCTTAACCAGATGGGAGTACCGCAGCAGTTAGCGATGGCCAGTCAGCCGGCTGGTCCGTTACAACCGCAGCTCCAGATTCCTCAATCTCAGCCTCAACAGTCTCAACAACCTCAGCAACAACAGCAACAGCATATCCTCGCGACTCAGGGACAAGCGCACTTGACCTATCCGCCGAATCAACAGATGCAGCACATACAGCAGTTGCACCAGACACCGATAAGCTGCTCGCCTCCCATCGCCGGGCAACAACAGTATTATCAGCAGCCCGGTCAGACTCAGGCCGGCTCCTACGCAAGCAGCGCGACGATTTATCAACAGACGAATATTCAACAAAGCAACATTCAGGCAAACATGCAGCAGGGCAATATCCAGGCCAATATTCAACCGAGCAACATTCAGGCGAATATACAACAAGCCAACATTCAGCAGCAAATCTACCACCAGTACGCCGCCGCTGCAACGGGAAACTCGGCCCCGGCTGGACACGTGGAGATCATGGCGGGTGGACAGTCCACCGGCAATCAGCCGATGTACTCGACAACGAACACTTCGCAGACCTTCGTTCAGCAACAGCAACAGGTGCAGATGCAGACAGGCGGTGCCGTGAATGTTCAGGGTGTTCAGAGCTCCGGAAACGTTCAAAGCGTTCAGAATATTCAGGCGAGCACGGTGACAAATATTCAGAGTGCACCGGCTATAATCGGTGGTGCGGTGCAGCAACCGCAGCATCAGCAGACCCAGCAGCAGAGCGTACTTGTTCAGATGCAGTACACCGCCAATGTCAACGTTCCGATAACGCCCGGAACCGCCGCTGTGCAGGCGCAGCAGGTCAACATTCAACAGCAGACCCTGCAGACCGCCAGCATACAGCAGTCCCAGCAACCTCTAATTCAACAGGGCCAGCAACAGTTCATAGGAAATAACGAGGTGTTCACCATCGTCGAGCGCAGCGCGCTCATCAAACAGGACACGATGGATTCGGTTCAGTCGGTCGCCAACGAATCGATTAATTCTCAGGACACCGGTGGAAATGCCGGTGCAAGTGGATCGAATGTCCTTCCTGGCTCCAATGATGGGTGAGCTGCCGGTCGTTGTTCACGATTCAATTTTTCCTTAGGTCGAATATCAACAGGGCATTATTAGTTGCCATGTCAAAAATATTAAAATTGATAATTAAAATATTACAGAAATAGGACGAGTATACGAGTATACGTAAAAACGTAAAAACGTAAAAACGTTGGAGTAACAATGATACTAACTTTGTTAATACATTTTCAGTAATCAAATTTGATTCACTACCAATAATTTGATTTTTTTAAAATTTATCGCTAGTATTTACGTATTGGTAATTTATTAGAAGACAAAAAAATTATTTTGTGATTATTATTTCAGGATGACTTCAGAAAATTCGGAGAGTGTCTCGGTGCCGGAGAGAAGTCGGGTGAAGAGATCGGGCACGAAGCGCCGAAAGCCCGGTATTAAATTGACGGTGCTTTCGGTGAGCAACAACGAGGGTCCGTCGATGACCGTCGAGTGTCAGCTTGACACGAGCAAACAGAAGACCGTGACTTTTAAGTTCGACCGGGACGACATGGTTCCCACGGATATTGCCAATAATCTGGTTCGTACGGGCATTCATAATTGCGTTATAAATTTTTTTAAATCGTTATTTTTATATGAATTATTTATTGTAAATTTTTGCGTCAGGTGGCGGAAAATTTGCTGCCTCAGTCTCAGTGCGAAACCTTTGTGGAACTCATCGAGGATATCGTTAAGCAGCTGCGACTGGATCCTAACAGGAGCCTCCCACTTGTCGCCCACGGTCCTCTCGACCAGTCGGCCGGTGGAAGTCCGGTCACCAGTCGACGACCCAGAGATCGTGACCACAGTCTCGATGCATCGAAGGTACGTTTTTCTTGAGATTCGAGACATATATATATATATATGTATATATATATTTTTTCTACATACGAGCTGCGAAGCCCGTGAACAATACGTTATGGTTCACGATCTATTTTTCCACGTTCGATCGTAGCAAAAAAAAAACAATTCTTTACGAAAAATTCACGTCGACGTAAATTTGGTGTTTTACAAAAAAAAAAAGAAAAGATAAATGAAAAATGAAAAATTCCCGACGGTCGCAATCTATACAATAACGTCCTGATCATGGTAAACTATGTCTGTGTGTGTGTCTGTGATTTTGGACGCAGCAGGTGAGACACGGCTCGCTGACTCGTCAGAGCAGCCACCGATCTTCGTACAAAGCTCATCGTAGGCACCGCTCGGTGAGTCTCGCCTTCCTAAGAAATCGACCCGCCTTCATTCGACATTTTCGAAATTCGATCATTTAATTTTGACCCACGTAAATTCGTCGATCACGAGTTTGTCGTCCGTGATAGAAAAAGAAAATGATTAATTCCTGTGACAAAAATTTCCTCCGTCTGACAATTCCCGCCGACTTCCTTCCGGTGTGAAATACAACGGTTGGTAATAAAATCTGTAATTGTTATTTTGTTTTTACAGCAGACCGTATTACGTTCGAAAACATATTGTTAGGAGAACATTCGTTGACATGAGAATTTTTGTACGAGTTTACGTTTGACCGGAAATGGACAGTGATCGAGAAAAAAAAAGTCTTATTACAGTTTCTATTACCGGCCATGCCTAGTTTAGGCGACGAGAAGGAGGCGTTACATCGCCTTGAGTAACACGATTTTAGATCCCTTGTGTGATTTTCTTTTTTCTTGTTTGTTGTGCGTTGTACTGAATATATATTTTCTTTGAGTTTAACTCAGGTACTGTTATTATGTAGACGATGGACTAACAGCAGAACAAGAATCCTGAAGGAGAGCGGGATAAAGTGGGCACCTTTGTCGCAGACGAGAATTTCCACTTGTATTCCAAAAAAAAAAATCTTACAAATGATCCATTTTCGCCTGGTGTTCCATTTTACCCACTCTCCTTCTGCGCAATCGCTGACGGCCCTCGGTATGCTTTTCCACGCGATTTTCACCAAATTTATCCCTGGACTTTTTTTTCGATTTGAAGTCTCGCAATAGCCAGTGTTGAATTATTTCGAATAATCCTTCTTCGAAAAATTCCTTGGGCAGAAAATATGTATATTTTTTCGTCGCTAAAGAGAATACCCTTCTACAAAATGTTGAGAAAGATTTCCGAAAGATGTTTTGAAATAAAAAAATGTTAATAGATAAATTATAATTTCCAGCGAGACGAAACGTCCAACACATCGACGCCGACGAAGTTGCTGCCGATCGACCAGATAATATCCCACATCGCCTCGGTGCCGCTCGATTCTCGTCAGCAGTCCGTCCAGACGCCCGACGGTCAGTCGGGAGCTGCGACGGGAACGGGAGACAGCGGCGCCTCCGCCGAGGTATCTCGGAGGTCGTCGACCTCGACGCAAAACACCGACACCCTGACTCCGGTCAATCTGCCATGCGACAACTTGGAGAATCCCGAAGTGGTGCAGTCTCTGATGTCGAGCAGCGACAGTACCCTTCTTCTGCACGACGGTGGGAACGTACTCGGCAGCCCCTGCGAGGAATTTCCACCCGACAGTCAGGAAGCGACGCAAAACGCGGTCGCTTCCCAGAGCTCGCAGATCGAGCTCGCTCATCAAGATGGAACGATGAAGGCGGAAGTCGACACTCCGGAAACATCGGCGAATGTCTCTCAGGAGACGGAGTCTCAGGACACGAGTCGCGAGTCCGTGGAGGCATCGGGCCCGAATGAACCCGCGAAACCACCGGCGGCACCGCCCATAAGAAAAATCTCGCGGTTCCTCGTGAGTCCAGTGGTCGAGAAGAAGCTCGTGTCCGGGGAGACAGAGTGCCGTGCACCTTCGGACACTACGGAATCACCCTCGACTCGTCCGGAAGGGGACACGATCGCGGATTTTCAACAACTCAGAGAAACCTCGAGTCAGTCCGAAGGCGTTCAGCAGCCTCAGACCTCCCAGGGGCTGCAGAATGTGACGCAGGTACAAATGGGCGTTGCCCATCTCCAGCAGTTGCTGGGGCAAATACAGCCGAAGATCGGAGCTTCCCAGACCAAGGAGAACGTTGCAATGCCTCAGCAGCCGCAGGTCATTCAGAATATCCAGCAGAACGTTGCTCAGGTACATTGCTACGTTCGGAGCTGTGAAATTTCTTACCGCATTGTCTTCTCAGTAAAACAAAACTGGATGGTTTTTGCTGTATACTTTTACTTATTTATTGGCACTGTCTATTGACACTACACCGTGGTTAATGTATACGCCATAGACGGTGTATTCGATATACCGTGCTCTGGCATAATTTCGCTCCGTAGATAAACATACCGCCTACGGATCTACCGAAGATTTCATGGATCGTGAATGTCATCGGGTAAAGCGAATACAACGTCTACGGGAGATACTTTGTCCACGATGTAGTGCGAATAGTCACGTCCTCTACGATTCATATTATCATCCATTTCCGGGTATTTGGGTTAGCTGTTTGAAGAAGGTCGATTGATAATGTGCGACACATCTCATATTTTGTTGATCAATCCAGGTCCAGTACCAAGCCCAGGTGTCGCTCCAGCAACACGCGGTCATTCACCAGCAGCAGCACCAGCAGCAGCACCAGCAGCAACTGGCCATGCAGCAGAACATCATCCAACAACAACAACAACCTTCACAGGCTCATCAGTTCGTCCAGCAGCAGATTCCGCAGCAGCAATACGTCATTCTCTCAGGACAAATGCAGCCCATGCAGCAGATCCAGGTCGACGACCGCAACCGTCGGGTCTCGAATATTTCGGCGGTGTCGACGGTTTCATCGGACTCGCAGATGTCTGAGAGCGCGACGGGTCCGTCGTCGTCGACGAGCGTCCAGCACGGCGCTCCGCAGGAATTGCTGTCCCATAACACCGGCCAGGCGCTCCTGGTCAACGTCGTTGACTCGAGTCAACACCCGAGCGTTCTGCATCATGCAAGCTCGATACCCTCGGGAGTCGTGCCCGTCCAGACTGCTCCGGTACTCGTCCAGAGCACCGGACAGCAGCCACTTCTGCAACCGCAGGAATCCGCGCCTAAGATCAAGACGAAGGAGGTCTCCTCGACGCTGCCCGATCTCGCCCAAAATCTGGCGAATATACTGTCGAATCCGAAGACTAAATCGTCGACGCCCCACACGGTCGCTGGTCAGCAACACGAGAACGTGCAGCAGCCGCAGCAGCAGCAACAACCCCAACAGCAACACAACCTGCCACAAGCTCCTCTGCACTCCGAGCAGTATTTCCAACCAATTCAGCCGGAAATTTGTCAGCCACATTCTCACATCCATCAGCAACAGCCTCAACAGGCCCAGAATTTTCATCACCACCAGCAAATTCAGCAGAGCGGTGTCGTTCATGTTCAAGTGCAGCCTCAGCAGGTTCAGATCCAGCAGCAACACCAGCAACAATTCTTGAACCAACAACAAGCGATGCTGAACCTCCAGCCAATTCAGCAGAGCCTGCTCGTTCAGCAGCCGCAGCAACAATTACCGATACATCAGCAACAGTTGGATATCGCGCAGCAGCAACAACTGCTGGGACAGAATCTACAGCAAGCTCACGGAGTCCTCACGAGCCAGGGCCAGTGGGTCATGCCTCAGTATCATTCGGGGAATGTCGCTGTCCCGCCCGGAAGTGCAATTCCCGTTGCTGTTGCTTCCCCCGTTGTTCCTGGCAGTGCCGGGGCTTTGGGACAAATTCCATCGGCACAACAAACACCGTTGCAGTACGTGGCGCCCCTGCAGAATCCACAGATTGTGCAGCACCACGGCCAGATGCAACAACAACAGCACCAAATGCAACCAATTCAGCAGACTGTGGTCGAGCAAATCGAGGGAGTATCCGGGAACGAGCAGCAATACAATTTGCAACTCAAACTGCCCGAGCAACACATGACGAAGAATGTTGCCGACTACGCGGAATGCAACGTCGATGGTGGTGTGAGCAGGTATAATTTTTTTTTTGCTCTAAAAAACATTTTCTTCACTTCCTTTTTATATAGAAAGCATGCGAGGGGAGAAAAGATTGTGCTCCAAAAATATTTACTATAAGATTATGTTCTGGCAATATGTTTTGTGTCTGTTCGAGAACATGAAAGAAAAGCATTTTTACATCGCTATCCGTTCGAAGACAATCATTTTTCGAAGCGACCTCGCATTGCCGTGAATTCCGCAACGCATGTGAAACGTAACTCTGGTTTTCAATTTCGAATCGATCCTTCCATGCTTTCTGTTTTTTAAGTTTTAAGAAAAGTTTTTTTTTCGCGAATGGACTGACGCTCAGACAGACAGTCGAAAGATAAATTATTTTGCGTTTTCACTCGAATAAAAAATAAATAAAAATTATCGGTTGTCGAAAAACTTGCGTTGAATGAAGGATGGATTTTTTTTTTTTTCACTTTTCGCACGCAAGGGCATTGAAATTAATGTATCGGTATTTTTGCAGACGGACTAGCTCAGACTGCCAGTTATTGTCCTCGGAGAACGAGAGTTCGAGTCACGACGTCACCCCCGAGCACACTCTCGTCGAGTCGATCGACCCGATTCTGTACGCCCAGCATCAAATGGCTCAGCAGCAGGTGCACCAGCAGATCCAGCAGCAACAGCTGCAGCATCGGACGTTGAGCCAACAAAATTCTCTGGAAAAAACGGTTGATCCTCCGCCGGGAAGCGCTTCAACCGGAGGTCCTCAGACTATCGCGGATCTTCAGCAGAAACTCGTTCAGCTGACGAGCCAGCCGTCGGAATCGCTGAACGTCGGTACACCGCCGATCAGCCATCCGGCGACACCGCACGGACATCCTACCGGGGCGGCAGGTTACGATACCTATATGCATTCCCTGCAGCAGAAACTCGTCAACATTGGCATGCCATTGTCCTCCGGGCAATCTTTGGTAGGACATTGTGATACTCGGAGTTTGCTTTCGATACTGTGGTGGCTAGTTTTTATTTAATGTAGAGCGACAAAATGGGCTGTTTATATGAACTTTTCCCAAAATTTAAGATTGTACATATTGATGTCGATTAGTGTACCTCGTTTCGCCGCATGTTCCCTATACTGGCTTTAGTAATAATAACGGATTATTACCTTATTAAGTGCTTTCTGAATTTTATTAATTTCAATAAGCTCAATAACGTACACGTTTAACTACTTGATTCACTTTGTCAAGTAATAATAAAGATTTTTTTTTACAGGGACCATTGTCGCCTCAGACCGGCGGCCTGCAGCATCCCTTGGCGGGTGCCGTGATGGACCCGAGTATGGCAACGGCTTTGGAAGGCATGGTCGTCGATCCGTCGTCACAATGCCTATTATCGCAAAACGTAAGTTCTACAAAAAAATAACTGATTTATTTCATTTCTTTTGTCTCGATAATGAAACATCGCTTCAAAAATTCACAACGCCCAATCGTTGGATAAATTACACTAAAAATGTGATTACACTAAAAAAAACTCTAGCTCTGAGTATCTGAAAATAAGGAAGGAGTTTAATAGAAGAAATATATTATAATTAAATATAAAAATAAATGATATAAATTAAAATTGATTCCCTTTTCTTAGAGCACGGATTGCGCCTTGGACAGTCCGACACCGGGTGCTGGCTCGACCGGTCCTGAGACCATGAGCCCGAGCAAGGAGAGCGTCAAGTCCCAGCGAGCCCAACGACCAGGTTCTCGGCTGCAGGAGCTCGAGCAGGAGCTTGCTAAGATTCATCATCGCGGTCCGGTTTACCCGACCTCCTCGCCTCAACCGCTCACGCCTCCGATGCCGACGACTTATGGAATTCAGACCCAGGCACATCAGATCTCTCACAACTCGTTGATAACTCTGGGCGTTGCGCCAATCGCCGCTCCTCCCATTGCCACTGTAGCGCCAAACGTCTACGGATCCAATTCAGGCACCAATACGCCGGTTCATCTCGAACTTCAGGACGGCTCGAACGAAGTAATTTTCTCTTTTCGATCATTATTACTTTCATTTATTTTTTTATGGATTTGATAAATTATTATATATATAGAATATATATAAGTAATATATCATATTTTTATATATGTATATTTTTTAATAATTGTGGTATAAAATTTGTGTTTCAATCAAGTTCGTAATATCTATTCAGTAAAAGTTTTCCAATAAAAAAAAATATTCGAGATTTTTACATCTTTTCCTTTCAGCGAGTTCAGCAGAGTCAACAGCCCGTTCGGAAGATATCGAGATTCATGGTGTCAAAAGTGTCCGGGCCACCGGTCGATGAGACTTGCGTCCAGAATCAACAGCAACCACAATTTCAGCAGTACGAGGACGGCAGGTCGAGCGTCGCGTCCAGTCACTACGTCGACGAGATTCAGGGTAAGAAGAAATTTAACTTATTAAAAATAAATAGGTCAAAAAGAAAAATCACGATAATCCTCTCGACGAGTCTATGAATTAACTTGCAATAAATTCAGGTGGTTCCCTGCAAGTTTTGCACAGTCGCGAAAGTTCCATTCCGCCAGGACAATCCTCCACGTCCGTCGTCGTTATCCCCAATGATGTAAGTTTCCACGCCTCTTCTATCCAAGAAACTTCGGCAATGCGCGGAGCACTGGAAAAATAATTTTATTTATTTTTTAGTCCGATAAGGAAGAGAGACTCGCCACAACATTGACGCCGAGCGAGGAGTATCAGTTGCTAATAAAAAGGTTCGAGCATTATCAGCAAACTTTGACTCGACATTGAGAATTGTGCATGTTTTCATATCATAATTGTTATTGTAAACCAATTTAAAAAATTGACAGACAAACCACGGAGCTGGAGTGTTTGCAGCGTAGACACAGGGACGAGCTCGAGAGATTTCAGCAGCATCAGCTGCAGCTGCTGATTCAGCAGCAGCAGCAGGCGAGCGCTCTGCATCAGCACCAACATCATCCGTTGCTCTATCACACAGTAGCGACAACCGTCACCGGTAAATATCAAATGAACGAGAAAACAAATAAATCCTGCGTGTGTGCACTGGATCTTTGCGGAAACACTTGAAATCATAGGAACACCCGTTTTTAGGCTTTCACGACTAATTCTTCAATTCTTGCTTAACAATGTTTTTAAACTTCTGACTTTGGCAACTTCCGAGTTATATAGTAGACATTCCAGAACGTAAGTCAGAATTTTTAAAGATTTTTTGAGAGTCTTGAAAATTTTGAGGCCCTAACTATTCCCTAAACGACCCAGTGTTTCCGTATAGTGTATGCACGCAGAATTCCATCTCATCTTCGAAGCGTAACATTTTGAAAATAAGATATCATTTTTTATTTATTTTATGATCGAATGTTCCGCCCGATTTCAAACAGGTCAAACTCGTCCGATGGCTGTCGAGGATTATCTCATGTTCAGCACGGCTTCCCAGACAACCTCCTTCCATCGGATGCCCTCCTACTCACCGGACACGGACGAGACCCTACGTCTCGCAACGCAGAAGCTGAACCAGTCGCCCCAGCAGCCTCAGACTCTGCAGACTTATCCTCAACAGCAACAGCAACAGCAACAACCAACGGGCATTCCGCACGCCTACGTGATACCAATACCGGTAATGCCTTCAGAGAACATTCAACAGCAGCCTCAGCAGCAGCAGCAACAACAGCTGACACTACAGCAAAATTACGTGGGTTGCTCCTCGGAGCTTCCGGACATCGTCGGCTCGACGAACGGCCCGACAACCACAACTACGACGACAGGGTCCTCCGCCTCGACCGCAGCTGTTCAGGACGCCCTGAACACACAATCGTACTACCAATACACGCCAATTCATTCCGACCCTGCGAACCCAACGACCGCCCAGGCGCACTACCAGTTCGCGCCGATTATTCCCGACGCCGCGAATCCCCCGCCGGTCCAACCGCACTATCAGTTTGCGCCGATATTACCAGACGTCTCAGGCGGTCCGGGAACAAGTCTCGGAGCCCCGACGGCGCAGGGCACCGGTCTCATCGCTCCGACACCGATCTCCACCGGTAACGCCGCCGGTCCTTATCTTCACTACCACGAAGCCCCACCGGGCATGGGAAATTTTCAGGCCTTCAGCTACTCCCCCCATCCCGGATTCTTTCTGCCGACCGGTTACCGGCTAGTCTACGCACCGACCGGGACGCCGCAGTCCCAGCCCGCCACACCGGCAACTCCTCATCTCGGTAACTCCCACGACGGAACTCCGCCCGGCGAGCCTCAACAGTCCGTCGAGACTGGCACCGGCTGCTCCCAGCCGGAATAATTCGGTCTCGTGGAAGATCATTTATTGTTATTTTTTTTCTGGAAGACTTTATTTTGTATTTTTTTCTGGAACAAATGTAATCTTGAGACGAGAGTTCCGGGGTGAGAATCACCGGGTCGTCCTTCGGGAGTTGGCTTCCTCGTCGCTTTTCCACGATTCGTTTAAAGCGATGCCAGACGTACATTCCTTGAAAACAAAAAATTCATTTCGATCTTTTCCGAGCACTCATTCGCCGGAAATTGCGAGAGATTCATTTTCGGAATGGGAGGTCAGTGGAAGCCGCTCAGAATTAGTCAATGGAGTTCATTCCGACTCAATTTTTCAAATGAAAGATGCAGAGTTTCCGGTGAGGCGGGAGATTCGTTGTTAGTGCTTATGCTTCGTGAGGCGCGAGTGCGCAGGCGCTATGGATCCTTCGAGAGGAGGGAGAATGTAGCGACCGAAGTCGGGATTAAAATGATTAATTTCCGATAAGAAACGTTCGCATAACGTTGCCGATTTTTCCGTTTGGGTGAGATAATCAGACCGATCGGATATCGAGCTCTAAATAAGGCTGTGTTTGCGGTGAACGTCTGAAAAAAAAAAAACCAGAAAATTCACCGAGTCCTCGGTTATCCGAGAACGATGGAAGGACCCATAGAACTCGTTTGAAAAATCGCCCGCCTGAACGGCTCGTCGATCGTTCTTCGTAAATAACAATTTATTCGATAATGAAAACAAAAACTTCGTGTCTGATAGTCATAAATACCGATAAATATCATCATAAAAAAAGAACATGAGAATCCGTACGACGTTCGATAAATAATTAAATAACAGGGCGATAAAATTTGCAATCTCTCACCGTCGGCGTATTTTATCTATGAATTTCAAAGATCCAACAAACAAAAATATATATATGTGACATCCCTCAAGCCGCCGTCTCAGTCAACTATGACAATTGAACATAATGTATACCTGCTTTCAAACGTCGCGATTATTAAAAAAAAAAAAAAAAATACGAATATCTCCATTCGCGATAAACATACGACAAAAAAATTATATTGTAATTTGTGTTGTGAAAACGGGGACACGTGAATTGGCATTGCGAGAGATTCGAAATGGAATGGAATATTTTTGAACGATTTGAGTTAATGGCTACAAAAATCGGATAGTGAAAGAAATAGAAAAAACAAAACAAAAAAAACACGTATATATATGTATATCGGAAGAAGAATTGTTTTTTAGGAAGAAAGCGAGGAAGCCGGATAGCCGGGTGAAGACACCGTAATAGATTAAGACGGAGAAATGGAAGTTTTAAGAAAAAAAAAAACGAAAAAAAGGCTTTCCACGCTAGGTAAAAAGTAAACGCTTTGTGAGCGTGTATAACGAACGCTGCTCCAAATATACTATATATATATACGAAAATATATATAGTATATTATAGTATATTATTATAAAATTTAAAGAAAAAACGAAAGAAAAGAAAAAAAGCGAATTAAAGAGAAACGCGTCGAAGGGCACGGTCCGGATTTATGTGCAGGCCTCAGCTAGTCTTTACGATCGAAATGGCGACGTGGCCATTCTGCTCGACATTGTTGTAATGTGTAACTGTTAATGGATATTCTTCTCCCCCCCCCCCCCCTCCGCCCCCCTCCAACCCCCGCCCCAGTATGCTTGTGATTACAAAAAACAGCAAAAAACAGGAAGAAAAAAAAAACCGTAGATTAATCGAGACGATGAAGCACGCGAGTGAATGAGAAAATATATCGAACGCATGGTATTATTGAGAATGAGAAAGCGAAAAAGAGGAATGACTAAGATGAAAATTAAATATTACAAGAAAAAAAAAATTGAGAATGCGTGCGCGAGAGCGATTTAATATAAATAGTCACTGTTATGCTTTAATGTATTTCTAGCAATTTTAACTACTTCAATTAAAGAAAAAAAAAACAAAACAAAAGACAAATACCGTCAGTAATATGTTGATGGGCGAACGGTCGAGGATCGATTTCGGATCGAGGGAGAGTAAAAGAGGGGATAAAAGAATGTTTAAAAAAGGGAAGGAAAAGAAAACATATAACAGTGAAGAAGAATACGGAAGGGGTTTTAGTATATGGGTCATTCCACCAAATAAAATTATTTTTACGGGGCGACCCTCTCGGATCGTGCTCATAATTTGTGGAGGTGTTCTCTACTATAAGAAAAAAATTCCCTCAGAGTTTCAGCTCTTAATACGCAGCGGTCTTGAAGTTATGATTTTTTGAAATTTTGAAGAAAAAAAAATTTTCAACTTTTTCATCAATTGTTTTGATGAGGAAAACTTTTTTATAAAAATTTACGTAACACTATTTCTTATGGGAAAAATTCTCAGCTTTCGAATACAAATATGAATTTTATCATAAACTTATCAATACACCCTTAAATATCCAATTGAAGTGTAAAAATCCTTTTTTTTTGGTGTGCGGTGCTAGGTACTTCAAATTTGATTTTTTTTTTTTTGAAAAGCTGAGAGTTTTTCCTGCAAAATATATCGTTTCGGCGATGTGCATATTTTTGGTTTTATTATAATTGAATTAAACGTAAATTGGTTACAATCAAAAAACTTTTATTTTTGAAGACTTTTCCGTTGTTGATACAGTTTTGATAAAAGCATATCCAATTTCATTTTTTATCGGCAAAAAAGTATGTAATGACTGTGTTCCTTTAACGGTTTTTGATAAAGAATATCGTACGTCTAATACAGTTTTTTAAATTAAATAATCGTCATTCGTTATGAAAGTGAAATCAACGCCTATAAAAATTTTGATTGCCCAGGAATGTAAATCTTGTGAAGTTAGTATGTGATTTTTATTTTCCATTTGTAATGAAGCTCTAGCTGCATATCGTTTTACTGAACCTGCAAGCCCGTCACATGGTCCTTTGCCATGGGCAGTTCCAAAAAAATGCCACTCAGCGTTGATTCCAAACTCAGCATAATGATAACATAAATTAGTAAATGTTTTTTTGTTCTTAAATTGCTGTGGTGCTCCATCTGAGAAGTAAAAAATCTTATCAACAGGAGCAAATTTTTTCTTCAGTAGAGTAATTAATTGTTCTTGAAATAAGTAAATTAAAACTGTGTCATGTTTAAGGCGGATATGAATCAACGAATATTTACAAAACAAAAATAAATAGAGGGAGACTTCAGCGCCATCTGCATCAAATTAGCGCAATTTTTTAGCGGGTAGTTTGAAATTATTAAATATTTTATTTTAAATATTCAACAGAAAGTTATTTTACTATTCTAAATAATCGGGAAATACTTACAGGATATAATGTTTAATTCAATTATAATAATACAAAAAATATGCACATCGCCGAAACGATATATTTTGTAGGAAAAACTCTCAGCTTTTCAAAAAAAAAATCAAATTTGAAGTACCTAGCGCCGCACACCAAAAAAAAAACGATTTTTACACTTTAATTGGATATTTAAGGGTCTATTGATAAGTTTATGATAAAATGGATATTTTTATTCGAAAGCTGAGAATTTTTCCCATAAGATATGGTGTTACGTAAATTTTTATAAAAAAGTTTTCCACATCAAAAAAATTGATGAAAAAGTTTAAAATTTTTTTTTTTCAAAATTTCAAAAAATCATAACTTCAAGACCGCTGCGTATTAAGAGCTGAAACTCTCAGGGAATTTTTTTCTTATAGTAGAGAACACCTCCACAAATTATGAGCACGATCCGAGAGGGTCGCCCCGTAAAAATAATTTTATTTGGTGGAATGACCCATATATATATATATATATATATATATATATTTTTTTTGGCGTTGAGTATTCGTCAATCGTCCTTGTCTTGTATTCTTTCCCGCCTTTTTTTAAATTCGTTTTCCGGTTCCGGTGGTCACCGATCAATGCGTGTCGTTGCACTTTTACGCGCGAGAGGTCGCGGACCGTTGTTGGCTGCGACAATCGTGCTCGCGTGCGATTTCGATTTCGTTCTTCGGAATGCATTGATTGCCAAATAATTTGGCTTCCCGCTGCGTCACTGATTAGCACGGATCGAGAGTGCGTTATCGGATCGAGGGTCTCACCTTTTTTCGAGCACAATTCGCCGGCCCTAAAAAAATTGAAAGAAAAAAAAAGATACATTTCGACGAGCGGCGTCGAAACCTGTGCGCTGCGAGTATTAAACGCTGTGTAAACATCAGCGTAAACAATGTAATATAATAAACGACGTATTGAAAAAACTTTTATTTAAATATATATATGTACATATATATATATATATATATATATATATATATATATATATATATATATATATTCAACGGTGTTTTTCTGTTTTCAGTAAATTGTGTATATTCAGCGACTACAAGAGTCGAAGCTGCAGAGACGCCCGCGTGACGTCATCGAAGCGTCACTTACATCGTTGTACAAAAATATATTATAACGTTCCTTAAAGTTATCGAGATATTTGTTTCTCGTTTGGTTGTTGCATATGACAAAAAGAAATTCCCCAGCTGGAATCAGCAGGCGATGCACAGTCCGATATAAAAGCCTCCAGCCTGAAACGCAAAGTTCAGTTTGAACTTATTAATTTAGAATCAAGTATAGATTTAAAAAAACATGACAAGAGGTGCCGAACATTAGCGTCGCAAGATTGAAGTAAACAAAATGGCGGTCGGGCGGGGAGCAAAAAAAATTGTGCTCACCCCCAAGGTCACTCGAGGCCCAAAGTCGTCTTGGATAGATCGAACGGCAAAGGAAGCTTCCGGAAAATTGATTAAATAGAATCGAATCGAGTTCTTCGTCTGGCGTAGGCTCCCATGCAGGCGAAGAAACCAACGATTCCGAGTATAAGCCCGATGATTAGTGCCATCGTGTCACCGAAATCGAAACCGTGCGACGCCGAGGCTCGGTGAAATGTCGAAAAAACTAATATCGCGAAGAACCAGTACATCTTTGGCGAAGTGAGAAAAACACTTTTTAGCTTCTGTTTTTTATTGGATAAGATTAATTTGACAGTTGAAAACAACTGTTCGGAGGTTAGGTCGCCACGGTGATTTCGACACTCCTCACTCACACACAAACATACACTTTTAAATATATGTGCGATCGTGTGTGTACAAAGGAATCAATGTGAAGTTGCCTACACATTGAATTCTTATCAAAGGCTTAATTGTAATGAAAGAAAAAAAGAAAAAATCGTAACATTTTTGTAGGAAATGTTTTCAAAGTATTAAAAAAAACGTATATCACTTTTTTCATCATCTAATTTAACTTATGTCGCATGTTGAGTTCCCGCAGTAATTTGTTTTTGGTATTTAATTATGACAATTATAATTTTTATTTCTATACAGAGCTACTAATTACACTCTCGAGATTGAATGGAATTGCGTTTTACATGTAACGTATTTCGCTTCATCGATCTGTATGAAAGAAAGCGAATTGGCAACGATTCACAATCCAGCAAGGTGATTAAAATTAATAATGAAAGGAGCACAAAACAATGTTATCATCATGTATCATCATTAATGTTATTTTTATTTTTGCATACATCTCAGAAAAAGTCGCGTTCGAAATACGAAACAGAAGCGAGGAAAAAAATAGAAGTGGAGATGCGCGAAAAGTTTGAAGAGGAAACGCGGCTTTATCGAAGTCCGGACAAAAGGATTCGATTGGATGGTTCCGTCGGAGCTCTCGGCGCGTCATTGGTCGACGCACTGGAGCTTGAGACGCTGTCCCGTAGACCGTCGCCGATTGGCCGAAAAATCCGGAGCGTCGGATTCGTTGCTGCCGATTTAGGATCGCACACAAAAACGCGGTCATCAAGCGTTTAAGGTGGCGGCGTCACTTGACCGCAACCGAGTGGGGAATGTACGCTGGGTCTTCGCGTATCGACCGAGTAAAAAACGTATATCCTATCGTTTACGATCGTTCGCGCGTCGTTGTTTTATCGTCGAACCGGATAAAATAAATCTCGAACAGGTGAGTGAACATCGGCGTTTCGTTACTTTGTCGCGAGAGAACGGTGCATTGACGAGAGCGAGCGGTTATCGAGGGTTAAAAAAAACTCATATTTCGGCCCACGATATCGCGCCCAATTTCGCCGTAGCCATTTTGCTGTCCGTTGATAAATGCAAGGCATTCCCGTACCGACTGGCAACTCAACCGCGTTCGTGAACGAATTTTCAATAATATTCGTCACGCTAATTCGACTGTCGATGAAAAGATGTTCGTTCTTCTTTTATTTTTATTATTTCGTTTCGCGCCAGCGGAAAGCGACTCTGTTGACGTTTTTCCGTTTGCGTGAAAGAAAAACAACAGTGCCGAAAACCTGCTCCGACGATTGTTGTACTCTGCACGCGTCGGAGCTCCGGATCGGCCATTAATTATTAAACGAGCGTGTTACTCGGCAAACCCACTTTTAACCTTTTCTCACGGACCGCATGCTTTTCTTTCCAACTTTTTATTTACGATTTTTTCTCATTTGTGCATTTCTTCGACGCGTCTCAATTTCGATGTTTCCGGCTTGTATTTACCCGTAAAATGCATCCTTCGTGTCGAAGGTGAATTACGCTTTCTTGGAGCAGTTGAGATAATAATCGCCGAAAATCAACTTTTGAGACCGATGTGCTTCTATTTGTAGAGGAAATAAATATGTATTTATACATGTATTTGTAGCGAAATGAAAATAACAATTGCCTCGAGGGAAATTTAGGTGAGCAATTGGTTGCGTCCGGGAGATTTGTATAAGAGAGAAATCCTTCAGGCATGCAAAAGTCCGAGCTAAAAGCTCTGATATCCGATGAAGCCAAGCTATGAAAAAGTTGACATGATTGTATGCAGAAAATAAATACATTTGTCAAAGTATGATACAACAAAGTCGATTCTCACAACTTATGTACTAAGTTATAGCCTAGTTAAGCCGATCATTTCTATGTCAGAGATGCACAGTATGCGTAGTAAATACATTTTTCAAGCTCTGAGGATGGTTTTATCTTGAACAATCTCTGAGGATCGTTCTTGATTTACAATTATTTGTAGTCCAAAAGTTGTAAAAAAACAACGCAAAATATTGCAATGCGTCGAAAGGAATCATTTTCGACAGGATAAATTTGTTTTGTCAGAAATTCGTCAAACACTCAATCAAGCTATTAATATCTGGAACAAAT
The DNA here is from genome assembly GCA_963978505.1 of Listrodromus nycthemerus. Lineage (NCBI taxonomy): Eukaryota > Metazoa > Arthropoda > Insecta > Hymenoptera > Ichneumonidae > Listrodromus > Listrodromus nycthemerus. Next base: position 8,325,269 of record OZ021679.1, read on the forward strand.
CCTTTAAATTAAAATTATTACATGCGAGCATGCGCATTCTGCGACTGCACACCTAACGATTGAAGCAGTGTGAAACCAGAGAAAGTAAAGTACACTTTAATTTTTTAATTCGTCAAATGTATTAATTTTCTGTACAAAACATAATCCTGCAAAGTACACCATACTAGCCTTTATCGAATTGTACGAAAAAAAAAATAATCGAACTTTTTTTTCTTCCCATACAGATTGCAAGTCGAAGGAATGAACAGATCGTCGGAGATCGTGGAGGCCTCGTCGGCAGGGGAGTACACTGCAGGAAGTGGCTCACCAGCCAAGAAAGGTATATCGATAAAGGAAGAAATAATATACTCTACCGAGGTCCTGGAGGAAGAAGTCGAGGAGGTGGAGGAAATCGTTGAGATAATCGAGGAGATTGAGGAAATCGAGGAGATCGTTGAGGAGGAGGAGGAAGAAATTGTCGAGGAGCGAACGCCGGTTGTGTCGGGAAGGCGACTGGTTGAGCGAGTTGAAACTCGCGAGGTGGACGAGAGCCACGGCGAGTCGGCAGGCGACGAGGATCCGCCGCCGAGGTTCAAATCGGCGAGTCGACATCCGAAGAGCCTGCATCGGCGTAGCTACGAGAGAAAGCAAAAAGTCGTCGCGTACGACGCCGATGAGGATTGGGAGGAGGAGGAGGGCGAACAGCAACAGATCGCGGCGTTGAGGGCGAAGCGACTGACGAGAAATAATCCCGTCGAGGTGCCGCCAGTGAAAAATAATCACTCGTTAAACGGCAAGAGATCGGCGGCCTCGAGGGGTAACGACAACTACCCGGCATCGGCTGGTCGGTCGAACACCGAACCACCGTACAAGGCCGCGAAGAATCGATCCTCCGGGGACTACGCGACGAGGCGCCCGAACGAGTCGACGGAAATCAACGAGATCGAGCGCGAGGAGGACGATGAGGACGATGAATACGACGACGACGGCAACCAGCACGAAATCGTCAAAAGCGCAGAAAATAATTTAGTTTACACGGTACTCGGCTCGAAGAAGTCTAACCAAACAAGCCAGTCGAGATCGAAGAAGGACGCGAGTCAGAATCAGGAATCCGATCGTTATATGAAAGTAGGCGTTAATTTTCATATTATATTTTACATTTGTTATTTTACATTTGTCATTCGTCGTTTGATTTCAAAACCAAAGTAGCAGAAACGAGAAATGTATGTTCGAATGATTGTTGGAGCAGACGGAGCGGGTCGACGACGACCCGATACCAGCGGAGGGTACGATATACTACGACGACGAAAATATGGACACGGTTTATGTGTCCGAGTCGATGAACCAAGGGGACGACGAGCAGTACCAGTACGAGGAACATCCTGAGGAACATGATGAACAAGATTGGGAAGAGACGAACGAGGGGAACAGCGAGAATCAGGAGGAAGATGGGCCTCCCCAGGTAAAGTGATTTTTTTTCTTTTCGATAACGATTGATCTAACTGCGATACAGAGATTGGTTGATTGATGAAAGATAAATTGTTACAGCAGGACCAAATATTCCTTCACGAGGACGAGGACGGCCAGTTGTATTTCAAGGATGATAATGGTACACTACAACCTGTTTATTTGACCGCAGACGGAAATTACGCGATAGCCGAGAACAGCGGCGACGAGCAGGAGGCACACGAGAGCACGAACAATCGACAGACCTCTGCGTCGCCCTCGTCGAGCACTCAAGCTGCCAAGAACTACAATGACGATGGCTTCACCGTTCCCGATCTCGACGTGCGCATTTTTACTGTTAAAATACAATTTTGCCTTATAATTTTCACGAAATTGTCGTCAAATCGATTTATGGTTTTTTTTTTCAGAACGCCACCTCTAGCTCGAATCCCAACGATCCCGACAACGAGGACAACACCGTTACAATTTCGTTGATCATATCCGAGGACGAAAACGGTCAGAAGAGGACCCAAGTCATAATACCGACGAGCGACAATCTAAAATGCGAGCTATGCGCAAAGAGTTTCAAGACCTCATTCCAGTTACTGAGACACAACAGACTCAAGCACGCGAGAGAGGAGGACATAACGACGAGAAACTTTCCGTGCGATCTGTGCCCGAAAAGGTGAGAGTTGAAGAATTGAGTTCTTTCATACGAGAAATCATAGCCACCAAAGTTATCGTGAACGTCGATATTGCATGATAATAATTCAAAAAAATTAATTAACTATATTGATGAATACGAATAATAATAAATGAAAAAAATCAACATTTCAGATATTCCGATCAGAACACACTGGCCCGTCATCGGAAGACTCACATAGGCGATCGTCCCTTTGGATGTCTTGAGTGCGGCAAGAGCTTCCCGACCTCGACGGCGCTGCGTCGTCACTTGACCCAGCACAATCCACAGTCGCGCCCGCTGCCGTGCATCTACTGCGGCCGTCGCTTCCTGGAGAAGTCCGCATTGACGAAACACGAGCAATCACACCTGGCCGGCGACCAGCGCACGCATACGTGCGACATATGCCACAAGTCGTTCCTACAGGCGGCCGATTTAAGTCTCCACAAGAAGAACCACGACCCGGACAAGAAGTTCGACTGCGAGGTGTGTGGTCGGGAATTTAATCGGTTGAACAATTTGCAGCGTCACATGATGGTGCATAAGCAAGTACGTCGATAAGAAATACCATTGAAATAATAAAAAGAAAAAGATGGAAAAAAAAACATTAGTTCAGATCGAGGATTCGGTACGCGGGTACACTTAAAAATTCACTTTAAATTCCGTTAAATAAAAACTGAAAATAAACTTTGAATTTCAATTTGGGAATCCTCGTTAACTTTTGTAGAGCAATTCATCATGCGAAGAAAATTTGAATTTGATTTATCGTCACCGGTGACGTTACTTATTTTTGCAAAATATCTGTGTTTTTTGCTTTCGTTTTTCGTCGCTTCTATCCGCACCATGAAGCGTAATTCGACGACGAATGATGATTTAAAACAGTAAATTCGAAACATCTTGCTCGTAAAATCAGAGCATGTTCACAGACAACAATGTAAATTTATTTCGGTCGTACTTGAGACTACATGGCAATCAACCGTTAAAATTAAGTTTACGATAATAGCTTATTGATAATTTATGGTAGATTTAGAAATTCACTGCATGACCATTTCTTCCGTTGGGTGCTTGCACTTGACCCGTCAAGGTCCTAAATACCGTATTTGTTAAATTTCAACTTTTCAATTTCAATCTAAAAAAAAAGAAAAATATGAATAATATTTGTCGCATACAAACGCATCGTAGAAAAACAAATTTCCGAATATCGTTCCATCAGTATTCATTTTCTAACTGATATTTTTCAGGATAAAAAATTGAAAAAATGAATTTTGGTTATTTAAGAAAAAAAAACTCACATACTTTGAGATACTTTTTATTCGGTGGGAAAGGGGCTTCCTTCTAAGAGCGTTGGTTGGTCTCACTATACTTAATCCATAGCTATCAATAACATTCAATATTTATTGTCAATCGGCGTACGAAGTATCATTAATATTCTAATTTGTATGTATTTTTTCTAACGATGAAGTATTTTTCTGTTTCATTTTGACAAAATAGAAACAAGGCCAGAACCAGGAGATCCTGGCGTGCGACGTGTGCGGCATAACGTACAAATTCATGAGCTCGCTGACTCGTCACATGGTAACGTCACACATGAACCCGGAGAAATTGCGGCAGCAGGCCGAGGAGCAGAGGAAAAAACGTGAGAACAATTATCGACGTTATCTCGAGAACCGCAAGATGTACGAGACCCAGCATACGGGCACGGGTTACGGGAGCGGCGGCAAGCGGATGGGCGGCTACAGATCTAGCAACGACAATGATGAGGATACGGCCTGATGGAACAAGGCGTTTTTGAATGATAATTATTTACAGAATTGAATTCGAAAAGAAAAAAACGATTAATTAAAAAAAGAACTCTTCCGCCGTCTGGGAGGAGACGCGAGGATGCGTGCGGCTTTTCTCGCTCTCGGCGACATCGCGTCTCGTCGTCGCGAAAAGCATTTAATTTGAAAAAATAAGAAACAAAAATGATAATATACCAAGAAAAGAAGAGGAAAGAGAAACATACCTTCGATTACATGCAACTGTGAAGCCTGTGACGAATCACTGTCAAAGATCCATCTGATTGATTTTCTTTTCCTCGTGTGAGTGTGTTTATTTGCAGATGTAACTGATATACATATTATTGATAATTATCGAGATACTGAGAGGCATGAGCGAATAAATGGAAAAATAGAAATAAAAATTTTGAAAAAAAAAATTGAGTATCGCCCGCTTCGTCAGTTGACGGTTCATTCGTCAGAGGGCCAAAGTTATTGCAGTACAGCGACGAGGTACGGATCAAAACAAGACAATATCGTAAGGGACGAGTTTATACTGGACAGCCGGACGTCGAATATAAATATATTAAGGACGAAACACAGTAACCGTCATCGGAACGTTAAGTGTTTTTTATATCGGTGAGTATTCGGTCACTTAAATTTAATCCTTCCGCTGTCCCGATAATGTCGGCGTAACTCGATAAGGTTATACCAAGAAATCGGCAATATTTTATCGCGATTATTTCGAATAATTTTTTCACAATGATTGTGGATTTTTTTATTGTCATGTAAACTATCAATCGTTATGCATTTTTTTTTATATCTCATATTCTCGAAAGCACGGCGGACAGTTCCAAATTCGCTCGACATTCGAAAACTGTGCGATCAAATTTGTGTTTAAAAATTTAGGCAAAAATCCGAAATCTTGATTATGGAAAAGTTATTTTGTCGCAAAATAGATCTTATCGTCCCCTAAGGATCAAAAGGGAGTAAACTTCATCTTCGATGTAGCATTTTTGTTATCTTGGTTAACCGACAGTGATAATATCAAATACGACAGGTGGAATTACAATTACAGTATGTTATTATTATAAAATCAATAATCATGAGTGATGTTTCTATTTTTTTTCAAGATTAAAAAATTTCAACATTTATAGCCCTGTCAAGCATTGCAGAGAAAAGGTCCGTCAATGCCCCTTCATCAAAATGTAAAAAATCTATGGGTTCAAAAACAAAAATCAAAAGTCTCCGTCATGAAAAAATAGAAAATTCCACGCAGACTGGAAAGTTTTGATTAGAAAACGCTACTGATTCCTGCTCAATGATGTGCAATCGTGCCGAATTACAATTCTTCTAAAAAAAAAAAATTTTTTGCTTGATGGAGAGAAACTAACTTTTTTTCAACCTTTTGCTCAACAGCTCCGATACCGAAAGGAACATAATGCGAGTCTACAAGAAGAGAACGAACAGAGAATCGGTGCCTCGGGAGGTGATGAAGGCGGCAATCTGTCTGGTACTGAAAAATCGCGACAGGAAAGGCTTCTCGATAAGAAGCGTCGCAAGGATGCACAAAATAAATTACGCAACTCTGTCTAGATACATAAAAAAGTGCAAGAGATCGTCGGATTGCGGAGATGACGAGTTGGACCGTACATCGGACAGTGCGGAGGAACTTTTGTTGGAGTGGAAGAAGATACCTGGGCAGGTGTTCAATCGCGAGCACGAGTTGGCTCTCGTAGACTACATAAACCTGTGCAGCAGAGTAAACGCCACACTGCGACCAAAGCATGCGCGCTCGCTGGCTTACCAGTACGCGAGGAAGTTTGACCTCAATCATCCAACGTCATGGGACAAGAACAGCAAGGCCGGGGAGGACTGGCTGACGAGTTTCCTGCGTCGGAATGACAGCATATTACCCTTTTCCTCGCAAGCGATGCGCTCGAGGGCCGCGAGCTTCAACAAGGCGGACGCGAAGAAATTTTACGATCGTTTGAGAGAGCTCTACGATCGTTACGAGTTCAAGCCGAGCAACGTCTACAACATGAGCGTGTCGGGCGTAACGACGATAGTCTCTCCGGAAAAGATCGTCACGCGGAACGACAATTGCGGCGATTCTGTGGAGAAATTAGGTGAGACTGTAACGCTTGCCGTTGCGGCGAGCGCCGTCGGTAAGTTGGTACCGCCTATGTTGATATTCCCGCGTAAGAAATATCACCAACGATTCGTCCAGGACGGGCCTGCCGATTGCGTCGGGACCGGAAACTCCACTGGCTCGATGACGGACGAGACACTCGTCAGATTTGTTAAACATTTTTTGAAACACGCAAAGCCCAGCGACACGAATCCATTGCTCCTTATAATGGACAACTGCGATGCGGCGCACCTGAGCGTTCCGCTGCTGGATCTCTGCGCGAACGAGGCTCTAAGCCTGCTGGCGCTGCCGCCTCACTGCACACAGAAGCTCCAGCCTCTGGACGAACCGATAGGGAGATCGTTCGCGAACTACTGCAGGATATCCATGGACGAGTGGCTGAAGACGTGTCCAGGCAAGAAGATGACCGTTCACGATCTGCCGGCTATAATCAAAGAGCCTTTGCTAACGGCGATAACGCCGTCGAACGTCACCGCGGGTTTCGCGAAAACGGGCGTTTATCCGTTCACGGTACAGAAATTCGAGGCCGAGCGCGTTGAGCCGCGCTTCCTTACCGGGGGAGAGCTCGACCAACAGCAACAGGCGAGCGTCAACAATCTGCCGATGGAATACCCGGATTTTGGGATTCTGATAAAGAACGAAGATCTGCTCTGAGAAGCGCCCGGTAACGCGCAGAGATAAGCTGGCATTTCTTTTTACTCGAGGTTGACACTGCCTTCAAGGAAAACAGTGGGGATGAAGGAGAAGTGAAAGTAACGTTACGTGAACGATATAGATTTTTTATTTCTTTTGTATAGAAAGAAAAGAGAGAACATTGTTCTATTCGCAGAGACTCTGGAGGGCCATATGATAAGCATACTTTATATCGTACTCCATGTCGTACCAATAGTTTATTGCTATGCAGCCGTGCGACTGTTGCACATGGTGAAACCAGAGAGAAGGCAGGTACAGTACGTCTCCGGCTTCGACTTTGACCCGTACTGTGTTGGCATTTTTGTATAGAGGATATCTGTAAAAGAGAAGTTATTATTATTCCATTACAAATCATTTATAATTTCATTATAATACTTGATTTATTTTTCTCTCAGGTCATCCAATGAAATTTTATTTCTTCAAGATAAGAAAAAGGGTTTTACGTTTGTTAAAAGAACATAGGTCACACCTTTCATAATCGGGCCTGAGGGGATCAACGCTGATCCATGGAATTATGTTAGTGTGTCCTTCTTCGACGGCGCAAGGTTTATCTGTTTTTGGCGAGTTCAGAGGATCGACGATCCACTCCTTGTTCTCGAGCCTCTTGTATGTAGCTGATGGGTATTTCCCATATGGGATCCAAGGCAAGTCAGTTGGCGGATGAAGAATGAATTCTTTCTCACCAGCGACGACGCAGTAAATGTTCTCGTACGGATCTTTGTGCACTGCACAAGGTAATATCCGTTGCAACACAAAAATTTATTTGAAAGCTTTTAGAAAATTTGTTTTTGCATCGTTAAACATCTTTTACCGATGTTAAAGAAATATTTGGCAATACTTTTTTTTTACTCTTGAAATTTTTTTTTTCATCCGCTCATTAATGATACATTCAAGCGTTTCACTGAAATATTTCTAGAACATAGAAGTGAACTAAATTACGAAAGCTTGTGTCGCCAATCGAATATGCATATACGCATTTGCATAGAAACACCAATATTCCTAGAAATGTTCTGGTGAAACGGGAAATTCAATATATTTCATAACTATTTTTTATAAATATTTTCAATGAACGGTTGAACATATTTATAAAAACATTTCGAGACATTTCGTGCAAAATCAGATCTCTGTAATAATAATTATTATAATGATTGTAAATATCATAATTTGTTTCGAGCACTCACTGGAAGTAACGGCCCGTTGATCGCCCATCCAAAAATTAATGGCATCGGGATCCTTGCCGAAAGCTTCGGTTGCCCACGGCAAGTCCCTGTCTACGTCGCGCCAGAGTTCCGAATATTCCGTCTCGAAATTTGAATTCTGCTGCTGTACGTAGTAGACCTCGTCGGTGGGATTTTCAAATTCGTCGATCAAGGCCGCGACCCGGATGGTGCGTTCCTCCGGTTGAACGAAGTATTCCTTGCCGTCAACGTCAGGCGCGATCGCGTCCGCGTAGCCGTTCGGTGTAACAGCCACGATAATCTCTTTGTCCGGCATAATTTCGCGAAAATACGGGAAGCCCCATTTTTCCGTGGCCTTCCAGTGGCGTATACCCTTTTTTATCAGCAGAGGAAGATTCTTGGACACGTGATCTCTGTGAAACTTCAGCGGCGATATGCGCTCCTCCATCTCGACAACTCGGTCGGAAAGGTAGAGCTCTTGAATGAGAGTGATAAACGCGAAAGCCGATGCGATGGGACGTCAAAATATGGTGAGAAAAAAATACGAAAAAGTTAACATAGAAACTTGATACAAGTAACTTGGAATGAAAAGGCATGGAATGAAAACATATAAAAATAACATAGGCAAAGTTGGGTTAACCTCAATTCAGGTGAACTAACCTTTCGACTCGCGGCGAAGAACGTGACAAGCTTTAAGAGTTCTCTCGTCGACTCGCGACATGATCGATGCATCGAGTCCAGTCAATTTATCGGTCAATTTAACATTTAACATTATTCAATTTATCAATTTAACATTATTCCTCTAAGCCAATCGAACACGCCGTGTTAGTGAAATCAACAGAAGCGCGCCGACGAAAACATTTATTTTGGGAGCACCTGGGAGATTTCGTGCGCGCGCATTGTCGTGGGCAGTCGGCTGGAAGCAGCTGACTGAACGTTCTTCGCGGTATCGCGTATTGACTAATGTTATGTATCCGAGTCGGGACTTGTTTTCCATGTCTGACAATCTGGAAAAGTTCTGTTATTTTGTTATATGTAATATTGTAATTATCTTAGGGACATTGATGAAGCTTCTATGGTTACTCAAACTTAACAGCTATACAGTACCAGAGAACATAGGCGTACAACAGTACTGATTGAGCTGTCAGATATCCGATTGAATAGTCCGGTAAATAAGCGGTCAAGTAACCGCGGCTACCGAACTTGACTTATTATGTAGTTAGTAGAATAAGACTTATATAGAATCTATCGCAAAAACGTATATATATCGAATTTAAATCAAAAGTCTAATGTGCTTGTGATAGCATTAACGTTACATAAATAATCGGTTCGTTTGCCGGTAACTTTACCGATAACAATATTTGTGAACTTTGTGTCTATTGATATACTGCAGAAAACGCCAATGGCAAAGCCCCGAAATTCGCCGCAACAATTCGTCCGAAAGAATCTACGAGCCCTTACGCGAACTCCCATTGGCGGAATTTTTACGTTCACTCTTCGTCGGTTGCATTGCGCACGGCTCTTAAGGTTTTCGAACGCGGCCGTAGTCGTGTAACGTACGCGAAACGCGTCACCACACATGCGTCGCCTCCGTCAATCTGTTTATTGATAAGAATCCTCGTTTGCGTGTGTGTATCTCGTCATTGTTTTTCGCGCCGAAAGGCAATGAAATAGGCGGGATTTCGCGGTTCGGCGGACAGTCAGCGACAATCAATCTCACACCTACGAGCCACGATCGACGCGAGGTGTCCAAAAAAGAAAGAAAAAACTGCTGAGAGGTAAAATCGCCCTTCCGAAAGTATCTCGCACGAATGTTATTATTGTCATCGAAATATCGCCGCGAGCCCGACGCGGAGAACGACGCGATTACAACACGAGCCACCGAGCTGGGAGACGACGAGTCGCGCACGATTTAAGTTATATATCCGTATATATACGTATAAAAAAAAAGGGTCTAATAAATATCGTCATGTCTCAGCCGTCGGTAACGGCTTTTTTCAATTCTCGTAAGCGAGCAGCGAGCGAGGAGATTCGCAACAAATCGAAGGTCCTCGTGCTCGACAACAAAACGCGCGCGAACTCGCCAAAGATCACTGGCGAGAATCTCGCTAGGCTTAACCCCGAGAAAACGGAAAGTTCGGGCGCCGCACCGCTCACTCCTGTGTCCGAGGAGGCTCCACAGAGCTCCAGTCCGAAGCTCATTTACGCGTCCACCGCCGAGACAAAAGTTTCTTCGGTAGTCAGGAATATTCAGTTCGACTTTGGAAAATCTGGTGGTCAGAAAATGACGCCCAAGGCCGGCGGTCGGCCAAGAGTCGGGAGAACAAGAAAGTTTTCCGTTCAGGAAGGACAGACGGACATAAGAGAGAGTTTAATGAAAATGACCGGAGAGGTCAAAGAGGCCACGAAAATTGTGCCTTTCGAAAAATTGGGACCGCTGAGTCCGAGAAAGAAATCCTCGGGCGTTGCGAGCGAGCCGGCAAACAAGGAGGGGGCAAACGAGGCGCCAGCCGCTGGCTCCGTTACTCCGAAGAAGAGCTCATTCATGGACAGACTCGCGAAGCAGAATCTTAGCATCGGAGAGATCAAGAACCGAATCAACAGATCGTCGAGGCTCGCCGAACTTAGAGCGTCTATCGCCAGAATTCAGGACTGTCAGGAGCGGCTTGAGAAATCGGAGAGGTCCGAAGTTACCAAGAAACCGCAGATCAAAAAGTTTCAAAAGATTGAACTGGAAGTCCCTGTCAGGTGAGACACTTTTTTTTTATCTCATTTCAACATTAACTTATTGATTTTTACTTTATTGATTTTCATTACATTTGTTTTTTGGACCTCCTGTTCGTACAAAAATGCGAGTTCAAAAATGTGAAGTAGCGGAGGAACAATGAAAGTTACAAATTACTGACTTTGTAGAGCTGTAAATCTGCACATTTATGGAGGTGTGAATTCCGGAAATTTAAAAATTACCAACTTTGTGATTAAACATTTTTCAAATGTTCGAAGTTGTGAATAAGTAAATTTGCAGGATTTTGCATTTACTAATTTGAACACTTCTGAGCTTACAGGTGAATAGTATTATGAATTTTGAAGCTTGAAAATTTGTGAATAACTTCTGCGAGTTTGCATCTTAGTTCAAGTATAAATTATAATTTGATTGAGAAAATATCTGTGAAATTTTCCCACTGTTTTTTGGTGTTCAATATTATACTAAAAGAAACAGAAATAAGACAAGTAAAGCAATTGTAAAAAAAATATAATGGCCCGCTCTCAAAGCGTATAATAAAAGAAATATATATATTATTCACAATAACTTTGTTGTACAGCCCATCGAAGGCGGCCCTTTCGCCGTGCAAGACGATGCAGAGCCCGACGAAGAAGATTAAGCTACCGGAGAACGCCAGTCCACAGCGCCGTCTTCTGTTCGCTCCGAAGGAAACCGCGGCGAGTCCTGTAAAAAGCAGTCCCAAGAAAGCTCCAGCTTATCAGAGATATCAAGCGCTTGTTGACAGTGGGACGCCTACTGTACCGTTCCCGTTGCCATACCATCACCGATTTCTTACTGAAGCTTTCCGATGTGTGGATACGGTAAATTCTCGTCTCTTCTGGCCCATTGTAGTCCAAATATAATCATAATTATAGTTATAATCACAATAATCTTTGTAATCATTATAATCATGCAATATACTTTTTTCCGGATAATCATTATCATCATAATAATCATGATAATCATGTTATATTTTCGTCAGGTGGCTGCGATGCTGTTCAATCGCAAAGAGGTCATTACCTTCAGGAAGCTCAAGCCGGCGGTACAGGAACTGTTGCGTCGTAATTTCACTCTCGAACACTTGGCTCAGATAAAGACTATTTATCCGGACGCGTACGTCTACAGTCAAGAGAAAATGCGCAACTTCGGATCGAACTCGAAGCAGGATAGATACGAGCTTGTCCTCACTCCCCTCGTCGAATCGAAGAACGGAAGGAATACCCCCGATCCCGACAATGTTCTCAAATCCGGAGCGGAAATGAGCATGGGACCTGGAGTCATGCTCGATAGACGAAGAAAATTCGAGAGCGCGCTTCTAGGTCCGTATATTTATTTTTCGTTTTTTCGTATTATAGTTTTAGAAAGCAAAAAAATTTAATTATCTTAGAAAAAATGTTCTAAACGAACGATATTTTTCTAATCCGGATTTCAGACAAGGTGAAAAAGGAGCACGAAAAGTTCTTGCTAAGCCTGGAACCTCCCATGCCGATACCGAAGGGACTCAATTTGACTTGCTGGCATCCGTTGTTTGACGTCGAGAATATGTGCAAACCCATCCAGCCCGCCGAATTGCCGCAGGCACCGAACGTCGAGAAAACTCACTCCGCCAAGGACGTGCTCGGTACGAAAAACGCGAAAATAACAAATTTTTCGTATTATTTTTTTCGTCCACTTAGATGGATAAAATTTCGTTGCATGTTTGTGATTTTTTGTGGCTATCCAAGTGACCCGAATTGTGACGCGATGACGGCAACAAGAATTTGCCACGGCAATGTAAACTATCCTGGTTGTATCGGATCCGCGCTGAAACGTTCAAATACCAGCGTGTCGATTGCCGAATTTCTCCCTATTACACAATCGGTAGTTTTGATGATCCGGACCACGTCGATGATTTCGCCGTCGCGGCAACCCGATTGAGCAATCGATTCAACGCACGGAAAAATGCAAACGCTCGCCGAATCGCGCGAACGACCCCGTTCGAAAGAAACGCGGTTACCGATCAGCAAATAGCTTAAACAAACCAGCCTCGCGAGATGTAGATTCGTTTTTAATATATAAATACCCAACGGCTGAAAAATGCCAGACACGATCCAAAAGTCGCAACGAAGAATCTTAATTATGCTGTCCATTGATAACGGATTCGAGGTATCGCTTAACGATCGTCAAGCAATCGCGAGGATTAGTGAGTCCATTAAAGTAACGTTTATATAGCTATTTTCTTTAAAGATAAACCTTGGAAAATATTCATATATATAATAAAATATTAATACCATCATATTAATATAGAATATATATCTATATGTATGGATTCAATTGATATATTTGCAGTAAGTCAGTAAATTTTTATTTCGTTATAGAAAAAGCTAAGACGCTATTCAACTGCAACACGCGCATGGAGAAAGCCCTGCAGCGCTTGGCCGATGCGAAGATGACGTCGAAGAGCGCAGTTGACGATGCCGAGGAGCCTGAGTCGCGTGTTGGACAAAATGCGGACGGTTCGAGAAAAGTCGAAATTTCGGTGGTCGATACACCGCCCGCGACGCCGACGACGCAGAACACTCATCTGAGCTCGATGTTCAAAGGAATTCCTAAGGCTCTTCTTGAACGGGTAAGAAGTTATTCAGGGTTTTTCACTGTAAGAAATTGAACAATTAACGCAGATTATTATCGATTACCGATCGTCGATTAAACGACCGGATAACAATATTTGCCGATTCTCGATTTCAGTGTGCATTTGTTAAGCTTTCAGGGAAGATTCTTCAAGACTCTCAAGGCTCCGAGACGAATAACTATTTACCAAAGCGATTTTTTCAGCTGTGTTTTTCCATTTAAATTATGATAAACAAATATGCTTAAAAAATGTTAATACATGTTTTTATGTTATTTCAGGTCCGCGCGAAACAGGCAGCCAAGGCATTGGAAGCGATGACTCGCACGCCCGATGCAGACAAGGAAGCAGTTCTTTACTCGAGACTCCCGGAGATGGCGAAGATTTTACGGAATATCTTCGTTGCCGAGAAGAAAGGCGTGTTACCCCTGGAAACGGTGATTGTCAAGCTCGACAATTCTTACAGAACAAAATTGACTCCCAACGAGCTGGAGGAACACCTGAGGCTTATCTGCAAATTGTTGCCGACCTTTGCCTGTCTGCAGACGGTTCGTCATGTTGACTATCTGAAAATTGCCAAAACCGCCGATATCGTTAAGGTCGTCAAGAGACTCGAGACCATCGCCAACGACAAGGTCAAGTCCTGAAAATACTTTGGTTTTGTTCTTTCTTAATTCCCGCATCGCAACTTAGGCTGAAGATTAAACCAGTTGCGATTGTGACTTATGGCGAATTTATATTGTCGCGCGTATTTTTTCCTCTCCGGTATTTTTGACCGGTGGTTAACAATTTTTTTTTCTCATCCATCGAGTTCACTTTGGCGACGTTAAATTTTCTTCATTTTCGATTGCGGTCTGATTTAATCAACTTTTTTTGTACACGTATGTCGACGCGCAATACATTCGTTTTCCCTTTGCACAACATTCGGAAGACAATGTCCGAGATCTAATTACATTGGTAACAATAATCTTGGTGAGATTCGATTCGTGAAAACCAATTCGATTAGCGTAAGTTTTTTTTACAAAATTTAGGGTTATTTCCACCACTTTTTTTCATTCATTTACACATTCGATTGTTTATTTAGTAAAAATATTTAACCATTATTTTTTTTTCTTCATACTTTGTACACTCCTTTCGATAGTATCGAGAATTATCGTTGTACTTGATTTTTGCGACGTAATAAAACTTCATCCCTGTATTGTACTTTGAAAACTTGATGGAGTTAAATTTTGTGGGGGAAAAAAATTCGACCTTGAGTACAAGTGTTTGTAACGGGAGAGGCCATTAGCCAATGTTTAGTTTAGCAGTTTTCTTAGTAAGTGCGACCAAAACGCTAAGAGTTTATTGACTTGTGTAATTTATAAACTATTCGATCGACGGTTTATTGCCGTGCAATTGTATCTTTACAAGACTGGTGGACTATAATATAATTATACATACTCGGTAGATTAGTCCCAAAAATACTTATATATATATTTTTTAGTGCAATAAAGCATTTGTTCGAAGACTACTCAGCGATCGGCGATTCAAATTTCCCGCGTTTTGGATACAGGAAGACCTCTGCCGTTTATCATTTTGATTAAATTCGGGCAAATCGTCGGACGTAACCTCAACTTTACATCGACAAAAGTATACGAGTTTCCAGGAGGATTTAATATTTTCTACGAGTTTCGAAGAGGACAGGCATAATGGTGTTTCTCACGGCGGTGCAATTCGCAAAGAAACCAAAAAGCAAGTAAGACTAAAGAATTGTTCGAACTATCAGCTTTGTAATAAACATACTCGCTTTTGAGGTTATAGTTGGCTGTCGAAGAATGACGACAGACCAGCGCAATTAATATATCGTCGATAATCGCAAGACAATAAATTCGTCTTACGATATATTAGGATTATTTAGGAGAAGCTCGCACTTATTTTGTTTCAACAAAGTCTCGTTCGGTATATTGAAAATTTAATATCTAAAAAAAAAAGGCAACTAGCGCCATCTTCCGTAGCGATGCCTGATCGCAATACCATTTGAAGCAACGCGGTTTTCATCCGCGACACCAGTCGGTAATGCAGAACTTAGCTTCGCTCGAAATTATGAAAAATTTCGAAACGTATTGATCTATTTTTCTCCATTTAAGGTTAGACCGCGTAAATTTTCATGATGCAAGTCGTCGATTTAGCTACACGATTATACCGTCGGTCGGTAATTAATGAATCAGCATCTACAACTTAAAAAATCATTCAATAATCGAAGAGGATTGTACGATTGTTAAAAATAAATAAACTAAAAATAAGTCCCCAAAACCGATCAGCATTGAACATCGGATTTTTAAAATGCAGACACATCCTGGTATTAGTGGAGAGCACCATCAGCGGTCACGGCGTGCGGCTGATACGCGAGAGACTCGGCGACAAAATGGAATTCATGAAATTCGATCCCTGGGGTAAGTTGAAACGATTCACTGCTCTCCCGATAAGTATCGATGAACTTTTCATTCGCAAAAAAAAAACAATCAATTTTCGGAACATCTCCATAACTGCGTCATAATTTTCTTTTCCAGTGCGAGCCATGGCCGTCTACCGGGAGAAGAAACGCGTTCGTAGTATCTAAGAAACAAAAAGCCTCAATAATAAAAAATAAAAAAATAAAAATTCCTCGTTAATTGCAACTTGGTCGATCTACATACAACGTACCACTGACACTGCTCAACCCTCGACCGTTACTCGAGTATTAAGGCGAAGAGGGTAAAAGGTCTTTTCTGCTTGTTTAATGGACCTGCGGCGCGGGAACAATCGACGAATTCGTCTCGACGATTAAACGATTTTACGTACGATTCGGTAGTCACAGAGATCCATTTGTAAAAACCCACCTCTGGCCCCCTTCAGCCCTGTCGTTTTACCGGTACTATGAGAGAGTTTTTCATTCCCCCCCCTTATCTTCTCTCGTGCTCACTCGGGGTCACCCTCAAAGTGGCGCACCGCTGCGCTTCAAAACAGCACGCCCGGCTCGACCTCGCGCGCTTGGTAGTTTGCCCCCAAGCTGCAGTCGGCCGTGGCGCTCAGGAGTGGGAGTCGTTGGATAGGATTTTTGTGTACCCCGGTGAAACAAGTCGCGGATCAGCACGGTGGCTCGGGGACTCGAAAAAAGCTGAGTTCAACCGAGCGTTTGATTTCGAGATCTGTTTCCCTTTGCGGGCGAAGATAACGGAAACTAAACCAAGTGAGATGTCACGGCGCGGTAGTCTGTGATCTTTCTTGGAACGTGGGAGGAGGGGAGTTGAATTAAAGGCTGCGGAGTTTCGAGGAATGGTTAGAGAGTCGCTGTTCGGCAAGCAGGGCAACTGTGTTGAAGGGGGCGTCTGAGATTGACATTGATCGAAACGATAGGACCCGGGTAAGTGAAATCTGCGAGTAGACGAACTTTATTTACGACTTTATTTATCGGTAGTCAGCGACACGGTGGACTTTATGTTATGGGCAAACCCCCTCATAATTATACACTCTTTAAGACGATGTGTGAAACCTTCCTAATCTCCTGGTATGCTTTAAGGTTATGTTACATTTATCCACCTAGAAATGCTTCCTAAGGCGACCTATCGCTGTTAACACCCCTCAAGGCGATGCGAAAATTCGTCACCAACGAATAAACCTTAAGGCGATGCGAAAATTCGTCGCCAACGAATTTAACCTCAAGGCGATGCAAAAATTCGCCAACGAATTAACCTTAAGGCGATGCGAAAACTCGCCACCAACGAATTAACCTTAAGGTGATGCGAAAATTCGCCACCAACGAATCAACTTTAAGGCGATGCGAAAATTCGTCACCAACAAATTAACCTTAAGGCGATGCGAAAATTCGTCACCAACAAATTAACCTTAAGGCGATGCGAAAATTCGTCGCCAACGAATTTAACCTCAAGGCGATGCAAAAATTCGCCAACGAATTAACCTTAAGGCGATGCGAAAACTCGCCACCAACGAATTAACCTTAAGGTGATGCGAAAATTCGCCACCAACGAATCAACCTTAAGGCGATGCGAAAATTCGTCACCAACAAATTAACCTTAAGGCGATGCGAAAATTCGTCGCCAACGAATTTAACCTCAAGGCGAGGCGAAAATTCGCCACCAACGAATTAAGCTTAAGGCGATGCGAAAACTCGCCACCAACGAATTAACCTTAAGGTGATGCGAAAATTCGCCACCAACGAATCAACCTTAAGGCGATGCGAAAATTCGTCACCAACAAATTAACCTTAAGGCGATGCGAAAATTCGTCACCAACAAATTAACCTTAAGACGATGCGAAAGCTCGCCACCTTTTACTACCCCTTAAGATTATTAGAATTTTCCAATCTCGATATTAACATCTCTCGAGGCGATGAAAAATCCCAACACAAATGAATGCCCCCTTAATGCGATGTAAAATTCCAAACTTTTTAATTCCCATTCTTAAGGGGGGAAAACGAAGTCCGGTTACCTCTCAATACCCCTTAATATGTTTTAAACCTCTCAATTTCCCGATTAATAGCCCTTACGGCGATTTAAAAACCTCTAATTGCAAAAGCACTTTAACTCCCGATGCCCCTTAAGATTATGTAAAATTTCCATCTGGGCATTCGAATTCCTTGAGGTACCGCGAAAGTCCATCCATTCGATCACTTCCGATTATGTAAAACATTTTTCATTCGCATTCCCAATGGTGATGTAAGATTCTTTGTCATTTACACGCCTTAAGGCGATTTCGCTAGCAACAACAATTTTCATTAGCGACATTTATTTTATTTTTACCTTTATCAGGGTCTCCTGCATTCTGCCGTTGGACTGCAGCCTCGACAGTCGGGTTTGAATACGTAACAGACGAGGCCAGGCGGGCAATAATTGTCGAGGCACAAATCGTCGAAAACCAGACAAGATTCATACACTGAAAGGTGCAAGTAAACATCCATTAATTACCCCAATTCTATGCACATCGTCACGAATATTTGTCATGCAGAAAATAATAATCGATGTTCGTTTATTTTTTTTTTGCAGGTGTTGCATCGAAAATGGTTGCGGTGCGAGTGACGAATCGTCGAGGAAAACAAGAATTGCACTCACTGTCGATGCACATGTTGTTCCTGCAGCAGCCCCCGCAGCAAGCCTTGTCGTCCAAACACTAAACGGTAAAAAAAAAATGCATTTAATCGTGCAATAATTCCACGTTTAATTAATTTTCATCTCGACTCACGTATCGCCCGGACTCTGCGCAATTTTGGCCAAAAATCGTCGTCGCCCCACCGAGGAGAAAAGCAGCGACGAAAAACAACCGCACCGTTCCGCAACGAGTCGTCATGTTCCTTCAGGTATTTATTATAATATTATTATTATTCCGTATAAATTTTTTTTCTCGTCGATTTACGTACACCGAAAAGTTTCGTCCGTTTTTCGTTGCCCGTGTATTCTCGCTGTTCCCGACACCTGTCTCGGACCGAATGGCAAAGTGCGACGGCCGATGATAGATCGACGAGCGCTCGAGACTGATTATTCCCCTTGCTATGTTTTTTTTTATTAATTCATTTTTTTTTTATCAATTTTCTTCAAAACATTTCTTCCCACTCGTTTTCCCCGTCTCGTGAAACTAAATTTTTGGTGCAAAAAAAAATAATGAAATTCCATGCGGATCAATTAAAAGTAATGAATATTACATATTGTTTCAGCTGGTGGATTAAATTGGTCGTCGTCGGCGAGTCGTAACGTCGCCCTTGGATGTAACGCCTCGCGGACAGTTGCGTCCATACGGCTCCAAGCCGCTGCTTGTCGGTGTGACATTACACTGTGTTACACGGAAGAGTCGTTTGGCGACGAGGTCGCGACCGACTGCCGCATTAATATCGACTCGACACTTGCCCGCATTTTTTTGTGTGTCAATGAAGCGACAAACAGCAGCACGAGGCTGCACGAAACGACACGGACACAAACATTTGCGCACACACGCACACGGAATGCGCGCACACGGGAGATATCGACTCGACTGCGTCCTCGACTTTCCACGCTATTCCAGCACGATTATGGCCTCCATCGAATTACTCGTTACACGCTAATGAAACGCAAGGTCTCGGCTCGACACGTCGGTCCGACGAAACGAAATTCATTTATTTTCCCAATTTTTTTCATTTCGGGGACGTGAATGATAAAAAAAAAATTGTAATGACGCAAGCCATATTTCAATCGGGTGAATGAATTTTATTTTGTGCGTCGCTTCCGGTTCATAAAATCTTTGATTCTGACCGTGAGTTACGTCACATTGGGAAACTTCACTTTCGGTTTGGAAATTTTGGTTTTTAGGTGAATCAATCGTTCACGAGAAGGCGTTACTTCCGGTATGAAGGTGAAGTCGTACGGAAAAGCGTTAATTCCTGGTAGAAAATCCGGTTTTTTTTTTCTAAAGATTACGTCATACGGGTAAGAAAATAATTTTCGATTGGAAAAATATTAGCTTTTTTACTGAAAGTAACGTCATTTGTCAAAACGTCACGTCCGACTTTAAAATTTAAATACTTCGTCAAGAACTCTCTGATTTAACTGTACCGATAATCAATTAATTTAAATTTCCGTTAAGATTGATCGTCGTTCAATTGTTTTTTTCGCTATGAAATCACTATGAGTTAACCGTGAAATATTTGCATATCTCAACCGAATTTGATTTTTTTTTTAAATTTATGAGACTCTAATTCTTACGACATTATGAGAAAATTTGTCGAGTACTTGACGACCTTGAACTCTGCGACCTTGAACGAGGTCTCGCTGGTCGTGAAGAAATTTGTGGGCAGCGTGCTTGCTCAACACGACGAGAAAGGGGCCGACGACGATCGAGGATTCGGTCAGATATACAAGTGGCGAGATTTTCATCGTGGCTTCGAGGAGGCCAAGGAAACCGGAAAGCCAATTTTTCTCGTTATTCATCGAATGTCGTGCCCGGCTTGTCGGCGCTTGAAGGACAAATTTTCCAAATCCATGCCGCTCATTGATCTGAGCAATCGGTAAATACCAATTTATTAATTTATCAATCTATCAATCTATCAATCTATCAATCTATCAATCTATCAATCTATCAATCTATCAATCTATCAATCTATCAATCTATCAATCTATCAATCTATCAATCTATCAATCTATCAATTTATTAATTTATTAATTTGGTTTAATTTATTCACAGTTTTGTAATGATAAACGTCTCGAGCGAGACGGACCTGTTCATTGCGGGGGACAAAAATTTCGAGCCCGACGGAAGATACGTGCCTCGCATACTCTTCTATACGTCGCAGGGCGAGCTCATCGGCCGAGCATACAATCGTCACGCCAGGGATCCGAAATTCAGTTACTTCTACAGCAGTCCCAACGAGATCGTCGAATCGATGAGATACGTCCTCGAAGATTATGCAACACCGAAGGACAATGTCTGACTGATGTGTCTTCTCGTTCACCTTCGACTTTCCATATGACAATTGGATCAAATCAATTGCCCGTTGTTGTTCCATCGGGCCATCTCAGCATCCTCGCGAAACATTCAATCCACGTTGGCATTCGAATGCCGAATATTTTTTATTTTTTATGGCTCCGGTGCCCGAAACAGATTTCGCCCTTTGAGATAATTCAGTATTGCGGCGTTACCAACAGCGGACAAAAGTTTAAGGATCTATACATATATACATAGTGAAAGACGTAGAAACAGAAACTGAGAATGGAATCGCGAAAGGTGAGGGGGATGAGGGCGCGCACTTTGAATCCCCCCTTCGCCACGATAGTATACTCGTCTCAACTCAATCCACGCCCGCCGCCCTAGCGGTCCCCTGCGCTTTTCTCTTTGATCCCGCAGCAAGGAACACAAAGTTGTATTATTTCCACAGTCCGGAGTTTCGAATGGTTTGAGATTCGCGGAGGCGTGAAACGCACCGTTCTCCATTTTACTCTTCCGCGAAGAGAGCGAAGACAAGAGGGTTTTCAACCGGGGGGGGGGTTGAAGGAAAATGTGGAGATGGAATCGAAGGTAAAAAAATAATTCGAACCGGAAAACTTTTCGATCGCGGGATGAAAAGCGAAATTAGCAAATGATAAAAATCGCATCTCAGGTCGTTGACTTTGTCAGCTGAACGGTCTCGTTCGCCTTGGAGTCGAGTTGGTGCGGAACGAGTTTTTTTGTTTGTTTGTTTTTTTTCATCGGTCGACAAATTCAAACACGAAATCCCAAACCGGTGTCGAAATAAGATGATTAAAAAAAAATTAATGAAATTCATGAATAACATGATTGATAATATTACGAAAAATGTAACAAATGATACATTGTTGTGTGAACGATGTATTAATGTTACATACTTTTGCATAAACAATATGTTAGTGTCACGTGGCATTGCATAAAAAGCACGCGAATAAAAATACATATTGAAAGAAAAATATATAATTTCCAGAAATTCAACGGACTATTTTGTGGGCATCGGACGATATGGAAAATGTTGGAGAAGCGGTAACGTTTCATACCGCCGAACGAAAGACCCACGTTCAACCGTGAAAACCGTGAGTTTTTTGTGAGGAATAAACAAAACGAGAAAGGAGAAAAAGTAAATATAAAAAAAAAAGAAGAGACAAAAGAAACGTTGAAGAAAAGGATATTCGAATGGTCCCATTCGAGTGGACCGCCGGTACGTAAGTACACAGTACGACCTCCGCGCTTCCGATATATTCCACGTGTGCCAACACATTTTCAGTCGTCTACAATAGCACATATAGTAACGTCACTTCCAAACCTATACATACAGGTATGTGTACATGTGCACGTACATACACATATATATATATATATATTAGGGGGTTTAAAAAAAAAACATTTTTTTTTCTCGGAACCAAGCTCAAAAGTTTCGTTTAGATGCCAAAATAGGCCTCTGAAAATATGAGCCCTTAATATTAATATTAAGTATGTGCGCATCGCACTTTTCGATTTCCCATAAGAATAACACAGGAACATTTTTTTGTTGTTCCGATTTTTGTAACTGATGAACCATAAATTGCGCTGCAATTTCAATGAGCTATTTTCGTAGAAAAATGAACGCTCTACAAAAAACTTTCGATACTATTTTTCGATCAATCAATGCATTCAAAAGTTATTCAAGGTCAAAGTTTAATTCATTATTAATTTAGCCATTTTCTTTATAATCCTTCGAATTTGATTAGTTTCATGGTTTTAAAATGAATTGAAACTTTATTTTTAAAATCTGTGAGTTAAAAAAATAAAACTATTATTTTTTGTCATTAAAGATTGCTGTCATTTTATTGAAAAACTGTTTTTAAATAGATTGCACATAAAAAGAAGTTAAATTTTATTCATGACCCGAAGAGTTATTCGTGTTGCTGCGTTTTCATAATTCAGACCAGTAGACAAATGATTTTATTTAACATATATGTATTCATGACGAACAAATATTATAAATTAATTACATAAAACTTATAATAAAGTAAAAAACTATTACTTCTCATAAATTTGAATTTTTAGGGAACATTTTTCTGAAAACAATATTTTTGCTAAATAGTTCAGAAAAACGGCAAAATTAGTAATGAATTTAACTTTGACCTTGAATAACTTTTGAATGAGTTGATTAATCGAAAAACGATACGAGAACTTTTCTATGGAGCGTTCAATTATCTATAAAAATATATGATGGAAACTGCAAAGAAGTGTATGGTTCATTAGTTATAAAAATAAAAAAAATAAAAATTTAGTAATAAAAAAAATTTTAGTAATAAAAAATAGTAAAAATACATTAGTAATAAAAAAAAATAAAAAAAATTCGGAAGATTATGAAGAAAACGGCTAAGTTGATAATGAATTTAACTTCGACCTCGAATAACTTTCGAATGAGTTGATTAATCGAAAAATGATATCAGAGATTTTTTGTAGAACGTTCAATTCTCTACGCAAATTAGTTTTACGGAAGAACTACGGTTCATTAGTTACAAGAATCGGAAAAAAAAAAAAAATTTCCTGTGTTATTCTTGTGGGAAATCGAAAAGTGCGATGCCCACATACTTAATATCAATATTAAGGGCTTATATTTTCAGAGGCCTACTTTGACATCTAAACGAAACTTTTGAGCTTGGTCCCGAGAAGAAATTTTTTTTTTTTTTTTTTTAAACGCCCTAATTTTTATGTATATGCATATGCGTTTGTATATGTATATGTACATGTTCATGTACATGCATATGTATATGCATATGTATATGTGTATGTATATGTATATGTGTATGTGCATGTATATGTGTATGTATATGTGTATGTATATGTATATGTATATGTATATGTATACGTATGTGAATATGTATATGTGACTTGTTAATGTGCACTAAAGATTTTTTTTTTTTTGGTAGTTGGGAAACGATGTTGGAAGGAGGCCGAAAAATGTGTACAGAAAAGCACAGTATATGCCTTTGTGTACCTGTACGGTGCGCAAGGTCTGGCATGAGCGGAGCAGTTTTCAAACCGCGTTTCACAGTTTCCTCGCGTTCAAGAGGGCTTTCTGCGTCCGCGGTGAGAGGTGGGTGAGGTGGGGGAGGGGGGGGGGGGTGGAGAAGAGAGTTGTTCTTTGCTTATTACACTGTGTGCACTGTGTGTGCCGCGCCGGTAATGACCGGTTATGAGGAAGGCGAGTTAAAAGTACCCAACCACTAAAGTACCTCAGCTGCTAATTAAATACGTTATTTTTTATAAAAACTCTCTCTCTCTCTCCGCGCCGAACGGTTTTTCCACGGTTTGCACGGAACAAAAAAAAAAATTGCCTTTTCATCCACGTGGCCTGTTTGCCGGAACGACCTCTGTTCGAGGGTAGCGGCTTTGGTCGGGAACGTGTCTATAACAATCTTTTGTATACTGCTGGTTTCCATTTTCGATTCTCTCCTTTATCCTCGCTTTTATTGTTCTACATTTTGTTCTCAATATCATTGTCCATTCAATTCTCTATATCATTGTCCATTCAATTCTCTATATCATTCTCTATTTCGTTCTCAATGTTATTCTCCATTTTATTATTATTCTTACTCTGAATTTTCTTTTCATTATTACTCACATTCTTCACTCGAATCTCCGTACCGTCCTCATAATTTTTTGTTTCTATCTGCCGTACATAGGTCCACTAACTCGGGCGAATGGTTAAACGTCGCGGGACGAATTACCGTCTGCCTCGATATCGAGCGCCTCGATGAATTTTTTTTTCCCCATCGCCGATTTCGCAAGCGAAACGCCGAGGACCGATATACCGTACTGAATCAAGTTGGATTAACATGGATATGCAACGGTGCATATTGCTTCCCGCAGCGTGTCCCGCTATCGATCTTCACTGTTGAGCGGAGAGTGCAAAGCCTGGAAAATTCAAGATACATATATAGAGAGAGAGAGAGAGAGAGATTGGTTGTACAAGCTCCGCCGCGAAGCTCCGGTGATAAAGCGTTTGTTGGATTCTGCGTATCGTCGAAGGCGTCCCGAGTCTCTCTTCCTTGCCCCCCCCCCCCCCCCCCTCGACCCGCCTCATCCCACCATCACCGTTCTATACCGCAGCCTACTCTATTATCGCTTGATATTCGAATTGAAATAACTTTGAGACCGCAATATCAGCGACCTCCTCCAGGCGCCCGGTAGAGGTTAGTGAGCTTTTATTCCGTAGTGTCTCCACTGTCTGCGAGAGGCCGCGAGGCGTCTCGGCCGTAGCGACAGCGTTACCGAGTCTCGCGAGTAACACATTCTTTTTTTTTAATTCATAGACACCGAAGACTGTCGAAAGAGGCGAAATTATTGGATTTAAGGAGTTGGACGGTTTTTGGCGTTGTTAAATTTATGTATTTTCGGTATTTCAAATGCGTATTTTGGGAACAAAAATTTTGCGGGTATTTTAAGTACTGGTCGGGGCTTTTATGTACAGAATGCGACGTTCTTCTGCGTGTGGAAATTGTTAGGGGTGTAAAGTTAAGGCAAGCGATTTATCTGGACGAGACCGCATGGCCGGATGGATTTTAGACTTTCGCTCAATCGCTTTGATTCAAGCTATTGATTTTACAGACGTATTTGAATTAAGTACTTATCAATGTATTTTATCTACGAAAATGTCTCGCCGTGCTTCACGCCCGAACGTGCGTGAAAGGCGCGGAGATCGAACCCGACGTGCGACCGAAGCGCCACTCACGCCACTCTCGGCAGGCACGCGAACTAGCGCTTTTCATGCGTCACTGATAGTCAACGGCTTGGCGACAGCTCGACCCGTCGGATTCAGGTTAGTAGGAACGCGAGTGTTGCTTTGTTTCAAAAAAGTTTCTTTGATGTCGAAGCGACATTTTGTTGTGTCGCAAACAATTCCTAGCTTCGACCACTGTAACCCCCTCATCGGTTATTCCTCCCAGCGTCTCCGTCGTTTTCGCCTCCGTTGCATCTCGAATCTGCGGTTGCGAGGCCGGGCAGGAGGCTCTCGAAGTAAATTGAAAATGGCTGGCAGGCGGCGTCGTTGTCGCTCCGCAGACGATCTCATTCCTTTTCCTCCCTGCCCCGAACACTCTC
Source organism: Listrodromus nycthemerus (assembly GCA_963978505.1). Lineage (NCBI taxonomy): Eukaryota > Metazoa > Arthropoda > Insecta > Hymenoptera > Ichneumonidae > Listrodromus > Listrodromus nycthemerus. Next base: position 8,351,086 of record OZ021679.1, read on the forward strand.
GACGCCCTCGTCGCACAGAACCATCTTCGAACTCGTCCTCGACTGCGCTTCCACCGATACCCTTTCAGACAATTCTTATTTTTTTCGATCACCCTCCCTGGCACAATTCCGGCCTCTTTTCGACATAAGTTCGCAGGACGAATTTACAAGTATTTTCGGCTCACTACGTACCCACGATTCTGGATGGTTTTCAGAGAATCCGATCAAACGTTTTCATTTATCCGGGCGTAACAAGCTCAACGCGGCTCTCGTTTCGATATTCCCAATTTTTCGGATTTTTTTTTTACTTCTGTAAATCGTCTTTTCAATTGATTGAACGAAATTTCATTTCCTAAAATGCAATGGAATTGGGCGAAAAATGTTCTTGAAATTTTTTTGAAATACTAATATGCTAAATTAATAGTTCCAACGGCTTCCGCATGGTTGATTTTATTTTATATTATCGTCGCTGCGAGTAGTGTTTGTTATTGTCCCGGAATTCTATCCGTGCACACATGGCTCTGGTCTGGCCTCTGGAACTGCCTTGAGCGTAAAGGTTATGTAACTATTGTGTTCGATTATTCGGAACCTTCGTGTTTGTCTGAAATACACGTGTAACATTGTGATTTATAGCGTTGGAATTTCATCGAAAGCTTAATAGCGACACTTCGAAGTATCCATTATTACAACTGTCGTTAGAGTCGCTAATGTGTGTTTCACCGCCTCAAGCGTGATAGACCGAGGTTATAAGTATCGACGGCAATAACGTTGAAGCAAGAATTAACCTGTGGATGAGTCGCGGGGTCGAAGGGTTCCGAATCGATAGGTGTATTATATATCCAAAGTAGAGTGTATAGTATATTGGAATCGGCGACGAGTATCATGCGACTGACAGCTAGAGCTAATTGAATCTTGACTCTCTATCTATCTGCGTCGAGTCGAACTGAGACTCAAACGCCCGGCGCGATGCTGTTTACTACTCCTTCCACGCCACTACAGATCTCTGGCCACCTTCTCTCCGTCTATTGCTACGAGCGCCAACCAGCCTTCACTCTCTCCAACCGACGACCCGCAGCCTCACGGACGTGACAAAGCAAATATATATCTATTCGACACGATTGTTTTTCTTCCGTGCAGCGGTAGGATCTTTTTTTTTTTTTTTGCATCCGATGAAAATAAAGAACGCGTGATATACGTTTACAGTATGTCCAGTGAAAGAGACTTGGTTCGTGTGTTTTGGAATAAATTGAAAAGCCAGAGCGCGAGCTTATTAAAATTTTCGAGCCGTTCGAAAAATCTTTCGCTCCGTCCTCTGCTATTTGTTTTTTTTTAATTTTCTTTTGCTTATACATTTATATTTTGTTGCATCAATTGTGAGGACTCGGACGTTTCGAAATGCGAGTTTTTCGTCGATCGTTTATTAATTATATTATTCCGGAATAGTGAATTAAATATCGACGACACTGCGTTGAACGGAATTATGCGGTGTATATATATGTATATACGTATAACGATATGTATATAGATCGATTAATTATCGTAGAATTCAGTGGCCGAGTCCCGAGACGATTCCAATGGGCTCGATGTCGATTGCGCAATCAAGATGGCATCGGGAATGGCATCCTCCTTCGACTCAAACTACCAACAAGTATTTCAATATCAAGCTCCAATATATTCCCACCGACCCTATGAACGTGTGTGCAGTTATATTGGATTCTCTCTCGTTCTCATCCCTCTATCTCCTTTAGCCAACCGCGCCCCCCCCCCCCGCCCGCCCAATACCCCAACCCACACAACCCCGCCGACGCCTTTCTATCTTGCTTGACACGTGCTCCATCCCTTACTTTCTTTCTTTGTCTCATTCTTCGCCTTTTTTGCCCTTCCAAGAATCCGTCTCCTCTTACTTTCCTCCGCTATAGCCATTTCTATTTTTATCTTTGTGTAACCCCCAAACAATGCTTGATCACATACGACACCGCACAAGGATTCAGCTCCCCTAGTCGTTCAAGAACTCAAGCTGGCTTTTCCTTTGTTTTCGATGATTTCGATGATTTCGATGATTTCGATGATTTCGATGATTTCGATGATTTCGATGATTTCGATGATTTCGATGATTTCGATGATTTCGATGATTTCGATGATTTCGATGATTTCGATGATTTCGATGATTTCGATGATTCCGATGATTTCGATGATTTCGATGATTTCGATGATTTCGATGATTTCGATGATTTCGATGATTTCGATGATTTCGATGATTTCAATGATTTCGATGATTTCGATGATTTCGATGATTTCGATGATTTCGATGATTTCGATGATTTCAATGATTTCGATGATTTCGATGATTTCGATGACTTCGATGACTTCGATGACTTCGATGATTTCGATGATTCCAATGACTCCAATGATTCAAATGATTCCAATGATTCCAATGATTCCAATGACTCCAATGACTCCAATGAATCCAATGATTCCAATGATTCCGACGACTTGATTTGACAGCCAGGAGATCTTGAAAGCATTGAATTAATTGCAGTGTCTTCAAAAAGATATACATGCGAAATTCCGTTCGATTCTCGATCGGCTGGCTCCTCTCCACGGGCAACGTCTTTCTCGAGGGAAGGAGAGAAACCGGTCTGACAAAACGGAGCTGACGGGCCACCGGGCCACAGTTGCCCATATATCTTCACTCAGGCGACAATATTTCGCAACTCGAATGCAAAAGAAAACATTGTTTCAACGAAATTCTTTTTGTTTTGGCTCCAAAAGATTATTCGACTACTGTTATCTTGAATTTCAACGCCAACGAGTGGTCAGTTTCTCTTATTCTCATTTTTCCTCAGTCTCATCGCTTTTCTTCGCGAGAGTGCCACGTCGCGTTGATCGTGTTAGCTCGTTAGAGGTTTTTGGACACCGATCGAGCAATACGGACCTGTGAATACGTACGATTCGAAAAATTCGAACCAGCGAAGTCGCATTTTTTTTTTTTTTTTTTTTGGCGAATCGTCAGAATCGTTCGAATTTTTGACACACGTTCACGGTGATGGAAGCGAAGAAAAAAAAACACAATTAATCGGTCAGCGCTTCAGGAAGAGGTATTCATAATCGACTGAGTGTTCGTTTGTTTTCAAAAGATTTCATTAATTTTTATTTTTAACTTTCACCTGCAGGTATTTAACGTTTCTTACTCCACTGGAAAGGAAAGTTACTGCCGGAGGTTGTTTGTACTGCTTCCCGCATACTTAAGCAAGAGAAGCCCGTAGTCATGGATTTTACGATAAGAACGCTACTGCTGTCGATGATATCGCTGGCGAGCGGCAGCGAAATTTTTCTCGAACTCCTGAAAAGCTACAATTTCGGTAGTAACGATATTCGGACGGTTCCGTTGCCGACTCGTCGAGAATACGATTTTGTGATAGTGGGTTCTGGCTCGGGAGGTTCGACGGTCGCGAATCGTCTCTCGGAGAATCCAGATTGGAAAGTCCTACTTCTCGAGGCTGGTAAACCCGAGACTCTCATTCAACAGATACCGATGCTCGTGAGTTTATATCAAAGAGGCAATTACAATTGGGGTTACAAAGTCGAGCCCCAGAGAGACGCTTGTTTCGGCATGAAGGATAAACGATGTACCTGGCCACGTGGCAAATCGTTGGGCGGTACCAGCACCCTAAATTACATGATTCACACCCGAGGAAATAAATTGGACTACGACGAGTGGTCGGCACTCGGAAACGAAGGCTGGTCTTACGAGGAGGTTTTACCTTACTTCAGAAAAAGCGAGCGATTCAAAGTACCAGGTACGAACATTATTCTTCTGGTAACTCTATGATTGGGCTATTCGATAATCGAATAATCGAGTGGTCAAATAATTAAATAATCGAATAATCGAATAATCGAATAATCGAATAATCGAATAATCGAATAATCGAATAATCGAATAATCGAATAATCGAACAATCGAACAATCGAACAATCGAATAATCGAACAATCGAATAATCGAATAATCGAATAATCGCATCGTCGAATAATCGAATAATCGAAAAATCGAACAATCGAACAATCGAATAATCGAATAATCGAATAATCGAATAATCGAATAATCGAATAATCGAATAATCGAATAATCGAATAATCGAATAATCGAATAATCGAATAATTGAATAATCGAATAATCGAATAATCGAATAATTTAATGATCTAATGATCAAATGATCCAATGATCCAATGATCCAATGATCCAATGATCCAATGATCCAATGATCCAATGATCAAATAAACGAATAATCGAATAATCGAATGATCGCATAATCGTATAATCGTATAATCGTATAATCGAATAATCGAATAATCGAATAATTGAAAAATTGTATGATCCAATGATCCACTCATCCAATGACCCAATGATCCAATGACCCAATGACCCAATGATCCAATGATCCAATGATCCTATAACCCAATATATAATATTTTCCATTAATCCATTCGCGAATGTTAACATTTTTGTTATGTGTAGGAGTGACGAATTCAAGTTATCACGGTACGAACGGTTACTTATGCGTGGAGCGTGCGCCCTATCACACGCAGCTCTCGACGGAATTCCTGAAAGCCGGCGAACAATCGGGCTACCGTGTCATCGATTACAACGGCGAGGATCAAATTGGTTTCTCCTATCTCCAATTAAACATGGACCGAGGAGCCCGTTGCAGCGCGTCCAAGGCGTATCTTAGCGTCAACAGGCCCAATCTGGATATCGTGACCGAAGCACGCGTCACCAAGATCGTCATAGACGAGAAAAATCGAGTACGCGGTGTCTCGTACGTGAAGTACGGCGTACATCGGACAGTTGGCGCGTCGAAGGAGCTCGTTCTCTCGGCCGGTACAATAGATTCGGCTAAATTGTTGATGCTCTCCGGCATTGGCCCGCGCGATCATCTCGCCGAGATCGGTATCGATCTGTTGAAGGACTCCAAAGTCGGTTACAATCTCTACGAGCACGTCGGCTTTCTCGGACTCGTATTCACGGTCAATCAGAGCGTGACTTTGAACTCGAAAATGGTCTTCACGCCGTCGGCAATCGTGCGATACATCGCCGATCGAGGCGGTCCGCTGTCGATCGCCGGTGGCGCCGAGGCGATTGCTTTTCTTCGAACCAAACACGCCTCGGGCTCGAGGCCGGACGTTGAACTGCTGTTCGTGTGTGGGTCATTGAACTCCGACAACCAATTCGAGAGAAGAGCTCACGGCGTTACCGACGACGTTTACGAGAAACTGTTCGAACCGATCGAGAACGTTTACACGTGGTCGATATGGCCGATCGTTCAGAAGCCGCGCAGTCACGGACGAATCAGGCTCAGATCGAAAGATCCCTTCGACGATCCCGTGATCGAACCGAATTTCTTTGCCGATCCGGCAGACGTCGAGATCATTCTCGAGGGCGTGAAGCTCGCTATAGAGATATCGAGGTCCGAGGCTTTCGCTCCCTACGGCACGAAGATTCACGACACGAAGGTTCCCGGTTGTGAGGAACACGATTTCGGCTCGGACGATTATTGGCGCTGCGCGATACGACACCTGCCGGCAATGATGAATCACGAGATCGGCACCGTGAAAATGGGACCGAAGGACGATCCAAGCGCCGTGGTGGATCCTCAGCTCAGGGTTTACGGCATCGATGGACTGAGAGTCGTCGACGCCTCGATAATGCCCACTATACCGGTCGGTCACGTCAACGCCGGTATTTTCATGATCGGCGAGAAAGCTTCGGATATGATAAAAGACACATGGTGGAAGAAAAGGTGTTACTGATGGAAATACTCATGGCGCAAAGGTAGTGAACACGTGATACGGTACGGGGGACCGGGTGAACGTCGGACAATGGAAATCGACGTCTCAGAGGGACAATGGAAAAAGGAAATTACAAATTTCCCATTGTTTCGGTTCTCCATTATGACCTATAGGGCAGAACAGAGAACTGAAACAAAATTAAATTGCCCAAGATAATGGAAACCTGATATATCATAGAAATTAGTGGTAAAATGGTACCTTGGAGGAAAATCGTACCTCGGGGCAAAATCGTACCTTGGGGCAAAATCGTACCTTGGAATAAAATGGTACCTTGAACTAAAATGGTACCCTTGGGAAAAATGGTACCTTGGACTAAAATGGTACCCTGAGACCAAATGAGACCAAGATCAAATTGGTAGCCCGTGGTAACATAAAACCCCGAGGCAGAAGGGAACCCTGCTGAAAAATTCATCCCTGTGGCAAAACAGATCACTGTCATCGAGTTACGTTTAAATTTACCTCAATAAGAATGTGTCACGTGACCTACCGAAAGTTTATAAAGACAGTCGATTTTGTCCCGGGATTAAATTTTACCTCGCGGTGCCTTGCTCAACTAATCACGTCAATCTCATCAAATCGTCCAATTGTTTTTCTCATTGCTAGATATATTTATATATATATATATATATATTTGGAATTGTTTATTCGAAATTTTTGACCGAAAATATTTGTCTAAAAGTCGTAGATGCAGATCGGAGTGGAGGACTGAGAGGGTTCATAATGTTTTATGGCGCACCCGGGTAATGCAAGGATAAGCATCGGATGGTTAAGTAAATGCGGTTATTAAGAGGGTACGAGAGCATTTTATTTTGATCATGCGAGAAATCAAGATCAAGAAGATTTTGCCCGTTAGTTGCGCATAATATATAATGGATATAATAATACGTATGCGGAATGAAGCGAACCGAGAGAACTAGATATGATGCCCTGTGTCCGGTAGAGCGTGGAATTTTTCATTCGAACCACCTGGGCACACATCGCTTCTACCCTTCCCATCGCTTCGCTACCCGTAAACCGAACGATATCCAGCCGTCATTCCGAGTTCTTTTTTTTTTATCTCTCAATTTCTGTAGCTCGATTCACATAAAAAGCATTTTTTTATCTCCCGTTTTATCGCAACGATTATTTTCATTCAAAAGTAAGATTGGATTTTGTAAAATAGAAAAAAAAACAAGAACAACAACAACAACAGCGATCCATGAGAAAAACGGCAATCGACTTTTTTTTTCAGAAGAAAATCGTCGTTCCAACCGGAAGCGTTATTCCGTCTTCCGGTGAAACGCGAGAAGACTTTATTGCCGTTTTCATCACCGACCGCGGTATTTTCAAGACAATTTCGTGACCGAGAAAGAATTATCTTAAATTCCCGAAAATTCCGTGCTCCACGAATTGTTGTCATAAACTCTGATGACAGCGAAACGTGAATCGGAACGTAGCAACAAGTCGCTTTCTACGATCTTCCGCGAACGTCTGCGCCCCAGGAAACACACGGGGCAACCCGCAGTGGTCTTTTTCAGCTCGAGCCTGACAGCGTGGGAGCCGTGCGAGCCCCCTCGGCAGACAAAATCCGATAATCTAATTCGCAGACTAAGCCAGACGAAATTCCTCTCGGCACCGAGCTTCCGCCTTTCTGATGTACATGGGATAACGAAAAAAAGAAGAAAAAAAAGAAATCGTTTAACATTGTCTAGAAAACAACGAGGCATCCTCAAGACGGAATCCGAATCGACCGCTCCAGAAGAAAATAATTCCTAAAAGAAAAAAATATATATATAAATAATTTTATTCGAATTTTGGTAAAATAAAGAAAAAAAAAACTAATCGTCCAGGGAGAAAATAGTGTGTTTGTCTGTGGTCGATTAATCTGTGTGTTCCAGGCAAACCCCACAATTATCGTATGAGCGTAAACCGGCCAATGTAATACATACTTTTCGGGGCGATCCGGCATATATTTCTCCACCCTAAAAACCCAAACACACACCAGCCGAGATTAGTGCGTGTGTTATATTGTACATTTGCATCTGTATGCGGCGGTTAATACAGAAACCATATAGTCCGGGCCAGTGTCTGCTCTGCGTTCGAGTCCTCTCCCTTTGCCCTTTGTCCTTCCCGAGAGCATTCGAAATCATATCATTGTCCCGTTCCTCGCATTGTCCGAACGGCCCCGTATCGTATTGTACAGGGCAGTTAAAAAATCATCCCACAGTTCAAGCTCAAATAGGACATCTTTTTCTTGTAGGCTTCCCGGCTCGAAATACCTTTAAACAAAAAATAGACAACACATGAAGTAACGATAAAAAATTAATTAATCGATACAATGAAGTAATTGTCTGATTTTTAAAATCATAAATTTTTTTTACATTACCAATAATAACACTCTTGTAATAATTATATTAAAAATTCTACGCCGTCAAACATTTTGATTCGAGGAAGCTTCGCAATTTGTATCATTTATATCGTGTCACCAATTAATTATCAACGATACGCTCGGTCATTCATAAATTGCTTCAGTCAATTTTTAAATTTAATTGTCTAATAAATGAAAAAAATCGTATGAAATGTCTCCTTTAATTTAGCACAACTATATTATTATCAGTAATTATATTATATAATAAATATTTATGATATAATATTTATAATATAGTAAGTATTATTATCAGTAATTATATAAATTATCCTTTAATTTGGCGCAACTATATTATTATCGGTGGTTATATTTAATAGCCTTTTTTTTTTTACATGTACGATGCGAAATTTACCGGAGCGTTCTCCTGTTCTTAATGGGTCGCGCAGCAAACGTTTTCTGGGAGAGACTGTATATCTATCTATTTCAGTCTTTCACCACCTCGAGCGCTCTCGCTCTCCGCAGACTCTTCGGGGCGCTGGTCCTCGAGTGCATAGCGAAGAGGGTTAACTGTCGTACTTGAGTTTCAATCCTGCCCTCGAGGTCCCCCTCCTCTTCCCCCCCAACGAGTTATTCTACAATTACGGGTCTACAATGCCGGATCGAATTTTCGGTTTCAATTGTTGCCTCCCCCTGCCCCTCGACCCGACGGATTGCACTATAGCAACGTCGATCTCGGGGGTGTATTAGAAAATTATTAGTAATCGTCGATCAAAGAACAACCGGACGGAACCGATCCCTAATTCCAGTTAATCCGTCGTCCCGCTGAAATTACCCGACCGAAATATATAAATATATTTTTTCTATTATTGAATTTTTTTTTTTCAATGAAACTGCCCGAGAAAAAAATTGGAGGTTAGGAGAAACTATATGGAAACGTGAATATTGGAATCGTATGGGAGGCAACGAATTTTTGGGAATTTTAATTCGCATTCCGCACGCGAAATTCGATCTGCCATTCTGTGGACAAGTATTATTTGCGTTGTAAACTTTTTTGTGATTTTTTTGTTTTCTTTTTTTTCCGGTTGCGACACAGAAAAAATAACTGAGCGAGTTTGGATGTTTGACGCGGAGGGGAAGAGGCGAGCCTAACCTATCCGGTTACACGGTAATTGACGAAGAATAAATGCGATTCAGCGCGGTCGACGGTGGAGCGAGCTTAATATCGGCTGTGATAGAAAAATACTATGGCTGTACGGTACGAGACGTGTTTTTCGTTCCGGTGAAATTTCGTAGGCGGATCCGCGCCTGAGCGTACACGCGAGACGGCCATAGAGCAACCGAACGATTAACGAAACTCGAGACACAAGAATTATTTTGTATGCCAGCGCTGGACGGCAGAGATCGGAACCCGAGACCTTTTTTCCTTGCGCCGCACTGTCGACCTTTCCTTTCTCTTTACATCCATTCTTACCCGTCTCCGTCTATCCCGGGAGATGTCGTTATTAGTTTTGTGACGAGTGAAAACGAAATCGAGCTTCGATACTATCGCACGGAACAGTCTCACACCGCAACGCTGTTAAAATATTGTGCAAGAAATAATTAATAATAATAATAACTCAAATGAGACAACTGGCTCGTGTCAGAATTACCCGGTCGGCCTGTGTTCTCGTGGCAGCGGGTAACGATGACTTTTTTTTTGTTCTCTTTTACTCAAGTGGTCAACAGAGCCACGTAAGACAATGGAGAGCTTGTTTAAAACGAAACGCTCGCGTGAGTCGGTGCGGTCTCGTTGAGCCGGCTTTGCCGTCGACCGGACAACGGCAAGCGAGACTAACAACCTGGGACATATTTTTTTCGTTTATTTCTTTTGAATTAATTTTTTTTTTTGCCGCTTACGAACATACTCGAGCGAGTGAGATCGGAAGTGCGTTTTTTTTTTTTTTTCTCTCGGTACAAGTGTTTAATGCGGAGGAGAGCGAGTCGCTTTCGGAATTCAAATGCGGCTCGGTCGTCTCGAGCAACCTCAAAATCTCAGCTGTGAATCGACGTGTAACAAAGCGTGTATCTAAATCGATTACGAATGTTTTATTGTTTTTTAATAAATATTCAAGGAGGTGGAAATTCTGACCGGAAACATTCAAAGTGACCGGGGTAATTTTCAAGTAAAGATTATTTCGAGCATTATTCGGTAAATTAACAGCGCCACTTGAGACCCCACCGAAACAGGCTCCATGGGCGTGAAGTAGGGCCTGAGCGCTGCGACAGTTGCGCCGTGGAGTGCAAGTGTGAACTTCCAAGTGATTGAGATGAGACACGTGACACCTGAGGCGAACGTAAGTTGAATTTTTTAAAACCAACCGCATGTAAGCACGGTTGATATTTGGGACAAAAGCTGAGTATCATCGGACGCGATATCGAACTCCTCATCATTTAATACTCAGCTTTCTTCAAAAATGGCCGCATTAATTACAGATTTTTTTTACCGTCAGAGTTTGTTCCAGCTGTCCTCAACAATATGCAAAACGACTCGGTCGGTAACAAAAATCTGCAACGTGTGCCATTCAGAGACCGTAAACTTAAAAAAAAAAAAAAATGCGAAGCATCGAGCAATGTACAATTCAATGCCGTTCCGTCGACGCTTCCGTTTTGTCCCATAAACAATCGAAAAATTTCTTCCGCACTCATCCATCGAGTCCAAACCATACGAAACATCTCCCAACCCTCCTCTCCCTCGACGACTAAAGACACACAAAGAGCCGCGAAATTTGTTGCGATTTTTATTCTACAAGGTCAGTCACGATACGTCAGCCGAGACCGTCGCGGCGCTGCGCCCACAGCCGTGCGCATTCTCTCGCTGATTGGACGATCCGCAAGCTTGATTCGTTCCTTACGGACGGACGAACGCGAGCATCGAGGCTGTCGATTTGTTTGGACTGTGAACTAAAAAAACAAAACAGACGAAAACAATAATAAAAAAAAAAAACAAAACAAAACAAAACGATAAATTAAACGGTTCGGAGAATAAATGAGACGAGCGGGAAGAACAGAGCTTCGAGTCCAACGGCGGCAGCGCGTCCCAGCGGGCGGGGAGAGTTGGTAAGCGAGAGTTTATCCGCACCGACGACGAAGCGCGTTTGCTGGATGAAGGCGGGGCGGGTAGGGAGGGGGATGAGTGGGGGGAGGTCACGGCAGTTAGGTATTATATTATACCTAACAGGAAGAAAGACAAAGCGAACAAAACACTGTCGGGGCGTCGCTGCTCTCGCGTGGCCTCGCGCGCGCACCAACACGCTGTGCTACCTCTCTCCCCTCCCCTCCCTTTCTCGCTTCGCCCCCCCCCTCCCCGCTCCTTCACTCGAGGCTCTCCCTATCGCAAACAGATCCCACGGAACTAAAACTTGGAACAAAAGTCCTCACTTTTGTTCGCCTCGAAAGTTTTTCGAATTATGGCCACGAGGGCCGAGTTCACGGCGTGGCCAGGCGGGACAGAACGCCCGGCGAGAGTGACAGAGGCGAGAGACTCGGGCCGGCGACACGAAACGACGAGGACTAAGAAAACGGACGAAGTAAAAGTGGGAATGAAGAAAGAGTGGAGCGGGAGTTTCGAAGAGGTGGGGACGAACGGAATGATATAAGATGGAACCTCGGGTAAGCGACGTTATGTAAAGGGTGTCTTTTGCTAAGGTTTTTATTTTTTACTTGGCGGAGGTTTATCGCAATGTGGAAAATTTAGGGAACAAAGGAAACAATTTGCCGGAGATTAAATCTCGATATCCGATCGAACGATGGTTACAAAGGTCAAAGTATTTTTTACAGTTACGATATTGACGCACAATGAAAGGACAATTATAGTAAAATAGTGTTGTCACGGTGATTGCCCAGCGGAATTTTTTTTAAATTGAATTGATATTTTTTTTTATGCACTGGACGAAGATACAGATTGACAAATTCTTCAAATAATTTGCGATAATTTCGTAAGAAAAAAAAAAAAAAAAAAAAAAAAAAAACAGTTTCTCGGTGATCGTGCCGTTGTCGATGAAATATCGTGGGTGAAAGATTTTATTTTAATTTTTCGAAAAAAATTCCCCCGGCGATTCGCGTTCACCCTGTAGAGTCGACTCTCCCGGTCCGGGATTTATGCAGTTTGGCAAGCTTACGGAATTAAATCTTGGTTCGGAGTTGCCGCCCAACGATCCCGCGCGATATGATAATCGTCGGGGATCGAAACTTTCTTCTTTTATGTAGTCTCGTCGCGTGAGTCGTCCCCTCCCATCGTGGCGCCTTGACGCACGACCTTTACCGCTCGCCACGGACCATGCGGTTCGCAGTAGCGCGGCTTCAACCGCTCGTTGCAGTTAACCCCGGCCTCCTTAATGAAGATTTATCGGTCAATTAGGCCGCGACTAAAATTTATCTAAAAATACCGCTCATCGAATATCGCTGCTATTTTTTCCAACGCCATTTAACTCTCGTTACAATTCTTGTATTTTCTCTTCTGGGAGATTGGTCGTGACGGTGAAAAAAAAAAAAAAAAAAAAAAAAAAATCAGAAAGTTGATACCCCTTCGAATATTCCGTTATTATCATTTTTATCTTTCTCCGGGACGGTTCTGTAAATGACATCGAGCCTCGAGTGTGACATATGATTACGATCGGTACGAGCCGAGAAGAGAGAATTCACCCGACACAACCGAAGAATAAATAATAAAAATAATAATGATAATATGGAATGAAAAAAAAAAAAAAAAATCACCCCTTTCGACCCGGTTGGCTCGGTGACACGCGCGTCGTACGAAGAAGAGAAATAAAAAAAAGCTGAGCTAGCAGCTTTCGCTGTATTATGGGTGTATTAAAGAGTAGCATAGGGGAAGCGAGAAAGAGCGAAGGGAACCGGCGGTTGACGGGGCTTTTCGTATATGTCGTGCACGTGTCAATCGTTCTTGGATCGCACGAAAAAAAAACGTACGAGCTTCCACGCACACCCGCGTATCGGTGGCGCGACCAGAACAGATTATCGGTGACAATTATCCAAGCTATTACAAGCGCGGTGGTTAAAGATCACTCACGGTCCACTGAATTGTCGTACCTCGTAGAAACCATTTAACAATTGATATCCTTTGATCTTCCGGTTTTTTGGATCACTTCATTTACAGATTCCTCATTTAATTCTTCGATTCGCTGATTATTTTAACCCCATTGTCAACCAGTTTGAATTACATTACTGGCGGATGTTTCGGAAGGTTACTTCAAGATCAAATGAGTCCCCGTCAGAACTTTGCTAGAGTTCTGTTGGACTGTGCTGTAAGGTTGAATAAATAATTAAATTAAATAAGAATAAATTAATTGGAATAATAAGGAGAAAATGATTGGGAATTATTTTGATTCGAACATCAAATGAACTTTGGTTTCGGGTGACTCGGCCGCGTTCCGTTAACCATTTCTCAGTCGAGTCTGCATGTTCGGACGAGCCTCAGCAACGAAAGGCTCCGGCAGTATTATTTTTGTATTATTCCTGCGGGGATGTGGACCGCGGGGGGGGGGGGGGGGCGATGGCGATATAGGTTATATACCTGAATCTCTATCGCAGGCGGGATCAGAACGGGAGGAGAGTGAGTTCTTTGAAATTTGAGAACCGTAAAGAGGTACTTGAGCAGAAGGATAGGGGGCTTGTCTTCTCCTCACCGACATTGAGAATGCAATACAGAACGAAGATTATCCGTTCAATTGAATTCAATTGAAAACAATACTACACCCTCTTCATTGCTATTATATTGCATATCGATGGTCTAACGCCAGAACAACGTATAGGCTATGCTTATACACATCCTTGTTGGACTAAGCTATTGATGCGTGCAATGGCGGAGATGCGGTCGTTGAAGAGATTGACCGTACGTCCGAGTATCGTCGTACGTACATTTTTCGATCGGACAATCAGAGAATCATAGAATTAGAATATCATAGAATCATAGAATCAGGAAATCAGAGAATCAGTGAATCAGAGAATCATAGAGTTGGTAAATCAGAGAATCAGTGAATCATAGAATTAGTGAATCAGAGAATCAGAGAATCAGAGAATCAGAGAATCAGAGAATCAGAGAATCAGAGAATCAGAGAATCAGAGAATCAGAGAATCAGAGAATCCGAGAATCCGAGAATCCGAGAATCAGAGAATCAGAGAATCAGAGAATCAGAGAATCAGAGAATCAGAGAATCAGAGAATCAGTGAATCAGTGAATCAGAGAATCAGAGAATCAGAGAATCAGAGAATCAGAGAATCAGAGAGTCAGAGAATCAAAGAGTCAGAGAATCGGAGAATCAGAGAGTCAGAGAGTCAGAGAGTCAGAGAGTCAGAGAGTCAGAGAGTCAGAGAATCAGAGAATCAGAGAATCAGAGAATCAGAGAATCAGAGAATCAGAGAATCAGAGAATCAGAGAATCAGAGAATCAGAGAATCAGAGAATCAGAGAATCAGAGAATCAGAGAATCAGAGAATCAGAGAATCAGAGAATCAGAGAATCAGAGAATCAGAGAATCAGAGAATCAGAGAATCAGGGAATCAGAGAATCAGAGAATCAACGGTTCAGTAAATCAATTATTTGTAAAATCAATAATTTAGAGGATCAATGACTTGGAGAATACACAATTTGGAGAATCAATGATTTGGAGAATACACAATTTGGAGAATCAATGATTTGGAGAATACACAATTTGTAGAATCATTGATTTGGAGAAACAATAATTTAGAGAATCAATATTTTCAAGAATCAATAATTTCGAGAATCAATGATCGGAGTCAATGATTTGTAAAATCAACTATTTGAAGAATCGATCATTTAGGCAATCAATAATTTTTAAAATCAATTATCAGAGTCAGTGATATCGAGAGCCAATAATTTCGAGAATCTGAAAAATCAATAATTTGAACAATCAATGATTCAGATAATCAAATAACTCCGAGACCACAGTTGACATTCCCCTAATTGTTTCCAGTTGAAAATGAATCAGAGCCGTTAACGGGGTCGTATACTGTACTGTATACTGGTGGCTGGATGGGGATAAACGGGCGTTCGAAAAATGTGCGAGATTGATGGAGCGCTGCGACGGTGATGCTGAAACAAAAAAAATACACACACACAAAAATAGGAAAGTGCGAAAAAAGAGGCAGCGAAGCAAGCGAACCAGTTAAGAGCGCGAGCAGAGCTAGAGATGGGTGGGTGGATGACGTTTGCGGTGGGGCAGGGGGGGGGGGGGGTTGACAGTCACGGAAGGGCGTTTCTGCCACTATAATTTGCATGGAAATTTTTATCGGCACGGCCCGCCGAGCAATATCCGGCAGATGCGTTCGAGAATATCGCGCGCCGCTGGATAATAATAGCCGTCCGGGAATAGAGAAGGTGGTGAAAAGGGGGGGGGGGGGAAGAGAAGGAGGAGGAGGAGGAGACGGAGGAGGATCAGAGAAGGGAGGTTATATTAGTCCAGATATATCAGAAAAGGATAACTGGTGTATTAATATATATATACATTAAAAAAAAAAAAAAACATAGATATAGTATTCGCCATGCGCATCGCGTGGAAGGTAAACATAAAATATGGGGAGAAAGCGAGAATTTTTCAATAGTCGTCGCGATAAATTTTTAAAAGAAGAGAACTCATCCCACGTGCCATGAGACTTTCGGTAAAGATTCTCATTTATTTTTTCCTGTTTCGTTGAACCGAAAATGTTATTTTATTCTTAACGATATATACGTATTTATATATATATATACATATATATATATATGTATGTATATATATATATATTTTTTTTATTTTATATCGCAATTTATTTGTGCACTATTAGCACACGTCTGTGAGCGAGGCTCGTTGCGGCGATGTTCCCGCTGTCGTTTATAGGAAGTCTATGATAATTTTATTATATTCCTCCGCGACGATATTACCGCCGGTTTGTGGTATATCGTCGAACAGCCACGTCGAGAGCGTCTTTGATCATGCACTTTTTATCGAAGCGAAAGACAACGAGACTCTTTTTTTATTTTTTTTTTAAATTCGTTACAGTTGGAAACTACAGCGATGTATCATTGATAAAACTGATAGAACCGCATCTATCCGAAATCCAATGGCGAGGAAATTAATGGATTTTTTTTTGTTAACAGTCAAACACGGGCCAGTTTTTATTTGTGCCGCTATCGAGTCGATGAAATTACGTGCGGATTTTCGAATGGGGAGCGCGCGCAATGCCCCTCGGGTATTGTTGTACTACAAACTCCCCCGCGCGTTCCGTCACCGCGACCGTTATTATTATACAGGTTATGTGTTCGAAAGGACAAGAGCGCGCTGGCAGAGACCGACATGAAATCCCCGGTAACCCAAGTGCACTCTGTCACGTCACAGCTGTCGACTAATTAACATTAACTTCATGGAAAAATTTTACCAAATGGCCACTCTCACTCAAACTTCCGGGCGCCATTCGTCCATGGAACCCATCAATCTATATTCAAATAAGTATAATAACAACAAAAACAATAATAATAATAATAGTAATTAAAAAATCACAATCCCTAGTTGTATCCACACCATGTTAAGATGCATCAAAATCAAAATCAAAATCGAAATCGAAATCGACATCGAAATCGAAATCGAAATCGAAATCATAATCGACATCGAAATCGAAGTCAAAATCAAAATCGAAATCAAAATCGAAATCGAAATCGAAATCGAAATCGAAATCAAAATCAAAATCAAAGTCGAAATCGAAATCGATATCGAAATCGAAATCAAAATCAAAACCAAAATCAAAACCAATATCAATATCAACGTCAATATCTATATCTATATCTATATCTTTATCAATACCAATGTTAATGCCAATATCAATATTAATAGACCAAGCATTAATTTTCGATGTTTACCATTTACAAAAACATTCTGGGGCTTCAGAGGCGGTTTGTCACCGCTGGTAATGTTGTAATACCAGGTACAATCTTACGAAGGATTGTACGTACGGTTGAGTCGATCTCGAATAGGTGACGCTTCAAGGAGTGTAGACAGGTGTATTTCCATCGTTACAGACACGCTGATCTCGATGGTGCTCAGACGCTCCGAGACCTCCTTGCCGATCCCTCGCTTTATTATATTATACTATATCTATACGGTTATAGGCCAACTCGAAGACACCGCGCTCTCAACCGTTTTTCTTCTCTTTATCAAGCAACACAGAGAGCGCATACGCGCCACCGTCGCCTGTTTGCTCATCCATTAGCGCTACAATAACAACAAGTCGCTTCGTGCCGCTCTTCAGTATTCGTTGTAACCTCCACGTCGCCTCGCTCGTACGAGCGTATTTATACGCGTATACTCTCTCTCGTGTGTGCTTAGACCTCTCGACTCGACGGTGGACATACCTTTTTTTTTCTCCCGTGCGCCACGAATATCTACACTGGCAACATTGCGAGTCGCCGAACAAAGAGAGTTTCAATTACAAATTCCGGATTTGTTTGGTTTCCTTTTTCCAACACGTCGTTTCCATCGGTCAGTTTCGTTTGGCGATGTAAGCCGCATTCGTCCCGATTCTTCTTCAACTTCTCGCATTACAAGCATTCACTTATGCATTAAATGTATTTCTTTTTTATTCCTTACGAATTAAAGCAGTCCCATGTTTATTTTATTTGTGAGGTGGAAATTGCTCGTCGTTTCACTTACGATTTCAGTACCTTGTAACGACACGGGAGGGTTCAGTGTAATATCGTTGAACTGTACTCCAGATATAATTAATGAATATAGACCGAATAGAGTCGTGAGGGACGTAGAGCGCAATTTCGAATTCGCACGGAATGGGTTTTGCTGTGACAATGAGAATACCAACGGGGCTCTCTCGCGGCTTCGTGCGGACGCAGACAGCGCCTGTGGAAAAGATGGACTCCGTACTTTCGACGTCGCTCTCACTCTCCGACCCTCTCCAGCCGAGTTTCGGAGGAAAAAAGACGGCAGGGTGGGGGGGAGCCTGGCGAAACCCAAGAGATATCGAATACCGTTTCACATGCCCTTCACGTAGCCAGCGGCGCACGCCTTCTCCCCGTTGGGACAACACTAAACGCTGAACGGGTGCTTCGCGAAGAATAGAAAAAAAAAAACAGAAAAATACTGAAAAATATCGCAAAGCTTTCGATAGGTCGAATAATTGTGAAAAAAAAAACACCAAGCTTTTCGATCGGTGAAATTTCATTTTTATTTTTTACGCGGATGGGATTTTTTAAGAACTTAATTAAAAAAAAAAAAAAAAAAAAAACGGTTGACGTTCCTTCGTTCCGTCAATGAATAAATATTTGCAGCGAGTATAGAGTGGAAGGATGCGAGTGTCAGGGGGAATAAAGTTGATTTTAAAGCGATTAACGGTCGCACGCGACCAAGGGAAAAGGTGTCAACCTGCAATTGACAACAAGAGTGAAGAATGTAGGGGGCGAAAGACGAAGTGGCGGGGAGGGGGGTGGGGCAATGGAGGGTATAGCGATCGTGGTCCATTTCCTTATCGGTTTCATGATCGTAGAGTCGGTGAAAGGCTTCTCTGCCCCTGCGAGCGCTCACGAAATACCCCAATTTGCAATGAGGGGCGTAAAGGGATTGGCGAAAAATTAAATTAAATTGTTACCCGACGAAAGGACCCCTCCGACGATTCCCACCCTGTCCTTCCTTTCTTCTATTCTGCCCGTTGACAACTCTCGCGGCCGTTCGTTTTGTATTCGATCTACGTACTTAATGCGCGCCTGCAAATAATCCGGATTTAATTCATGACACACGCTTTTCGTTGCTACCGCTTCTGACCGTTGCCAACCGGTGTGACACAAATTTTGAAGCGCATCATTTGTCCGGAGTTTGGTTAATTGTTCGATAATTTTTTACCATATCATTGTCAATTTGCGGTAATAAAAAACAATGTCAATGTCAATGTCAACGTCAAAATCAATGTCAATGTCAATGTCAATGTCAATGCTAATGGCAATGTCAATGTCCATCTCCATGCCAATGTTCATCTCCATGTCAATGTCCACAGCCATGTCATTTTCAATTTCATTTTCAATTTCATTTTCAATTTCATTTTCAATTTCATTTTCAATTTCATTTTCAATTTCATTTTCAATTTCATTTTCAATTTCATTTTCAATTTCATTTTCAATTTCATTTTCAATTTCATTTTCAATTTCATTTTCAATTTCATTTTCAATTTCATTTTCAATTTCATTTTCAATTTCATTTTCAATTTCATTTTCAATTTCATTTTCAATTTCATTTTCAATTTCATTTTCAATTTCATTTTCAATTTCATTTTCAATTTCATTTTCAATTTCATTTTCAATTTCATTTTCAATTTCATTTTCAATTTCATTTTCAATTTCATTTTCAATTTCATTTTCAATTTCATTTTCAATTTCATTTTCAATTTCATTTTCAATTTCATTTTCAATTTCATTTTCAATTTCATTTTCAATTTCATTTTCAATTTCATTTTCAATTTCATTTTCAATTTCATTTTCAATTTCATTTTCAATTTCATTTTCAATTTCATTTTCAATTTCATTTTCAATTTCATTTTCAATTTCATTTTCAATTTCATTTTCAATTTCATTTTCAATTTCATTTTCAATTTCATTTTCAATTTCATTTTCAATTTCATTTTCAATTTCATTTTCAATTTCATTTTCAATTTCATTTTCAATTTCATTTTCAATTTCATTTTCAATTTCATTTTCAATTTCATTTTCAATTTCATTTTCAATTTCATTTTCAATTTCATTTTCAATTTCATTTTCAATTTCATTTTCAATTTCATTTTCAATTTCATTTTCAATTTCATTTTCAATTTCATTTTCAATTTCATTTTCAATTTCATTTTCAATTTCATTTTCAATTTCATTTTCAATTTCATTTTCAATTTCATTTTCAATTTCATTTTCAATTTCATTTTCAATTTCATTTTCAATTTCATTTTCAATTTCATTTTCAATTTCATTTTCAATTTCATTTTCAATTTCATTTTCAATTTCATTTTCAATTTCATTTTCAATTTCATTTTCAATTTCATTTTCAATTTCATTTTCAATTTCATTTTCAATGCCAATGTCAATGCCAATGTCAATGCCAATGTCAATGCCAATGTCAATGCCAATGTCAATGCCAATGTCAATGCCAATGTCAATGCCAATGTCAATGCCAATGTCAATGCCAATGTCAATGCCAATGTCAATGCCAATGTCAATGCCAATGTCAATGCCAATGTCAATGTCAATGTCAATGTCAATGTCAATGTCAATGTCAATGTCAATGTCAATGTCAATGTCAATGTCAATGTCAATGTCAATGTCAATGTCAATGTCAATGTCAATGTCAATGTCAATGCCAATGTCAATGCCAATGTCAATGCCAATGTCAATGCCAATGTCAATGCCAATGCCAATGTCAATGCCAATGTCAATGCCAATGTCAATGCCAATGTCAATGCCAATGTCAATGCCAATGTCAATGCCAATGCCAATGCCAATGCCAATGCCAATGCCAATGCCAATGCCAATGCTAATGTCAATGTCAATGTCAATGTCAATGCCAATGTCAATGTCAATGCCAATGTCAATGTCAATGTCAATGTCAATGTCAATGCCAACGTATGTGGAGATGTTGCGACGCCACGGCGTTTTGTGATAGGAAGTATACTTGCACGGTTGCAGGATGAAAACGCCGTTACTATACGCAATATCGTCACATTGGGGACACACGTGTCTCCATTGTGACGACATGTCGAGCCGATCGGCATGTTTTTCATTCCGAACAATTTCATGAAATTAAACGAACCTTGTACGGGTCGTCTTTTTCGCTGTCGAAAAATGGTGAACGTGGAGAGAGTCGAAGCGCCGAGCGGTCTTTCGATTATGAAATGAAGAGAAAAAAAAAAATTTTCTCGTCACGTTGGGCACCGGAATTTAATTGTCGCCCGGCGGCGAGGGTTACAGACAGGAAAATCGAGAATCGTCGAGTGCTGTAAACGCGCGCGATAATAGAAGAGTTTCCCGGTGTGACGCGTCGTAGCCCCGGAGATATCCCGGAGAAAGGGAGCGAGTGAGCCGGCGAGTTATACACGGTTTTCGCGAAACAATTCCGAACTGAATAATATTAGTATCCAACAATGGAGGTGCTAAATTGAAATACAGAGCGGAGAGATGAACGGAGGAAGAAACGAGAGCGCTCGTCCCTCCGCTCGCCTTCGTATCGGTCCGTTTTGCCCCTCGTCGCCCGTTACCAACGTGGCATTGTGGGAGGGGAGGAGAGCGAGGCAAAATAAAGGCGTGAGGCAAAATAGTCCGTTTTGCCCCATATAAGATTTATCGTGCTTCGATCGGCTCGCTTCACATCCACAAAATATGTCGCTTCGATATATCAATATTACGACGCACTAAGATTTTTATAATAATTCGTAGATCGACGGAAACTCCCTCGATCGCCTACTCGTTTCATCTTTGTGCTTGAACAAAGAAAATCTGTAGCTTAATTCTTGGATTTGTCTGTTCCGGCTGGGCCATTTTGCCCCGTTCTCGGTCTCCCGTCTGTGTGCGACCGAGATGTTTGCACATGTGCAGGTTGCCGTGTTTCACGAAGGTCCGTTCAAATACACACGACTATTCGAAACTGTTTTGCCGCATCGAACCCTTTTACCCCCAACGTTGAAGAAAAGCCATGGTTAAGAATTTTTTTTTTTTTTTTTTTTTTTCATTTTCGATTAAAGTAGAACGGAGAGGTGGACCTGAGAATTTCCGGGCGGACGAAATATACATGCAAATGAAATATTAATTAAATCCATAATAACATCTCCGAATGCTTCTCCCTCCCAATTCATCCCTCGTTACTCGTCACCGAACAGACGATATTCGTTTCAACTCGAAAGCAATTAATTTTTTAGATGCGAATTTCGATCATGAAAGGGTTCGTAAAAAAAAAAAATATGTATTTAACAATTTTCGTAGAGACAATTTTTTTTGTGTAATATAAAGTTATTACCGTGCCGTTTTTATTCACTTTTCTGCGATATTCATTCGACTCGATTGATCCGCCACATGCATTTCAGACAATTCGACATAAGAAAAAAAAAGTCTGTAACGCGACGTTCGGTTGGAAAAATCAAACCTGCAACCAGGGAATTACCGAAAATACGTAACTTCGAATAAAAAAATCGCACTCTTCATCCGGAAATGACCTCATGCCTTGAACGTGTCACTTCCGGTTTGGAGATCCCGATTTTTCAACCGGAAGTCTTGTGACAGATAATTTGTTTTTTTTTGTTTTCCTATTTTGATTTTCGAATATATTATTTTAAAAGCCATTTCTGAAACGTGCGGATTGAATGTAAGCAATGCGCGTGCAAGAGCGTACGCGATGGTATTGGAAAGTATTTGGAATTAATCTGGAATGGAACGAAAAATATTGAATTAACGCGCATAGAAAAATGGACGGCTCGGCGACAAAACGGTGGCTGCGTTGACGATAATCGTTTCACCGCACTCGTTTTTCTGTCTGTGAAGCAACACACGTTTCTGATTTCTCCGGAATAACGGGGATTTTTTCACTCCGTCGGCTGGCAGTCGATTCGCGGCTTCGATAAAAAAGAAAAAAAAGCGGTAGACCGAAAGAAGCACCGGCGAGAACGTTGCCTAGTCAGTTTAGCTTTTAACGTTCCACAAACAGTCAAATATTTGATCGCTGGTAGAAATATCGTTTAGCCTATTCGTCTACCTGTTACTTCGGATGGCCGGGGCGCTTCGGCCGCGCAGCCCTCTGGCAAGACATAAGCGGGTAAACACGCTGCCTCTTGGAGAAAGAGATATCTCAACGGCATTTTCGGTCGCCTCGGAGGTCGCTTTCGCGCGCTAAAATCGCGTGTCTCAAAGAACGTAGGGGGTTTTTTTTAATTTTTTTTTTTTTTTTTTTAACGAAACAAAGCTTCCTTTAGGAGAAAGCAAAATGAAGCATTTTTAGTATTTCGAATACATCGAATATTAGTTTTACATCCTGTAAATCGTACGTACGAAATTTACTGTCACTGGGTGATTTTATACATTCATTGATATATTGAAAACTCTGGACAATGGTTCATTATTAACCATTCATTTTTATTCTTATAAAAGAAGCACTTTGAATCCAACAATTTATTTTCAATTCTCTGCACACGTCCATTTATTTTACGTCTCAAATTGAATTACTGTCACCGCAATTTTTTACACATAAATTAGCGTCCCAAAAAACTCTGGACAATGGTTAATTATTAATCATCTATTTTTATCCTGATACAAAAAGCACTTTGAAACCAATTCATTGATATCGACGTCGCGAGCCAAAAGCGTCGATAGAGTTATAATGGAAATTCTTGACAATTCGCCGGTCCATTTACCCCCCCCCCCCCCCCCCAGCCCTTGTGATTTCAGTGTACGCGATATATGTACCGAATCGAGAACAATACCGGAACTGGCACTGTAAAATTGTACGGTCGGGGCGGAGTTCGGATTAATCCGTCGCACGTAGGCAGCATCGAGTGTATTTCCAACCCTTCCCTCCTCAAATACTTCCGGGCAATACACATCGATGACTGGGCTCTCCCTCGTTTCTGTTGTTCCGGCGGCGCACAGTCGCCGAAATTCCGACATTTCATACGGGAGTATCGGTACTCAATGCTCGGTATCGATTGTTCGTTATAAATGTCCAATTTATTCCTTGTGTATGTCCATTTTATTTTATTTTATTTTATTTTATTTTATTTTTTTTCGTTGGAAATTTCCACTGTTCTTTTTCTCCTCGATACATCATGTCCGCAGATCACCAAACTTCAGGTGAAAACGATCGGTGCGTTGAAAAAAAAAGAAAAATTCAAATTTCTGTAGTCTCGAATTAATTGGAGAATGTGAAAGAAAAAAAAATTGCGCTTCGACGGGTGAAGATATTGCATCGTGCTTTGAATATTTGAATCTGGTGTGTTGATTTTATTTGGGGGGATTTAATTTTGGAAAAGAGGACATTGGGTTATGGGGCTTGCGACGAGAATATGAAAACATTGTCGTTGGTATTTTGAAGATTGAGGGAAAAACTTTGTTATATTGTGTGTTAGTAATTTTTTTGTTTTTTTTTTTTTCCAGAAAAAGAGTCGACTTTCATTGGGAGGATTGATGAAGATCAATTGTATTGGGTGGATTGATAAGGCGATATAGGGGGTCAGAGTGGTTTGGGCGAAAAACAACGAGGTACAAGGGACAGATAAGTAAGAAAGAATGCATGCTTTTATTATGTCTAAAAATAAATTGATTTTAAATGAGTTCATTCAAACTTACTCGATTAATAAATTCATTGACTCGAGATGAAAATATGAAAAAATCAATTGATTTAAAAACAACTCGATTGAAATATTAATTGATTAATAAGCTGCAGCGTTCGAATATCGACCACCGAGTACCATTGACAAGATCAATTTTTTCCAACGCATATGAATTATTTTCAGGCGCAAAATAATGGCACTCGCTAATCATTATCTCAAAGTTTACAACCACTGTGAATTTTTTGATCTCGAGTTCACATTATTACTGAAATACTGGGAGCTTTGAACCAAGAAAAGCGAACTAGCGTCCACGTTTAGCGTATTTGGCAAGACTGCCGCTTTATCCCTAAACATTTCTCAATGCTTTACCATATCATTGAGCATCAACTTTATCCCCACTAAAAAAAAAAAAATTACAATTCCATACACAAATTTTCCCATTCGATAAGTGAGAGAAATTTGCCACTCTTAAAAAAAAAATGTAGAGTTGGCGATTCTCGTCGCCGCCGAAGAAACCTCAGGGCGCCACGGAGCGTTTATTTTCGTGCGGCAGATATATATATATATATATATACTTTCTCGCAGAGCAATCCACATAGCCGCGTCTATCTACAGTTACGAGATCGCTTTCGTGACTACAAAGCGTTTCGTTTTTCTTCATCTCGCTTCCCGTCTCGTTTTACGTTTTCCTCCTCTCCCCTCTTTCTCCTCGTCCCGGACACACATTCGTACGCGGAATCCCACTTGACATTCGTTCCGTCAACAAAGCGGGTCTCTCGGTTGGCAACGAAAATCTACCGGGAGCGATCGATGAAGAAAAGTCCAAAGAAAATAAAATAAATAAAGAAATAAACGCGGTAAATTCGATCCGGAGGTTTCGCGAGAACTCATAGATCAAATTAAATTCGACTCCGCCCTTAAGCGTGTTCCTCGCTCCTTGGAAGCGACAACTCGGATCGACCGTGTTTACAGTGCATAGTAGCGGGTAATCGGACACTCGTCCGTCCTCGCCGTTCCACTGTGTTTTCTTTTTTATTTTTATTTTTATTTTTTTTTATTTTTACGGGCTAGCTCGTTGGATCGGATAGGAAAGTGCTTGACACAGTAGTTTGAGCATGCCAAAAAGTCTCTGCTGCAAAGATATATATATTTTTTTTTTTCGAGGAGGCGTACTCGAACGAACGGACCGACGATGATTACACGGGAAAGATACTCGACCACAGGGCATTCGTGTGCGTCGAAGCGGAATTAAGGACGCGACGGATTTCGACCCGGGATATTCTTCCTTTTTGCAACATAATACCGGAGATTTTCCGTACGCTTCGACGAATTATAATAGACGGAGGAACGTGGAAAATAATAATAGTGGAAAAAAAAAAAAAATCGTAGCGACCGAAAGACGTTGGCAATGTGATCGGTCAAAATTTGGTAAATCGTCCTTGCAATTTTTTCGGGACGGGACATAAAAGGTTAAAATTATTGTCGTCGTACCGGAAGTGCGTAGACGGGATTGTCGATGATTGCTGGGTGGATAGTGGGGCAAGATGGTACACCGCGGTAAAATGAACCGCTTTACCAATTTTTTTTTTTTCTTTCATCGCGAGCCACAAAAAAATACAAATTTATATCGAACGGAGGATCGTGGGAGATTCAACAATTTTTTTTTTTTAACAACTTTTTGTGCGGGTTATCGATGAAAAAATTATTTTGATCGCGAATAAGGGACACGCTTCGCCGCTCAGTGGAAATCATCTCGGCAATCTGCAAAGGAACGTGATGAAAAATTTGAACAAATTAAAAAACACTATTTTTTGGAATATCGGTAGTCTTTTTTTTTTTTTTATTGAGACATTTTGTTTCGTACAGATAATCGTATTGTCGCATCGTAGACATTCGAATTCGATTAACGGTACACGTCGAACGAATTATTCGAAAAAAAAAAAAAAAATAAAAAAAAATTACCGATAAATAATCGTGTATCGGTACGACGATAAGGACGCGCTACAATTTCTAAAATCTGGCTAAACATCGTTTACACTTGCATCGTACGCTTATTATTTATTTATTTATTTATCATTATTATTATTATTGTTGTTATTAACAATTATTATTATCGTTATTACTATTTCGCTACATCGTTTTATAGTCGGCATATACTCTTTGTTGGATTAAGTAAGGATTTATATGATCGATTCTTTTCTTTTTTTTTGTTTTTTTAATGATCGTCGCAACATTTTTTTTACCGCGTTTTTTGTCCCTTCAAATTGTTGAGGCGGACGATCGATTGGCTTTCCACTTTATTTACAAGTCCCCAATACCGCGCGTACCTCACGTTTCTCGTTTATTCGAATTAATATCACTAATCGCTCAATAATAATCTGTGGCATTTATCTATTTATAATCAGTAACCGATTTTCGTTATTTCGTTTGTTTGATTTTTTTTTTTTTTTTTTTTCGTATCTACACACGTTACTCTCTATCGGTACAATTGATAATCAATTATTGTACACTTCACGCGAATTCGTTCGTCATCGCGTTTAATTTTTTTTTAACTCGTCCCATGGTTTTGCTAAATTTTTTTTGTCTGAAAAAATAAAAAAAATCCTCCCCCCCCCCCCTTTTTGTTTCTTATTTTCGACATTGGCGCACTTTTTTTTGTTTTTTTTTTTTCGCTTGCCAAATAATATGGCATACAAAATTTTTGTATATATAATTTTTTTTCTCGTCGATTTTATTTGTCGTAAATCGACCAAATTATGGAAAACGTCGTCGACGAGGACAATCGGTATCAGGGATAGGACCATGGCGTGTGGTTTCCTTCCGGTCACTCCGAGTAGCTGGTCTTGTCGCTGGCGTCGTCGGGACTCGTTTCCCGATAAGTTTCGACGTTGCCGTTCGCGTGAGTGTTCTGATTCGGCGGTCTGATTACCGTCGGAAGATATCCGGTGCCGGTGTAAGGAGCGGCGAGAAATCGGTGACGAGTCGGCGGACTCGGACCGCAGTAACCACCGCGTGAGACGTAAGCGGCGGTCGCCGATGCCGACGCAGCCGCTGCCGAAGCCAGTGCTCCGGCCAATGGCGAGAACGCCGATTTCGGCTGGAGACTGTCCTCGCAGACGAGCACCTCCATCGCTGACACGACGTCGCCTGCCATCATCCAAAAAAATAAATTATCGTCCAATTTTTCGAGCGATTTTCAGAATGATTTTAAAAATGATTTGGAAAAAAATTCCAAAAAGTATTTTAGGTATAATTCTAAAAACAATTTTGAAAATAATTCTAAAAGCAATTTTAGAAATAATTCTAAAAGCAATTTTAGAAATAATTCTAAAAGCAATTTTGATAATAATTCTAGAAGCAATTTTGGAAATAATTTGAAAAGCAATTATGGAAATAATTCGAGACGCAATTTTGGAAATAATTCTGAAAGTAATTTTGGAAATAATGCTGAAAGCAATTTTGGAATTAATTCTAAAAGCAATTTTGGAAATAATTTAAAAAAAAAATGTAGAAATAGTTCTAAAAAAAAATTTCAGAAACCAATACTTAAAAAAATTTTGGAAATAGTTTTAAATAAAATTTTAGAAATACTTAAAAAAAAAAAATTTTAGAAAACAATTCTTAAAAAGATTCTGGAAACAATTCTAGAAGTGATTCTAAAAACGATTCGAGAAATAATTCTAAAAAAGATTCTGGAAACAATTCTAAAAAATGATTCTGGAAATGATTCTGGAAACAATTGTAAACACGATATTGGAAATACTTCTTGAAACAATTTGGCAATCAATTTTGGAAAACACGTTTGGAAGACAATTTAGAGAGACAATATTTTTTTTGGACATTTTGGTCGTTCGCTGGAATGAAAATCGTGAGAAAACGATATACCTTTGCAACGATGCAGGAGTCCCTCGACATCGGCTCGCCGACGTCCGGGAAACACTCGGAGCAGTACGTCGACCGGTGACCTTTGTTGTTGCTGTTGCTGATGCTGCTGAACTTGAATACCGCATGGCTGTTGAACGTTCTGCATCTGCATCTGCATCTGCATTTGAATTTCCCGGGGTTCGTGAAGATGATGCGGATGATGTTGTTGATGTTGATAAAGGGCGGCAGGCGAGCAGTATAACGAACTCGCTGTTGGCCCGTATAGGGGGGCGTAAGGCGAAAAATGTGCGGCAGCGGCCGCTGCAGCCTGTAATCCGAACAACAATTTCCTTGTAGACCCGCGATCGTTACCGGCAGGGCCGAAAGTCGCGACCGGTCGATAACGAAAACTGCAATTTTTGTTTTCAAAAGTAACCAACTTTCATATAAAAAAAAAAATTATTAGAGTCTGAACGATCAGAACGATCGAATTCACGAACCTCGTGAATTCGATTTTTTGTTACCCACCGAGTTGAATACCAATAAATCAATGCGATTAACAATGAAAAATCATCCGCAACAAACGAGTCATATTTTACCGATCATCTCAGTCGGTAACAAAAACCATAATCAATTTTCGAATGAAACCGTCGACCCGGAGGGTCAAATAAAAATTGTCAATTGTCTCCATCTTCATTTACACGGAACCTAAGAATTTGACTTTTCTCGAAAACGTGTTCTCAAAAATAAATGGATTACAGTTTCCATTATCGACTGAGCTAATTTTGACGAGGTTTGATCGGTAACGAACATCGAAACGTTATAAAAAATAGTGGTCCATATCCCCCCTCAATCGACGAGCGTTTGTACCGACGGAGTTTCTTACCGCCAGAGACGGTGCCGATGGCGACGGTGGATCGATGTGTCGAGGCTGAACGAGATCGACCGGTTGCATCGTCGCTGTTTGATTGGATCCGTGACGTGGCGGAGGACTCGCCGATTTTCTCAAACTCAAGTTCTCCGGAGCCGGTGTGTCGACTCTCTGGGGCGTCAGCGACGACGAGATCGGCGGCGTGTGACTCGGGCTCGGCGTTACCGGTTCGGGACTTCCGTCCTCCGACTCGTTCACGCTGTTGTCTCTCCCGCGGCCGATAATCTCGAGTTCCCCGACCGATCGTTCACCAAGCGAACCGGCTGCGACAATTTCGTCGAAATTCGTAAAAATTGGCAGAGCCAAACATAACCAAAAAAGGCCAGGCGAAATGTCGGCTTACCGGTTCCGCGATCCAGGACGTGAAGCTCGCCGCCGGAATCGGAGTCCCGATCGTCGTCGTTCATACTGCTTTCCCGCACGGTGATTCTCGCTCGCTTCGAGCCTGGAACCAACGGAAGAGATTTATTGGGAGAAGAGTCAATTATTGGCGCCGATTTTTTTTTTAAAGATTTTTATATTTTTCAATCGTAGAAATTGTTAAACGTGTCTGGGGAGACAATTTTCTTAAGAACCGAAGAAAAAGACATTTATCGATACGAACAAAAAATATTGGCGGCGATCCGAAAAAACGTTGCACAGTGCGAAATGGTAGAATTGTGTACGTACTTTGATTTTCAAATGGTACAGAAGTTTGGTTTAGTAGAAGATATTGGCCAAATATTGCGATCGATTTGGAAAATCGTATCGTCGACCGATATGAAAAATCTTTTTTTCCCCGACGGCGATAACATAACCACATTTTTGCCTGTAATAGGAAAATAACAATATGCCAATTTTTCTAGAAATGTGGTTATTCTAACTACGTCTGAAATGTTTTTTTTTTCGTTATACCACAAGGAAAAATTTGTTTTTTTTTCTCATCTCGTGTGAATTTCTTTGAATGAAATTTCACCCTCAGTGAAAAAAAACGCACTATTATCCTTCGTGAATTTTTTTTTCTCAAGAGTCGCAGGAAACCGATTAATCGGCGTTGATCGCGAGAAGCGATCGGCATTGGCAAACGACAAAATCATATCGTGATTAATAATCGACTAATGCACAATTTTTCCAAGCCCGAAAGTCACAACAACCTCGATCGACAGGCACAAAATATTGGCACCCATTTTCCTTGGTTTTCGCAGTCGAAATCCTTAAAATTTCGTCCCACATTGTTTTCACTCAGTACGAAGACAATTCTTCAAAAAAGCGAGAAAGACCCTTGCGGAAATTGTGACGAATGGGCTCACGGTTAGGAAGAACGTTTGGTGGTAGATAACGATCCAGCGAGCGGTCGGTGGGTTTGGAAAGAGAGAATTTAATAGCGCAACGGAACGAGAGGAGGAAAGAGATGATATGGAAGGGTCGGAGGGAGAGTTGATCTCAACTTACAACGTGCTGGCTATACTATCGCTTAATAGCACTTGAAAGTTAAACCGGCGCCACTTGTGGCTCAGGACCATTATGCAGGAAACCCTCCGGTAGGGTTCGTCGGCGGCCACTCCATGTTAGTTGGGTGCAGGAGGTTTATATATACATATAAGCGCGGTCGAAGAATACACACGTGTGCGCCAATGCCGACTACACGCATATTCGCCACGAGCGGAGCCTTTGCTCTCGTCGATCCTCGACTACTGAATTGTGGCGTGTGGCTTATCCTTGACACACGTATCGTCATATTAATGTACAATTGCGCGTGCCCGAGTGGGCATCGGATATCATGTCCGTCTCGAAGAGTGCGTGTTGCGAGGCTACGCGAATTTAGAGGACGTTAAACACAACAATTGGGCAGTTACGACGGGTAATAACGGCATTCGATGATGGGGGAATGAAAGTGAAATTGTTGGCCTAAAGGTCAATTTTCATTTGTCGACTAGGATGGTCTGTGAAAAATTAGCATTATCCATCGGTGTGAGTTTCGTCGATTTAATGGAAGCGGTCAATAATCAGGCCAATATCGGTATTTATCGACAATGGGTCTATGAAAGTGAAATTCTTGGTCTAAAGGCCAATTTTTATTTGTCGACAAGGATGGTCTGTGAGAAATTGGCATTTTTATCCATCGGTGTGAGTTTCGTCGATTTAATGGAAGCGGTCAATGATCAGGCCAATATCGGTATTTATTGACAATGGGTCTATGAAAGTGAAATTGTTGGTCTAAAGGCCAATTTTTATTTGTCGACAAGGATGGTCTGTGAGAAATTGGCATTTTTATCCATCGGTGTGAGTTTCGTCGATTTAATGAAAGCAGTCAATGATCAGGCCAATATCGGTATTTATTGACAATGGGTCTATGAAAGTGAAATTGTTGGTCTAAAAGCCAATTTTTATTTGTCGACAAGGATGGTCTGTGAGAAATTGGCATTTTTATCCATCGGTGTGAGTTTCGTCGATTTAATGAAAGCGGTCAATGATCAGGCCAATATCGGTATTTATTGACAATGGGTCTATGAAAGTGAAATTGTTGGTCTAAAGGCCAATTTTTATTTGTCGACTAGGATGGTCTGTGAAAAATTGACATTTTTATCCATCGGTGTGAGTTTCATCGATTGAATGGAAGTGGCCAATGTTCGAGCCAATAAATGTAGAATTGTCGCCCTAAAGGTAATTTATTTAATTAACATTTTTTATCCTTCCACAAGAGTCTCGTCGATCGAATCGACACTGTCGATATTGGGGCCAATATCTCTTCGCCGATCGCCAATTTCCCGACCTGTGGCCAGGTATGAATGCCAATTATGGAGCCAATGTCGGTTCAATGATAGCAAATTCCCAGATTTTATTCTCATAAATGACCAATTATCCGATTCTTCAACGACCGATCCCATGCAGTATTCGCCGATGAAACGAGCACCAACGACAATCTCCGCCAATGGCCGCCGATTTTCGATCAGCCAATCTACGGCCAATGTTCCCATCCACTCTCCCCATTCTCCTTCCGCTGCATTCCACTTGCAACTTTCTCAAAAAAAAAAAAAAACAAAAAAAAATCTGGCATTCTGCTTACGAAAAAAAAAAAAAAAATTGCCCCACAGCCGATACTGTGAAATAAACGAATACTTTTGTTCCCGTACAGAATCGTCGGTGGAAACTTTTCCTTTTCCACCCCAACTCCTTATTTCCGACCAAAACGATTCGACCAAATTGACCGGGCATTGAAACTGACCACAGAGCATTCACGGTCTCTCCTCGAGTATCCGATTTATTCAACCTCCTCGAGGACCTTTGCGGGGCGGACGTAAAAAAAAAAAAAAAAAAAAAAAAAACTAGGGGAAGCGCGGTAGCCGTTCTAAGGGATGAAGGGGGAACACGATTGGAGGGGGTAGTTTGCGGTTCTCACATTATGCCACGCAGATAGAGGTTGCGTGTTCTCTTGGTTGAAAAATCATCCAGGTGGCGTTGAAAGGAAAAAGGGTGGGGTTTTGGGTGGGATCGGTATGGGGTTGCGGCGATAAAAGGAGAAGGGGTCAAAGATCGGAGCGTTGGCCAGTGGCGAGCGAGATAGGAGTTTCGCGAACGCCGTTCGGCCACTCGAGTTATATCGAGGTTGTTAGAAATAATTGCCAAGCGAACACAACCTCGCTCAACCTTTTTCACTCTTTTGGGCTTACTTTTTTTTTTTCCATCCCTTACCCTATTTTACACGGTATCGGTGCGCGTTGATAAAACCAGCCTCGATATAAAAAAAAAAAGGCGCTCTCGTACCGCGCGCTAAGCGATCAACGTCCGTTCATTAACGTGTGTTTCTTGATTGATCAATTTGCCGATAACACAGTGTATACGATTGCGAAAACGATCCAGGTGAATAAACGTGCGAGGGAGCGAGCTCGTTGCCGCGAATTAATTTGTTTGAAGCGCACGGCTCGTCGGTGCGCTTCGAACGATAGGGGGGAATCCCCCGATATCGGCGCACTTCTCGTTTTCTCTTCATAGCGAACTCTTCGGCTATCGCGTTTCGAACGCTTGTCCTTTTTTTTTTTTTTCACGTTTGACTGATCGCCGATATTTTTATGACAAGGGCGCTCGTGTGCTCCGGATGTTGATACATTGGTGTACGTCATTTGGGATTACGGTTAGAAGGAGCGAATCAAATTTTTGCGTAGCTTTGTCACATTTTTTTGTCATATTTTGTTACGTCGCTCGGGAGGCTTTCTCGGTGAGGAAGGGACGATGAAAGTCAGCAAATTTCGTCGCAAATCGTGCATCGTCGACGATGATAAATTGTGAGAAAGCTCCGCGAAAGTTTGACGAAATTGCTGCGAAAATATTTTCTACCTCGAAGTAAATAAATGAGAAAGATTTGTTACTGAGGAATAAAAAATAAAAAAAATTTCTCTCACCGACAAGTAAAAAAAATGAGGAAGCAATTTCTCACTGAAACTTTCGCGCACCCTCCTCGTCGTTTCGACATTGGCCCAGCTTTAGCGAATAATGCTTCGTCAAAAAAAAAAACAAAAAAGAGGAAAAAATCTACAAATTAATCTCAAAGTAAAAAAATCCAAAAAATCGATCGACCATTTTCCTTCCTCACGGTGAATTGCCGTGAGGATTTTTCGAGGGCTTTGTCGCCGTCGCCGAGTCCGAGTCGGAGGAAGATGTTAATATGTAGCGAGGAAGCGACGAGCCGAAAGTTCGTCACGTTGGTATCGCGATATTGGCGCGCTTCGTACAATGAAACCCCCGCGGTTACAACTGCATCAAGGGTGGCGAAGAATTACGGTGGAAAGGGTCGAGGCGTGAACCCAGTGTGTGCATCGCTGTCTCCTTCTCGCCCGAGGGGTCGAATTCTCCGAGTGGCATTCCTCAAATTTCTCACCACCGCCACACTCACTCGTACGTGCTCACCGAATATTTACATTTATTACGCATTATTTATCGACCCCGTCCATTCGTAAGAAATTTAATAATGAATTGGGCAAAGAATTTTTATGGCTTTTCATATCGGCCACTTTTTTTTTCCCTTCGACATTTTATACACTTTTATATTTTACGTGTACACGAAAAATACGTATATGTTTTATGTACGTACGTAAAATATACACACTTGCATATATTTCTTTTTTCATACACAAATAAATAGGTTCGCGTATGTGGATGAGCATTTTTTTTTTTATTATAGTCAGAGCCTCGTCGAATTACACGAGGGGTTTTCTCTCCGTGTACTTCAGAGCGATACGTCGAGAGGACTCTTAAGGTTTCACCCCAAAGTTCACCCCGTCGCCGTTTTTCGATCCCCCGATTTTTATTTCAACGAATTATTGTTCGTTAATGGAGAAAAGATTTTTGGTTTCGGTGAGCGTGAAGATTCTGACGATTAGGTCTACGATTTTAGTTGCGGTGTTTCGTCGCAATGGTTTGCGCAACGTCCGATATTTGACACGGTTCGTAACTTTTTTTTGTGATAGACTTTGTTAAAAAAAAACAACTGAAACTCTTCGCCAATTTGAATTTCGTGATTTTCCGAGATTTATTCTTTCAGTATTTGCGTTTTTACAACGTGGGAGATGTTTTTGTTTATATTTTACAAAACATGACACATTTTTCTGAATCTCGATCCGACAGTTCAATTTCTTTTTTGTCTACCGTATTGTTTTTCTCAGCGAATATTTTTCAAGAGTAAAACCGACGGTTATGAAAGAATTTCCTTTTTCCTAAAAGTTTCTAAGACTTAGCGCGAATAAATCATTATTCAGAGGAATGAAAATATAGGTTAGAGCGAACGAAAAAACCCACGACCATGCCGCCATTTCGTGCGGTCTTGTGCCGCCATCTTGCTGACTGGTTGTTGGCAAAGTTCTATCTGAGATGCTTCCCATTCACGTCTTTTGCATTATCGCAGTAAACTGCAATAAATCGATTGGAATTATTCACATCTCACTGTAAAAATCTACATTGACTCGACAATCGGTAACCCTTCAATAAACTGCAAGTTAATATTTCCTTCAACTTGAATTCCCGATTGAAAAGCGCACTAAGCGACTCAAAAGAACTTGTCTCACATCAACGACTATTCTGTTCGGTCCAACGAAGAATGTTTCATCGTTCCAAATATTCCTTCCACCCAAAAACATATTTGCCTTTTCGTCGACGTTGACCAAATTTTTTTAAACACTTTTTTCACCGTAAAATAAAAACATTTTTCGCATCATAAAAGATTAAATGTTTCTAGCGTACAATTTGCCGACCCGATTTCATTCTACTCCAAGAGTGTTTCACCTGTTGGATTTAATGAATGAGCCAAAAGCCAGACTACGATAGGAAAACCTATTTAGCATTGTCACGTTTCTGGGCCACAATGTGACAGAAGAATTTTTCCAATTTATTTTTCACTCCGACACTTTTTCGCTCTTCGCGAACGTCGTATTTTGGAGAGGAGATAAAAAGACGAAACTATCGACGTAAACTTATTCCACGTCGAAGGGAGATTCGTGCCATGAGGTAACCAACTGTGACCCTGCATGGGGTTAATATAGTGGTTCGATTGAATTACAACACCTCTTCCCCACCAAAGCTGCGTGACAAAATTCCTTCGGGATAATATACTAGAAAACTCGATATTGCATTCCTCCGAGATACACAACAGACAGAAAGAAAGAGCGCAGAGAGCGCCGAGTTAAGAAAGTATATTACAGGGTATAACGAGATTTCTCGCTACTCATTGTCAGCTCGAGACGTGCGACGGCTCTCTCACATCCCGCAGCTTCGTCAATCGGGTGAGACACAATATTTCACATAATACCTACTTGAAAAAAAAAACAAAAAAAAAACAAAAATTAAAATAATTTTTAAAAAATGTTCCACTAGGTAATGTGTAAATGAAATGGAAGTGGAGAAGAGCCTTTCATTACTGCGAGATCATACGGGAATGAAACATGTCAAAGTTGGGTAGTCGTAAACGCCCTGAGATAAAAAATAATTGAAAATAAGGGTTTTTCGTAGTTTCGAATTTTGAGCAGTAAGTAAAATATTAATTGTGTACGGAGTAGACGGAGATAGGGTTGTGAGTGGTTGGTCTAACGCGGGCTCGTTTGTCCAGGCGAGTGATCGAGAATCCTTCATGAAGATATTAAGATGAACCACGTCAAAATCGAATCCATCAAAATGCTCGAAAAAAAAAATTAATCCTCGATTAGTTTCAATTTTGCGCATCCAAATGAGACACAAGTTGTATACACAGAATGTAGATCATGTTATGAGCTCCCCTATCCAGGCGAATGCGAAACAATCCTCCATGAAGATATTAACCCAAACACGTCAAATATGAGTCCACCAAAACGCCCTAAAAAAAAAATTAGGCCTCAAATAGTTTCAATTTTTCCGCCCTCAAATGAGACACAAATTATGTACACAGAATGTAGATCA
The DNA here is from genome assembly GCA_963978505.1 of Listrodromus nycthemerus. Taxonomy (NCBI): domain Eukaryota; kingdom Metazoa; phylum Arthropoda; class Insecta; order Hymenoptera; family Ichneumonidae; genus Listrodromus; species Listrodromus nycthemerus. Next base: position 8,387,796 of record OZ021679.1, read on the forward strand.
TGTTATGAGCTCCCCCATCAAGGCGAGTGGGCGAGAACCCTTCATGAAGCAATTAAGATAAACCACGTCAAAATCGAATCCACCAAAACGCCCCAAAAAAAAAAATTAAGCCTCAAATAGTTTCAATTTTTGCGCCCCCAAATGAGACACAAATTGTGTACACAGAATGTAGATCATGTTATGAGCTCCCCTATCCAGGCAAATGCGAACCAATCCTCCGCAACGACATTAACCCAAACCACGTCAATGCCAGTCCACCAAAACGCCCTTAAAAAAAAAAAGAAAATTTCATATCCCAAATAGTTTCGATTTTTACGCACGCAATGAGATATAAATTGTGTACAGAGTACGGAGATGGTGTTATGAGCAGTTGGCCTAACGCGGTCTCGTCTATACAGTCGTGTGGGCGAGAAGCACCCGAGGCCGCTCGCTGGCGTATCCGCGCCCCCGGAGCGGAGGGAGGAGACACGGTGGAGACAGACGCGGACAATGGAATCAACCGGGGACAATGCCGAATAATTTAGAATGTCATATAGATATCTCCGGAGCTTCCGGCGTCGCCGCGCCTACGCTTGGAGAGCGGGGCGAGGGGGGATGGAAAGAGGGGTTGCACGGGGATGGTTGGTTCTCCAGGGTGGCTATTGCCACCGCTCGGAGATAGTATAATAGAGTGGAGAATAGAGAAGCGGTTGGCAATAGGAAGTACACACACACACACACACACACGCGCGCGGACAGAGAGACCGGTAGAGCACAAGCCGAAGCACGGATTCCTGCTTGGTGCAGGGCTACTCTGTGCAGGACACGAAACATAGCTATAAATTAGGCTTAGGCCTTCCTCGAACCTCCTATTCCGCTTCCGAGTCTGACTACAACACCCCCCGGCTAACGCGTGCTGCTGTTCAGCAATTTGTATTTGTTTGCCAATTTTATTCCTCCTGATCGTTACAGGAGCGACAAGGGTGGCGACACTTTATTGAAGGTTGATGCGGGAAGTTGAAGAAGCGAACTTGCTGGTCGGCGATCGAGGACTCGTTAGGGTTTTGCCAGCGTTCTGGTGAGATTTGATTCGGATTGAGAGGAAGTGACTAGGATCTTGACGGCAACTGATCGGGTCCTTGTCAGGAGTTGATCAGAACTTGCCAGAGACTGATCAGGGAATCTTTCAGGATAGAAAGAACCTTGCCAGAAATTGGACGGGATGTTCTTGAAAGGAAGCGGCTGAGACCGTGTCAGGAACTGATCAAGATCTTCCTAAGATCTGACAAGGAACCTGTTGAGATCCGGCTAGGCCATCATCAGGAATCAGTTGTGGCTTTGCCAAGAACTGATCAGGTTCTTCACAGGACCTAATGTAAGAGTCGGTAATTTCTACGATGATCAACAATCCGACGATGAAGCCCGATTGGGGAGTCGTATTTGATGTCGTTAATGAAGATACTTTCAGGACTGCATCCCTTCACCCTCGAGCCATTTCAGCAGATGCTTCTCATTCTTCCGTGCCGTCGAATTGAAAGTATATACGTGGTTGTCTACGGCAATAAATTTGGACGGGTGTGAGGCGTTACAGTTCTCAGCGGCAGGGCAACGGAGGGTGAAACGAAATCGCGGGATGATGTGCGAGAATATTGCGGATTATGGGCGACCGAGTTATGTCACCTCGTGGCGAGAGACCACCGAGAACGCCCGAGGGTGCCGTACACCCGCTAACCCATGAATCGTACGAGTTCACCCTTACTGTCCGCCAGAGTCAGGCCGTAAAACACGAGTCTCCCTTTGCCACCGGAAAGCAATAATCCTATAATAAATTGCACAATACAGTGAAAACCATCCGCTGGCCAAAACTCAGTTGGGAAATTCACGTGAGATCCTAACCAGAATCTGACCACACCTTGACCAGATTCTGATTTGATTCTGATCTCATTCTGATCGAGTTCTGGTCGGATTTTGACCGTACTCTGATCGTAGTCTGATCGTATTCTGATTGAATTACGCTTGGAATCTTGGCAGATTCTGATTTGAATCTGGTTCGTATCCTGCCGGATTTTTTTTGAATTCCGGTACGAATCTTTTTGGATTGTAGTTGGAAACTTATCGGATTATGACTGAGTTCTGATTGAGTTCTCGAGTCATGATCAGATTTTAATCGTCTTCCGATTGGATTCTGATCAGGCCCTAATCATATCCTGATTAAAATCGTTACTCGTCCCGCTCAGCGAATAACCAGCAACGACCGGAGTTCCCTATTGTTCAACATCATCAAAATCAAACAAAACCTATTTCATTTCTCTCATTTTTTTTTTCTCTTCATTTAAGAATCTCATTACCACGAAAGAATACACGCGTAGCTCGGACGACGTCGTTTCGCGTTCGATTGCTTTCGATCAATTCGACTGTTTCCACTAGAGTTTGCACTATAGCGAGTGCACGGCAGTATGAACGCCGAGCAGTCGGGGCAAATGGAGAAAAAGAATACACGAAGGGGCTCGCTGGGAGGGTTGGAGGAATCGAATAATGGATCGGCAGCGATACGATCCGCTAAAAAAAAAAAAAAAAAGTAGAAGAGAAAGAAAAAAACAAAAAAAAAGGTTGCGGAGCGCGATGAAAACCGGCGACGATACGGAATCGGTGCCGGTGAACGATTGTACGATGGGGAATGAAGCAGTAAAAATCTAATGAACAAGTTGAGGTGGCGAAGGGGCGGGCGAGTGCGGGGGTGGACCGGTGGTTACCGGAAGGCTGAGGTACGGCGAGGGTACGGGGGGGGTGAGATTGTGCAACGATTCGCGCGGGTGAGATGCAACGGGGCAGGCGAAACGACGGTAAAACACACAGGCCAAGCGCAACAGCGCGCGATCAGTCATTAAATCGTCGCCGATTTGGTCTTTGTTCTTGTCCGCGCAACCCTCGGATCACCGCTCGGCGAAGGGGGGGGGGGGGGGGGTACCAAGGAACGGACGGAGAAAAACTCGTCGCTCGTTTTCCCGGTTCTGTCGTTGGTGTGATAAAAAAAATGGAAAGAACGAAAAAGGAAAACTTTGAGGGTGAAACCGCTCGACGCCATGATTTTATTTTGATCTCGAGCTTCGGTTTAGAAGTGTAAGCGTCGAGATAATTCGAGACACTGGCACTGTACAAAAATCTTATATCGGTTTTGGCCTCCCCCCACCCAAAAAAAAAACAATATGGCTGACCCAATTAAAATTAAATTAAAAAAAAAAAATTAATTTAATTCCCCCTTCGATTCTTGTGATTCGATACGAGATTGCGTTGCATAGTATATCAAATGTAATTTCAATGATTTTTCCGACAGGGAGGAAGCGACTTTTTTTTCAGTGACGAAATTTACTCAAACCGGAAACCGACGTTGGCGAAAAAAAAAAACAAATTTTCCTTCTCATTGAAAATGAATGTTCGTAAATTAAAAAAAAGAATTCCGGAAAGAAGGTTGAAAATTAGAGATTTTTATTGAAAAAAAAAAAATTATACAATTATAGTTTTGAGGATAAAAAAATACAAGGATGGGGGGGGGGGGGGGAGTTTTAATCACACACGGCGTACCGGAGGAGTCTGCGAGTCTGGAGAATTCGCACCGTGAAGGGGACGATGATAGAAATAGAAGCGAAGGAGAGGATGATGGGCGAAGGGCGGTAGCGATAAGGGTGGGTAGGAGACAGAAGTGTGACGAGAAGAACGACGAGGGGGATGTTGGAAGCGATCGAGCGAAAGGTTTTTAATTGTTTCCGCACCGAGCTCGCCTTTTGTTTTCGGCGTTTATGCCTCGTAAACGGTTGACTTTTGCCCTCACCCTTGCACCCTTCCCGGCGCCATCGCAAACACCCTCGATGTCTTTCTCCGGTTTTCAGGGCGCATTCGTTCGTTTAATCGCGAGCTCGCCAAACTACCGGTTTATTTCATTTTTATTTTTCGATATCGTCGTACCTTTTTTTTGCGCAAAAATGCATTATCCAAAGAAAAATATTGATAACATTTTTACTAAAAAAAAAACAAAAAAATCATCGGTTTTTTTTTAGTTTATGATAAAATATAATGAAAATTTATCTTTTTTTTTGTCGGGGGTAAAAAAATGTAGAGTTGTATGTAAATGTAAACTTTCTGTTGATGGAAATTTGAAAAACATTTATTGTGGAATTGTCACACGAAAAAATTGTCGGGTTTTGGTCTTTTCGGTTTGGCGTTGAAGTCGATGAAAATCAGTCGCTTATTGGTTTATTAATTGGTTCTCAAACATGGAAGACAAGTTCGTTTATTTTCAATAAAAATGAAGACACCGACATCGATAGTCGTATTTTTTTTATGTCGAAGAAATCCATTTGATCTGTCGATACGGAAAGGGCCGACTGGAGTAAGGGTCGAATAATGAAAAAAAAAAAAAAAAAAATTCCTCGAAGGAATATCGAAGCCAGAAGTAGGGGAGGGTTTTATTATATCTATAGGCACCGCGAAGCCTTCGCGGTGCCTACAGTGTTTTTATGTGTACTTAACTTTCGTACTGTCGGGATTTCTTTTTTTTTTTTTGTTTTTTCTTACATTTCAATGGAAGCATGAAAATATCGTGAACCGAAGGGATTCAGGAAAAACGAAACTCGAGCTCGAAAAATAAGACTTTGAACACCCAACATGGGGCAAAACGGATCATAAAAAAAAATTATTTTTTTTTAAGTATATACATTTTTTTAATGCATCGCACACGGGGGAAAATGAACACAGGGCAATAATCCTTCCACGGGGTAAAATGGTACACACGGCTGATCACACGAACTCCATAAATGTGAAGTTCGGTGGTTCATTTTGCCCCGAACTGCATTTCCGCACGAATGCTCGGAATAATTATCACAGAGATATTTGAAAAAAAATTAATAAATAAATAAATCCATCCTTGTCTCGGAGGTAGTCCGTTATGCCCCATTAATCGCATTATGCAAAAGTCATCGTTTTTTGCGAGTCTCGCCTCACTCAAAAACGTCTTGAATACTTTTTTCCGATCCATTTTGCCCCGCGTCTGCAATACGCATGGTCCGTATTGTCCCCCACCTCCATCTTGATTGTCGAGGAAAATAATTACAGAATTAATTAGTTCGATGAACATCCGGGTTTGCGCTCGACTCTGACACCAGAAACGATCGATTCTCGGCCCGCGACAAATTATATATTATATATATATTCACCGAAAAGCAATGGTATTTCCGTACACCCTTTAAATTATGACCGGTGAAGCGTATCGCGAGAGACTGAATTGAATGGTCCCTTTGAAAGTCGAATATTCCGACCTGCCCCGTCCTCACTTTCCTACGGCTCTTTCAATCATCGCAGTTCCGTGCAATGTATAATACCGAATGTACTTTATATATAGAACTATGTACGGTATAGAACAGACAATATATAATATACATTACATCAGAGAGTCAAATAATTTCCTGCGGTGTCTCGGACAGAGACGGAAGCGAACAAGACTCCTAGGACAAAGTTTCTTGGCGGATATCTCGCCAAGACCAACTGTACAAGAAGAGGAAGGGTCTTGGCGCTTGGATGGGGCATTTGGCAATTGATCGACTGTTATTCGCCGCTTGTCGCCAAAAATTTTCGTATTCCTTCCATTATTCAATTTGATCCTGCACGTAATTTCGAAATTTCATTCTCTCATCAGTCTATCTGTCTGCTTTAGTTTTCCGGTAGAAATTCGTTTGGGAAACTTGCTAGAAGGCAAACCAAACACATGAGATTCGACAGATTCATTGCCAATAAGCTTTTCCACAATTTTATTGGAATGTAAGAAGAACCTGATCATGGTCGGATCAGGACTTAATTCAAAAGTGATCTGGACCTGATCAGATCGTCAGCAGAACTTTGTCGTAGTTCTGTTTGGAACTGTATTCTGAATCTGTTCCGAAGCTCACAAAAACCTATTTACAATCTACACTGAATCTTATAATAAGAGAAACAGAGTCTCATCAAAATGTGCGACGAACCTGATTAGAATGTGTCGAAAACTTTGTCACAGACCTATAAAGAATTCTGTCATGAATCTATTCAGACCCTCGTCGAAACCTGATCATTATTCTGTTCAAAACCTGATCAGATTTTGAACAGAACCTCATCAAAATCAGTGTCTAACCTGATTAAAATATGACCAGAACTTTGCCACAAACCTGTTCAGAACTTCATCATAAATCTATTAAAAACCTGATCGGACTCTGAACAAAATCTCATTGAAATTCGCGTCAAACCTGATTAGAATATGGCCAGAACTTTACCACAAACCTGTTCAGAACTCTATCATAAATCTATTCATAAGCTCATCAGAACCCGATCATGATTCAGTTCAAAATCTGATTGCACTCCCAGTAGAATCTCATCAAAACTAACGCCTAATCTGAACTTTATCATAAACCTATTGGAAACTTATCCAAAATCTGCACAAAGCCTTATAAAAAAAGAAGAGAACCTGATCACAATTCGCGAACATCCCGATCGGATTCCAACCCATTTCTTGGACAGCATAAGATTCTGATCAAGATTTATTGAGGTACAGACTTTTTAGGCAATCAAGTACCCCACTTTGCATCTGCAGTTCTTCCAATCTGTCTCCACACCCAAAAGTCCAACTTGTGTAAAATACCAATGCACTTGTTTACATTGGAACCTACGCTTCAATAAAATCGTCATCAACAATATGCGGCTGACGCGTAACAGTCGTCTGGGCTCATTCGATGTAAAGAGAATAGCCGCATAGTCGCGCTCTTCTTGTTAAGAAAAAAAAAGAAATCCTTTTTTTTTAATACTTGTAATAGAATAGCACAAAAGCGGGAGCGCTAGTTCGTTCCGAGTAAGAAATTCCGTGCGACGGAATTGTAAGGTATTCGAACGAAGCCACCAGTGGTGGGAAAGCGAAGCGTGGAGAGCGAGTGTGGTAAAGAAAAAGGCGAGATAGTGAAAAGGTCGGATAATGGTCTCTCCATCGTTTCTCAGTCGTTGCGGTTGCAAAGAGGCAGAGACGTTTGTATATATATATATATATATATATACCGAGCTAAGAGTAAGATCCCAAAGAGATCTTTCGGCGGGGATGAAAAGATAAGATGTTGGTGTATAGCAAAGGTTCGAGTGTTGGATCAACCACCGTGATCTTATTGTCGCTTCGCTTCGTACCGAACTTCTTTAACGTGTGCGAAACTTTAAAGCGGCGTGTTATACATATTTCGAGGTTGCAACAATACAATAAAGGTTGTTGGGTCAGCAACAATCTTGTTATGCTAAGTTACTCGATGAAAATATCTTGCTATTGCAGTCAATTTTTGCCCGTGTCGTAACAGCGACTTATCGGCATGCAAATTTCGTTGGGATAACGTGAAAGATTTTTCTCCTTTTGGTACTGCACGGGAAACTGAAGTGACGTGTCGAAATATAACACGGTGGAAAAATAACACTGGAAGAACTTTTTTTTGACTGTCGTAAAAGCAACTTATCGGCGATGGACATTTTATTGGAATAACATTAAAGACTTTTCTCCATCGGGTATTGCGAAAGAAACTGAACCGAGTCGTAAAAATAACACGGTGAAAAAATAACAGTGGCAAATAAATGTTTTCCCCTGCCGACTTCTCGGCACGGACATTTCGTTGGAATAACGTGAACGATTTTTGTCCGTCTAACATTGCGAGCTTAAACCCAACCGACAAAATAACAAGACCGAAAAATAACACTAAAATACCCACTAAAATAACTTCGGTTCAATACTTCGAATCTATAAAACGCTGTCTTCCGTAATTCCTCACTACGCGTTGCGAAAATAACACATGTAAATAAGCACAATACGATAATGACACACACGTAAAAATAACGTGACAAAAAAACCCATATGCAATGTTATTTTCTCGTAAATCGTCTTCTGCGTGTGCCCCAATTCAGAGATTCAACCAAACGCAATATTTTCAACGCACCTGCATTACACCTTACCTTGCATTCCTTCAAAACGAATTATGTTATCACGACGTGTTATTCCCACCTGTTATTTTTCCAAATATCGCCGGACGGACCAAAATCGCTTTGCTACTCGAACGAAATATTCACTCACCGATGTATCATCAAGAAACCCAACCGAAAATCAAAAAGTTTCCGAACAATAATTCCCAAATCAATTAAAAAATGTCGAACCGTAACAAAATCACTGGTCCCGTCCCAAAAAATTGTCCCCGAGCGTTTCGAACTCACAAAATATTGTGACCATTTGTTGGAATTATTAACAAAAAAAAAAAAAATGTGTTGAAGGTAAAAATGAATTAAAAAAAAAAAGTGTCCAATAACCAGCGTATCCACGTTAAGTGTCGTGGGGATTGCCGGGAAACGAGACCAAGTTACCGTGAGACAGAGAACGAGGGAGTGAATCGGCTGGTACATAAGCCAACCGCTATACATAGTATAACAAGAAGCAGCGAGGGTGAAAGAGATCGAGCTGCCCCCCCCCCCCCCCCCTCACCACAACCCTCGGGCTCGCTTCCGTGCCACGGCGAGGCACTGGCCCGAGAAATTCAATTACTGCTAAACTTCACGAGTTAAGTTTCTCCGCCAGTTCTGCTCCTGTCGCTATGCTATGTGCAATTGACTATTCCTACTATATGTGTACAGGATAAAATCTGCGTACCGGGTGATTCACAATAAACTCGTTCGAAATGTGACGGTTTACCGTTTTGCGGAGTTTCCGTGTGTTACGTCATATAATAATGGACCAGTGGAAGGTACGAGTGGAGTCAACACTTTTGTCGTTAAAATTGAATGTAGCGTATGGGACTTTGATTCGAGATGGGACTTTGATTTTTGGGGAGGGCCTGTCGGGGTAAAATGGATCACAAAAAAAAATGTGGCAATTTATTTTGACGGGTTATTTCGAGGTGTTGCTTTGAGATGTTATTTGGGCATGTTCGTGTCAGGTGTAATTTTCAGATGTTATTTTTGTACTGTCACGCTGGGATGTTATTTTTCACGAGGACGGACTGAGGGAAAATGTATTAGGTGTACAACTTTGGTTCCACCTTTTTTTTTTTTTTTTGTTTTCTTCAAAATTCGAGGCTTTATCGTAAAAAACTGGTTGTACATTTATGATTCAAAGTATCGTCCATCGCTGGCCACTACTTTCTCTCATCTCTCGGGGAACGTTCGAATCCCTCGTTGAAAAAACTGGTCATTTTTTGAAGCCAAACGCCGGAAGCAAAGTTGTACACCTATTATATATATATATGTATAAGTTTATTTCTAACAGTAAATTTATAAATCCCTGCTTACCTATAGCCGGTCCATTTTGCCTTCTCCACCGGAAAAAATTTAAATGTCTCAACAAAAAATGTCGCCACAGGATAAATATAAATTTTTCCATTTTTGTATATCACACATTAATTTCCGGTTTATCTGTCTCGCTCGTCATATTCGAAAAAACAAATTCTGCACGTCTGCTGTTTTTTTTTTAGAGGTCCGACGCGATTGGCACGGGTGTTATTTAAGTTGAATTTAATGGGGGTCGCGTGTCTCGCCACACTTTCGTCCTTGCACCGATTTCCCTTCGTCGCACTCGACGGATACTCGACGGATACTTAAAAGCTCGGCTGCAAGTCTCGGCAATCATAATGGAGATATTTACAATGAGTCAGCGTAACGGGTGTACTTAATGCGTAAACGGACACGTTCTTAATGACCCTCCGGGGTTCTCGCCCTTCGTAGCAAATAACTTCACCGAGGACTAAGGACCATGTAAAAATACGACAAAAGGGCACGCGCCGGGCAACGAGCGGTCTCGCACACCTTTTAAGTAGGTATTAGCTTCGTTATTACCGCCGAGAATCAATTAACGCCACGTACGTAAAGAAGAACCGAGGTGGAGATTGATTTTTGATTCGTTGAAAAAAAAAACAAACAAACATTAATTTGTTACCGTTGCAAATAAATATTCACTGCGAAATTCAATTGTCGATGTAATTTCTGTATAAAATAGTATTTTATATTGATTTTATTGGATTTTGTATTGGTAAAAAAAAAAGCATTAATTTTTTTCCATTGGAAATATAGTATATTACTCTACAAGGGCAGAAAGTTTGAGATTCCTGCACTGGGGCTCTCAAACTTCCTGCCCGTGTAGAGTATACTTTTTTTCTTTATTTTCGGCCGAAAGTACGTTAACTGACAAATCACCAATCGTTATAAATCAATACTCTAGTATGTTTTGATGCCCGCCCCGACATTTGCGGCACGAGCGAAGCGAGTGCGGCTGGTCGGGGGGGCGAGCATCAAATATACATCTAAATGGACGAAACAAAACAATTAAGTTACCCTCATCTGAACTAGATAATGAATTTTTTGTGATCTACTAACCGTTTTTGTAGGCTTCATACTTTTACAAATATTTGTCAGCAGATATTTTGGGTAATGTATGTGTCAGTATAATAAGGTTAACTTCTGCATCAAAGTTTCGAAGAATCTCTTCATCGTCCGATGTATCACTAGATGATGAGACTATGTTCATCTTTATGACAGTTTTTTAAATTATAACTATTAATGTGAACACGAAACTTAAAATTCGCAAAGACAATTTTGAGTTTTTTCGTTCGTAGCGAGTTACACTCGTCGGCTGTACTGAATTTTGTTTTTTTGCTGTCTCGTACATCAGTTCAGTGCATAACTAGTTTTTTCCTGCTCACGAGAACAGGGCGCATGCGCGCCCATACCTAAGCATAAATGTTAGACTTTGGGCATCGCGATCGAAGCACAAAGTACGTACTTTCGGTGGTGGATGAAGAAAAATATTTTTCTCGTAATTGTAGACATGATTAGCATTGAGTTTATGGATATTCAGGTGAAATATTTTTTTAAGATGAAGACTTCTGTTTTTCGAGTTGTGAAATTTATGTTCGCGTTTGGACGACGACTCGATGACTTTCATTTATTTGTTTTTATAATTGTACGTAAATTATACTTTATATTATGAATTATAATTGATATCAGTTTTTTGAGTCAGATGGGGCTGACGCTGATTATGGGTTGATGGGAAAAATTACCAAGCGATTGTGAATCAGCAAAAGCGATCCGACGCTGGATAATGAGACAGAGCGAAAAAGATGAAATTGGTAATATCATTGGGGAATAACAGCCGAAGCATGGAATATGGATTACGATGAATCAATCGAGGACGAATCGTTTCTGAGCTTAGGAGTGTTTCAGAACGCAAGAATCTCCTTTATGTACAGAAAAAAAGTTAGACAAAACATGAGAAACAGCGGAGAATATCGTGATTACCTATGAAGAATTGTCGTTGGAATTATTAAGAATTTTCGTATGAATCCCAAATAATTATTATTAGATTTATAAAAAATTATTGTTAGGGTTACGAATAATTTTTTTTAGATTTATGAAGAATATTATTAAAATTATGGAGAAATATTATTTGATTTACGAACAATCATCCAGATGATTATTCTCGATTCTTTACGTTACATCTCGCCCTGTTCAGGTCCCGTCAGATCGAGATGTAACGCTTAGCAATCCCCGTGCAGAGAAGGTTAGTCAAAGGCGCCCATTGTCTTACCTGTGACGCCCCCGCAATTGTCGCTCTTGTCCATCTTCCCCTGTCTGTAATCGTCCTGCGGATGCCTCTGCATCCGCTGAAGAATCCCAGCGCAGTCGGGTTGCTGGTGGAGCTGGGTCTGAATCTGGGCGGCAGCGGCGGCCGCGGCGACTGCCGCCGCTGGTATGTTTCCCAGACTCGTTGGACTCGCGACACCGTGGACCGGATGTGGAGGTGGCGAACTTCCGGTAGAAGTGGGCGCCGCTGTTGCCGATGACGACGATGAGCTGGTCGGCATTACCGGTCCGGTTGCACAATTTCCATTGTTGTACTGAAGCTGCAGACCCAACTCTCGGGCCTCGCTTTCCTCCTGGGCTTGCTGCCTTCGTAACGCGACCTGGGATCAGAACGATCAAAATATTAATCAAACGAAAAAGGAGGAGACGAAAGGACGAAGCAAGGTTTGGCGTTTGTGGCGTGGCAGAGCTTTTCTGGAGGGAGGTTTGAATCGTTGAAAGGGTTGCCGATAAGATCAAGAAAAGGTCTTTTGGGAATCTGGCCAGTTTCCGATGTAACGCTTTCGAATTGGTAGCGGGGTGTGCGAGTGTTGTCTGGCGGAGGTTTCTTGGGAGAAGGGATTTTTAATAAGGTCTGATCAGGTCAGGAAAATACCTCTTCGGGTTCTGGTTAGGGCCCGATATAACGATTGAAAGTGTAGACGAGGATGTGCAAGTTGCAGTTTTGCAGAGGTTTTGTGATTGGGATTCTAAGCGATTACGACGGAGCTTGTTCAATTCGGGAAAAGGCGTTTCGCTTTGGGCCTCACGTCAGGATTTAATGACGTTCCGAGAAGCTATTTTTGGAGCCTAACCAGGTCCCGATGTAACGATTAAAAAACGTACACCAGAATGTACAAGGTGCAGTTTTGCGGAGGTTTCCTGGTTGGGATTCTAAACAATTACGACGAGGCTTGTTCAAGTCCGGAAAAGACGTTCACCCTTACGCTTTACGTCAGGACTTAATAAGGTCCCGAAAATGTATTTTTGGAGCCTAACCAGGTCCCAATGTAACGATTAAAAACGTACACCAGACTGTACAAGGTGCAGTTTTGCAGAGGTTTTCTGGTCGGGATTCTAAGTAATTATGACGAGGCTTGTTCAAGTCCGGAAAAGACGTTCACCCTTACGATTTACGTCAGGACTTAATAAGGCCCGGAAAATGTATTTTAGGAACCTAACCAGGACCCAATGCAACGATAAATAAACGTACACCAAAATGTACAAGGTACAGTTTTGCGGAGGTTTTCTGGTTGGGATTCTAAGCAATTACGACGAGGCTTGTTCAAGTCCGGAAAAGACTTTTAGCCTTACGCTTTACGTCAGAACTTAATGAAGCCCGGAAAATGTATTTTCGGAACCTAACCAGGTCCCAATGTAATGATTAAAAAACGTACACCAAAATGTACAAGGTGCAGTTTTGCGGAGGTTTCCTGATTGGGATTCTGAGCAATTATGACGAGGCCTGTTCAAGTCCGGAAAAGACGTTTAGCCTTACGATTTACGTCAGGACTTAATAAGAAGAATTTACGTCAGGACTTAATATGAAGAATTTACGTCAGGACTTAATAAGAAGAATTTACGTCAGGACTTAATAAGAAGAATTTACGTCAGGACTTAATAAGAATTTCCGGTTGCTCCTTCGAACGGAGCTTGTTCACATCTGGAAAAAGCGTTTCACCTTGCGCATCACGTCAGGACTCATTGAGGTCCGCAGTAGGTATTTTTGGGATGTAACGATCGAAAGCGTACACGAAAATGTACGGGTTACAGTATTGCGGATGTCTTCCGGTCGGAATTCTAAGCATCACGACGATGGTTGTTCAAATCCGGAAAACGACTTCTAAACCTTACGGGTTACTCAAGGCCCTGACAAGATGCGGAAGAGCTCTACTAGGGATTTGGCCAGTATGCGATGTAACGCTCTGAAAATCCTCATCCAGGCGTTACTTCGTCATCTTCCCAGTAGGATTTCAAAGCCTCACAACGGACACTTTCGAGCTCCGTAAAATCGTCATCGGGATCTGAACAGTTCCCGATTTGACGCTCTAATATTTCACCAGGGACTCAATAATAAAGGTATAGGTGTCGAATAGTTACGGGTGTCGCAAAGGAGACCGGAATTTAAGATCGCCCGAGCCAAATTAAAGTACATTACACGGATACATTACACCATCGGGTTGGTAACGCTCGCGAGGGGCGGAGTGAGAAAGGCGGGTTCGGGAGGAGGAGCGGCGGGGTTCAAAGAGCTGTAGTACGAAAAAAAAAAAAAAAAAAAAAAAAAAATTGTCACCATTACAATATGGTACATTGTATGGGAACTGGTGGAGGATCGTAGGTAAAATGGCACGGCAGAGGGGCGCCATGGGAATTATCGTAATGCGACACGATAGGCCCAACGTTTGTATATTATGTATACGTTTTTCTTTATGAATGCAGTTACGGTTTTTTTTGTGTTCCATTCATTCCCATACGGTTCGAGAGTCTATTCATTGGATTACGAATTTTGATGTCGGAATAGAAGGTAACCGAATATCGGGACAGTTTTCGCACCAATGACGAAACTTTGTTGAGTTCAAGATTCTTCAAAAATCATCAAATATTATGTAATTAAAGATTGTTCTTAGACAAATTGAGATTGTAATTTCGTTCGAAGGCAATTTTTCGTGTGCTACGTGTTGTTTAGGAATACAGTAGGGCAAAATGGACCAATGTCGACAGTTTCGGACGGTAGGTCCAAAAATTGATAGAATGGTCCATTTTGCCACGCTTGTCATTTACCGTGTATCATAGGTCGTACAAGTTACGGAAACATTTCATCAATGAATATTTGTAGGGATAATGATTCAGACTCTGGTGTTCAACGCATTGCGAGAAACTGCTGAAAACGGTCCGTTTTGCCCCAACGCCTCGATTATAACTCGCTCGACCCTGTTATATATATTCTTTTTTTATGGAACGAATGAAACAGATAAAAAATCACCATTCCATTTTGCCCCACTCGCTCTCATTATACATATTATCTTATGTAAAACTTATGTATATTATGTATATTATCTTATGTAAAACTGCAAATAATTTACCGTCTTGCATATGCTGTTCCATTTTGACCCTTCTCAATTGGTCCTTTTAATACAAAATATTCATTTATATTTATGGATGGATTAAAATGGTCCATTTTGGCCCGTATTGCCCTCAATTATGCACAAAAGACGAAATTATAATACAAAAAAAAACGAATGAAATATATGTATATCGTAGAATTTATATATGTAATGTTTAAAACAGCGGATGAAGGTTTACCTGGGCAGCCATCACGCGTTGTCTCTCGGCGATGAGGGTGCATTTGGCACAAACGCAATCGCGCCACCGACAGTAACGCTTGTGCCCCTTAAGAGCCGAAACAACACCGTGATTGCGACATCTCGCGCACTTCGGTGTCCTCTGATAACGTTCGGCACTAGCGCGAAGAAAGAAAGCCGCCGGTAGCACGTGATGTTGTTGCTGTTGCTGCTGATGCTGTTGCATCAATTGTCCGACGTCAACGCCGAGGCCGACACCCCGTGGCAGCGACATCGTTGCTATTTATCTATTTTCCCCGAAGCTGTCCGCAATGAAAAAGTGGCTACGAAATGATCCACAAAAATCGGCGTGACGATCGGTTCACTCGGTAAAAATCTGTGGAACCCCAGTCGAGCCCACCGACCAAGGATCCTCGATCATAATTCACTGAATCGCACAATTTTTAATCCTCCCGTTCCCCTATACCGCATATCAATATTTTTCACACATAATCGTCGGATTCGGGATCGGCTGTAACGATTTTTTTCCTTATGTTTTTCACCAAATGATCACAGTGGAAAAATGTACTTAATACCGATATGCTTTGACCGCACAATCAACGATTTAAAATCAACCGCCATCGGCGAGGAACATCTTTGATATGCTTTAATGTTTTTTTTTTTTCAATTTGTATTTTATTTTCTATTTGATATTGTGCACTTTTTGTTCGATTGCTATCGCCGATTCCTATGGGTTTTTATCGAGGCGATTTATCCCATGTCGCGCGATAGCCCTGACGATGACGCAAGAGAAGCCGAGGAACCACGCAATGAACAGTTAATGTTTCCGGGCGCAACTTGCTGTCGCAACTGTTCTTCCTTATTCGGTCCCTCTTTCGATACTTATTCCACTGTGTGTGACGACACGAGAGGCGGTTAGGGGTCACGCGAACGCGCGGGAGCGCGCGCGCGCCTACCCGTTAGGCAGGGGAATTACCACGGGGGCGATGCGCGGATGTCTCTCCTCCGTCGTCCCATTCGTCGTTCGTACGGGCCAACCACTGATCGTTGGAGGAGGAGCCATCCGGGGTTGCGGAGGCTCTCCTCGTCAACCGCAATTCGCGATCAGGACCACTTGAACTCTTTCTGTTGCTGTTTCATCGGCACAGTTCGATTCATCGGGGCGACGAAAAAGCCACCGGACCGGCTTGAGTCCAAAGTTGGGCGTTCTGCGCACCGATATTGCCGTGGATGATCTCCTTTAGGAGCGAGACAACTCCTTGACCCGAGGAGCCATAGGGCTGGACGGATGGGTCAACAATTGCTTTCTGACGTCGTTTCATCTTAATCGGATTCATCGGGATGCAAGAGTCACGAGAACAAGACTGCAACAGTCCCAAGTTGACCTTCGAAGACATCAATTTTCGTCCCAGTTGTCTCCATTAGGTCCGAAGAACACTTCGTTCCAAGGAGTTTTGTCAGCTTAATGAGTTTTATTGGGACGATGTCGACTGGTCCGTAGTTGACGGTCGCGTCTATCAATTTTCTCTTAGGTGCTCTCCTTTCACGCTCGAACCATTTTTGTTCTCAGTCATAGGGCAGCAATATTAGGGGGATGAAAAACCACTAGAACGGTTGGAGTCCAAAGTTGGGCGTTTTGCGCAGCGATATTGCCGTAGATGCTCTCCTTTCGGACCGGAACAACTCCTCGACCCAAAGAGCCATAGGGCTGGGCAGTTGGGTCAACGATAGCTTTCTATTGTCGTTCCATCGTAAGTCGTTTGAATGCAAGAGTCACGAGAACAAGACTGCAATAGTCTCTAAGTTGACTTTTACAGACATCAATTTTTGTCCCAGCTCTCTCCTCCAGGGTCGTGACGACTCCTCGTCTGATGGAGCCATAGGGCTGCGATATAACCTTAACAATTACTTTCGATAAGTTCTAAACCTAACCCTATTCATTTCCACAATGGAAAATTCACCATAACCGCAATGGGCGAGAATCCATACTTCCTCAAATTAAACCCTAAACGCTTTCTGGTTCCGCCGCCGCTACTCCCCAACCTAAATCACAACATCGAAGCCGCAGGGCTACGAAGTCGTGTAAAAAACAACGGAACAATATTCCCAACGATCCCGAAAGCAACTCAACGTCAGCCCAACAAGCGAACGACGTGACTACCGTCAAGTTTTATTCGTTGAAACGTCGAACCAACCGGGAGTGACAGTAACGAGGATTGGTGAGGTTTCGGCCCGGAGGCGACGATGCGCAGGAGCCGCGCGCTCGCGACACTGTTGCTACTCGAGCCCACGCGATAGGAGAATCTGGGAGTCGCACTCCCTCCGGTTTTCCCTAGACCGGAGTACCAAATAACCGGAAACAACACAATCATTTTACTCCCTAGAAGTAAATCAACTTCGATCATCGTGTCCCAAAGAAACTCCTTGCCGTTTCATCGAAGACAAAGGTCCTTCAGGTGGATACAAACCTTCCTTTCCGAGCGGAGTCGGAGGGACGGGGAGCGGCATAGGGCGGTAGGAGAAGAGGAAGCTCCTGGGTGGGTGGTTGGGGGGGGCGGGGGGGGGTGTAGTCGACGGCGAGAGGGGAGAAGGCGGGCAGATGCCACTCAGGCGCAGCGGAAGACGCGGATGATCAGGGCGCAGGAGAGTAGGGCTGGAGGAGCGGAGGAGGGGCGCCAAGCGGCAACTCCGGCAAGCGTGACTCCCTCTCGAGACTGGGGATGAAATAAAACACAGTGTGCGACACAGTGTTCGCGGTCGTCGTTTTGGATGGGTGGAGTGGGTAGAAATCAGTTGGCGAGGATAACGGGGTGGGGAGCCACGCCTCCGTAGGCGCCTCTCATTGGACCATCCGGGAGTCTAATCCTCTCCCTCCTCTCCCAAGTGGGTTAAGCGTTGTTGAACGCGGGAGGAGTGGAGGGGAAAGGGGGAGGGTCGCAGTGAGGAGGGATTGATGTTTAAGAGTTTATATCTGGCGATGGAGAGCGGACCGTGACGCGAAAGGGCATGCCAACTGCTGACTACGAGCTGTTTCCAATGCTACCTTAATCCACTTCATAGCGACCTAGCATAAAACACTGTACCGCTCTCCGGCGCACGCAGAAACTGGGATCTGTCGCGGTCAATGCTGCCTGCATGCATCTGGTGTATGATTTGGATGGGTTGGATGGGGATATGGAAACGTGGGGCAAGATGGACCAACCTTCGAACGAATTTCAAACGGTGGAACGTTTTCTCCCGATAACAAATCGTACCCTATCTAATCTAAAGTCCTAATCTAAAGTACCTAATCTAAAGTCTGGCAGATATTTTACGACGTTTCAGGTGACAGTGATGAGACCTTAGAAACCTCATCGAGATCCTATTCCGGCGTGTTTACCAAATTAACTGAACCGCTGGGTTCGTACAGCCAGATAGTCGTGGTAAGGAGTTTTGGACTTTTGGCATCTGAGAGTCTCTCGTATTTTACTTAGAACTTTGATTGAAAAATTATGTATCGCGTAATGGGGGGTGTGAATATGGACTACTTTCTTTTTCTCAATGGCAAAAACACAATGTCCACGGATTTCTGGGAGTTGTCCTCGGATACATGATATTAAGACATCGCAAGGGTGTGAAAATGGACCGGTCGGTTTTTCATCAAAAATCATTTCGAATGTGTCAAAATAGGAGAAAGAAAAACGAGTCCGATGACCGTCGAGTGACAGTCCCGTATATAAATGTTATGCCCATTAACCATGACAATTTGGGGTATACAGAGCCAAACACATTAACCCTTTTGAACATAAAAACCCGTTTAATATAAACGCGTTCACAATGCCCGGCCGCAGAAACCAAGCCGACCCCGATGCTCAGACGTTTTTTCCACTGTACCCTCCCTACGCCGCTACTCTTTTGTTTCTTTTCAACTGTTTAACCCTCCCCCCCCCCCCTCCTCCTCCTACTCCACCACCCCCTTTACGCCCCACGCGCGCACGCGTTCCTCTCAACCATCTCACTCCCCGCCCCTTCTTTCGCTTTCAGAGCTCAGCAACGTACTCCATTTTATTTTAATTTTTTTCTACCCTTTCTTTGTTTCACTCTTTCTGTCTCCGCGTTTCAGTACCCCTTTGCTGTTTCACGCTCCCTCTAGCAATACGTACGTTTTTTTTTTTTATTACGTTTTCAGTGCTTTTTTTACGGTGGCCCCGGAGCGCGAGTCTTTCTTTCTTTCGGTCTCTTTATAAGGTTTTTTGTTATTATAGTGGGTATCCTGCGGTGGCGGTTTCATGCTTGCCACCAACGCCATCCCACGGGCCTCGACACATCAGCGGGAAAAAGACGAGGTGGAGGATGAGGATGAGGAGGTAAAGAAGCGGTGGGGCGAATCCCCAGAAGCAGGATCGTTGTTACCGCTACCAATAACCGCTACCAGCAATGCTCACCGGCTAACTATTTATAAAGAATCGTACATAGGTGGAGGTCGCGACGAGATTTGAATTGGGGGAGCCCATTGTCGAGCCTCCGAGTCTTGTAGTGATCTACAGATGTTATTTACTGCGGAGCAGTCCCCCCACCAAACGAGATTCGGATGAAAGGTATGTTATAGTTTACTGAAGTAGCTCACAATACCAATTTAGGAAACATAAGGTCCCATCAATCAAAACTCCACGATGATCCGGTGATCCCAAATGAACTTTGGTATAAATCATGACTACCACATTAGTTAGTGAGACGAACTAGTTGGCAAAATAGATGATTTGTATTAATGAACCGTTTCGAGAAGTAAATCAGTTGGCAGAAGGAACTAGTTGATCAAACGATATTACTTAGCTCGACAAATCAGTAGGTCCGACAAACTGGTTGACCCAAATAAAAAAGTTGGTTCAAGAAGTAGTTGACCCAAATAAATAAGTTGGTTCAAGAAGTAGTTGACCCAAATAAATAAGTTGGGCCAAACAATCGAGGTGTCCAAGAAACTGCTCGACACAACAGGCCACTTGGACCAGCCAAACTAGCCGAAACAAAAGATTACTTAACCCAACAAATCAGTTGACGCAAAAAAGTTAGTTGGTCCAACAAGCTGGTTGAATCGACGAATAAGTTGGTCCAACATGCCGGTTGATGCCTACTTGTTCGCTCAACAAATTCTTCAGCCCAACAAACTAATCGATCACCAACTGATTCTTTTGTTCGATGAAGTAAATCGTCCAGAAGAGTTTTTGAACACTAACTTGGGGCAAACATTTTGTTTAACGAACCTAGGGATATAAACCGACAAAGCGTTGCTACGTTGCTTTTGCAGAAGTTAGGAGGTAGTCAAAAACCGGGTCACTGTAGCGTGTCGTGAGGGTCCTTTGCAGCTAAACAGTCTTATTAACGAAGGGTGTTGGAAACTGTTTAGAGGCGAACGAGATCGAAATCGAAGTAATGCTCGAATTACGTTGTTTGGCCAACATACATCAAAGAACTGAAGGGAGAGCCGGAGGCCAGATCCTATCGGACAAGGTACACAGTCGAGTGAATGATGAATGGAAAAAAAAAAAAAAACTGTGCAGCAAAAAGGCCAAACGAAAAATAGTGTAATCGGCTTTGCCGATCTAAGATTGGGCCGGGTAAAGTTGCGTCCCGGTCCTTCGTGATTCAATGCCATAGCTAAGTTGTGGCTAACTTTTGTGTCTCACGTCCGCACCCTCGCAGCTCTCGGTAAACCCTGGGAAAAACACTGATTCTTATTGATCCAGGAACGCTCGAAACTATTGCGACAGACACTTTAACTTGAACATATTCCGTAGAGGAAAAACCACCGTGATGGACGTAAGTAATAATGTAGCAAGTAACAACAGAGTCTGCATGCTAAAATTGCATTCTTAGTTCTACTTATGTAACTACACTTTTGTCAATATACAGAGAACATACAGAACTTGCAGTACTTAGAGTACTGCAAGTTAAATATGTATTCTAAGTCCTTCAGGATCGAAGTCTCGCCAAGAACCATCACAAATCTACATAATTCTAAGTACCCAAGTATCACAGTCTCCCCAAGAGCCGATCCAGTCGCACATTATTGAAAGACCTCTTAGTTCAAAGTTGGCCCGACAATTGTCTCAAGTCAATCATACCAATCATTCTAAGTCTCTTCTGTGTAGACTTAACTGCCTACAATTTTACCATTAGATCCTTCGTGAATACTTTCTAGCCAGAACACCCTAAAGTTCTGTTCACACTAATAACCAAAACACATACACACAAAGATATATAATTATATATATATATATATATATATATATTCCAGCTTTGCATTATTCTAAGTCCTTTAGGAACAGAGTCTCTCCAGGATCCTTAAAAAATTTACATCACTCTAAGTACCCGAGTTTCAAAGTCTTCCCAAGAGCCATTACTAGCCGCACACTATTCAAACACTTCCAAACTCAACATTTCCCTGACAACCACCCAAGCCCCCAATCCCTCTAATTCTTTTCAGGTTTGACTTAACTGACCACATTTTACCATCACACTCTTCGTAAACACTTCCTACTCAAAACACCCCAACAATAACAAAAACCTCTATATACATTAGGGTGGGTCAAAAAAATCGTTTATTTTTTTTTTATTACAGGTGACACGAAAAAATGGGTGGCTGGACACCTTGAAAAAAATCGTCACCAAGCATGAGCTCTCAATTTCAATAGGAAGATCCTCCGCATCGCAGTTTTGTATTTTTTTCTCAGTCCAATAGAAAAAAATGCATACCTCATAATTTATCGATTGAACGGAAAAATGTTTTCAGAGAATTTTTTCGAAAATTCAATGCTCCACAAAAAAAGGTATCTTATATTTCTTTCCGTAAACCTTACCGTTTTAAAGATATTGAAGAATTTAATTGTTGATTATTTCACGACAAAATTCCATTTCTATTTGTGAACTTTATAACTCGACGACAAATGTCTTTGCCAAAATGCGCGATACAAATTTTCGTTGGAAATTAACTGCTCTATAAAAATGGTTTCTTGTGTTTTGGCGATGAAATTAACCGTTCAAAAGATATTCATCATCAAACTTTCATGTGTACGGATTTTTTAAGTGTTTGATTAGATATTCGAAAAATATATATATATACATATATACATATACATATTCATTGCAGAGCACGCATGGAAAAGGGAGAGGTGCCAGTAACGCGGAACGACGAGACATTCCGAATGGGTAATAGGAAACGCTATGTACATATCTATCCAGTATACGAACTTGGACGCTGTGTTTGAAGGGTCGCGAATGATATACAGCCGTCGCGCGCGGATCCCTGGGGACGGACCATACGAGACAGACAGAATTGTAGAGGGATGAGTCCGAGGGGACGGAGGGGTTGGAGTTCCAACATCCAACGTTTTATCGTGGTCCACGATCCCTCGCCCATCACCCGGTCTGAGATCCAAAAAAACGCAGGTGGTCATTTTACCCTTTTTTTTTTCAAACAGCCAATCCCAAACACTTCGCCGAAATCCGGCGAGGTTGAGTCTTGAAAAAAAAAAAAAAAAAAAAAAATGGCGTCGGACATAATTCTTTGCGTGCGTTATATCGCTCCCACCGACAATTTCGACTGACCGGTCCAACCCCCCCCCCCCCCCCCCCCAACGCTAGCCACCACTCATCCCTCGCGCCCTTTCGCCAACCCGTCCTTTGCCACTCGACAGATTCACGATTTCCACCTCTAGCGAACGACGACGACGCCGCCGTACGGCCGGCAATACCGCTGCCCCGTCAGCGAATGTGCAAATGAAAAAGGAAAAAAAAAAAAGGAACTACGCTACTACGCATACTGGGGAAAGCGCTTTTATGCGGCGCAGAGAGCACGGCAAGCGAGAAGGTCGATTTATGTGTATATTTCGTATACCCAGGGATTTAGTCTATATTTATATATATATGTATATATATATTTGATAGGTGTGTGTAATTTTTTTTTTTTTTTTCTATGTCCGTCCGACAGTCGATTCAGGATAGATATGCTCCGGATGTCCAAGCCAGGGGCACAACTGCGCCGAGCTTGAGCCATTTTCAATTCAATCTGTTAAAACCACACGTCAAAAAGTCATACGGAAGTATTTCAACGGGAGGAGCCGGACGCGTCAAACGGTGGAACGATTAGGGGAAGCCCCGTCCGAACGTTCTTTCGAATAGCCGCGATTCGATGTGCTCGGTGTGCTATTTTGCTCCTTCATAGAGGAATCTCTATGTTTTGTAATTTTTTTTTTTTTTCTAGCGTCAGAGTATTTGAGGAGGAATAGCCATGGATTGATTTACATTTGGCGAAAATTTATTGAATTGGTCGGATTTTATGGAACTATGAAATTTAAAGAAAAATTGTTTTTTTTTTAAGGTCGCAGCAATTTTATGCACCAAGTGGATCCTCAGGGGTTAAATAAGGTCGAGAGTCATCAGTGGGGAAAAATAGTCGAGATTTAAGACATGAGATTTGAAACAACGAATAATGCAAATTTTAGTTAAATATTTTCCAGGATAAATGTTGTCAGATTTTTTTTACCGATTCTATTTTATGAGACTCAGGATTTTTTTGTGTTAAAAAAAAAATTGCAAGGTAATTTGCGAATTGACTTTTGTTGTGATTTTGCGTAAAGCTAGTCTTTACTGACAGGATTATTGGGAAATTTGGGGTTGATTATTATTATTAAATGTCATTAATTTTTATAATTTTTTGTTGTCATTCCAGTGACTGTAGCAATTACCGAGGCGACAAACAATGTCGCTACTTGAACGACTATCGAGAACACGTTTCTGGACATCAACCGGCTGATGGGCTCGCAGTTCGTCGCTTCCTTACCGACGGGGCTCGCGTAGACTTACCTTGGTAGTAATGAGATAACCGAAGTACTTGCCAGTGTTTTCTTGCAGCTCGCCAAACTCTTTAATCCCGAGATTCAGAAAAACACGATAAGGAAGATCGAGCGAGATTGCTTCGCCGGTCTGTTATCACTGGAGCAACTGAGATTGAAGAATATTCAGGTGGAGACGGTCGGGAAAAATGCGTTGCCCGAGCTGGAATCTTCGGTTCTTCTCGAGTTAATGAACAACAGCATAGCTGACGTTGAAGAGAAAGCTTCTTGTCGGTCTTCGAAAGATTCGGATTATGAAGTTCCAGCAGCACAAGCTGAGTCGGTATCCGAAGGTGCTGTCTAATTTACCGACCAGTCTGGAAAAAAATTTAAAGGATAGCAACGAAAAATTCTGGAAACCGGGTATTTTTTGAACATACAATAACTGGATTCCTTTTTTCGGACAATAGTGTGTGAGCCACATTATTGTCCGAATTAATTTTGGCATCGTATCGATTTTCTTCGGCACTTGTGTTTACAATCTTTGTTCCCAGAGATTAACGGTGGACGCCGGTTCGCCGATAGAAACGCGCTTTACTTGAACTGTGTCGAGACTCGTCTGGCAACATCGAACAAAATAACACGATTGTTCGATATAGTTTCGACACTTAAAAAAAATATATGAACTTATTGAGGGGAATATTTCGAAACGATGGAAAATCAATTTCTAATATGAAATTCAAATTCTTCTGTTTCGAAATATTACAAAAAAGGAATTAAAAATAAATTCAACATAATCGATTACTCGAAGTACGGCTTGAACGTGGTTGATTATCGTCGAGAGTGCAGCGCGACGAGCGCGACCAACGAACCGAGACTGAAACCGACGACCGTCGTCCATGCGGTTCGAAACGTATGGTTTTTCATTCTCGATTTCTCGTAATTAACAAAACATTTGAAGCACGCGGATCATAATAAAAGAAGAACAAATGGATATCGTGAAAGCGGTGTTGGAGAACGATGCGAAGAACAACAATTCCGTATTATCGGTATCGGTGCAAAAGGATGTTGATCTTGACATAGACGAGGGAACGCTCCTCGCCTCGGATTACAACGCTCTCGACGTCGCGAGACTGAGGTAACCTCAAAAAACAAAAACCCGTATCATGATTCGTTTGCTTATTCACTTAGTAATCTCTTACTTTTATTCGTTTACGTATTTACTTACTCATTGGCTTGTTCGTGTATTTATTTATAGTTTAGTTTTATTTTATGATGTTTGTTTATGTTTGTTGTTAACCAGTACACTTCTTGAATTCAGAAAAAGGCATTAATAACTAACGACGGTATTTCTAATGAAAAAAAAAGAGACAATTACCACCACCTATACAATCATACAAAAGTATCATTTCGAAAACTTGAGTCTGGGAAAGTCTACAATTTTGCTCAGTAAACCTTAGTTACGCACATTGTATTTATCTTATATATATATATATATATATATCTAAAAAAAAATTTGAAGCATTATGTGACAAATAATTTTGAGAGCTGGGATGGCATTTTCAGGTCTGACGCGGATGATTATTTGAGGTCGGTCACTCGTGATAACGTTCAGTTGCTGATTAATAGAATCTGGACGCTGCCAACAGAGCGAGTCGACGAGGCCATTGTTGCAAAACTTCCTAAGCCCAGTTTCCTGTTGCCCAGAGGCAGAAAGGTCCCCAAACCCAAAGCTCTGACAAAGTGGCAACAGTTTGCCAAGGAAAAGGGTATACGCACAAAGAAGAAGGGCAGGTCTAAGTTGAAATGGGACGACGAACTAAGGGTAATTATTTATTCAACTTGTTTTTGCACATCAAAAGGTTGTTAAATTTCTATCATAAATTGATGATCGAAAGTTAATCTTTACTGACACGATTATTGGAAAATTTGATGTAAATTATTATTATTAAATGTCATTTGTTTTCTAATTTTTTCTTATCTTTCCAATGACTTTCACAATTAATATCTTATCTTTATTTATTTATCTACGATTATTATAACCAGATCAAGACGATTTTCGCTAAACCAATTACTAAAGTGTCATTCATCTTGACTATTTTTATTTTTATTGTGCATTTATTCAATTTTTTTAACGTGTAATAAGTTATGTTTGCATATATGTTAAAGTGCACTATAGTTATAACAAATGTCACCGACAAACACTTGTATTAATATTATTATTAATTTGCATATTTTTGGTAAACAAACAAAAATTTATTGCAGAAATGGGTGCCTACTTTCGGCTACCAGAGGGTAAAAGCTCAGGAGCAGAAGGACTGGCTTATCGAGCTCGGCGACGACAACAAACCGAAGGGCGACGATCCACGTGCCTCCTCGACCTCAGCGAAACAGGAGCGCGTGGCGAAGAATGAACTTCAGAGGCTCAGAAATTTGGCGAGATCGAAAAACGTTAAGTTACCGCGCGTCGGTCTGCCAAGCACGGAACATTTCAGAGACGCCAAACAGATCGCTACTGCCGTCACAGTTGCCAGAGCGTCGACGGCATCTGTAGGAAAATTCCAGAGCAAGTGAGACACAAAATTTGCCACATGGCCAAGCTACAATTTTCAAATAGATTCAGAAATAAGCGAAATCGAGGAAGAAAAATTTTGAAAAAATTCACGGATTTATCTCAGAATATGGTTTCGTAGAACGCGCGAAAGAATAAACACAAAATTGATCCCGAACATCTGTAGCGTTTATTTAGGAAGAAACACGCCAGCAGCTTTCGATACCGACGGACGTACTGTGGGTGAAATATTTAATTGGCATGTCTTCAAAATGGCTTGACCTAATCGTCGCCAAATTTTTAAAGGATGTTCGGTCAATAAATATCGTCGATTGAGAATTTTTTCAAAATTTTTCCATAGTTTCATCGTAATAAAAATGTTGATCACTGTTTGACCAAATAAGCATAAGACTCAAGATTTTCGGGTTGATTTTCTTTCAAATATCAAGATTACCGAAGGAGAAAGATGCCAAGGACATTGCCAGTCAGGTGCCAGGAATGAAGAAAAAGCGCAAAGCACCGCCGCTGAATATTGCCGACGAGAAGCGCCGGAACACCGATCTCGCAGATAGCGTTATAAGCGATAGAAACAAAAAGAACATTCTGCGTGTCGACAGCATACCCTCGGCTCCGCCACCGACGTAAGTCCACGCATGTACTGTTCATCGGTTTAAAAAAAAACCTATATATGAACATATATTCAAAACAACTTTAAAAAGTTGTTTTTTATCATAGATGGCGGATCAATTTGTTCACCATGAAACTCCGTTATCGTTTACAGGTTAATCCGTCTTATCGTTGATAACAAATCCATTTTTGTCCATAGCTCCGAACGCTCGGACGGCGGAAAGAAGAGGCGTGCTGGCGCAGGTGGAAAGAAGGGCAAAGGGTCCGGCAAGAAACCCAAGGCCGGGAGGGGTAAGAGAGATTTACACACAAAGGTTGGAGGGCGAAAACGCCGAAACTAGGCTGTTATTCACCATCATGTAAATACAGTGAAGACAAATTTTACAATCAATACAGATTACATATTAATGTCGAATAAACGAAAAAATCGAAATTCACCATAAATATCGTAACGTGGCACGTTCCAATTTTCCCTCAGCCAGACTCGAAGACTCACCACTCATCTAAATAATAAATTACCTCAATTTTAAGAATAATAACGAAGCATTTGCTTATTTTATTTCCTTGTACTACTCGATGTTAGCCCTTTCCTCCTGGGATTTTCTCTTGCCCCCTTGCTCGTCAGCGCCTCATTCAGCCACCCACACCGAAGAAAGAAGACATAAAGACCCCACGACCGTCCCGAGAATTTACAGTCGAAGCGAGCAGCCAGCCTCTGTACGCGAGCACTAATCGCTACACACCGAAGAAAGGAGCCAGGATCTCTCTTCCCGCTCGACCCCTCGCGCGGAGACACCAGCCGTGAACCCCCACCGTACCCCCTGGTCCCAGCCGTCACATTGTCTGCCGAGGCGATATGTTAATTCGCGGCGAAGAGTCACCACCTCCCGGCGAGATATTTGGCGGGGGATCGATGCCCAGGACCCCGTAAGGGCAACGTCACAAGGAGAATCAGAGGGGATAATCGACCAATCGACAAATCGTCCAGACAATCCACCAATCTATTATCGCGATAATGGCTGCTGCCCTGTAATACCGACTCTGAGGTCCGATAAAAAGCCGGAGGAAGCGAGACGATCGTCACTTCGAGCAACGGCATGTGTGAGAGAGCGTGCAAGTGACCGCGAGTGATAGAAAAATTATTATCGAAAATCATAGACGACTTAGCTACCCTCTGTTGGACGATCCCTCTTGGTACTTCATTTTAGATATTGTCAGACGATTTGGCAAGACTCTGGGATAACCACGTCGCCACGGAAACCGAGCCATTGAAAGTTACGGAGGACAAAGGATTTTTTGAATTTTTCAGTCGTTGACTGATTGTCAGCACTCCTGATTCTTGGACGAGAGTCTGAGTGAGTACCCCGCCACTTATTTCCATACTACCTTCCCACATTCGACTCTTCCCGTTCCTCTGATCCCCCCCGGAAATTGGCCATATCTCGTGTACCATAAAAGATAAGTCTGTACTCGTAATATTTTGCATTGGTATTTTCGTTTTCTCTTGTATATTTTTTGTGTTTATAACAAAGGATCTCCTCGTAAACTGGTGAAGTCGGTAGATGCGTTATTCGAAAAAGTTGACCTTAAGAAATAAATCGCCTCTTAAAATAACGTTTATGCCTTAAAATATCAATTGTAAGAAACACGTTTGGAAGGCAGACAGTGACAACAAGCTTAACACCACTCATTAGAATGAGAGATTTGACGTTTTAATGCTTTATGCGAACACGTTCAATATAATTTGCGATGGTCTTTCTGGGGTTGCCAGATACAGTCATCTTTCTATTCACGCCAGGATTTACTAAAATAACATTATCCGAATACGGCTTTACATGTATCCTAAAAGGCAGCACAATCCGACCACGTACGTGAGAAACTCTTTCTCTATCTCTGCTGGTCACACATCCGGACACAGCGAGCTGCTCGGCTATTGCTCGGTATTCTACACTCTGCCCCTTCCCCTGTGTACGCACATGGGCTTACAGTTTGGCCAACCGTTGTATATTTTTGTTCGCTTACACAATATTGTTCCAGGCATACGCATCGAACAAAGTTTGACAGTGAAAATGATCGACGACCAGGCAAATTAACGAACCCATAAGAAAAGTTGTAAAGAAAACAAAAAAACTATGCAGACAGTCGTTTCGTACAGGCCGCTATAAGAAACGTTTGTCGGTTCAGATGTCTTTTTATTTTGTTTACAGTTTCCTTATTAATATGAAAAAATGTGATAGACAACTGTTTCACCATCGGAGAACTTCTACGTCGATCGGCGGATTTTAGAAATCGACGTGTCATGGATTATCCGAAACTTTTATTAGCTCACCTTTATTTCTAGTTTCGTTTATTGATTCGCGCAATCTTCACTGACCATTACATGGAACGATAGACAACTGTTTTACCCTGTGGGTACTTTCACATAGAGTAAACTGACCGATGTTGGCAATCCTGGAATTCAATAAACCGACCCAGACCGCCACTGAAAGCGAGCCATTGAAATATTGAGGGGATAGAGGAATTTTTTTAAGGAGCGTTTGACTGATTGTACGAGAGTCTGAGCGAGTATCCAGTCACTTATTCCCACACTCACCGCCCGCATTCGATTCTCCCAGTTCCACTGATACGCCCCGGAAATTTGCAGGAGATATAAATCTTTACTCGTGTTATGTTGCATCGGTATTTTCTTTTGTTCTCGTATATCTTTCTCGTGTGATTTCGACCGTGAATTTATCGACCGCCACCAGCGTCAATATTGTAATAACAAGTGTGCGTGAATGACAGTTATTTTACGGAATTTTGCAGCGTGCATTGACCCTCCCCTCTTCCCTTCGAGACCGAGTTTCCAAGCCACATCATTATTTCGAAATTTCCCGTTTAATTTTTCGTATTATTATTATCCTAAATTCCGTGAGTTATAATTATGTTTCGTGCTTCGCGCTAATTTGACACGAAGCCCTGGCCAGTCCTCCTGTAGCCTGAGAAGTCTCCCCCCCCCCCCCCCCTCTCCCTGCCCCGTTCCCGGTACTAATGGTGTGGCGCATCTTTAATAGTTTTTCTGTTGCCTTCTCATTTCTGTATTTATTTCTAGACCACCCGTTACGATGCCACGCCCAATAAGTAGCTGGCGCCCATACCAAATCTTCCTCTGCGTTTCGACTGTGTTGAATTGTTGGCGACCTTCCCCCCCTGCCGCCCCCGACGATTTACCCTTCCTAACGTTAGGTCCTAAAACCTGCAAAGTACCATTACTGTTATTATAGGTTATTTTTTTTCAACACCTTTTTTATTTCATTTTCTCTGATACTATTGTTATTATTACTATTATTGTTATTGCCATGCTGTTCTTGCACTGTCATTCTTTTTGTTTGTATTATTATCGTTTCACCGATCTACCCGCCAGAACTAATATGCTTGTTACTTTCTCTACACAGCAGCAAGAGCTTCAATTTTTTTCTCCTTTTTTTCGACGTCCCACCGAACCTCCCACTCCAGAGTCACGGAAAAAGTGAGGTTAAAGAAAAAGGACGCATCGTCACAATGTATACGCGGGTGCAAAAGAAAACCTTCCGATTTTTCCGTCATACTATACAATAATGTCTAATTTAAAGTTAAGAAATTTTTTGATAAATTATAGAAAAATGGCTTCAAAATCCACAATGTCAATTCTTTAAATTTAATTATTATGAATAAGTTATCTTAAATTGCGTGTGGAACGGGAGTCATTGAATTCTTATTCAATTCACGGCTCTGGAAGCTAAGGCGATGTGTCATAACTCTGAAATTTTTGTCTGACTCTTATGATTCACTTGGTGAGGTTAAGTTCTCACAAGTACAGTAGCAATGAATTCACACTGTTCTGGGTGTTTTAGTGGTCGACTCCGACGAAACTCGAGGATCTTCAGTGGACCGTTCGACCGATCGACGAATCGTATCGTCGGCACTTTCTCGAAATTTTCACGGAATTATTATATTAACGCATGGCGTTAAACGACTATTCAGAGTCATTTAACGCCATGCATCGTGTTCCCATACGAAAAGCATAATCAAGTCGTCAAGGATTTCAGTCGATCGTTCGATTCAGAGAGGCTCAAAGAATCGCAGACCTCCCGGGTCATACTGGTCGGCGAGAAACCGAGTGACAACTCAACGCCGACCGAGGTCCAGAGGCTGAGGGAGGAGCAAAAAAGGGAGTTCTTTGAGAAATTCAATGTCGCAAATTTCAGTTCCCTAAGAGAGCAGGCGATATTTAAGAAAGACCAACAGCAAATCTTCGAGCAAGACGTGAAGAAATTGGCGATTCTTGAAGAAAAGCTGTACAACTATTACACAGGCATAGACAGCAATTTGGCAGCAGAGAAAAGATCACTGGAGGAACAGCAACAGAGCCTCGAAAGGGGATGGAGTGACCTCACAGCGAGGGAAACCGAGCTAGGACGATCGAGGGAAGCAAGCGCAAGTGAACTGCGCACCAGAGAACTATTTTTGAATCGAAAAAGTCAAGATCTTGCTCGGGACAGTCTGGAACTTACGAAGCTGAAGGAGATGGTTTTGAGATTGCAGGAGGAGGTCAACGATCTGAGCAAGCAGAAAATACTGGTGCAGCAGCAGCAACGGTGTCTGGCGCAGGGACAACAGGAACTAAATGAGCTGAGGGAAAGGCTCAGGCGACAGGAAACAGCCAGCACTGCTGACTGGGCGAAGAAGAATGCGTCATTAGCGAATCAGCGACAAATCCTCAAACAGTCCGAGGAGCAGCTAATTGCGGAGAAACATGTTTTCAAGAAGTATAACAAAGACAGGAATGATTATTTGAGGTGTAAAGAGGAATCATTGAATGCTAAACAACGGAGCCTCGATCAGGACAGACGCCGACTGTCAGTGCAGTACGATGAGCTTAGAGCGCAGAGAAGCTCAGCTAGGTCAAATCCGCCCACTGTGAGTGTGCGTGACGACACTGGCATCAGAATGCCCATTATTCCATGAATCTTGTCATTGTATATTCACTAGTCTGTGAATTCAGAATACTCAGGTTCGATTATTCTCATTTGTGAGATTGATGAATGTTCGTTTAATTTTTTCATTTCTTTCGCTCAATTCAGTTTTTGCGATACTCAACAATCTTTTGTCACGTTATACTTTTTCAGGCTCTGAATGAAGATGGTGATTTTTTTTGTTTTGTTCGGTTTTCATGAATTAAAATTTTTCATTTAGTTGCTGTTGAAAGTAAGATCAGGAAATCTTTTTAGTGGATGAGATCATCTACGAAAATTTCCCGCTAGTTTCGTGTCGTGTATTATGAAAATAATTATTTTTGCTTCAACAAGCCTGCTGAAATCATCTATTGTCAATATACCGGTGACAATGCAATCTAAACTGGGATAGGCAGTATCGAAATTACTTTATTTAGCGTTTGCAGAATACGCGATGAGTCAGAAATGTAGTCCGAGTCGTTTATCTCTCCGTTTCGTTGATAAAATGAATTCAATAGGTTGGAACGAGAATAACTGGCGAATGGGAAATTAGTCGTTCGTCATCTTATCATCGGCGAAGTGCAAGAGCACAGCTGTACAAAAAGACTTTCGTCTCGATTTATAATAAAGGTCTCCTCTTATAGACTGATAAAGTAAGTATGTTTATTATTTAAAGACGTGGACCTTGAGAAATGAATTGTCTCATAAAAGAACTTTGTGGCTTGGAATTAGGGTTGCGAATGAATCGGATTATAACGTTCCTAACCATTGTTTTTACGGTAAAGTTACTGGTAAAACCATTATTTAAGGTTCCTGTTACCAGAATTGCAAGGGGACCAGGGAAAAGAAGTCCGCTAAACGTCGTAGTCACTTTGCGAATGACAAAGAGAGAGATAAAAAGCAAACATACTGGAGAGGGAAAGCCATATTGCTTTCTTAGAGTATTGAAACCCTAAGCCGTTAAAAAAAAAAAAAAAAAAAAAAAAAATAATTCATGTGTATGGATGTGTGCGTGCGTGCGTATGCGGGAGTGTGTGTACGTATGTGCATGTGTGTATGTGTGTATGTGCATATCTGCAATAATAATCACCATAATAGTCTAATCTTTAAAAATATAAAAAATATAAAAAAGTTAATAAAATAAATAAGCCCGACCAAATACAACCCGCAACTAGTGGCGATCAATGGATCTCCATCTGATACTTGTTTTTTTTTTTTTTTCTTATACTGTAAAACACAAAACTAATTATTGTTAACATCGTTAACAGATTGTAGTTGTAAATAAAATTAAAAAAAAAAAAAAAAAAGTAGGGAATTGATAGAGAAACTATAAATAAAACCAAGAAGAAGCTGAGCTGATAGTCGTATTGTACAATTCCTTGTACGACACACTTAGCGGCTCACATTGCTTCTCGTTGTGTTTTTTTAAAATGGTTTTCTTATCGCTTCCGGAAATCGTGATTAAGAGCAGGTGAAACCCTTTCTCCGTGCCCGTCCCGTGCCTAGTCGGTATCAAAACTCATAATTTTTCTTTCATGCATACTTGCATTTACGGTCAATAGAAAAATGTCATTGATAGCTTACATGTCGATAAAATTTATAGACAAGCAACGGGTACCTGGATCTTGGTTTGTGTTTTTACTTTTATGAGCTTCCTTATCAATTCGAAGAATCGTCATTAATGAGGTAATGTGATGGTCGATAACTGTTTACTGTCAGAGCATTTCTACGTCGATGAAGGTGATCGACGAATGGACAAGTCGTGGATCATGTGAAAATTTTGTCAAATGACCATTATTCATGGTTTCATTATTTATTGAGAAAATCGTTATTGATGGGAATATAGACAAATAGAAAATTATTTTACTCTGTGGGTATTTTTACGCTGACGGAAATGACCAATGTTCTCTAATCGCTTTTTCCAGAACCGTAAATCAGCGATTCCGGCATTTCCTGGAATTACACCAAAATTCCTGGAATTTTGGTCAATTGACAGACTCACATCGTTCCAGGACAGAACAATACGGCCATGGAGCAATTGACGACCGTGCTGGTAGCACGACAGAATGACTTGTCGAGATTGTATGAGGCGCGCAAACAAAGAGTCACCTTCACGAGAAAACCAGTGATTCTCCTCACGACGGAATCAAACAAATTCAATGGCTGGATAAACAGAACTGTAGAACTGATTGCAGATCAGATGGCTCAAGTAAGAACACCATTTAATTTGTTGCCGGTCAATTCATCCCAACACTCTATTCGTCTTGAATATTTCTACAGCCGTTGCAGTCGGAAATAAATAATGAAGGGTCAAGAGCAACGTTTTCCATCACGTCGGTTGCAAATAAACGAGGAATAGATATTGTATTCTTCCTATTTGTTCACAACACCACTGGACCTAACAATGGAAGCGTCGGCTCGAACGCCGAGATAGTTCCCGCGCCAGCCTCTGGAAAGCGCTGTTACGATGATCGAGGCAGTGCACATGCACGGACGATGATTCCGTTACCGAACAACCAACCGGAATCAATCCGCATGGACGTAAGTGGACAATCACTACAATAAATAAGTCTGTTTCATATAATTTTCTCATTTCTCGCGAGCACAGTGAAATTTACGATAAATTCTCACAAATTTTATAACTCTAACAATTTTTATAAATCTCAAAATTTTCGTATTCCATTCTTTAGAGTTAATTTTAACAATTTTAACAATTAATTCTCACGTTTCCAGCTACTTCAGTCGGCGGCTCTTAGGAAATTCCAAGATCTAAAGTGGACCGATCGTTTAATTGAGGAATCATATCGCCGATATTTCCTGAACCGTTTCATCCGCTACAATGCGATACTTCGAGCCCATGGGAATTATTACGCAAGCAGGACGTCTCGTTACACGACTGTCCAAAGTAGGTTGTTACCGTCCAGTGCGGTTTCGCAGGCCAACGGCAGACGTACCTCGATCGAGGATCCCCACCAGTCTTTCAGGGAACTCCGTGAATCACAAACCTATCGAACGATACTCCCTGATCGGAAAACGAACGCTCCTACTGAGCGCAAAGACAAAACCGAGGCTCGGAACTGGTTTGAGGAAACCTTGATCGCCAGCGACTCGGATATTCGCGAGAACGATGGCTTGCTAAAACAGAGCGAACTGCTGAGAATCGCTCTTCAGAAGGCCGACAATGTCAACACCGAAATGTTGAACCACACTAAGGCTAATCTGGACGAGATTAATGCGACGGATCGACAACTACAGGAAAAGTCAAACCCGGACATTGCGTTGCAGAACCTAGCTCGTCGAAGGTCGAATCTGGCCGAGGCAGCGAGGTTGCGTCAGAAGGAAAGATCACTGGAGACTGACCGTCATCTCGTGGAGATGGAAAAACAGGGCTTCGAGCAGGAGAAACAAGCGTTCATGGACATGAAAGAAGAGTTCGAAAGGTACAAAGAACTGAGCGCAGTCAGTATGAGGGAGGAGAGACGGTTGATGACAAAGCAGAGAAACTGCTTGGAGCAAGATAGGAGAGATCTTCTGGAGCAGAGAGCGGAACTCCAGCGATTGGACCTCGCAAAGTTGGGTATGTTGTCTTATTTTTCATTCTCGTTTTTCTGCATTCGCAAACTCTCTGGGCCAGGGGTGACTCGTCTAGTAACATTTAGCGGTCAAAAGCAATAGAATAAATAAATGTGTTAAATCTTCGTCGTACCACCATCGTCTTACCTTTTCTATCGTCTTACCTCTGCTATCACGAACTTCTGGTGCTCGTAATCTCTCGTCCCGTCGAGCCAGTTTTACCCAAACACTGCTACGAAATTGGAGTGATATCTATTTTTTCTTTCTAACAGACAACTTTCGCGGCAAGGAGCGCTCCCTGGAGGGTCAACGAAGAGGTCTGGAACAGGAAAAACTGGAGTTCGTAGCGGAGCAAGAGGACTTCGTGCGAACAAACGACATCAATGCCATGAGTCATAGGGAAAAGGAAGCGTCATTGGAAAAGCAACGACTCGATCTGGAGTACATGAGTTTGGAGCTCTTGGCGGAGAGGGAGAGACTTCGTCAACAGGAGATTGAGAATGCGAATAGTCTGCGAGAGAGGGAAAGATCCATGGATCAAGACTACAGAGCCAAGGTTGGAAGCTTGAGGGAAAAGGAGAGATCTATGGATCGGGATTACAGGAGAAAGATCGATGACCTGCATGAAAAGGAGGAATCGATGACTCAAGACTACACTATCAAGATCGACAGCTTGAGGGAGAAGGAGAGATTGATGGATCGGGACTACACTGCCAAGATCGACAGCTTGAGGGAGAAGGAGAGATTGATGGATCGGGACTACACTGCCAAGATCGACAGCTTGAGGGAGAAGGAGAGATCGATGGCGCAGGATTACAAGGCCCAGGTCGGCCGTTTGATGGCGATGGAAGGATCTATGGAGAACCAACGAAGAGCCCTGGAAAATTACCAATCGAAACTGAGGGAGGAGGAAAAAGAGCTCAAGGACTACTACGAAGCCAAGGTTGACAATTTGAGGAAAAACGAGCGCTTGGCCGAGAAACAACGGCGGGGACTCGAACAGGAGAGGGACAATCTATCGGCGCGGGCTGAGAGACTTCAAGCTGAGAAACAGAAGGCCAAATCTACTGCGCCATCTGTAATCGTGAAATACGAAAAAGAGAAGGGCTTCAAAATACCTATCATTCCCTATGTTCTTTCTTGGCATGTCAATCTAGATTTATAGCTTTGCAGTATAAATAGTAAAAGTATAATATGAGGATAGAACAGAAATACACTATATTTGGCACACTAAGATTGCATTTGAGAAAATAAATAATTTTACAACCAATCCGTCCAATGACAACTTGAGGGTGAATCGACGGTGACTTATGTTGGGACTTGGCACAGTCAAAACTCTAACGTGTTTGATGTTCTGATGGTATCAAAAACTCTGGGATCAAAGGAGAGTTTCGAGAACCTGACGCGATATTGACTTGAACTACTGAAACTTTTCGTTTGCGGCGAACGAAGTTTACAGTTCTATAGTTACAACAGCTTTTTTACCGACTGAGACTGTTGATCTGGGGACGAAGTTTTCTGTGGCGACTTAATCGGTTTCTGGCTCTTTCCGTCTCACTGATAACGCGAATTCAATAGGCGGCAACGTCGCATCAGTAGAAACAGCAGGCGTGATCGCGATTAGCCTGAGTCATCGAATCTCTACTTTCGTCTGCACACGCGTCATCGCGTGTGGTGCGCAGTACGAAGTGCACAAAACGTCGTGTAATTATCTCCAATAACGGTATCGATGGAATACAAGGGAAAGTCCATGGTTGTATCAGCAACGACCCGAAAGATCAGTTGATTCGCATATTTCAAAGTAGAGATTTCGAAAGCCGTATTAAGAAAGCTTCGTCTTCGTCGCCGAGAACGGTAGCGGGAAAGAATCGGTTATTGTGTTGGGAAACAGTTTGTTGGACGAGATTCAGCCGGAGAGTTAAAGACCGTGTGTGGAAAACAGACAAAAGATGACGGTGAAGGTAGGTCAGGAATATTTGTGCTTGTGTACCACGTAATCAGGTCGACTACTTTAAATTTTCAATTATAGTATAATTGAAATTTGTCAAATTTTTTTTGTTGGAAACACAAGGTAAAATTTCTTAAAAAGTACAATAGTATTGATTTGTTGAAGGTAGTAAAATAGAAGTAAAAATTAGTTTAACGTTTTAATCAACGTCGTGTTTAATCTCCTCCGAAGACAATGAAAAGTTGACTCGGTCGGTAACGAAAACTAATCCATTTTTTTGTTTCGTTTTTTCCTAGAATTCTCTCGAGATGGAGCAAAAGTTAGAGGAATTGACGCAAGAAAATATGCAACTTAAGGCGTCTCTTGAAAAGAACCATACAGCCATGAATGAGCATCTGGGCGCGCTGGTAAATCGTCAAGAAGAATTGGCCAAAGTGTACGAGGCACACAGACGAAAGTTCGCCGAAACGAAGAATCGCGTGGAAATTCTCGAGGCAGAGAACAACGAATTGAAAACCATGATGGAGGTTGTTGACAAAGACAATTCTGATCAAAGCACACAGGCAAGAACTCTTCACTGTTTACTGCCCCGTGGACTGTTTACACCGTCTCCACTCAGTCGGTATATAAATGTTCTCCTTTTATTTTCTTCAAGATGACTTTCCCGACGTACGATAATTCGGTCCTGTCTAAAATTTCAACGAACTTGGTTGGTAACAGACGTGAATAGGAATTTCTTACCGACTGAGTCACGGATAAACACGCCGGAAAATTGTCGCGCTAGGCAGAAAAATTCCCTAGCTTATCTCTGTATACCATATCGAAAACCGCGACCTATTATGAGCAAAACGAATACGATCTTTATAGACGGAAAAAATCGACGACGATCCAAGGCCCGTATCTTCCGCGGCGGCTGTCGACAACCACTTATCGACCGAGCTAACAGCGATGGCTGATAAATGTGAACATCAGAATAAGGAAATTGCGCATGCGCACGAGATCATCGCTTCTCTGAAAGACCAATTGGAGTCGCTGTGTCTGAACGTGAGTTGATTATCCATCGAATAAGAACCGTAACTTTTGCGTATGCGAACAAGATCTTAACATGTTTTCGGGTAACAATGCTTCATCGCAATTCTATTGTTTCAGACATTCAATCCAATAAAACCGGAGGATCTAAAATCGACCGGCCAGATCCAGGATGGACCGCATAGTCGGCAATTTCTTGAGAGTTTTGCCCACTACAACGACAAGTTGCGTGAACTTAGTTACTGTTACGCCGCGCAAATATCACGTTACACGAGTGTTCAACAGTGTCTTCACCGATGCAGCGAGATATTGTTGAAGACTGAAAATCCTACGCTGAGCGGGGAATCCCGGCAATCTTTGAGATCGAAGTTTTCCGATGACCTGCAGGAATGTCGAAGCGCACTCATCAGCGAGGAATTAAAGACTATAGCGGAGCGCGAAGAGATG
This sequence comes from Listrodromus nycthemerus, assembly GCA_963978505.1. Lineage (NCBI taxonomy): Eukaryota > Metazoa > Arthropoda > Insecta > Hymenoptera > Ichneumonidae > Listrodromus > Listrodromus nycthemerus. The sequence continues at coordinate 8,426,681 of OZ021679.1, forward strand.
ATCAGGGCGCAGAATGAGTACCAGAAAATCTTTATCGACTACAATTCGATGATTATTGAGGTTGAGAGCCTGCGTAAGGAGATCGAGACGTTGAAAGGTGCACTGCAGAGTGCTGTCGCTCTTCGTGACGACAGACACAACAAGGCTGAAGCAGCTGCAAAGGAGAAGGAACAACTAGTGGAGGAACAACGAAAAGGACTCGAGAAGGATCGACAGGATCTCTTGGCACGGAAGACAGAGTTTCAGAGATCGGTCGAAGCAAATGCTACTAGCCTGAGAAAAAATGAGAGTTTACTAGAGGAAAAACGTAAGGATTTGGAACAAGATCGTATAGTTCTTGATAACGAACGAGAAGTTTTGGAAAAGGTTCGACAGGTTCTGGAGAACGAGCGAGAGGTCCTTGACAGGGACCAGAAGGTTTTGGAAAAGAATCAAGAGACTCTGGAAAAGGATCGACAGGTTCTGGAAAAGAATGAAGAGATTCTGCAAAAGAATCGACATGATTTTTTAATAGAGAAGAATAAGGGTGAGAAATTCATTGAAACAACCAAAAATGGTTTGGCTGAAAGGACCAGGTCGCTGAATGGTCAAGAGGAAGACCTGCAAAACTGGGAACGGGAGTTGACGACGCGAGAAATTGAATTGAAACGGTGCGCAAGGCGGTACGGTTTTACTTCCGAGTACTTTTCTCATACACGTAATTTACGAATGGACTTCTGTGACAACTGCAATAGTTTTCATTAGCATAACAGAATGCAATTATTGCGTTAGATTTAGTTTGTCCAAAATCAGTGTGATTAGTGTCAACACCTACTGGTCAATTGCAATGGTAAGCAGATGATTGAGAATCAATGTGTCAGAAGGATATTTTACCGGTGGCAAATTACTCAGGGGTGAATGTGAAAAATGTAGATGAATCAAAAAGGCCTTCACTGTCACTATTCAAAGCTGTGAGGGGAACTTAAGGGGGTCTTCCTATGTGACGGCCTGTTTTTTAGGGATATTTTAGGATTTTTTTTCTACGACCAGTAAATATTTAGAGCTTCAAGTTTTTTATCATTTATTAACACATATTTGGACAGTATAAATAAAAAATTTCAGCTAAAAATATTCAGTCAAACTAGAGTTACAGCGCTCTGAACACCCCCGCCTCGAAAAAAAGAGCTCCCACTTCCTCCACGATTCCGGCTGATCGGCTTATCTGAAAAAAAAAAAATAAACGGCGTTTTAATTTGTAGGCTTAAAAGCACGGAATGACCTATAATGAAATGAATATAAAAAAAATTGGATTTTTGATAGACATTTGAAATAAAAGTTGCAAATTAGGCGTTTTTTTTTTTGTTTTTTTGCTATAAAAAAATCGAAGTTTTGAAAATTTTCGATTGATAATAGTTCATTCCATGCGTTTACATATATTGAGTGTGCCCTGTAAATTTCAAGTAATTCGGTCCAGCCGTTTCTGAGATACAATGGAGGAAAGTTTGAAAAACACAGTTTTGAGAAAAACGCGTTTAAAGTTTCAAGTCCGTTAAAAACTATTAAAATATCAACTTACTCTCAATCGGCGATGCCTGGTCCATAGAGTATTCCTTCCTCTTCCTCGTGAAACTCTTTTAAAGCAGATTGTTCAGCTCTTGAGTCAATCCTGGCTTGTTTAACGACATCACTTACGCGCCGCTCAGAACGTAAGATTCGCTTTTCATCCCGTTTCTCAACATACGCTTGGGCTTCACGACCAACAGGGCATCCCATAATCGACATAACTTTTAAAATACCTTGAAAACCTTCATTAAAGATAATAACTGCTAAGTAGCTAGCAATTTCAACAATTTTGGGACCAGAATGAAGATGTTTAGGAGCGAAAGTCCAAATCAAGGAATTCAAAGATTCGTTATTGTTTTGTGTCTCTGCTCCTAAACAACGAATTAATAATTCGTCTTTCGATAAATCTTCGAAAACCGGTTTGATAGCTTCTTGGACTTGCGGAATTAGAGGGATTAACCTCAAATGCATTTCCGACAAACGGGCCTGAGTTTATAACTGTCTGTTTTTCACACTCACACGATAACAAAATTTTAAAGCCTAGGCCTCGGAAACTTGATCGCGAAATAGACACGTCACTTTTACAAGTTTTACATATAACTATTTCAGAGATTGCAGCAAATACAGAAACAAACTCCAAAATGCAATATGCGAAATTCGAAGCGATGGGAACCTCCATGTTCATGTTATTTTGAAGTTTTTTGGCCGAAGCTGATGTAAATACCGTATCATTTTTGTGGGTAAAACGGTTTCCACTAAACTTTCTTTTTTTACTACGACCAGGATGAACATTTCCACTCGTACTTCCTTTCCGTCCACTCATTATGAAAAAAAATAATTTGTAGCTGTTGCTCTCTTCGAAGTTCAACCAAGACTAAAATAACTTCGGTAAAATATTATAACAATAGAACGTATAAGAATATATACAGTACAACCTGGTTATAAGTTATATTTCTTTCTCTCTCTTACTTTCATGAAATATTATATATATAGATATAGTTTCCGTGAGAGTGACAAGATCATCCGATGTAACTTATAACCAGGTTGTACTGTAAATAGAAATAGAACCATAGAACAGATGTATGAATAAAAGGGAGGCCAGGTATAAACCCGACGGTACACAATAGGCCCGGGCGCTAACTGCCAACTCAGCGCTCCGAACCGCTCTTTCTTTTGCCTGCTGTATCTTTAAAACGACTTCGAATTTTCTAAAATCGCTTTACTACCGTATTCTAGACATGTTAAGGGAGCAATTTATGAAAAAAAAAAAAAATCGATTTTTTCAACCCATCACATAGGAAGACTCCCTTAAACTTCAAAGCTAACCTCCCAAGAATTTATACTAATCATTATATCGCATGTTATTTCTAGCACAAAATGCAGACCTCGCAACATTGCCACATGCGAGGTTCGCGCCCTTAGGGAATTATGTCCGTTGTCATATAATAATCTAATGTTTTCCAACCGATTAGCTTGGCCGACGGTGCCAGCGCAAAACATATTTTTAATGTTTTTAATTGTTCCAATTATTACACTTATTTAAATGTCCAAATATTCAATCAAAATTCCTGATGATATGTCAAAATAAAATTCATTTCAAACTTTCTACGTCCACCGCCAGATATAACGCTTTATCGTTCCAACCAATGTAGGGACGAGAAATGCAATGGAACAGCGCTACGCTTGTGGGTGTCACCTTCGATTTTTCCACACGAAAGAATGTATTGCCACGTGTCAAAATCGAATATAACAATTTTGACTACACGCTGGAATTATAAGCTGGCGCTCAATAGGTGTATGTAAAATTTGCTATTGCACCATCCGCTGTTTTTACAAAAGTATTCCCATAGAATATCAATGCGACAGGTTTTGGAAAGTCCATTGGTGCCATATCGATTCACGAGATAGAAAATATGAAACAATTTACCGCCTGTCTAATGTCAACAATGCAACATTTACCATCCATAGGCGTCGTGACTTTTTTTATGTATGCAAATCCTATATAGCAGACTATGTTTCAGCCACACATAACATGATGTGAGGTCGATTAAAAAAAATGACCATGTGTGTTGCACGAGAATTCGATTCAGTCTTTGCTCATTCGTCGCTCTTGTAGCTTCAAGTTTTTGCCATGCAGATCGCAAAGTTTCTGATTGCTGCTGTATTTTTCACACCAGGGATCTGCCGAGCCCAAATAATCGAAGCCTTGGTAAGTTTTTTTTAGAATCAGTCACGAATAAGAGACAGTAGTCAGCGGTTACGTGACGCACGAGTCGTATGGCCAGTATAAATGAGATGCTGATGTTTTTTTTTAGTGATGATTTGAGTACTTCGGTTATTTTAGGCAATCTCCTACAAACATTCCGGGACTAAGACAAATCTCAACAAACTCTGAATTCATCGCTTGAAACATATGTATATCCGAGACCGATTATGTTTTTTTTTTCATATGGCTACCCGTGTGGTGAAATGGGCCAGAGTGGAATGGTCGCAGATAGTTTTTGTAATACTAGCAAGTTACGCACTGTGAACCTGACCAAAGGTTATAGATCTATCGCTTCAATCATATATTGGACTGGGATCAATTTTTTTTTTCTTTCAATTTATGATATATATATTTAAATTGTTATTGTTACAGTGCGCCGACACTATTTTTAGCTCCCATTGATGGTAATTTGTTTGTTTTTTAATTAAAAATAAATCGTATTATAGTCGTTCCATTTTTATAGCATCCCTACTACTGGTAAAAATAATTATTAAAGCTAATTATTAATAATTATCTTTAAAATATGTATACACGAAAATTGTGTAAGAAAAGGTGAAAGGTTACGACAAAGTGTATGGGTAAACAAAATATGCAGTGAGGAAAAAAAGCATAAATATAAAAAAAATAAAATTAACGAAAAATCGCGACTGTTAAAAATGAGTGAATGGACGAAACTACATGAAAAAATAACTTCCAAAAGAATGCAGTAATTAATGTTACGATAGTAACTTATGTTGTCAATAAACTACAAAAACAATGATTATGTAGAGAGAGCGATAATGTAATTAGTTCACCATCATTATATTCATTCATTGATAATGTGCGCTATTGACAATATTATCTTTCAGTGCAAAATTAATCATTTCATTCGTTTTGAAGTTCCTTTTTTGTTAACCATTTTTCATTGTCAATTATTTTTGTATTTTTTTCTGTAATATTTAATCTAGTCGTTTTCATGTTTTGATGTGCTTTACTTCATTGAGGCGAAGCTCCCTTTTTTGATAGCAGAAAAATCCAATTAGAAATTCTGTATGTTTTCATAATAAAATGTTGTAAGATTTAAACCATTTGCCAACGAGACTTTTAATATTCAACACATTGTTGCTTTCCAGAGATAATGAAATGTAATATTATCTTTCGCCTTATATGTAGTAGTTGGGCATTTTCAAGTAATTTGATTTTACAAGTTGTTTTGCATTCTACGCTATTTATCGATAGAAAAATTGAAATAAGTACAGGCCAAAAAGTGATAACAATTCAATTGGATTTCAGGTACACATAGTGACATCTTGCTACAAAAACCGGATTAATGGGGTGGGTCTCGTTGGAAAACTGCCGGATACTCTTATAAGAACACTATCGGTTCAGCACTCAATTCCTACAATTGTGATGGACGCCCCTAGTCGTCTGGTCCTTCCTAAGACTGCGCCTATTGTGCCCAATCAATTTCGTTACAAGCTGCAGGTTTTCGTAATATTAGCACATCCTCAGCAAGAAATTAGTACCCTTATCCAAGTGATTATAAAAACTTCAATTTGGTGGAATCATATGGCTTCGTTTATCATAATCGATTCGTCACCGAAATGTCGCTTCGCCAAAAAATACCTGTTTGAAACCTGGGGACTTGGCTTACTTAATACAAAAGCGATATGCTCCTTTGTCAATGGACATAAATCATCTGTTATTTTAATAAATTTCAATCCTTTTACAAGTGAGGCACCACGAACTTGGACACCGGCCAAAGTTCACACAGGACTGAACGATCATCCTTTCAGTTTTTTTGCGCGCGAGTATCAGGAAAATAACAGAATATGCATGGACCTTGATTTTGTGAAAACGAGCAATCTTGGAGGCTACGAGATCATGATAAAAGGAAAGAATAGTACTCTTGAATTCAAAGATAAGAGGTACTCGAAAATAAGCCAGGTGTGGGCTGGACGGAAAATGGTTTTAGAGGGTATGTTTCGTGTACTAAATGTAAATCCAAAATTCAATGATCAATCTGGGATTGCCAACAGCTCAACTATGGATATCGACATGCGTCTAGGAAAGCCTAAGGGACGCGATACATATTCTTATCCATGCCATCACTTGGGTGTAGTTATCATATCGAACTTTAAAGGTCACAAGTCACAAGTAGAGAAAATTATGTCTGTCACTGATTTTGCTACGCGCATAGGTATGCTTATTGTGTATATAATAACTTTGATATTTTTTAAGTATTTTGTTCATCAGGCTTTTATGCCGGCGATACTCAATCTAGTTCGCATGACTTGCAATACTGGTTTCACAAATTTAAATGATAACACTGCACCGAGAATATATCTAATCGGCTTACTATTCTTCGTCATAACAATGCAGGGGATTTATCAGGGCGACTTGGCAGCTTTACTTACAAAAAAAATACCTCATAGAAATATTAATTCTCTCAATGATCTTTTGGACTATGATCATAAGATTTATGGTACGAAAGAATTGAAATTTTTGCTCGAGGATTCCAATCTAATGGAACGTTACACAGAAATTGAGAACCCCTACAAGTGCGTGATGTACGTGAGGAATGATTTATCGGCTGTTTGTTTAGAGTATGCGGATGGTATAGTAATTGACTTAGCGATTCGCTACGATTTTCATTTGAGCAACGAACTCGTCGCACAAGTCGCTACTAGTTTCCCAATCCGACAATGTTGGTATCTCGAAGAAAAAGTGAATATAATACTCGGAAGAATGGTGGAGGCTAATATTTTGGAGACCTGGGAACGGCATTGTAGGCCGATTTCATTGGCTGATTTTCAATTAGATAAGGATGTTTTAAAAAATACGGAATATAAAATAATGGAATTGACCGAACTGTTATTTGCGTTTGTCATTCTCGGTATCGGACTAACGTTCGCCACCGTCGTTTTCGTTATCGAAGTAGCTATTTACTAGGATTACGGAACACAACTGCTGTGTTATTCATTACGGTGCTTAGTTCGGCCGCTAGGGAGCGTTAGTTAGGTGTGCCCGATCTTACACTGGTAAAAACACGCGGACCTCACGAAAATGGCAGTCACTGATGGATCGAAGCACGAAAATGAATTAATTGACTGCACGATTATCTCGATCTTCGTGAACCAAGCGTAATTGTTCAGTGCCTAATTTCATAAAATGCAGGCTTGATTAATTCTGTATGCACATACGATATAATTCTAGATGTGATAACCAAAAAAAAAAATCTGTTCAAACGATTGGATTAATAAGATCTCGAGAAAATTCGGTGTCTTAGACGTTTGTATGAGACGAAAAATTCTTAAAAATTAAAGAAATCCATGAAAATCTTTCGTCGATGAATCTTTAGGATCTCAGAGATTGCTAGTGCGGTGTGCGATCGTGCGAGGGTGACGGCCCCAAGCGCTGAGCCTTTTTGACCGTCTAAAACAAAGGATTTCGGCCGACGCCTCGCCCGAACGTAAACTGCAACTTCATCCGTTAACTAGCGTAAAATCCCTTCTTACTGCCCCCTATCCACCAATTGCTCGATTCTTGAAATATCACGACAAATTCCTAAGACACTTTCACCATTTTTACCTCTTGCAAAATCATATTAAAAAAAAGTCTCAAGAAACGAAGCAGCGACGACACAAGAAGCAGCTTCAACAATATCTTTAACTTATTCGATTTCGTAAGTTTCCACAAGGACAAGAATTCTTGTTGATCCTTGAATGGACCAAACGCGTTACAACCGATCCTTGTCATTCGAGAAAAGTGTGAATTTCATTCTTGATTCGTCTGTTCCGCCGTTCCTTTCGGGTCAACTTCGCCGTCCACGGGGTTTTGAAAGTTATCAACGGGGTTGTGAAAATGATCGCAGATCAGTCTACGCAAGTAGGAGTCTCATCTAATTTATTGACAATCAATTCGATTCAAGGCCCTCAACGTCTCACACAATCCTATTGCCGTTGCAGACGAATGAAAATAATGATCGATTGAAAGCCCCATTATCAATCGCATCGCTTCAAAACGAACGTGGAATGTAATTAATATTTCTCGTCTTGGTTTATGACATCAGTCGAACGGAGAATGAAAGCTCCGGTTCGATCACGAGGTTAGTGTCGGCACCAGCTACTCGAGGTGAAGGTTACGAGGGTCAAGAGAGGACGCATGTGTGGAAGGTTATTACGTCTAATAATTCCTAATAAAAAAAACTCCTAATTCCTCAAATAAAAAACTCTGACTCGTATGATTTAATTAGAGTAAAATTTTCGCGAGTACAGTAGAATTAACTCACACTACTCTGGCTGTTTTATGGGATGACTCCACGATATTGAGGAATCTACAGTGGTCCGACCGGCTAATCAACGAATCGTATGGTGGGAATTTTCTTGAGAATTTTGTCTGCCGCAATGAGATTATTCAAGTATTTTAGATTTGCAAAAATTCGAAACACCAATTTTCCTTCGGAATTCCTGGGGGGGGATCACTGGAAGTCTAAATTCAAAAAGTAGGGACACCAAAGTGGTTGCTTCATCCGCCATCTTGATTTAAAGGTTTTTTTTTGTATCCTGTATAAACAATTTGTTTTCAATTTTAGACGGAAAATAGATATTAAAAAAGTTGTTTAAAATTACATTTCATACAATTTTCGATGTCATTAATTTTTTCATGGGATCGATTTTTTTAAATTTATACCCAAAGACAAGTGATGAATTTTTGGTTATCGAGCAACTCGTTTATTTTTTATTTTACGCGAAAAATTCCAATAAACAAAGTTGTTTAAATTATTTTTTGTTTTATACCTGAGAAGAGGTGGGGAGAATTTTCGTTCATTGAATAACACGTTAAATCTCCATTTGACACGAAAAATGGTTCTTCCCAAAGTTTTTTCGAATGTCCTATAATTTAGGTTCTCCTCAATTCATAATTACTGTACTAATTGCTGAAAAATGTATGAATGTGGATGTCAATTATCATCGATTATTTTCTCGTACTCCTCGAGTGAATCCGGACTGGAGGCTTCAGCTGGTGTGATACTACGTCTTTAATATTGAACCTAGGAAAATTGAAATTCATCGGGAATCTGAAGATAAACAAAAGTTTGAACAAAGCTCTGCGCTTGTTCCGCAAGGCAAAAATTGACAAAGATTGCTTGGATCAAGCTGGAGAATGTTTCTTAATCGTATTGTTTGGAGGCGATGAAAATGTAAAAACACTCGACGACCTGGGATTCAAGAACTTCACAAAATCAGTTACGAGGATCGAATTCTGTTTTTGCGACGCTTCCACCTACCTCGGCAGCAGCAGAACAACGTATCTACAGGACGTACCTGCAGGTGCAAATGCGGATGGAATATGAAGTCAACGCTACGGAATGGGCGTGAAGAAAAATCAATCGTGAACTCGAACCTCTCGTTACAATGGCCGATGCAGCACCAGAATTTTTGTTGAAGACAATATCGTGTAAATGCAATACGACGTGCGGGAAAATTAGCGGTTGTCGCAAATCCCGACTCAAATGTTCCGTCTTATACCACAACAGCAACGGAGAAACGTGCGAAAACGTTGTCCCAATTCGAGAGCTGCTGGATGAAGATGATCTTGGCAGTGACGAAAACCGCTCAGAACAAGTCACCTCCGACCCGCCTGAGCTTCCGGACGATTTCGTCGACAATTACGATGAAAAATCGAACGACGAAAACTTGACCGAGCCATCGGCTAACCGTTCCGAATAGGCGTGACTGAAATTTCGAAAGACTATTAAAAATGTACTGAAAAGGAAATAAATTTCATTTTTCAATTGTAAAAATTATACTGTTCGATGAACTGATCCTTTACACCCCTCTTTTCCTTCACCGTTTCCGTGCGTCCCAAAAATATATAAACTTTAGAAACAATCGAAATCATAATTGTAGTAATAACATTTTGGAAACATCAAACTTACGACGACAATTAACAACAAAAAAACAAACGGGAACAATAATGGTAAAACATCAATAATAAACGCGATGATAGAATACTTAGATTCACCCCAACTCTTCTCAAGTATAAATTGAAAAATATCGATCCTACGAAAAAATTGATAGGGACCGAAATTGCAGAAAATTTAATTTTAAGCAACTTTTGTAATATATTTTTTTCCGTGTAAAATTGAGAATAAATGAGTTATTTGAAGCAACAACTCGGGTGTCCCTACTTTTTGAGTTTAGACTTCCCGTTGCCCCCCCCCCCCCCCCCCCCCAATCCCGTTAAAGAGTGGGCAGAACAGTACGCTTATGCTTCTGGGGATTTTTCTTATACACATAGTTTGGATAAGGATTTGCGTATCATATGCAACAATATTCATTAGCATAGCAGAATGCAATTATTGTGTTAAATTTAGTTTGTCCGAAATCAGTGCGTTTAATGTCAAAACCTACTGGTCAATGCAATTGCAAGCAGATGATTGAAAATCAATGTGTCAGCACGATATTTTACCGGTGGAAAATTACTCAGGAGTGAATGTGAAAAATGTAGAAGAATCAAAAAGGCCTTCACTGTCACCATTCAAAGCTGTGAGGGGAACGTAAACTTTGAAGCTAACCTCCAAAGAATGTGTATTAATCGTTGTATCGCATGTTATTTCTAGCACAAAATGCAGGCCTCGCAACATTGCCACGTGCGAGGTTCGCGCCCTTAGGGAATTATGTCCGTTGTCATATAACAATGTAATGTTTTCCAACCGATTAGCTTGGCCGACGGTGCCAGCGCAAAACATATTTTTAATGATTTTAATTGTTCCAATTATTACACTTATTTAAATGTTGAAATATCCAATTAAAATTCCTGATGATATGTCAAAATTAAATTTAATCCAAACTTTCTACGTCCACCGCCAGATATAACGTTTTATCGTTCCAACCAATGTAGGGACGAGAAATGCAATGAAACAGCGCTACGCTTGTGGGTGTTACCTTCGATTTTTTCCACACGAAGGAATGTATTGCCACGTGTCAAAATCGAATATAACAATTTTCATTACACGCTGGAATTATAAGCTGGCGCTGAATAGGTGTATTTAGAATTTGCTATTGTACCGTCCGCTATTTTTAGAGAAGTATTCCTATAGAATATCAATGCGGCAGGGAAACCGATTGTTACGATGGGTTTTGAAAAGTCCATTGGTGACACATCGATTCACGAGATAGAAAATATGAAACAATTTACCGCCTGTCTATTGTCAACATTGCAATATTTACCATCCGTAGGCATCGTGGCTTTTTCTTTATGTTTGCAAAACCTATATAGCAGACTATGTTTCAGCCACACATAACATGGTGTGAGGTGCAATTTAAGAAATGACCATGTGTAATGCACAATAGTTTGAACCAGTCTTGAATCGTTCGTTGCTTTTGTAGCTTTAAATTTTTGCCATGCAGATCGCAAGGTTTCTGATTGCTGCTTTGTTTTTCACACCAGGGATCTGCCGAGCTCAAATAGTCGAAGCGTTGGTAAGTTTTTTCTTAGAATCAGTCACGAATAAGAGACATTAGGAAGCGGTTCCGTGACTCACGAATCGTATTACCAGTATAAATGAGATGCTGATGTTTTTTTTTTTCGATGATTTGACTACTACGGTTATTTGAGGCAATCTCCTACAAACATTCCGGGACTAAGGCAAATCTGAACAAACTTTGAATTCATCGCTTGAAACATACATCCGAGAGCGTATATGTTTTTTTTTTCACGTGGCTATCCATGTAGTGAAATGGGCCAAAGTGTAATAGTCGCAGATAGTGTTTGTAATACCAGCCAGTTGCGCACTGTAAACCTGAACAAAGTTTATAGATCTATCGCTTTAATCATGTTTTAGACTCGTATCAATTTTTTTTTTCACTTTACAGTGGGCTGACACTACTTTTAGCTCCCATTGGGTATAATTTTTTTTTTGTATTAAAAATAAATTGTATTATCGTTGTTCCATTTTTACTGCATCCTTACTACTGGTGAAAATAATTATTCTGTTTTGAAATATGTATAAACGTAAGTTTTGTAAGATAAGGTGAAAAAAAGGTTGCGGCAAAGTGTGTGGGTGAACAAAATATGCAGTAAAGTAAAAAAAGCAGAAATATAAAAAACATAAAATAAACAAAAAATCCCGACTGTTAGAAATGAGTAAATGGACGAAACTACATATGAAAAAGTAACTTCTAAAAGAATGCAGTAATTAATGTTACGATAATAACTTATGTTGTCAATAAAGTACAAAAACAATGATTATGTATAAAGAGTGATAACGTAATTAGTTTATCGTTATTATATGCATTCATTGATAATGTCCGCTAATGACAATATTATCTATCAGTGCAACATTAACCATATCATTCGTTTTGAAGTTACTTTTTTGGTAACGATTTTTCATTGTCAATTATTTTTGTATTTTTTTCTGTAGAATTTAATCTAGTCGTTTTCATTTTTTGATGTACTTTATTTCATTGAGGCGAAGCTCCCTTTTTTTTTATAGCAGAATAATCCAATTAGAATTTGTGTGTGTTGTCATAATAAAATATTGTGAATTTTTAACCATTCGCCAAAGAGACTTTCAATATTCAACACATTGCTGCTCTCCGGAGATGATCAAATGTAACATTATGTTCCACCTTACAGTAACTGGGCATTTTTGAGTAAATTAATTTTACGAGTCGTTTTGCATTCTGATGTATCTATTGATAGAAAGATTAAAATAAATACGTGGCGAAAAGTGATAACAATTCAATTGGATTTTAGGTACACATAGTGACATCTTGCTATGGAAACCGGATTAATGGTGTGGGTCTCGTCGGAAACCTGCCGGATACTCTTATAAGAACACTATCGGTTCAGCACTCAATTCCTATAGTTGTGACGGACGCCCCTAGTCGTCTGGTCCTTCCTGAGACTGCGCCTATTGTGCCCAATCAATTTCGTTACAAGCTGCAGGTTTTCGTAATATTAGCACATCCTCAGCAAGAAATTAGTACCCTTATCCAAGTGATTATAAAAACTTCAATTTGGTGGAATCATATGGCTTCGTTTATCATAATCGATTTGTCACCGAAATGTCGCTTCGCCAAAAAATACCTGTTTGAAACCTGGGGACTTGGCTTACTTAATACAAAAGTGATTTGCCGCTTTGGCCTTGGACCTCAATCACCTATTTATTTAATGAATTGCAATCCCTTTACGAGTGAGGCACCACGAACTTGGAATCTGGTCAAAGTTTACAGAGGTATGAACAATCATTCTTGGAGTTTATTTGTACGCGAGTATCAGAAAAATGACAGGACATGCATAGACCTTGATTTTGTTAAAACAAGCAATCTTGGAGGCTACGAGATCACAATAGAAGGAAACGATCGCATTCTTGAATTTAGAGATAAGAGGTACTCGAAAATAAGCCAGGCGTGGACTGGACGGAAGATGGTTTTGGAGGGTATGTTTCGTGTACTAAATGTAAATCCAAAATTCAGTGGTCGATCTGGGCATGTTGCACACTCAAATTCTGATATGTACATGCGTCAGACGAAGCCTACGGGACAGGATGGATTTTCTTATCCATACCAACAGGATACTGTAGTTATTATATCCAACTTTAAAGGTCACAAGTCTCAACTGGAGAAAATTATGTGTGTCACTGATTTCGATACGCGCATAGGTATGCTTATTGTTTATATAACAACCTTGATATTTTTAATGTACTTCGTTGATCAGGCTTTTGTGCCGGCGGTACTCAATCTTGTTCGGATGACTTGCAATACTGGTTTCACAAATTTAAATGATAACACCGCACCGAGAATATATTTAATCGGCCTACTATTCTTCGTCATAACAATGCAGGGGATTTATCAGGGCGACTTGGCAGCTTTACTTACAAAAAAAATACCTCATAGAAATATCGATTCTCTCAATGATCTTTTGGACTATGATCATAAGATTTATGGTACGGAAGAATTGAAATTTTTGCTCCAGGATTCCAATCTGAAGGAACGTTACATTCTCACTGAGAACCCTTACGATTGCGTGATGTACGTGAGGAACGATTTATCGGCTGCTTGTTTAGGTTATGCGGATGGTATAGCAATTGACTTAGCGATTCGCTACGATTTGCATTTGAGCAGCGAACTCGTCGCACAAGTCGCTACTAGTTTCCCAATCCGACAATCTTGGTATCTCGAAGAAAAAGTGAATATAATACTCGGAAGAATGGTGGAGGCTAATATTTTTGAGACCTGGGAACGGCATTGTAGGCCGATTTTATTGGCTGATTTTAAATTCGATAAGGAAGTCTTAAAAAATACGGAATATAAAATAATGGAATTGACCGAACTGTTATTTGCGTTTGTCATTCTCGGTATCGGACTAACGTTCGCCACCGTCGTTTTCGTTATCGAAGTAGCGATTTACTAGGATTACGGAACACAACTGCTGTGTTATTCATTACGGTGCTTAGTTCGGCCGCTAGGGAGCGGTAGTTAGGTGTGGCGATCTTACACTGGTAAAAACACGCGGACCTCACAAACATGGCAGTCATTGATGGATCGAAGTAGCTCTAGTCTCCCTGGATCGAAGCACGAAAATGAATAAATCGACTGCACGATTATCTCGATCTTCGTGAACCAAGCGTAACTGTTCAGTGCCTAGTTTCATAAAATGCAGGCTTGATTAATTCTGTATGCACATACGATATAATTCTAGATATGATAAGCAAAAAAATAACCTCTTCAAACGATAGGATTAATAAGATCTCGAGAAAATTCGGTGTCTTAGACGTTTGTATGAGACGAAAAATTCTTAAAAACTAAAGAAATCCATGAAAATCTTTCGTCGATGAGTCTTTAGGATCTCAGAGATTGCTAGTGCGGTGTGCGATCGTGCGAGGGTGACGGCCCCAAGCGCTGAGCCTTTTTGACCGTCTAAAACAAAGGATTTCGGCCGACGCCTCGCCCGAACGTAAACTGCAACTTCATCCGTTAACTAGCATAAAATCCCTTCTTACTGCCCCCTATTCACCAATTGCTCGATTCTTGAAATATGACGACAAATTCCTAAGACACTTTCACCATTTTTACCTCTTGCAAAAACATATTAAAAAAAAAGTCTCAAGAAACGAAGCCGACACAACAAGTAGCTTCAACAATATCTTTAACTTATTCGATTTCGTAAGTTTCCACACGGACAAGAATTCTTGTTGATCCCTGAAACGCGTTACAACCAATCCTTGTCATTCGAGAAAAGTGTAAATTTCATTCCTAATTCATCTGTTCCGCCGTTCCTTTCGGGTCAACTTCCCCGTCAGCAAGAGCCGTGCAAAATTACCGCGAGTACTGCATCCGTCACTCCGAACACTAATGGCTTTTCAAAATAGGAACAATAATGAATCTAGAATCGTGAACACAAAAGTATGCCTACTAAGAATTTCTTTGTAATTAATAATCTAAAATATATTGGAATGTTGGGAGTATATGTGCCGGAATTATGTGACAAATTCGAATTCATTGTTGAGGTTGTCTCGACATTTGGCCATAATATCTGCGAGCTTGATCGGTACCATCTTGAGCAAGCGATTTGCTCACGACTTCCGATTTCTATCGATTGTAACAAATAATTTGTAACACTTTTTTTTTCATTATTCACACGAGTATTGATAAATGTATACATACCTTTAATACACAACTTTGATTTTTGTTCTGTAGTTCTTTCGTTAATGATCACGAGCGAAAGATCATCGATACCTAAGACAGGTATAATAATTTAAATGTTCAACCAGAATCGACGTCTTGCCGGAAATCCATCATGAGATATGAAAATCTTATTTTTCGATCAGTAGAGATGTTTGGCCGAAAATACGCCACTACCGGTTTCGAAAATCTTATATCAGGTCGTATAATAAGATTTCCAAACCGGAAGTGCGTATTTACAATCTTCGTGGATGGTTGTGTCAGACATACCGTCAAATAAGGGTAGTGACCAACTGTCGGTAAAAAATATACTTCATTGTAAGAAAAAATATTCGGAAAAGATATCGAATAGCGTCATCGGCGTAGCCTCGTGTCGAAAAGTCGAACTTCGTGCGTATTCCACCGAGAGGTGAGATTTCTAACCACTCGATGGTCATTCTACATTCTCGGTATTTTAGCTTTCCGGATTTTCGTGTTAGGCAACCGCGACGTCCTTCGGAATTCTCGAGAGACGTTAGAACGACGCCTACGACAACTGTAGACCCGGCGACGAGAGCGAGCGGTATAATGCGGGTCGGGGGATTTTCACTGACGGTGAAAGGTGAAAGGTCAAAAGTAGCGAGCGTGGAATATCGACTGGTGGGCTCGAACTTGTGGGCTGATTCTGCGTAGGAAGGGGCAGGTGGGGAGGGGGAGGTAGGTGAAAACCGCTAGACAATGGAACGGGAATGGTCCCTGGCCTAGTCGCGCAAACCGGGCATGTAGGTTAGAGACGCAAAGGGGACGACCGGAAAAATCTTAAAGTGATCTTCACTGTAAGGAAAACTTGGAAAATTTAACGTACCCGTATTGAAAGCTTTTATACAAGGACCAGTATATCAAATTTAACATAAGAATATTATGAATGATTACACAACTTTCAAGTTACTTTGAAAATAGTTGCAGTATGATTAACGAACGTTGATTAAAAATAGCACTTTTTTTTACTATCTTTCACATAACGTACGTTTGTTAGATAACAATTGTGTATTCAATTTGATATACCAGCTCATGTATAAAATATCCCAACGTCTGTTCATTAATTTACATGCAGTAACATTTGTTTACAGTCTGTTTTTCATTATATAAACAATATGTACAAATGAAATAAAAATAAAAATACCACGTGTTGGAAACATTGCGCAAAAATCTATGCTAAATCAATAAAATAAAAAAAAAAGGTAATACGGAGAATTCCAACAGTCGAAATTAAAAAATAAAATTCAGATATTGCCTTCCTCATAATAGATATATATATATATATATATATATATATATATATGTGTGTATATGTACATACAATTTTCACATTTTAACTGGTCGAATAGAAAAATGGAAAATTGTAATCGGTCAAACCGGACTTGGTGCGGCAGCTGCGGGGGAAATGAGCAAAAAAAACAAATGACAAACACAGAAGATGGTCAACGATAGCGGCTCGCACGGAGAATCGAGGGGGTTGGGAGTTTCAGCAGAACTCGGTCGCCGTCGCCGCGGAGTCGTCACGCAACGCGCGCACACCCGATAGGCACATACATCTCGCGTGTGTACCGCGTGTGCGCGAGGACGACCTCTATCAATCTTTCGCTCCGCCCCGCCACAGCCGAACTCTTGCCAGTACATTCGCCATCGGCGCATCGGCCGCCCGTCCGTCGTTGTTATCCGTTTCGACGTTTTTCTTTAATGTTTAGGGAATAGTTTTCATGTTTCTTTTTCAACATCCGCGAGAAGTTTAATAAACGAAAATAAAATAATAGCTGCGATGCCAGCGACACGGTTGCACGGGAGAAACGCGGGCGGTTATGGCGAAACGGCGTAAGAACAGACATAATGTGAGTCGAAGAACAAAAAAAAGTGCGCATTTTCAACCGTAAAAATATTCGACCGAACGTACCTAAGAGGCATAAAAACACTGGTCTTTGAGACCCTAGTCGTTCGAACTGGTCTAGCAATCGCTCGGGTAGCAATTTGATGGGTCGCATTTTGAGGACTGCGTAAAGAAATTCATAAGAGATAAGCGACAACAGCCGAGACTAAAGTAAAACGTTACTGAAAAAAAGGCATCATCATTTGCAACTTGTTATGGAAAAATCGAATAAAGTTGCAATGTCAGTCGGGCAGCGGTACACATCGAGAAGCAATAATGCTATCCGTGCGTTGCGGTTGTGTTGCGGACACGCTCGATATTAGAGGTGGGAGGCGCTGCGATCGCTGCTGTTGTCGTTCTCGAGGACCCGGTCGAGTCGTCATCTCCTAGAGACCCCAGTAAAAAAAAAACTATCCTCTGTAGCAGTAAAGGGAAAAAGTAATAAAAAGAATATATATTAGAGAAAATCTTTTAAAAGAAAAATGGCAGATAAAATTTTGAAGAAAGTTTCGCGAGATTGTTTTTAGAAAAATCGAAGCCGAAGTCTTGGAGTGGGAAGATGCCTGAAGAAGAGATGAAGAAAAAGTTGTGCGTCTGAGGCTGGCTTGGCGGCGTGAGGAAAATATCGAGGAGCTGGTGAAAACAGCATCTTGGTCCCTGTTCGATGTTCCTCGATTGGCAAGCGTCTAATAAGGAAAGAAGCGAATGAGAAGAGGAACATTCGGAAGAGACAAAGGATGTAGACATTGGAAATCCCTGTCGTAAAATTGGGGACTTTTTTTAGGATTAGAAATACGTCCGGAATAATGGACCAAATATCGGTTTTGATGGTCTCGTACGAAGAGGACTTCGGTTTTCTTAAAAACTGGATCGTAATGGAAAATATCAAAAACCTTTGAAGCTCAAAGCCATCGCGCTTCCTTCGATGGATTACTTACAAAAAATTTAAGTCTGTGGTAGGCGAAAATTGAAGAACGTTGATGAGCGACTGAGAACACGGAGAAGAATCCAGTCATTTCCTGCAGACGATTGAACCACCGGGCAAGTAAATTCCACGAAAAGTAGAAAAAATATCACACCCATTTTTTTTCCAAAATACACGAGAGCCAAAAAATATAGAAGTGTGGCGAATCGTCGTAACTGGCAAATCAAGTGGCTGTTTAAAAGAGTGACCTTCAATATTTCTTCCGAATGACATTTTTGAGCTCAGTATCCTCAACTTGACGGAGAAAGGATAAGAAAAAGAAAAACTGCCTAAAGTCCTAGGCGTGATTCCTGATTCGGGTATGTTACGTTCTCGAGTGCACCGTCAAGGAAAAAAACAATGCATGGAAGATACACCGAAGATACTGGGGTTTCATAATAGATCGATTCATCTGTGAAATGGTCCAATATTAACAATAGAAAGAAGAAACTGAAAAAACAATCCAGTTGATTATCCGCGCGTGATTCTCGTGTGCGGGCTGTTCGCCGTAAAGGATTAAATCTTGCAATTGAGTGTTGTTGTTTATCCCAGCTTAATGCTCGCTTTGCTGTCATCGTTGTCATCTCCGTCGTCTTCGTCCTCGTCGAGTGCCCTGGTCGACGTGCGTTCTTCGATGTCTTCGCCTGTTACACCCCTTGCTGATACTTGTCGCAAGTTGTGTTGACGCTCATCTCGCTGCTCCTGCTGCCGTTGCCGCTCTGCTGTTGTTGCCGTTGTTCCTGTTTGCTGGAAATCAATGTCCTCGTCGAGACGAGTGTTTGTTTATTTTATTTTCAAACTAAAGTTGGAAATGACAAAAACAAAAAAAGAAACAGATTAAGCATTAAATTTTTTTGAATTAAAAGTACGATCGAGATCCAATCGGAGGTTTCGGAGTTTTCAGGGATTCCCTGGTTAACTCTGTTCCTCCGAGTCGGATGAGCTTCGCAGGGAACGAAATCTGGGAGCGATCATTTGAACATTGACTCAGTGGGAATTTGCTTTTATTTTTGCAACAATCAATGTTTGTCGGGGTTTACAGAAAGAAAAAAAGAAAACTCAAAAACCTTACCAATTAATAGAGTCAGGGCCACCAGCCAGCCATACAATGCAACTATCTACTTGTGACGATATTTATTTAATCGTTAATGTTAAGTAACTTTTCAATATCCGCGTATCACGATCACCGGTACCACCTAGACCATCACCTAGAGAACGCGTAGTAAACGATGCTACTTTTATACTATTTCACCGTTTAACTTTTTTTTTTATATTTTAATTTAAAAACATTTTTTTAATCATTTCTCGAACAAAGAATAGCGTAGGAACTCAATTTTTTTTTTTTAGAAGTCTCCAACGAAAAATGCAATTAAATTTGCAACGAATGTAATTGCATTTTTTATTCAACAGTGGTTTTCTTCCTTTCGTAAGGAGTGTGATCGTATTTCGGGCTTGGGGAATAAATTGCTAAGCACGCGTTCGGCCTTTTTTTTCACGCGTTTACGCTCTCTACGCTCTCGCTTATTCTCTTACGACGTCCTCTTCCCTCACCCCGCCCCCCTTCGCGCCACCCCGAAGACCGCACTGCTTCGTTGGTTCGTGTGCACGCACGTATCGTCACTTTCGCTCAATATTAAAGGACCCAGCCGTCTGTACAGTAATGCCTGGCTTGCCAGTCTGTCCGCCTACGCTACCTACTGACCTGCATTTTTTTTTCTTACCCGATCCTTATCGTACCGCGCTCGCATTTATTCGTCCAATTGTACACACTCGGCATTGCACGTTTTTTTTCTTACTGCGAAGAAATAATTCTGTTTACGCGCAATCGTCTCGTTTTTTTTTGTTTATTTCGAGGAAAGTTTTTTTTTCTGAGAAATTCTCTGTCGATAAAACAGTTTTCCATTGAATTAACGTTATTTAGGATCTTATTGAATCCACGGTCAAAAAACACCGTTCGTCTCGTATATGTGTCTCAAGCATCGTGGCAGAAACTCGGACGGGAAAAATTGCCGATAAGTCGTGGAGAGTTACCGACGGTTGCACGCCAATTAAGTTTGCGCACGCGGTGGTTGAGAAATCGACGGCAGCACTTAAAATCACACGTGACACGTCGACACTATGACAGATGAGAAACACGAAAAATCAGTGCACAAATTCAGTTGCGTTGTCAGTTGCTGTTGTTTTTGTTCGCCGGAAATCAAAATGTTCGCTTCGGAACGTTTCACGACAACATTGATTTGACGAGAACAAGGCGACTCGACGTCACTTCCGGTTCGTCACATTATTTTTCGACCGGTGGTGACCCCACTTCTGATTTTGAAAACGGACATTTTTAGACCGGAAGTGATGTTACGCACGATAGCGTCACTTGCCATTTTAAAAATACCATTTTTTTTTGTCAGAAATTACATCAATCGGAGAAACGTCACTTACGATTGGAAAATCTCGTTTCTCCGCCGGAAGTGACCTTGTACCAAAATAAAAAAATCAAAACTTTTATGGGTTTTCCTTGGTGGAGCGCCGGATGTAAATATTGTGTAGCCTTTCGCAT
This sequence comes from Listrodromus nycthemerus, assembly GCA_963978505.1. NCBI lineage: Eukaryota > Metazoa > Arthropoda > Insecta > Hymenoptera > Ichneumonidae > Listrodromus > Listrodromus nycthemerus. The sequence goes on from OZ021679.1 coordinate 8,447,579, forward strand.
GTAGAATTTTCGAATTTAATTTGGCGTTTTAGTATTTTCCAGTGTCAATTCAATGTACTACCGAAATCGACACGTAACATAATGCAGACTGTCCGTCTGACGTCATGGAGCAGAAGCACCGCGATCGGTAAACAATTTGTATTTTTTTGTTATCTTTAGCAATAACGCTCGTTTAATCGCGAATAACGCGAATCTGGGTTCATGGACAGTCTCAACTTGTTTTCAAAGTAAACTGAAATGTCACGAATGTTCGGAAGAGCGTTTCGTTCGTAAAATTTTTTTTTTTTTTTTTCGTCGCACGTGGCCCACTTAAGCGCCGAGCGAATCGTCCTATTTGCCTTTATCATCGCCGTCGGCACGGTTTTGACACGGATCAATTTATTCCAGTCTGGCATCGTGCTGCACAAACCTCGTTCTTTCCCTGCATGCGCTGACCGTTCGCAGCCGCATCCCTCCCCTGCCTTCCCGCGCTTTATTATTATGCCCGGCATTGACCGTTTGTAAATAGCCGATGAGAGGGGGAAGCCCCGCACGACGCTCCGCCTGTTTGCCAGCGAAGGAGACGCGCGGAGGACCGGGAAGGTGGGGGGCGCGTTTATCGTTCGTGCTCGAACCACTTGACCTATCCAAGCGGATCGACCACAGGGGAATACCGAATTCGAAGTACGGTAGTCGATAAAACATGCACCGTCCGTAACTCATCGACGTAACGCGAGGACGTGGGTCACTAGAGAAGGAACAAGCAAAAATGAGATGAGATTACCTCTCGGCATGACCAGACTTCGACCCGTCGGGGGAAATGGTTTTTCTTTCTTTCTCCTCGTGGCGAGGACGAGAAAGAAAAATTCTCATCTCGGCGGGCAAGCCTGTTTTACCGACCCGTCGAACGACAATGCTTCGGTCACTGAACGACGACGCAACTCTCGCGCTTCCGTCGTCCACAGAGCTTCTCGTGCGTATTCCGTTCACGGCTAACGTGTGCAAAGTTACCAATCACGTACATCGGACTCGGTCAGCAACGAAAAAATTCGGTTCTCTGGGAGGGAGAATCGAGAACGTGTGAAATATTTTCCGTCCATCCCGCGCTCAGTCGGTATCAAGAACCGTAATTAACTTTCTTCATGAGTTCTTTTCAGGACGAAAAAAAGTTGCGTCAGAAGCGGACATTGTCCCGGCTTAAGACGAGAATCGTTCGATCGTGAATGACAGAATCTGTGAGAAAAGGTTATTGCTGTTTTCATTGACCGAATGTTTGCCTTAAGCGAGTTAATGCCGCGGAAAAATTGTTGACATTTTGAGTAAAGCCATCATCAGGCGTGGTACTAAATTTAACATTCGCTGATGATTTGCTTTCTTGCGTAACCATATGTGAGTGCCATTAATTACAATTTGAATTACCAAAGGATATTGTTTAATTCTGCCTAGACATGTGAAACGATTCGGTCGGTAAGTAAAATCTCTAATGAATATGATTCGGAAACCCTAGAGCTTTCGGGAAAAAGCAAAGCATCAGCGGATGCGCAGTTTAATACCGCGTTCGACGATACTTCCACATTGTCCGACACGTTAATCGGTTTTAAACTATCGATTCATAATGTCGATCCATCTCTCTCGCACCCATTCGTCACGTGGTACATCTTTTACATGGCAATGAAGAGCGTGTACAAAACAGCGAACGGTAATAAAAACTGTAATTAACTCTTTCAACGGATTCTAGAACGTACGCCGTTAACAAATGCCGAGACAGTTTTTTTTGTAGCTGCTCGATAAGGTCAAAAGAAAAGTGTCATTCAAAGCCGAGACAACGTCCACTTCCAAAGAGTATCTTCGAACAGTATACGCGAAAACCAAAGAGGAAAATTACAGTTTTTGATGCTGACGGATATGTTCTCAACAACCTCGGAGCGATCTTTCGCTGTTCGGACGAATTCGGAAATATTCGTCTCCATCCGCCGACGGCCACAGACCGTATTCACAGGTCGCCGATGCCAAAATGGCCGACGCACGAGAAGCTCGGTCAATACGCCTCCGTACTTGTAAATACATAGTGCTTCTAAAAAAGTAACTAGCTAACTCTAGCGCCATGAGAATCGCTAAACGCGATTTTTTAGAACTAGCACAGCTTGGTTTAAGGGGAGTTTCGGGGTTTCGGGGCGACGATTTTTTTTTCCAGAATGCGGATAACGAGCGAGAATTTAACGCGAAGTAGACGAAGAGGGGGAAGCGAGGAGGAGAGTACGCGGAGAAGATGAAGACTGGGCAAAGGACGATGCCACACGAGACTGTAGTTGCTTCTTAACGGGGGTAGCGACAGAAACCCGCGCCCTTCCCCCGGCGGTGGTTTCTGCCCAACGTTTTCAACAGCCCCCGAATCACCGTAGTCGTCGCCGCTGTACGGCGATAGAAGACAGAGAAGTAAAGGAAGTCCGCCGTGCAGGAAGATGTACGCAGCGCCATCTCGCGATCGCCGCTGGAATCAGAAAACGGGGAGTTCCCGTAGTATGCGCTTCACCGTATAGACTTCGTACAGAGACGTAGAACACCGGGGAAATAACTCATTTAAGAAAAAGGGGAGTTAGGCGGAACAGGCAGAAGTTGAAGAGAGAAAAGAATGTACGCGGCAGCGGGTGGAGCGAGTATAGCTAACCGAAGAAAGCAGAAGCGTCTTCAGTTGAACAAGCGGGATGGCAGTGGTGCGCAGGCGGCAGCTGCGCGGGCGCGGAGCATCTCCGCGGCCGGCCACCAGGGGGCGCAGCTCGGCAAGTTCTCGGTCGGTCAACAGGCGTTGCCCAGCATGCAGTTGCAGTTACCACCGCCTGTAGTGCAGCCCACCTATGGCTTCCACTCGAGTCACGAGCACCGCAGCCGTACACAAAGGCGCGCCGTCCAACACGAAAGGAAATCATCTTCCGTTATAAATAACTATCACAACAGTCATCAAAATCACAGTACCGATCATAATCGTCATCGTCTGCTGGCACCACCGCCGATATCGCCGATCGTTCAATTTCCCATATCACCGCCACCGCTATCACTGGAATCGCCAAACTCACTCGTCAATAATGGCACGCAAGTTGTTACGAGCAAGTCAAACTACAGCTACAACAATAATACGAGCCCGGCTGCGGCAGTCGCTTTTCCCTTTCCGCCGCCCTCGTTCCTCGACCTAAGAGTATCGCCTTCTACTTCTGAGCTACAGGTTGGTAAAGGCTGAAGCTTTATTTACTTTCACTTATTCCGTTCGTAACGATTGTATTTTGATACTTGTGATAATTTTCTGATTGATTTTTACGAATTTCTTCGGTTCAGATTGAAATCTCGAGACGATGGGGACGAAGGAGGAAAAGTGTGATTCATTTTTTTCCCATGAGGTGCTGAAGATTCGAGGGTTAATAAGTTGAAGTAACCTCGCAGAAAATGAATTACAATTTTCGTTATCGACCGAGCACTGGTTGGACGGGATGGATTTGTCATCACCTCGATTTCTTTCGAATGATCGTTGAATATTTTCATCTGTACAAATTCTTGAATTTCATCATGGTGTTGGGAAATCAGATTAACCATGCGTTACCTGGTGGTCGAGAGGAGAGATACGTCGAATGGCTGCTCCGAATTTGAGACATTTGGAGGTTTTGTAAATAATACATCAGGGAAGCGGAGTTCGAAATCGTTTCGTGTGACTTTAGATGCCATATTTATACTTTCCTGTTCGAAACACTCTCTGTAGCGCAAAAATTTTTATATTTCGCCTAAAAATGTTCACGATTGCCGCAAGCTAACCTCAAAACTAGTCGGTCCTTCGACTCGCGACGCCAGCGCATAAAAGGCAGTCTGTTTACCCAATTTGCGAAGAAATATCGTCATCATTTTTAGAATGTAAGTTACACATCGCCTATTAGTAATTCTAACGGCATTTTAGTGAGAAGTTTGTTCTATCACTCTGCGCGCTATCTAAATGCACAAGTCTCCGCCTAAACCGCCTAAAACTTCTAACGCTATTATATTTCTCGTATTCTTGAGTATAGTAACACAATGCTATATTAAAAAATGTTGATCTACTAGTAACATAATGATTGATAGAAATTTATAGTAATCATTTTTATTTACATTATTATTATATATTTATTTATTTATTTATTTTCTAATGTAAACTACTATACATTAATTATCCGTCCACCCCCGATGCACCGCACTCACCGGCACTCACTGCCGGGCACAATTATTATTATTGTTTATATATATGCAATACACAACAGATAATGTGTATATATAAACAAACGATTGACACCATCGATCGGCTGTCTGGTGGCGCGTAATTTTTCCGCGGTCGTTACTTTTTTTTTTTAAACGTTCTTAGTATTTTCGATCGTTGGTTTTTGATTTTTGATTGTACACTCTCGCCTCGGTAATCCGGAATTTTTTCAGTCGGAATACACAATGTCCGGTTCGTTAGTAAACTCGTTTCGCGATCAGCGCACCACGGCGCCACATTTGAATCATTTTTTTCATTTTACGCGTATTTATGTTGCCACAAATATTAAAGAAAAAAAAAACAACAACAAAAACTATTTTGCTTCCACAGAAACTAAAGTTATCGTGACGATGATGAAAATGAGTTGAAAAAAAAAACCAAAACATAACCATGTTATCATAGTGAAGACTCTTGAGGGGCGGTGCTAAGGGAGGAGAATCATTAGTGAATTTATATTGCGTATATATATATATGGATTTATATATATGTATTACGTTGTATTACGTGGTGGAAGGGGTGGATATCGATGAGATCGATGATATATGCAAATGAATGAGCGGAATGCAGGCTGCTCTATTAATTAGAAGGGAGAAGCAACGTTTAAGGGGGGGTAAGGCGGTGAACTTTAGGGAGTTGCCGTCCAACTTGGCTACGAGGCTCATACCGCCGCTACCACGTTATCCCCCGAGATCTTACGTTTACGGGGTGAGTATCATGATAAAGTATCTAAAAAAAATGCAAAAAAAAAACCACCGAATGAAAGAAATGCACCAAACAAAAGTAAAGCAAGATAACCGAAACACCAGCCAAGCATCGTACCCGTAGCGCGGCGCCTCCGTCGCGAAGACACCTGCAGTTATAGAACAGTACTAGAACGATTCCTCTAGAAGACATTTTGAGCATTGTTCGTACACAGAGTAACGGGTATTCCCTTCGTTAATAGAAGCGGCGATGGGAAAATTAGCCTCCGCGACGAAAGTGCGGCCAATTTACTTTAAACAAATTAATCAAATAATGAAAAAAAAAACTTGAAGTCAATTCAGTATAAAAAAATTAAGGTCCATTTATTTGAGAGACATTAATCAATAAATTGCACTACACACATCGGTGGTGTATTTATCTACGATTCGCGACAAGCCCGTGGATTTGATTTTTGTTGGTGAGTCTATGCTAGCTGGAAGCAAATTAATTCCAGTTTTTGTTTCCGACCGAGCAGGAAGCAGCGAGTTTCACACCGACTTGAAGATTCACACTACGGGGGCTAAATTTCTCATAATCGTAGACATGTACACCAGACTCCTCTAGAAGTTCTTAAACCTCTATTCCGTACGCAAAGACGTCCGCAGCATAGACCAAAAGAAAGTTGACTAGAAAGTATTCCCAATTTAGTTAATCAGTATAACTAGAGTAATCCTAGTCAGGTAGAAAGATTTAAGCGCGAAGAAATTCCTGTTGACATTGGTCCATTCAATACATCCTCATTAAGGCAGCGTGAGACCTTATTTCACCTTCCGACTTGGACTCAGTCGGTACCAAAAATTGAAATAGCTTTTTCATCAACCAGAAACACTTCTTTGTGTTAAAGCACACCACTAATGTCGATTCAAAATAATAAAAAATAGAAAAAAATGTATTGAAACTTTGTCACCGACCGAGTCAGTTGTAATTCACCTTCATTTTTATTCTAGAAAAGTTCAGAAATAATTTCCCCTAGAATAAAAAGGCTCCTCGATGGCTTCGTTTATAGTGTTCTCCACTTAGGAGATAAAAGTAAATAGAGAAAACTCTCACACGACAGTCCTCTCGATTCATCCGCTTTGTTGTTTCTTTTCATGGATCGGGCGGTTAAATCTGTGGACAAAATTGTTGCAGTGCGGAGGCCAGGGACCGGGGAAAGCGGCGTGGCAAGGATGCGCCAGACCCTCACCGCTTCCTCTGTCTCCGGCGTCGCCTCAAGGCTCGCGCGGCGAAGGATACAAGACAAAGCAGTGCGAGGCTCATCGACGATGGATGAAGAGAAACAGGGTAAAACACAACAAAGCTACTATCATACAATGCAATAAAGTATGTACTTTACCAATCTTTAGTTATTAACGTATATGTTAAAAACACTTCACTTTGTAATTTACACTTCAAGTACAGAGTGAATCGCAAACGACTTTTATTTTGTTACTATAGCTAATTTCCTGTTTAAATTTGGGTGTTGAATTCGTGTCAAGCGCGAGAACGTACATAAAAATATGTATTTCAAAACATTTTTTGGAGCCTCTAGATTTTTATGGAAAACATTGCATGTACCGTTCTTACCGACTTGATGAAAAATGTTTTTTATGACGTTACAATGAGTCCGAAAATCGGTTCAGTAAATCTGTCGAAAGGATCATTTTGATTCCATCGGGAAGGAACAATATCCGCATTTGAAAATACCAGTAATCGAAGAAAAAATGTTTCGCAGTGATATTCAATGTACTTTTTACGACTGATCACCAATCCATCACTTTTATCCAATCTATTTTAATATTTTATCCGAAATGCTGTCCTACAAGCAAAAAAGATATTCTCCTTACCGACTGAGCCCGAGAAAGATAAATAGAATTTTACAATCAATTTTTTTCATAACTCTTTTCAAGAGATCTATCTAGTGAAAAAGGATTAGCTAATGATTGGCGAGGACCCGAAAATCTTCCATCTCAAATAAATAAATAGCAGTTGTCATTCAACGTTATAATATGGATCTAACCCTTATATGATATGTAACATATTTTCAGCGTTTGTTATTGCACCATAAGTTGCAATAACGGCACTGCACCCGATAAGATTTCACATGCTCCTGAGGCGATGTGGTATGACTCGGTCGGTAAAAAAATAAAACCCCAACCAAAATTTCTCTATCCCGGTTGATCTGTCGAATAAAGTCCTTGAGCAATGTCTTTTGCCCGACAGTTCTGCAGAGCGACATCCTCGTTTTTCATATGCCAGCTCGACTATGACAGAGAAATTCGGATTACAGTTTTTGTTAGCGACTAAGAATCGTTTTGTCAGACGAACGAGTGTACCTTGCTACTCGTTAATGCCTGGACGATCTGTGATAGATTAAGAGCGCTATAGGATTAACATCGCAATACGTGCATTGTTAACGCCATTGGTTAATACTCAGTCGGTAACAAATGCTTCTCAATAGGCAACAATTGTTCCATCGCTCAATTTGGCGCTAAACAAAACTTCACTGTCCAGTTTACCCAAAATATTGCCCACTTAACACAGAAATATTTTCGAAAGGTTTCAATATTGCTTTCTTATAGACAAAGCTTTATTTTCGTTAAAAAAACATCTTTTGAGATTTCAATGTCAGAGTACTTAAAATAGTCTGCAACTTTGAGAACTGTGATTTTTCGCTGGCGTCCGGTTGGATGTGTGTGAGAGACTCGCATCTTCTAAAACGACTGTAACTTTGAAACGGTTTCCTATAGCCAGGTCAAATTTGGTAGACAAGTAGAGTGGTCATGTCGCTTCTTTCCGTACAATTCTCAAGACTGTTGAGGGTCGTTTACAGATTTTACACGACTTTGATTTTTTTGAAAATTTTCTATACAATAGTTATCTTGAACAAATTTTGATTTATCTTTCTATCACCAAGCTTCAGAAATATTTCAGATGTGTCGAAACACACGTTTCAGAAATATTTAAGAAACGTTTGGTTTTCGAATAATCATAGAACATTTTGATATATTATTTTTATTTGATTGAGAAATATTTCCTAATATCTGAATTATTGAAAATATTTCGTGTTGTACCGGTCGAATACAGTGCTAGACGGTTATCGACCGAGTGCGTTAGACATGACCTTAAGTATCTCCGATAGCTTGCGATTCGAATAAGTGAAGTATCATTGAAATTTACAGATACGAGACGCAAGTTACTGTTACGGGAGCAGCGGAGAGGAGGACGATTACGACGATTATGAGGACGGCATAGTCGGTCCGGGCAGCACTCACGGAGGTCATTCCTTGGCGCATCGACGAGCCGGCGAGGTGAACGCAGCGGTGAACACGGTGCTTTACGCTGGTCTGGGCACGACGGCCCTCGGTCTCGTCATATCGTTCGTCGGTACAGGCGAGAAGGGTTTCCTGAGTCCTGAACTGCGACTCGTCGGACCGTCCCTGCTGTGCGCCGGACTTCTTTGCTGCCTTCTCCGCGTGCTCCTGTGTCTATGCCTGTGCCGTTGCTGCGGCGAATGTCGTTGGCGACCCTGCAGAATGGTCACCGTCGCGAAGGACGCGAAGAAATCGGCCGGCCGGGACAAGAGCCACGGCGGTAAAGCCGAAACGATCGCTGCCTCGTCGTCCTCTGCCGAGCCGTCTCACGGCAACAAGCGCGGCCTGACCGCTACGCTCTTGCCGATTCATCCACCGTCGACGTCTCAGCGACAACAGCCCCCGGTGCCTTCTTCTTCTTCGTGCTCGACCGCCAAGTTGCACAAGGGTCACGAACTTCTTCTATCGCCGGCTCAGTTGCCAGAATAAATAAAAAAAAGAATTAATAACAAATTGTAGATTATTGAAAAAAAATACAAGAGACAGACATAACCGAAAATTTGGAGAAATTTTCCGGTCAACGTTTTTCCGCGCGGCTGAGTAATAGCCCCCGAAATCGGAAACTACGTTCAGTGATATCGGAAGAAAAACACCGAACACAGGAAAATCGCTGATGGAATTTTTTCTACGGATTATTCTGCGACAAACGAAAAATGAGAATAAATATGAAAAGACACAGACACACGCATGGTTCGAATAACGAGGCGCTGATTAACCGATAATTAGATAACAAAGTCATTACTATAATTGATTATTTACAACAAAAAAAAAATTAAAAACAAAAATAACATCATGTACTGCCGGTTCTGTCCAGTAGCGTGCGGCTTAGCAGCTCGAACGAGTTTAATAAGAATAAAGTAAGGATTATTGAGAGAAAGATGATTAACGATGTTGGACGCACTAAAGAACAGCCTAGAATTATATTAAATTAAATATAATATATATATAGTTAAAAAAAACGACGTGATAGCGATTCACGATGATATTTAATTAATAAAGTGAATAATTTTTGTTTTTTCGTAAATGAGAGCCAATTGTTTTGGGTTCTGTTTTATTTAATATATACTATAAAAATATATATACATACATTTTTCCATATATCAAATATATGTATATATATAATTTTTCGACCAATCATCGAGTTCTTAGTTTAAAAGAATTTTTTTTTATCTTAAAAAAATGTACTACAATCCCCGACCGACTAGAGGCAGCCACGCTCCGACCCCAGAAATAACAACGAAATTGTATACTCAATCACGTTGCATATATTCTCGTATATTCATATTTCATATTTTTATTTCTTAATCGCTAGTTAAATCAGAACGAAAGAAAAAAAATTATGATCAATGTATCCTAAGTTCATCCGCGCCGTCGGTGAAAGTTTTTCGTCAAAGATTCCTGGAACGGAGACGAGTCCTTCGTCATTCTTCCGGCGAGACCGATTCATCGTATCCTATCGCAGACGACTCCATTGAGTCTTCCGTCCGATCACCGTCCGTCGACGCGTCGTCGCCGTTGAACGTCGATCAGGACAGCTGAAACTGTATCTGGTCGGACGAGTAACTGTAGATTACCGGTGTGTCCGAAGTGGTTGCGTTCGACGCCGTTATAGCAAAAAGTTGTTCCTCATAGATCGTGTTCTGATGCTCGCCCTTCGAGTTGCCCGTCGGTGTCGTACCCGGCGGATTGTCGCCCTTCGTCGCTTCGCGATACTTCTGCAGGTAGAGTTTCAGTGGTTCGACGTAATTATCGAAACCCAGCGTCGTCATCGCGAACAGTATATCCTCGCCGTTTATCGTCTTGCGCTTCTCCATGTGACATCGGTCGCTCGCCTCCGACGTTATGAACGAAATGAACTCGGAGACACACTCCTGAACGCACTCCCGGGCGTCCTTGGCGACCTTTCCTCCTTCGGGGATCGCTCGTTTCATTATTTTTGTGACGTTGGCGATTGGCAGGAAACGTTCCTGCTCGCGCAGAGGACCCGCTCCGCCGCTACTGCCTCCGCCATGCAGAGGGTCATTTCCACCGTGATTCGAGTCGTCCGTATTCTCAAGGTCATCTGCAAATTGAACATTTTTTAATTATCTGGTGTCCTGTTATTATTATTCTGGAATCGATTTGTTTCGATTTCCTCCACGTTCCAGAGAAAAACTTTCTTTGTAACATAACTTCTGGATTTCAAAATTTCAAGCGTAAGTGACGTCATACGGGAATAGCATCACTCCTCAATCGAAAATACCTGACAAAAAAAACATGTTCTCTGTGACAAAACTTTCAGTTTGAAAATATTGAGTTTTCAACCGGAAGTGACGCCGCGCAAAAAATGTGAATAAATTGTTCATCGGTTTTCAACCGAAAGTGCGGTTGAACTAACATTCTTTAACCGAGAAGTGAAATGGGTGTTCGTATAAAACATGTCGCCAATTACGTTTATCGACTGTGATAGTTCACATTTATATTTCAGATGTTACGGCCGATGTTCTAATTTTCTGTGTATTCGGCACAAATATGCTTTTCAATGAGAATTTCTGTCGATCCGTCGGTAAAACGGACATATACGTTCATCGGAACCTGTTTTACCAACGTGGCACCATCAAGATTGAACGTTGCAAAACTTGTTTGTCGGGAGACGCGAAGGACTAAATAAATTCTATTTATTTTTTTTAAAGGAAACGCTGACACGAAAATGTACGCATTACTTTCGAACGATCACAGTAAAATGTAAAGAACATTGTACTTTGACAATCGACGAACGTAACTGTCGTAGCAAAGCCGTTGCTGCCGGAATAACCATGCATTCGATTGTTCCGAAACGTCGGAATTAATAAAGTGCTCATTTAAACGTTCGAATATTCTGACCGAAAATAAATAGAGTTCTGTCGGCAGCATTCGTGAGATTGTTTTTTGTGACGCTAATGTATAAAAGCTCTTGCGGGAATATAAGGATTTTTGCGTACCTTCCAAATCGTCGGACTGAACGCCGATGTACCCAGCTGAGACGCCGCTGCCTGAGAGGAAACCCGACGTGCCTAATGGAACGACGTCGTCGCCGCTGTCGCCGCTGTTGTCCATTTGTTGCTGCCGTTTTGCAAAACAGCTCGACTTAACCTCGAAAACCTTTAGCTAGAGACGCACACAAATGTTGATCTGTGTACGAGCCGTACGATGTTGTTCTCCGTTGTTCCACCGAAACACGAAGTTAGCTGCGCACACGTAAAAATTCAAGATTACCGTCATTTTTATATGTCGGTTACATGACCGATGTTAAATTTCCCATAAGTCAATCAAGGTGCTTGCCAATTACCAATCGGTACTTCATATCGAGTTTCTACAAAGAAATCAATAAAACTAAAACGGCAATTTCCTTCGTTTCTCACCTATTTGAGATCGTTATTTTTTTTATTTCGAGCTTGTCCACGAGCGGCCATTTTAGAGTCCGGCGAAGATGTCGCTGGTATCGCTTTCGGACATGGGACAGAAAATAAAGATAAAAGTCGAGAAAAGAAAGTGAGTTCTGCCAAATTCTTTCTCCGTCGAGAGAGGGAGGGGGAGAGAGAGAGAGAGAGAGAGAGAGAGAGAGAGAGAGAGAGAGAGAGAGAGAGAGAGAGAGAGAGAGAGAGATTTATCTCGCCACAATAGTTTGCTGTTGTTGTTATTATTATTTTTTTTCATCACCCGTAAACAGTCTATCGAGTTGTTAGGCACCTGTTCCGGCGAATATATATAGATTCGCGGGTGGTGCGTGAGTGCAGTCACTTTCGTCGTGATATCCGACTAATGTCAGCGTCGAGCACGGATGATAAGGCGATGACACCGAGCTCGAGCATAGCGAGCGACGTCAATCGGGTTTTGAGGTTAAATGGCGCCAAGGACAACAACTCGCGATATTTCGGCTTTCCGTGGAAACATCACAAAGGCGATGACAAGGGCAACGCGAAAAACGAAAGCGAAAAAGATGTCGAGAATGAACATTTTTCGAACGCCAATATTCCGAATGGTTTCTTGAAAAATATTAAAAAATGCTTACGGATAAAGAACATCGGACTGTGCAAGGCCAAACAAAAGGTGAGTCACTTGTCGAATTTCTCTTCCCTTACTCAGTCAAATAAAATGTTAACTGAAAAGTTCATTGATCAATTTTGGCTTCGTTGTTCAGGAAGCTAGGTGGGGAATCATAGTCAATGATACTTTGCACCTCTTTTTATAACGTAAGGACATTCGTACGTCCCAAAAAATTGATTGTCATTGTAATTCACTGTAACATTTAATGCAGGGAATGGCTAACTGAAATTTCGTAATTTCTCTGATACAATTTTTTATCCATTTCTTGGCACTGTTTTGTTTTGGCTTACTTTTAGCGTGATATGTGATTCCGAAACTCTCGTTGAACATCACGTTCAGAAATGTCAAGATTCTGTGAAGTTCATTGATTTTATGTTTGATACCCTCATATTTTCTCTAATTAGACTGTCGGCACTGCCCTTCCCCAAATATTTATGTAAAAATCACATTTCTTGATGTCTTGGACTATTTTAAGTATTATAATATCAAAATGTCAACATTTTCTGTTTTAATGAAAAAGTAGCTTCGTCCACGAGGAAAAAAAATACCCAAAGATTGTAGGTAACTCATCACACTTTATTAATACATCTTTTACTGACAAAGTGAAATAAAACGCTAAGTCGACGCAAATGATTCTGGGACATAACAAAAGTTTATTGCGAAACAATATACAGCTCACTTAACACATTGATTTTCTTCAAACACGAAAAATATTTTTTACTGATAATAATGATAACAATAATATTAACATTGATGTTGACCGTTTATTAATACATTGTTTATTTCATAGAAATAAAGAAAATAGTACATTTCAATTTTTAACCCATCGAGCATTACTGCCATATATGTAAGTTCTTTTTGCTTCAAAGCATATATGTATTAAATTTAATGAATAATACATACAGTAAAATTATTAACAATAAATATAAATATGCAATAAGATTAAGTCTTAAAATATGAAGGAACTATTTTAAAATAATTTAAAAAATGAACAGATATTTTTCTAATAATAATGTAATAACGGTATTATTATTATTGTTGTTATTATTCCTGATAGACAAATGTGATAATGTGAGTAATATTCTATGACTCATAAAATGTTATTCGTGAGCATTTTTTCCACCATCAACACATTTTTCAAGATAAGCGCCTTTAATTATCTTATCGATATACGATCACCTTTTTTCTTTGTTTATTCAGATTAAAGCGGTAGATTTACAGCGTCCAAGTGAGGAGGTCGCCGCTCGAGGCTCGACACTTGACGACGGATCTCTCTCGTTCGCGACTTATCGCAATCCGGTCGATCGTAACTCGCGCGTTGTTTCCGCGAAGTCGGACGTATCGTCGAGCAACAACGAGCTCGATCGAGTTTCTGGCACTCGAGAGGCGGATGCTTGCTGGGAGAGTTATCTGGCTTCGGGCTACGAGGAACGAAAAAGCCCGTCGAGGGACGGCGAGACCAGGCGAGAGCTCAGACTTGATCGATCAGAGAAAAATGACCTTACCGACGATAGGGAAGCGAGGGAGGATGAGGCGATAGTCGTCAGAGCCGGTAACATTGCAGAACCGCAGTCGACCCGGGCCAGGGAATCCGTCGACGCTGCGGACAGTATTGACGCCCAGCTCAGCAATGATTGCAAGGCGAAAGTCAATCTATCAGAAGAATTGCTCAAGCTCAGCAAGTACGGATGGTACTGGGGGCCCATCTCGGGCGACGAGGCCGATTCTAAACTTGTGTCCGAGCCAGACGGTGCTTTTTTGGTTCGGGACTCATCAGACGATAGGTATTTTTTTTATACGGACTCGATCGGTAACGTGAACTGTGATCATTTTTCAAGCACTACGGACACGATATTTTGAATTCATTGCCAAATATCTGAGATAGACGATGTTCGACGTGCCAGGTACGCGCTTGTTACTTTAAGTAAGTAGTTGAAGTACAAAGGTGCGTTTGCTTTCCAATTCCAACCTGCGAAAGTTTATTTTTTTCATCGCGTATATAAATTCCCGTCGGTACAGGAAGGTACAGCTTTCGTTACCGATAGAACCCGAGTAGGCCGGGAGATTTCGCATCGCCTTGAGTCGAACAATTCAAGTGTATTTTTTCTTTTCGCATTCGATGGAAGTTTTCCCATGATAAAACAGGCGACTGTAATTAGAAGTTGTTATGTATTTTTTAAAATTGATATTTCAGGTATTTATTGACGCTGAGCTTCAAGTCGTCGGGTCGTCTCCTTCACGCCCGAATGGAGCACAGCGGTGGCCTGTTTTCCCTTTGCAATCACGGCGACAACGAGGGTTTCACGTCCGTGGCTGCCTTGATCGATCACTCGATGAATTCGAGCCAATCCGCCGTGTTCTGCTATTCGAGGCCGAGGCATCCGGGCTATCCGTCGTTTCCCGTGCGACTTACTAAACCCGTTAGTCGTTTCACTCAGGTACGAAGCTTGCAATATCTGTGTCGTTTCGTCATACGACAAAATACGAGACTCGACAACATTCACAAGTTGCCTTTGCCAAAAACTATTAGAGGATATATCGAGGAAGCTCATTACTGATTCTTTGCTTAACAGTAATGAAAATACTGTGAAACTGTTATTCTCCTATCAAAGGGGCGATTTACAGCTGGGCTTTATAACACTCAATCGTCTCTTAAATTGTTACGAAACAGACAAAAAACTGTTTCAAACGGCGAAAGATTGATCCAGTATATATAGATGATGTATATTATATATTATGTAACACAAAGTGCGATATTGAGAGAATCGTTGACTATAGTTTTTCTCTTCGTTTATAGCGCGTCAATAATTAAATCGTGAGAGAGAAACTTTATATATTCTTTGTACAAAAATATTATATGAATAATGGTTAACGTATACACTGGTAGGGATCGTATGAAAAAGAAAATCGTTTTGTAAAATATTAAAGAAAGAAACATTTTTAATTGATGTGGGATTTTTTTTGAGAGAGTACCGTATTTTGTCTTTTTTGACGGGACTCCATTTAGAAATTTTCCTCAAAATTGTCACTGCTCACGCTATGTGGATATTGAAATGCTCAAATTTTTCTTAATACGACTTCTTTAAACAGAAATATTTATTGTATCACGTACCAGCGGCCGATGAAAAGGTTTTTGCAATGCATTTCTGGCTGTTTGATTCGAGACAATAAAAAAAACGAGAGTAGCTTGAGATTATATTTTATAGTCGAGAAATAATTATGTAATACACGCACACACACACATACACACAAATTGTTGATGAAATCATAAATATATAGTAAAACATAAATAAAAAATTACGTGTTTGCCATATGAGTGACTATTTTTTGGTATCTAAACAATAAAACGTATAAAAGATCATCTTTTATGCTCTACGATTATTAAATTTATTTATTAAAATCCTCACCTTCGAGGATTGAACTATATAATGTTTTTCTTTTTGCGTTATACATAATTACTATGGCGAGAATACTTTTACTTATTTTTTATCTTCGGTGTCTGAATTTTATTTTACCTATTCCAGTTGAGCCCAAGTATATTCCGTGCCTGAGGAGTAAAAAAAAAAGATTCATTTTTCGAGATCGAATGATTTATTTTTAGTCGTTCGTCGCTCACCGTTGTGAATGCTGCACTGGCAGCCTCGGTTGCTCGACTGAGGGCTTGATCCGGTGGCGGTAAGTCAGATGTCACCGATACGACTCTATGAATTTGAATAGCGTCATCGATTCTTCTTTCCATAAATTCCCACGTTCTCTTGTGATCCTCGCTCTTGTCCTGCAGAAGGTAGAGCTCTGTTGTTTTGTAAATTCCCGCCAAAACTACTCTCCTCGTATACCAGTTGAACTGCAAGCATTTTTTTGGCTATATAACTACTTGCCTCGTAACTTCAAATTGAAACAAATTGTCATCCTATTTAGAAAAGTGCATATACGACGAAATCCTTTTAATTTTTCGACTCCGTCGGTAACGAAAGCTATAATCAATTTCGTTTTAAGGGTGCCAAACTTTTCTGTGGGAAACGCAGTAATCTGCAACCGCTCGTCAGGCAGATGAAGCGAAAGTGAACTGCAACGTTCTTGATACGTCTTACAACTGCGACTCATCGGTACTGGTCAGATGGAAGGAAGAATTTGATATTCGTAAAGATAATCGAATGTACATAATTGTCACCAAAAAACATCAAAGATTCAAAATGAAAACAATTCCGCAGAGGGCCAACACTCATGGAAAAGGTATAAAATACGAGATTTACAATTTCACATTGTTCTTCCATTTGACTGTATCAACGATTTTTATCGATATCGGCAACTGCCCAACTGTTCTAAAGAATTGCAGTTTTCGTTACCGACCAAGTTAGTTACGTATCGGATAAAGAAGAAATCCTACGTCGACGGATCTGTCGCCAGAGTAGTAACAAATATCGTCAACGAGCGTGAGAAGATTGGCCAGCGATGTGGGAACATTCGGTGGTAGAGTCATGAGACCGATCGCCTGGGGCCACGTGGACTTGTAAGGAATCACCATCCTCAGTCTCTTCTCTAGAGCGTCACGTACTTGAGCCTCCGGAGACTTCTTTACAGTCGACGGATCAGCCTCGATTGCCAACGCTTCAGCTTTCAGAATCTTGTTCAACTCGGCGTTACAACTCGCATAGAAATGTTGAACCAATTCGGCACCGCCGCGTGGAAACATTCCGTGAATTATTCCTGGATAGCCAACCGATTCGGCGCCTTTGGAACAGATTCATTTTTTAATATTATTTAATTTTTGCAATATTAGATAATATTAATACTTCTTAATTGAAAAATGATTGTTATTGTTTAGGTAATTTAATGCATTACAATTTTTTTTCAATTTACCGGCACTTATCGCTTGTTGACTCCACCCATATTCGTTGACAAAGTTCAACGAAGCGCTGAGTATCTTCGTTTTAATGCTCTTCTCGTACTCCTCATCGTTCTCGTTGGAGGATGCTTTGTCATTAGTTTTTCCTTCATTTTCTTGGTGCCCATGACTAGATTGCAACGCTCTGGAGGTCCATAAATGTCTGACACCTAGGAAATAAAAAATTCACGTGACTATGCAATATGTAATTCGCAACCGAGGTTTATATCGTCGCAGAAAATTCTTCGATGATTTTTCATCGGGCTAGGATCGATGTAGAAAAAATTGCCAATTTTGAAAGAAATAATTATATTTTCCCAGTTTTACATCCGCAGAAACTTGTTTTAGTTTTTTTTTTATTTATTATTTAGGAGTCTTCGTTAATCTTCGATGAGCCGATCGACGGCACTCGACCGATTTGTTTCGATGCATTCGTTAACTCTAATAACGATGCTCTCCATAATATCGAGAGTGTTTAGTGCCTGGTGACAAAATTTTATCTTCTCCGAAGACGGCATCATCGTAAGATCTTGTCCTCCGACGGTAACGCTTACTGCGCCGCTATGGTCCGGTTCTTCCTTATTACCGGTCTTCTCGTGTTCCTCAAGGTCTTTGACTTTTATCTTCCAATGGGCCCTCGAAAGATCGATACCTTCCCTTAATGGTTTCAGATAATTTTTCTCCAATCCGTCGATCATCCTCCATATTCCCGTCGAGTCGACTCGGTCCCTTATCGTCAGGAATCTTAGAAGATTGAGCGCCGCGATGGTCTCGTCGGAGATTTCCACGAGATCGGTAGCGGTTCCGTTTGCCAGGCGGCAAATTCGCTTCAGCAAACGCTCTAGATTTCTCCCAAGGAAATATTCGCATCTTGGGACTTGTTCAAGACACTGAATTATCGACGATTTCGTGATGTCGGTAAGAAGACCGAGAAGCCCTGAGTGATTGGATGTTTCATAGAGACCGAGAACGGCGAGATAACGAGCTCGCATGTCGAAGCAATCGACGTATTTTCGGAAGACTCGAAGCGCTGATTTTCGATCGACATCTGAGTCGCAGTAGATCATCACTTGAGTTAGAGCTTCGAAGACGTTGCGGTAGATTGGTTGTTCGAGATATTCACGTCCCATCGAGTTGGTCTCGATTTTTTTTAATAAAGCTTCAACAATCATCAGACCCTTCGAGAGTAGTAGGTACTCAGGTTGGTGCAGTAAATGATTAGCAAGATAGAAGAGATCTCGTGTTAGGAATATCGGATTGTAAACCAGCGGAGTATTTCTTATCCCTTCTTCGCTGTTTAGCACGAAGTAGTAAAAATTTCCGTAAGCAAGATCCGAGGCTGTGCTTGGAAGCAGATCGTGTGCTACACTATAATTGTCAGTGTCATCTTCAGACATCCCCATTGATTTTTTTCTTCTTCCGAGGCTTCTCTCCTCAATGACACGAAGAAATGCAAAGTAATTGCCAGTCAGCTTCGATACCTGCATCAGCGAAGAAGCAAACAAGCACTTAGCTTTCGGAGATCTGTCACTGAGGAGACAAAAAGGACGTCCGAAAAGGAAGATATGTATTCCAAGCAAGTAACTCCTAGTTTTGGTGTCCTGCGTCTTTCCGAGTGCTGCATAATCAACAACAGGCTCAAGGAAGTTAAGAATAGAGCTGTAGTCGAGGAACAGTCTCTCATCTATTGGATCTTCATTGAATCCTGTGATTTCTTCTATTTCCGTACTACGTTCACATGCTTGAGGTTTTTTGTTTTCAGGTTGTGGCAGACGATCTATGTAATTTTTTATGCAGCGCACGCACCAGTCGATGACTCTGCTGGGACTGGTGCGCATTATGCTGTCCCGCAGAGGCTTTGAGATGGATGCAAACGTTACTTGGTCGTCTGTTGCCTTCAAGTCTTCGAGAAGCAACAGCAGCGTCTCTTTGGGATTGCATTTCTTTGCTATTTCCTGAAGAAGTTTTTCGCACGTGTCGAAGACCTTGGGTTCATTGAATCTGCAAACCTTGTTGAGACGAGCAGTTAGCAGCGGTACCAAATCCCAGAGACTTTGCTCTACGTTTCCATCTTCTTCGCCTGATGAAAAGTGCTTTGCAGCTTCTTCGGTCTCGTCGTTGTCCAATAGTTCTTTCAGTCTAACAATAAAGAGTTGAGACTTCAACTCTTTTTCTTCGGGCGTGCTCGACATTTTTAAGACGAGAATAAATTCAAAGGCGATAATTAAGAGTTGAGATGAAATTGTTTTGATGCTTTTTTTGTATTTTTTTTTGTCGACGAAAGACGATGTATTGTCAGACCGAACGTGTATCGCCCGGAGATATTGTAGTTCAGTCGGGTTGCACGCAATCGCGCAATAAACGAAGCTTCGTTGGTAATGGCGGGAGAATTTGTTTTTGAATTATGAAAAGTATAACTACGGAAATGAGTAACATTTTTTAAATTAAAATTGGAAGTATTGGTTTTTATATTTTTATTATATTCTCTTACCGCTCACCGAAAAACTTCTCCGCAGAAGGAGAAGAGTGGACGCGGCCATGATGGATGAAACTTGTTCGTGCCAGATGCGCATGCGCCGTGTTTGGTTGGTTTTGCCTTGCTAAATTGCCGCAGTTCATTGTTCTTAAAAGCGGTCAAGTGACCGAATATAATATGATTTTTTCAGACTCCACGATTGTCTTATGTAATTGATGTCATGTATTTTGTGTCTTACATAGCTCTACGATGTTAGAAAATTTCTGTGGACATTAGAGACAAATGTCCTTATCTTACGAATCGTAGCCACGATGACGGCCATATTGACGCTGCCGTGAAGCGCCTCGTTTCGTAACCTTTTCTTCTGACGTTTGACAACAATACGACAGTAAATACGATAAAATGACATACGATTATTTAACACTGTTGTGAAACAACAACTTAAAATCGACGAAGTGACAATGGGGGAGAGCGACGACGAGAATTTCGTGACATTCGGCAATGCCTTGGAGCCTCTCGATGAAGGTTAACAAAATTGTCAGCTAAGCGCAAATAAAATTATTTTACACCGATTTCCTTTCTCTGACTCGATAGTGAACTATTTTCTCAATGTAACTTATACCTATTTGTCTCATAGAATCCTCCGTTCTTAGAAAATATGAACCTGTAATCACGGGTTGATAGAAATTGGTTTGTCCGTTGTTTATCGTTTCTAACCTTGAAAGAAAATTCTGGTAATTTCGGCCACTTAATGACTAAAATAATTCGGCATAATTGATATTTTTCATTTAAAAACAAAACAATTTTTGTTACATCGACTCGTTGAAGCCAACTAAAACGTGATTAAATTTACATTTTCTGAGGTCATTTACCGTTTCTAACCTCAAAAAATAATAATCGTTTTTTCGGTGTGTATACAGAAAACCTGCCGAGAAAAAAGGCAGTCACGCTCGAAGATCAATATGCATTGGATCAACAGGGAAGGCGAAGATTTCATGGAGCGTTCACGGGTGGTTTCTCTGCTGGTTATTTTAACAGTGTTGGTACAAGGGACGGATGGAGGCCTCAACAGTTCAAATCGTCGAGAAGCAGCAAGGCTGAAGGGGTTTCTCAACGTCCTGAGGATTTCATGGATGAAGAGGACACTGGAGAGTTTGGCATAGCTCCTACGGCCATAAGAGCAAATAGCGACTTTACCGATCATAGCAGGAGGGGATCCAAACGAGAGAGGCAGAGGCAGGACAACGACGGACCGATTCCAGGTGTTCCGGTTCTCAAGGAACTGCTCAAGCCTGCAAAGTATAGTCCACACAAAGTTTTTTGATGGTATTCCCCTTTGTAATCAGTATGTAGTAAAACCTAAATATTAGAGCTCTTGAGTAAATATATATCAAAGGTTAAAACGGTTAAACACTTCAACTTACAATGTTTAAATTGCTTTAACGCGCTACAATCCTGCATGTGACGGTTACTTGTATCTTGCAGTCATATTTATTATACTTTTAAAGGTTTCAAAAGAGGAGATTGTGAAACCTGGCACTTTAATATAATGTAACAATAACAATAATAACAACAACAATAATAATAATAAAAATTATAATTCGACATTGAAAATTCATCATGGAGACAACATCGTCGTAATTTATTATTCAGAGCTCTAAATTACTTAGTATTTACTGTTTACTGTTTATAAGGTGAGGTCCGTCGAACGGAATAATTAACAACAACAAAAATGTTAATAAAATTCAATTTTTCTAGAGATACAGTAGGCGTGTCATTACTGAAGAAGATGGGCTGGCGTCCAGGTCAGGGCATCGGTCCTCGACTGACCAAGTGTGAGAAGACGAGGACGCGTCGTACCAACGAGAAGATGAAGATCTACGCTTGTTCTTTGCCTAATGCGCGAGAGAAGTCTGAGGAATCCGGTTCCTCGGGTTCCGAAGAGGAGAGCTCGCAGATACTCTTCGCGCCGGACGACTACGAGCCCTTTCTCTGCAATCCCAAGGACAATTACTTCGGCATTGGTTACAGCGGGCTGGACAGACGGCCGGTTTTGTCCGGTCACGTGAACCTCTTCGATACCCCGGCGTTCAAGGTTCAGGACAAGAGCAAGAAGCTTTCGATTCGCGGTCAGGCGTTCGGTGTGGGGGCCTTCGAGGCCGATGACGAGGACATTTATCAGCGCGACGACATGTCGCGCTACGACTTTGCCCTGGGCCCCAGTAAGGACAGCAAGGACAAGTCGCGATGGTCTAAGAACGCGCCCGAAACTTCAAGGAACAACTGTCTCGAGGGTTTTCAACCGGCGAAGGGCAAGAAGCTCGAGAGAAAGAAGATATTCGAGCCACCAGAGTTGCCGAAGGACTTCAAGCCTTTCCACGTGGTGAGAAAGAGCCGGTTTTATCCACCAATCGAGAACATCGTTCGAGCGTCCGACGATGGCAGGCGGAAAGGTCTTGGACGCCATGACTTGGACGCTCGATCGAGAGCAGTGATTCTGGGGGATTCCCCAGCACCGCAGACCGAGATATCGGCAGCCTCCGACCTGAAGGGATCCCAAGTAGCTAGCAACATAATTACGCGGACGCTCAATCTTCACGGTAAGGAACGAACAGAGGAGAGACGATTGCAGGAGGCGCAACACTCGAGCAACGCTGGGAGCGCTGCAACGTGGCTGGAAAAATTGAGTGCTCAGAGCTTTGTAAAAGGCGGCGTGGAGGGCAGTGAATCTGGAGGAGCGGGAAGTTTGAAAAAGTTGGAGGACTTCAGATCCGCTATCTCCGAGGAATCGAGCTCTCGTGAATGCTCTAAGCCCTTTGCGGCCGATTCTGAGAAGCAAAAGAGATTCGAACGATTCATCGAGCTCGATGAAAAAGGTGAGAAGGAGAAACTATCGGGCCTTCAGCCTCTCTCGATGACAGAGTGGGAGAGGGAACAAGAGCGGCAGGAATTCGAGCAGGCGGCACGATTGTTTGAGCGATCGAGCGGCCCGGAGGATTTGTCGAAGTGGGACTATTTGAAGAGATACGGCAATGAGTCAAATTCCATGGGCGATAAATTCGTGGGTACAGGAGCAGAGGAAGCAGCGCCCTCCGTCGCCAAAACGCAAGACGAACGGATGAGGGAGGCCGCAAAAATGAAGCTCTTCGGAAAACTGACGAGGCAGCGCGATCTGTGGCAACCGGCGAGTCTGGTCTGTAAGAGATTCAACATTCCCGAGCCACGTACCGGCTGCGCCAAACCCGAAAGTCAGGCGAAGAACAAGAGATTCTCAGTCTTCGATTCGCTGGAGTTCGGCGGAAGTTCCGAGCGTTTCCAACGCGCCACCGACACCGCACGAACGTTTAAAGAGCCTCACATAGCCTACAAACCATCGCAGAGATCAGTGGTTGACGAGAGATCGATGATCGTCGATAGTGCATCGAGAGTTATCGACACTTCCGATATCGACTCCTCGTCCAGCAGATCAATAGGGAAAATTCGAAGCTTCGAGGTCTCTTACGAGAAAGTTTTCGGTCGGGGGAATCCCCCGGTCTCGAAAAGCAGCGCCATGCGGGACGCGGACCAGATGAACGAGCGAGAAACGCGGGAAAATTCAAACTTTTCGGAAACGGCGAGTCCGGCGATAGCAGAGTCGAATTCCGCGGAGAAGAAGGATTTATTTAAGGCGATATTCCTGAGCAGCAGCGAGGATTCGGAATCGGAAAACGACGAAGACGATAGCGAGGCCGTAAAGTCCTTGCTGATCGGCAAAACACCCGGCGAGTTCAATCTGCAGAGAAACACTTCGCCTCCTCGCGGGATATTCGCGAAGCTCGATCTCGACAGTCTGACGAAACCAGGCAGAATTGAGGAACGACCGACAGATGATAATTCTAACCCGGCAGAAAAAGGGCCGGATAATAAAGTTGCGCATGTGAATACGGAGAACACCACTGTCGCCCTGCCGGAAGGCGAACTTCCCCCTGATATGTACGGTCCGGTTCTTCCGACGAGGTCGTCCAGAAACGAGGAGACGACGTCTTCGGTGGATCTGGCGACGCAAAGACCGATCTTTAGGAGCGTCGTCGTGCCGAAGATGGACGCGGGGGAGTCAGATAGATCGACGGGCAAGTGGGTGGAGAAAACCAAAGCGAAGAAATCGAAGAAGGAGAAGCATAAACACAAACACAAGGAGAAGGAACGTTCTAGGCGAAAACATAAATCAAAGAAGGATAAACGTTGATTACGTGTTGGTATGGTAATTTGTCATGTTTAACCATTGAATAAATAATGCAAATAATTAATTATGGTGATAATGTTATTTTTACTATAGATAAGTAACACCGCAGCTTTGTGGGCTCCAGCCGTCGTGGGGTTGTCTTCTGTGTCTCTTCTCGTCGTTGTCACCTTCCGTGCTGGAACAATTTTTTTGTAAAATTGTTCCGTGAGATCCTTGACTCTACTCGCGATATCGCACGTATAAACGTTACAGTCTTCGTTATTTAACGTTACGAGCTGAACTGGGGACGACCTTAAAACAAAAATAGTTACGCATCGCGCTTTACGCAACGGGATTATTTCGACGTAACCAACTATCGTACATCAACGAGTTTTCGAAACTATCGACGTATTTTAATTGAAAGGTTGGTGGAATAAAAGAATCGACAATATTGCTTTCTTTACAATAGAAACATTTATTTATAGAATCCGTCGTCAAGATACAACGAATTTTTGATTCTGTATACTTCGACCTACCTCTGTTAAGAGGGGCTGTGTTGTAGTCCGTGCAGGGTCTCGATCCCCGTTTCACTCTCCACTCCATGCATTCTCGAGGTCGGAGAGTTCGAGCCCCTCCACCTTACCAGGAAATAATTTTCCCAGCACGGACCACGAAATAAGTGCACACGAGACACAGACAGGTAGTTTTTCGGAGTATGGACGATGAAAAATTCGCGAAGAGGCCAAGTTTCGTGAAATTCTGTATAAAAGACCCTGTCCGACGATCTTTCTCTCGACATGCTTTCCCTCTCTTGTCTTTTACCATCGATTGTCTTGTCGCCCCACTCGAATTTTCGCCAATCCCTGTTTCGAGTGATGCAAATTTTACACGAGAAGCCGTACCGTATCGAGGAATGAAAAAAAAAATCCACTTTCCTATCTACCGCACAGTTCTCTTTTCAGTTTTATTCCTCGACCACGGTCAGTTACGGCGAAAACGCAGTCTATCATGTCACACCGTGTTCCGTATCAGTAGAACAGGCTTCCAGTTACGGATAAAAGGAAAACAACGAAATCAGTGAAGGAAGGCGAACAAAAAAATAGTAAAACGGGGACAGTAGTTAGAGTCAGCGAGTGGTCAGACGGGAAATTCCTCGAGTTCAATCGTTCCCGTGATCGAGTCCATGTAGATGTGAGATCCATCCGCAGTCACGAAAATGCTTACGACCTCTCGGGCTCTTCCCGAAGTTCTTTTTTTTCGCCCCAAGACGAAGAAATGGTTGCAGACAGGAAATGCAGGTCAGATCTCGGTTACTCGTTGCACAGAGTTAATGTCGAGGGCGCAGTTGCCGGTGGTATCCGGTGAATCGAGGAATTCCTCGGATGGCCTCATGCCAGCCGTTTTCATTTCGTCCCTCACTTTTTCGACCTGACAGAGAAACAATAAGTCATGTCGTCAAAACAGCCAGCTTCGAAAATCGCTAATCTACGACAAATTTCACCGATACTGTGGGCATCGAAAGTTTTATTACCGGAGATTCTTTCTTTCCACGGGACTTGCAAGATCGGTTTCGAACTTGTTCAAAGTAGTTCTAAAGGGGTTCACAGATTTCTCCTACTGAGCGAAATATAAACTCACCTGACGTAGAACCCTGAGTAAATTGAGACCGGCAACTTTTTTCAAGTCGACGACGTCCCACTTGCCGTTACGTAACAGTTCAGCAAAGAGTTCGGGATATCTTGAGACGTCCTCAAGGCCCCGGGGAGTTCTGCAAACGGTAGAAATAACGTCAAGTCGAGGTTTAATACATTTTATATTATTGAACTACTATTGGATTACTATTGCCATTGAACGGAGGATTATTTCATGAAAAACAGTTTGAAAATACTGCTTCATATCAGTTCAGGTCATGTGAAATCGACTTGTCGGCAATAAAAATTGCAATCAATTTTGGAGTCAAAATAAAAAAGATACATCGAATAACAAAGGATTTATCCTATCACCGTGGGGATAAACAAATGCTCGGATAAAGACGACTCTCCTCCAAACCTTCATTTTCGGTTGATACGGATAAACATCATTGGAGAATTCTAACATAAGAGGAAAACATTTTAACATAAGAGCATGAAACACCGTACAGAGATACAAAAACGAGCGGTAAGAGACTCACTTGTTGATACCGTCGAAGTCACCGCCGACTCCAATGTGCTCCACTCCAATTAGATTTCTAATGTGATAAATGTGCTCGGCTACGTCGGTTACGCTGGCTTCCGGTCCGCACTTGACGAAGTAATTGTAGAACGTTACCATCACCAGACCACCATTAGCAGCCTGAAAATGCATTAAAAAAACGCATTAAAAAAACTATTGTTACCATGCTCGTTGTCATTGCTGTAGTTCATAGTATTATAACTATAATTATTACTATAATCATTATTATTATTATTATTAAGTCTGCAATGTATAAACACCTCGTGGGATATTGACGTTTTAAGGGTATTTTGAATTTCAAGCACAAGGTATAGGTTAAGGGTTCCATAAAATCGAGGCTGTTTGATAGCAACTGAGTACCGTGACAGGAGCCGCGAAAGACAGGAAACATTTTTTCACGCTTCGATTGCACATTTTAGAGAACTATAAAGCCGATAGGGCGTCACCATTACCTCGGTTTTACGTACTAATGCGAGATTCCGGAGTATTATTACCGTGCTTTTTCTCGACTCAAGCGTACCATCTATTCATATTGCTGCGCTATTTTATTTATTTATTTATTTTTACTACGTTTCTAAAAAAAAACTGTCGCGAACGCTTCAATAGCTCGACAAGCTACGACTATTAAGAGTGATACGTGTTCACGATGATAATTCGCTTCATCACCCATCCTGGCGCTTCTGCAGCGAATTTCGGGCTTCCCCGCTTATTGCATATTTTTGCACATTGTTTTTCAGCCTCACCACTCCGTACCTTTTATCCCATTGCTCTAAACGTGCGAGATGTGATGAAAATTACTCGTATTGTAATTTTTCTTTGGACCTTTAAGCAAGCGACCGACGGTCTGATTACTCACTGCCGTTACTACTGGCGGCTACGGATGGCAAACATTTTACAATTTCACCGCCACATACGACGAACACGTCCGATTACGTCGACTGAGCCGGCGTCGAAATTCGCTACTTCAAATTCAAATGTAACGAATAATCACGTTACCGTCGAATCAGCCAAAAAAGAGTTTCAGTACAGCATAAAAATCTGAGGTCATTAATTTCATGTGATCATTGATATAAGAGATTGTAATTACGTGGAACTTAAAGCGCGAAGTGGCGCATTTATGCATGTCTGACTGTAACGGCACGTAACTACTTAGACCTCGTGTACGGCTTCGGTGCGGCTGCCCTAAACGAGTCGTTACTACTTGGAATCTGCATGAACTCGATTACGTTCTGTCTGACCGAACACTGGTTATTACTACTTCGATCAGTAGAGGCTTGGACTGAAGTCGGACAATCACAGGGATGGCGTTTCTCGTCGACGGTAACGGTATGGACAAATAGTTCACTATTGTTTTATTAATAGCGTTTATCGAACCTGAGTTCCCTCGTGGTAATGCGAACGGCGAATGACAATAAGCTTTGTCCATTAGTCTGATACCGGTCCAACAAGCTGGCTATAATAATCGTGTACAACGGGCACACACCAAGGTATCTCGTGGTATTGTATTGTCGATTGTATAATGTTCATGACTCGAGGAATAATATGGTCGGACGGGTTGCAAACCCCATTCGGACGCGAGGGGCTAGAATGGACCGATAACCTGAAATTATTATTTCGCGCCTCTGAACTCAAATTTTACATATGTTTCAAAAATATATATATATTCCCTATATTGTAATAGGAATCTACTGAAAGCAGATCGTGGGGAGTGGGGAAAGATGAACCATTCGTAGAAACAATTCATTACTTGCAGTTGCTATTTTAATGACTTTATCGACAAAGTATACATTCTTGAAATGTGAAAAACGATACATGGCACAATGCGCTCCGAACATTTTTTACGCTTCATGAAGTTATGGTACAGGTCCATCTTGCCGTTTGACTCAGCTAGGGTAGTGCACGAGTCTATTTCGCCCCACGTCCTAGAATCATCCTTCCGTTTTATACTACTCGATATGGCTACATGAATTAGGGTTTGTTCAGTCGTCTGTGCGAGTCAAAATGAAATGACTCTCCAAGATATTTTAATTTGTGGCCGACTGATTGATGGATAAGTCTAGAGTTATACGAATCGTGCCTCTTCGAAATTTATCGAATAAGGGTTAAAGGAATATGCGCATTGTACGCTGTTGAATTATACATTATTTGATTGCTTGCTGCCAGTGTTGCCAATCATAAGCTTAATTACAATCACAAAGGTCAATCTACTGTGACGCATTTGGGAGTGGTATAGAGAAGGTCGTTTCCGCGAACCACGTGTATGCTTGAGAAGAAAACGATTTTCCTATCGTTAGATCAATACATATAGCAATACAAAATATTGGAAAATTGTGGACTCGCCTTCAGGCTTTTTTGTTGAGTAAATTTTGTCTTTAAACAATTCTTGTAGCGTGCATACTTCCCCGCGATACGGGCAAGTAAAGCCCTGGTTGAGCAGTTCTTTTTTCCACGAACTCTCATTAGTTGAGGGCTACTCGCAGCTTCAACTAGAAAACTATTGACAGCACAAAATATTGGCAAAAAAGTCTGTTTTTAACGGAAAATAATATCACAGTTTTTTTTAAATTGGAAATCTGTGATTTGACACCGGATTGCGATCGAATTACATTTGCAGATTAATGTATCCCGATTAATATCGGATTCACTGGTATTGATATTGAACATATTCCGACAATAATTTGACAAATCAATCGCATTTAGGATATATAATGTAGGATTTAACAGTAGAATTGTTTCGAGGGGGGATTGTATCCGCCATTTCCTCTGCTATGTTCTGGACATTGTTTGGAAACCGCGTTTGCAGACGAGAGACCAGTGACGTGTCTGGGATTCCGTGTAGTTTATCTGAACGCAGGCCATGGTCAATAAACCGTCACGCGATTCAGAGTGTGCGACCTCGGCCACGCTCAGTTCCACGGACATGGTCGATCGTGTCTCCCAGTTGAATCTACACCGCAATTTCAGGCAACCAGGTGATTGTTCTCGCTTCCAGACTTTTACGATGGTTCATCATTGACCACCAGTCGGCGTAATTGAAACGTTTATACACTCAAAATTTATCGATCAAAATCAATTTTTTGTAAATCAGTCGATGTAAATCGACGCAGTGATCAATATTTTTTGGGGCTTTGCTATAAGGAATATTTTCAAATTCCAATAAGTACAGTGATGGGCTTTTATTTTTATTTCAAAATCATTTTTGAAAATTCGAACAAACAATAGATAGATTTCTAAAATATACCAAAAATATTAATGTTTATGTTAATATTAAAACAGTTAAAAATGTTAATATGGTCACTAATTTTAATTTATGATCGAAACAATATGCGGTAAATAAGAATAATTATTTTTTTTCCTTATAGAGGAAATTTTTAAATAACTTATTTTATTTTGTTTTTTTTTTAACGTCTTGGACATCCGCCCGTTGCAATCTCAACCTCCCAAGAGGGTTGCAGACAACAGACTAACGACGTTGTGCTGGTACAAAGCTGACTCCAAGAGGATCACAGAGAGCTAGTATTCGCGTCTGACCAAAGCCAGACTCAATCCACTTACTGCAGTGGCGCGCCAGGTACGCAACTACCGACCCACTACACCCTGTGTTTGTCCGACGAAGAAAGGATTAGAGCACCTTCGAAACCAAGTGCCCCTTGACTCGATAGTCGACGGTGTCGACTGTTTCAGCAAACTCTGTACAAACTCATGGTTCAGTTTGCTGTTAGGAAAGTCCGTACACTTGCCAAAACTTCGCAGAAGGGAAACACGCTCGCTGTCGCATCGACTGGAAGAACAACACGTATATATATTTTTTCAATCACAGAGCTTCCCTTTATTTTTCTAAAAATCAGATTGTTTTTAATTTTTAATTTTCGATTGGTGGATATTTTTTAATAAAAATAAAAATTATTCAATATTAGAATTGTTTTTATTTTCTTTATTTGAAATTGTGAAGGTATTACGTGAAAGGCATTACGAGGGATCCAGACCATAATATTACTATGGTTTCTTTTTCGAAGTCGTGCTCGTTCCATTCGAGCGTTTATCGCTCTCCTCGTTCCCTGCGCTCGATAGACAAGCCTGGCTTCGTTCTACAAGCTTCTCTTCCGTTTCATCCCTTTCTTTCCTCCTCCCTTTCCCATCAAAGACCGTACACTTTACAGAACTCAACGGCGTTAGCTAATTGCAAACAATCCGATTCAACAGCGGCTCATTGTCCGATCATTCAACATTTCCCTTTATCAGCTCTCCCGTTGTCCTTGTTTTCGTTCGATGCCTGGAAATCTGCACGGCTTTCACAATAGCATGCATTTCCACAGTCTTTACTGAATAAAATACTAACTTTTTTTTTTAAGCGCTGATAAGATTTCTGAAAATATGATTTTTGACGATTGATACGCCATGGAAGTGCATAGACTTCGACACTGGCGTTTATTTTGAGTTGACCGAATTAAAATTCTCGTAACCCGAGTGCGACAATGCCCCACTTTGATCTACTGTGACTTTCGAACAGTGTACAGCGAATCCAGTGCTGATTCAACCATATTTTTCTAGTTTCAAAACTAGTTTAGTGCGGTCTGTCCGGTTACGAGCGAATCATCTTATCTACTGACGCTACGTTAGGGAAGATGGAGCTTAAAGCTCGAGGCTTTCAGTGGTATCGGTGAGCTTTTGTTAGCGCTGCTTGGACGTAACGTGTTGCATTCTGGGGTGGTTCGGAGTGAGCTCCTTAAACGCTTCACCACCACCACTGTCGCCCCATCACGGTGGAGAAGCTTTAAACCCGTGGTATACCGTCTGACAATAGCGACGCTTTATCTACTGAACTTCATCGAGGTTTAATCCCTCGTAGAGACTTCACACTCGGTCGGGTCTATATCTCGGACGTGTTACCCGGTATTTATACTCTATACCGTTTCACTCGGATCACTCGTTTTATTACCGGGGTTTACTGTCTGGTATAATGTTTATATCCTAATCGACAGACATCCACGTAAAGTCGCGAATACCGCGATAACCTCTGACCGTATCATTGCCAAACGTCGATCGACGGCTAGCAAAACAATACGACAAGAACGTTGGCTCGAAGCTTTCCAATGTAAACAGCTATTTTTACTACCGATTTTACGCGTTTCCGAGTGGCCGCCGTACCTCGATACCAATCGATTATCGAATACCGGCTCTGTAAATTCCATCGGCGTAGCGTACAAATGGGAGCAAACTGAACATCTCGTGGTACTATTGCAAATAAGTCACTCTCAAAATAATATCCGTAGGGGATGTCGAAGTCACCTTTTCGTTATTTTGATTGGCCATTATTTTCCGATCGGTTTTTAGCGTCTGAGCAAAAAAGGGCATATCTACTTACTGCGTGTAATTAATTGTTTTTCCGAGCACGGTAGACTCAGACTACACCCGAGCACAAATTCACTACTCAGAATTGAATTTTTACGAATAATCGTCTTACCGACGAACCGTCCATAACAAGATTTTAATGCGGCATCAAAATTGAAGGTCGTATGTTCCGTCTGATTCGTCTATATAAGGGATTGTAACTACTTGAAATTTAAATAGAACGATACGGGGAGACTATTCGAATCTTTGCGTTAGAAACAACGATTTTCTACCGCCAATTTGACGCTATTCCGATTGGCTGTGGTGCCTCGATGTATATCGATTATTGAATACCGGCTCTGTAAATTGAACCTGCATAGCCTACAAATTAACGCAAAGCGAGCCTCCCATGGTGCCATCGCAAATAAGCCACTTTAAAAAAAATACCTGTACGAGATGTTGAAGCCACCTCTGCTTTATTCTAATTCTCTGTTATACTTCGCTATATATTGATTATTGAATGGATGATAATTCATTCTAATGAACTTTTGAACTAGCGCGTTGGCAATGTCACAATGAAAATAGCTGAAGCGTGATAAAAAAAATTATATCTCAAGGAGATGAAGACAAAAGGTCGTCGAGAGGGTAACCGGAGCTTGAGAGAGCGACGGTAATAATAATAATAGAGGTATGCTTAAGCTGGTAAAAAGCGTTCACGAGTCTGAGACAAGGGATGTTAATATCCCCGGAAGGAGAGTAGGTAGAAGCGAGCGAAGCGTAAGAGCAACGCAGCTGCGCATGGAGTGAAGCAGGATAAGGGCGTAGAAGTGCCACGATAGTTTAACCCCATAACGAAGTCGAGAAGGGGTTGATATTAAGGGGATGGGTATCGAGGGTTGGGAGTGGTTTTCTTAATGGAGTAGAAAACTCGGGAATGGAAAGGAATCGTCGGTGGTAATTGTTTCAGGCCATTGGAAGACTCGCCGACGAGCTGGATAATTATCTAGTCCTCCCCCTCCCCCTTCCGACCCTGTTCGTGCCACCGCGCTGTGGCTAGGGGCTAAAAGTGAGGGGCCGGTGGTGGAACCAGAATTGGAAAGGCGGTTTTAATTCATCCTGCGGGATTAGTTTGTGAAAAATTGGGGATTAGCTTCTCGTCGAGATAAATAAATTTATCGGCATGGAAAAACCCGTGAGGGAATGAGAAACCTCTCTGCCGCCACTTTAGTCAAGTTTGGACGGTAATGAAAACTGTAACGAATTTTTCCCGGTGAATTTTGTGCGATCCAATGATTGACGCTGGATGAAGATGGTTGAAAATGAAATGCAGTACAGTTTCACTTCGCCTTGATTAAAATGTACTTGATGAATGAATCAATGGGTCTCGATAAATCGAGTGGACTCACCAGCTGCTTGAGTATGTCATCAGGAACGTTCCTCGTGGAGTTGCAGATTGCGAAAGCCGACGAGTGCGAAAATATTAAGGGTGCTTTGCTGGCCCTAAGGGCGTCCCTCATCGTGGCTCTCGCTGTGTGACTCAAGTCTATGAGCATTCCCAGCCTGTTCATTTCGCGAACCACTGCTTTGCCGAAGCTCGAAAGTCCACCGCCTGAATTTTTATTAAAATATTTATTTATGTAGAAATGAAATGTAAATAACATTGATTGACGAGAAGTAATTAACGACATTGCTGGAATTTTTTTTTGCGTCCACCCGGAGGAAGCTTTGTTTTTACGAAAAAATTGTTTTTGAATTTTTTTTGAAAACGCGATTAGAATGTTGTTAATCATCGGAAGGTCACATTGAGAAAAATGTCTGGATAAATGTGTATGTCACGCCTGTAAAATTCTGGCGCTTACAACTCAACAGCGGTTTAATCAATCGGGTTGAAATCAAAGAAGTGAGAGTTTGAATTTTCATGCCGCTTTCTCGTAATGTTGATTAATTTTCAAAGCTTTTTCTACGAAAAAGCAAAAACAAAACATAAAATAGGCTTTCTTCTTCACAAAAGGATATTTGCAAATAAGGTAACATGATGGGTAAGCTGTATGAAAAATTCAATTTTCAATTTTTTTCAACTTGTTAACCTGTCTCATCGACGGAACTGAACAAATGTTCAGTTCCGATTTGTTAGCATCCTAGACATATGCGACAAATCATGCAGAATAATATTATTGGCACGAACGCTTTCAAAAGTGGGGTTCAGCAACTCCCTGAAGTGACAAAAATTTTCGATGCAAATGTCATTTATTTTTAAAAAACTCCAAAAATTAAAAATAGAATGAAAAATATTTTTTAAATGTCGACTAAATTTATGAAATTGTGAAAGTACCATCACCGTTGTCCTCCTGTTCTACCGACGAGCTTTTTGCCCATGGTGTGTTGCACGTATGCGTGAGCGTCAGATATCGTACACCCAATTGATATAAAGTCCTGAGAACGGCGAGACTGCTACCCAGGCTGTGACCACCCTCGACCCCGATGAGAGATGCTATTCTACCCCTTGAGTGAGCTTCTCGAATTTCTGAATAAATGGATAGACGAGAATCATCGTTTATAGCTATTCAAAATGCCGTGTAATAATAACAAGAAGAACAAAAAAAAAATACCTTTCTTTTCTTACTCACCTCTGGACGATGCAGCAAACTGCATGTGCTGTGGATACTTTTCTATAAGCCTCTTTATGAGGTCCACCTGCTCGAGAGTCAGCTGCACGGCGTTGAGATACTGAGATTCGCAGGGCACATATGCCACCCAAAACTGAAACCGAATAATAGTAATAATAATTGTAGTAGTTGTAAAGGACGTTGGTTGATCCGCCATACAAAAGGTAAAAAGTTTCTCGTCCGTAAGCTTCAACAATT
Organism: Listrodromus nycthemerus; assembly: GCA_963978505.1. Taxonomy (NCBI): domain Eukaryota; kingdom Metazoa; phylum Arthropoda; class Insecta; order Hymenoptera; family Ichneumonidae; genus Listrodromus; species Listrodromus nycthemerus. The sequence goes on from OZ021679.1 coordinate 8,481,958, forward strand.
TGTTTCTTATTACTTTTAAAGGTATTAAAAAAGATATGTAGAATAAAAAATAAAAGAATCCCGAATGCTTGTAAACAAAAAAAAAACTGTTCCTCAAATCTAAGACTCCTTTCAGTACTGCTCAATCGCTGCCACCGTTGCTGAAGTTAATTGAACATTATGTTGTTTTAGCTCCGATCCAGCTAATTACATTCGTTCATTTGCATTGGCATGGCTATGCCGTGTATGCCGTGTCCTTGCCGAAGGGTAAGAAACCGTGGAAAGAGAGCCACTTAGTGGGAGTAAAAGCGAGAAGGAATGAGCGAGACGGGCGGGAGCGTAGGAAATTCACTGGCCCGTTTAGACGAGCTTGTGCAATTACCCAACTACGTGGTCTAAGGGGATACGGTCATAGGTGGTGCAGTGCGGGAGCGTTGGGATCTTTGCTAGGTGGATCAGTATATATATTTACAAAGTGAGAGAAATGTTATGTCTGTAGATGGTGGCAATGCATTACAGAGACAAGTGCAACGCGCCGGAGACTGGTTTCTCCACGGGGGCCTGGCGTGCCGAGGGTTTGTTCGGATGAGAAAGTGAGAAAGTACCGAGGAGGTTGGATGCTCGAGTCTCTCGTCGAGAGAAATTCGAGTCCCACTGCGACGGAACGACGACGTAGATAGAAATTGTACGAAGAACGGAAGCAGAATTAGGAACAGAATTTGGTAAGCATGTTCGACGGCCACCGCAAGATCTTTTGTATCAATCGAACCACGAATTTCACAACACCGAGGAAAAAAAAAAACATGTTTACAGTACTGTCATAGTTACTACAATAATAACAATAATAACAATAATGACAATACCTGTAATAATAATAATATAATTTTTTAACGCTGAATCATTATTATTATTATTATTATTATTATTATAAAACATAGTCGAGTAGACAGAGGAATAAAAAAATTGAAAGAGAGAAAAGTGCATCGAGAATTGATCGATCGTGTTTACGTAGTGCAAGCTCCTTCAGTGGTTTAAGCTCAAGCTTACGATCACTCACAAGCATCCCTGTTCACCCACTCCTTTTACCCCGCCATCTCTCGCGACTCTCCATTCTTTCCCGTGTCTATTCTTTTCCTATCTGCACCCCCCCCCCTCCCCCTCCTTCGCCACCACTGCAGTTGTTCCACTTATTCTTTTATTTTTTTTTCTCTGCTCAACCTTCCCTCCACCGATCCTCCATCCATCGCCAGTATACAGTGTGTCCTTTTCCGTCTTTTTCGATCGACCCAACGACACCGTCGGGTGAGTATGCGAGCCTCTGGCATTGCGCGACGGGTGAATACCTCTCCTCCTCTACGCCTATTTCATCTACGTATTCCAAGCTCCTGGCATCGGGCAAAGTTTCATCCACCCTTGTGCGAGCTTGAAATATTTTTGGAGTAAACTCTCCTGCCTTTCCGCCCGGCTTCCATCTCCAGCTGTCGTGATTCACTATGGGCTTGTGTGTATGTTTCTATTTATTTTTTTGTGTTATCTGGAGATATCCGTCATCGAATAAATCTGCAGCTTTTCTCATTAGAGTTACGTGGATTTCGATTTTTATTTAAATTTTTCTTGCACTTCCTTTTTGCAACTCCGTTTTCGAATGGATAAATCCTAGGTCAAAGGGTTTATCACCCTCGGCGATAAGAGCTATTTGGATCGCGTCTGTAAAAAAAAAAAAAAAATTAACGATTTATTGAATAACCCTCGCTTTCAAAAAAATGTGTTCTATTTTTTTCTCTCGTAATAAACATTTGTTGAAAATAGAAATTTTTTTTTTTTCGTAATCATTACTATAAAAATCAATGTCTTTCGTAGTCATAACCGTGGGCAATTTTTCGATTTTATTTTTATCCTTTCAACGCTGTACCGTCCGCCCGACAGTAAATGCAGCGTGTTCGAAAAAAAACAAAGAGAGCAAAGGCGAAAAAACACGCGTGTCAGTGATGCGAAGGAGCGAAAGTTGATCGATTAAATTCTTAAACTCATCGGAATGCCTGGGGCACAATGGAGCTTGCGGGAGCTCGTGTAAGCCAGCGTCAACTTTTCTCACGGACCGCTACTCGCAGACGTTGCCCAAGTGGGGAATTTGGAGGGACGAGCGAGATGATTGGGAGGTGAGGATGCAGGAGGCAGAGGGCTGGGTTACCGATCGATATAATCTCTACCACCGGCGCGTTACCAGCGAGACACACACGGGGGGGGATAATGGAAACGCGTGGAATCATCCACTCCTCGGGGCAGCTACACAGCGACAAGTGGAAAGCTGCAAAAACGGCTGAAGCAGATGTCACCCCTCTTTCTTTCTTCATCTCTCCCTCCCTTTTTCTCTCTTTCCCTCCCACAGACTTTCTCCCTTCCTGTCTTCCTCTTTCCGTTCTCTTCCGGTCTCTTTGCCGTCTTCTTTCACCCCTTCGCAATCCATTCGGTCGGAAAAAATAACGCCTACACTCTACTGTCGTTTGCGTAATTGGTCACACATCGACTGGACTACTTTGACCGGAATCCATGTGCTTTCAGTGTGACCACGATCTCGCCGAGAAATTATATTTTCAAACCGTAAGTGACATAATTGCGACAAATATTCAGGCATCCAAACTTTCCTTTCCACATTCCATAGGTCTTAGTGAGTCGCAATAACCTGCTCATTATCAATAATGTCAATTTTGGTTTTTTTTTAACATTTAGCAACCACTTTTTAAATTTTTTACCTTGTCAGGTGATCATCGTTAATTAGCGTCTGCTTGTATCGACAACAATTACTGTACGAACAGTTGCACAAAAAATTAATAAAATGTTTGAACTCGATTGACTCGATAATATTGTTGATACCGTTTGTTAACTGATGGTGTAGAAGTTCGCTTGTTGTACATTAATATCTCGTGCTCCCAGCTGGCGGAAAGTTTCCGGTTAGAAAACTCGATCGTTCCTGGTCTGTTTTCCGTAGCGGGACTTCCCCTGAGCTGCCGGTTTGCCTAACTTATTCATTGATTTTCTTATGACCTCGAAGAATGCAACTCTCGTTTCTCAGAAACTGACCTGGCTCGCTATTAATGTCGCCATTAATACCTCCATGAGCCAAGTTCGAATCTCGAGAGACGGTGCGACAGAAACGAAGACCGAGTCACCGGAGTTTCTGCTCCGTTTATCCCTATGCGAGTCCAAGATTCAGGTGCAAGCTCCGTCGTATCACCGTTTCTTTGAGTTTGTCATTTATTCATTGGCTCGCTTACGGTATTGGCCGGCCCGGCACGGTGGAATACGAATCTCGGTCTCCTCTTCATTATTCATTTCTTGTTCGCCTCTCTTCATTCTTATTTTCACCAGCAAATGCCAAAAAAAAAATTGAAATTTATTCGATGCAGCTTTGGATAGCAGACGAACTTACCGCTGTAAATTTTCCGGACCGTGGATTCGCCACGCGACGAAGAAAATTCGGTAAGGATCCGATGGCAAAAACAAAGCCCTGTTCAGGATAAAAATTAGCGCAGGTGGTCCGTTTCGCTCCTTGTCCGCAAGCAATTATTTCAAGCCAATCAGAATAGAGGAACTTTGATGCTTTTGCATGAAAAAAATTCGGCGATCGATCTACTATCATTTTTTTCACCAAAATGAATTTATTTTGTATACGATGACAGTAAATTACGAGTTCGGGAAAAGTTATTTGGAATCAGGATACCGAAATTGTTTTTGTTTTCGTTTTGTTTTATTTTTGCGAAACAACAAATTAATTGTCACGAATGGCTCGGTGAGAAACGACTGTGGAGGGTTCCGGAGGCTCGACCCATGACGGGCATTATTAATCCTCGGAAAGCAATTAGTTTAAACTCCGTGCGAAGCTACCGTCGCATTTCTCTTCCTCGCTCGCCCGCTGTATTCTGGAGGTAGTGCAGGAGTATCGATGCGTTGATTACTCGATCGAAATGGCGGTCGAACCATTCCGAACCGGTCTTCTCCGAGTAACCGAACCTTCAATCTCGAGCTTTACTCATTGCTTCGGATCTTCCGGCGTAAAAAAAAAATTCGCGAAATAGAGCAATGATTTGTTTTTTCACAAATAAATTCAACAAATTGAAGTAACCAATACTTTTTCATATTCTGCAGGCCATATTTTTTCCACTGGCGGTGCAATCCGGAATGAAGCCGAGTGTACATATTTCATATTTGAACTTGGCTGGTCAGCAATACGAAGCTCCGCGGGATAAGCATGGGGCATCAAGAGGAGCAACGCGACCAGTGGTACGAGTCAACGTGCGGGCGAACCGGAAACCTCGGCCTCCCCCGGGGAAAGGGAATTGGTAAATCTCGCCGGAGTCTGGACAGGTTTATATGCTAACAGAAATGGAATTGCAAACGCTGAAGGCAGTATGTTCCAAGCCACGCATTACGACGTACAGTACGAAGTGCACAAAGCTTATAAAGAAATTGCTCGGAGCGTCGCTGGCCGCTGGCCGCTGGCCACTGACTACATTTTACACCACAGATACACGATAAAAAAAATTAATAAATTATCTCGCACTAGAAACGGGCTTCATTTTCATCGCGCTCTCCGCGAACGAAATAATTTAATTAATCATTTACATAATGTAAATATCAATTAAGGAAGCTAAAATGGCACAGAAAAATATGAGTCATGTAGTGGTGAGTGGGACAAACCGGAACAGTAAACTGTGCTCGATGTGGAACCTTTTTTGGGTTCCATAAAAAAAACAAAATTGATAAAAATTGTCCGTAGAAATTTTCCTCACGTGTATTTTCTTTCACCCAATGGGAGGTAAATAAAAATAAATGCTCGAATTGAGTGCGTGGTATTTTTTATATCAAAATTTTTTTCTCGAATGCAGGCAGCGCGTCGCTGCTTTTACCACTGGGTTGGATCGAGAAATAAGACTCCTTGATATGCGTTATGTATTTTATTCGTGCGAAAAAAAAAGACCGTAGGTGCAATTTCTGCAACGGCATCCCATGTTTAGCAAGTATCCTCTGTAGGTGATAGAATATCATATATTCTGCTTCGATTGATGATCAATGGAATAATTTTTTTGTGCTTTAGGGATTTTTCATTCTCCAAACAAAAATGTCGTTAGAGAAATAGCGAAATGATTTTATTTGTAGAATTGAATTCCAAAGTATAATAATTTTTAAGATTCACATACCGAGAAAAAATGCTTAGTCACAATCACAAAAGTTTGTTTGTTAAGTTCGTTTTGTTATAGCAGCACAATAAAAATTCTAAACATCTTTTTGTCCTCGCACGACGAAATTTTCAGAGACCAAATCTTAACACTAGTCGGCCTGGCTTTCTCTTCTTAATTTTCACCTACACATTTTTTTCTTCTGCGTGTCACGACATTCACTGGATGCGATGTGTAGAAATTTATGCTCACAGGAGACTAACCAATACCGAGATTCGGCCTACAATGGTAAGAGTGCGAGTAGAGAAGTATGTTCGAAGCTGCACCGGGATGACGTGAACGACAAGACGGATAAAAGAAGAATAAAAACCATAGGAAAATACAAGTCTGCATTGAAAACGTGTGTGAACATTCGTGGTACAGCCGGAAGGGGTTGAAGACGGGGTACATGGTAAATCGAATAAGGAGCATGAAAGTTGGCAGTCGCGACATACATGAAATTCTTGAAGATGGTGGCGACGTTGAAATGCTGGAACAGAGGATACGGTTCGGAAAACAGGCGAAAAAACGAATAAAGGAACGCCGATAGAGCCCTCAAGCGCCGAAGGAAGTAGTCGGTCAAGGCGAAGCTTACACTATGATGTGGAAATATTTTTCAGTTATTTCTTATTATTTTCTGAAAATATAAATTAAGAAAACAAAATCGATACCGTGAAAAATGTTCTTATTTTTATTATGTTATTGAACTTGAATAGTCGGTGGGAATAGGTGGAAATAACTGGGTTCTGGTTTTTATTCCTCATTTATGGACGAAGGAACGAGAATAATTAATTGTCACTTTATTTCTAAGCTATCGGGCTCATTCAATCTTCAAGAGTTGAAATATATCTCAGAGATCTGTAATGTCAGAACGAATATGTAATTATCTTTTAAGTGAGTAAAAAATGTTTTTTTTAATTCGATTTTTTTTGCTTAATTAAAATGTACGTGTGTTTCTATGTTAGTACGCACTGGTACCAAAAAGAAACATTTCACGAAAATGTGATCAATGTCCAGTGAATCCGTGATGTCTGACAATACAGGGATGTTTTCACTTCAGCTAATTTTGAGCTAGTAGATCATCCTCACTTGGGCCAGACACTTTCTATTTTATAACTGAAAATGTATATATGTTACATTTCTTCTCGTACCTGACCACCAACCATCCCTTGTCGGAGTCGCAATAGATCCGTCTGACTCCAGGCACTCTTGCTCCAAGGTGCGATCTGTCGTAGATCCTTGTCAAAGTCGAAAGCGGCGAGCTGATTGTGCACGAAGTTTCTGATGTTCCAAGGTACATCGTTGTGACCGTCTATAAGTGGTACCTCGGCGAGTACCTGACGAACAGTCTCCAGTCTCTCCCTCGTCGTTGTTATCGACGCTATCTCACCGTCCGCCGGACGTGGTCCTACCCTCCCTATCCAACTTCCGAGTGCAAGAAAGGTCACGGTCGCTGTCCAGACGCCATTGTGTCCACCACCCTGAAATCACAAAATCAAATATTTCAAATTCATGAAAACTTTTAAATATCAGCCTTAACCAGTCGACGGGCCTTGTGAATCCATTTGTTATTATTCGGCAAAAAAAATTAAATCACTCGCATATTGCAGGCAATTTTATTATCGGCAATGTTATGTCACAGATTTTTTGGTCTTTCACAGAACATGTGTTGGTTACACCAACATATTATAACTATTATATTACATTAATATTAGAACGAACGTATTATTACTGTCCGTTTCTGTTCCACGGCAGACCCTCTCGAGTTTTTACGTAATCAACGTCCTTTCCAATTCCCTCAAACAATTCCTACTCGCACTTCCCTGAACTACGTAACTCCCAGTATGTTTGCGGGCGACTTGGCTTCGCGTAGCTGAATTGTACTACAAGCGCCAAAAAAAATGAGCCCTCTACTTTCTCCGTAGCTCAAGTAGTGTCTCATCGAGGCTTTATAAAAACCAGCTTTTTTTTATCAATGGTAGATGCACCAGCCGGTGCTTAGTCAAGCAGTCGCGTGCTGGACTGTTATGATGAACTGCACTGTTCGAATTCGATGATCACCGGAGCCGCGCGGCGATTGCACATCTACCGCTGTTTGTTATTATGCTATGTAATTATTTGTAAAAGCGGCTATAAAAAAAAGCGATCGCTAAAAAGTGATGACGTATTATTAAGCTAAAGTTCTTATCAGCCTCGAACTTCTCACACCATTTCTCGTACCGTGTTGCCGTTCGCCTTTTTAATCAAGCCAAATGCCGCGGTATTGCGATCAATCATCCGTCCGCAAAGGCAATCAATCACGTTCGTTCGGATTAACAGTACACTAGAGAGGGGCCAACAAGATGGTACATTCCACTTCAGAGCATCAAGTGGAAAAAGCTATGGCTTGTTCGCCACTTTCAATAAAATTTCATAGATTTCCCCTTAGTCATCTTTTCGTTATTAGCAATTTTAGAGATAAGGCTGTGCTGAAGTTTTTTTGGTTCTACGCAGTATAATCGATACAACAGGCTGCACACGTCTATCACTGACACATCCATCTAGGTCCATATCAGGCTCCGAAAATAACAAACACAGCAGGTCAATAATTTTCTTTAGTGCAAGCAAGATGAGCTTCGAGGGTCAAAATTACACTTTTGCCCAATTTTATCGAAGCTCCATTGCGTTTAACATCAGGAAATACAAATATATTCTGCACTTTCTACATAAAGTACATTCTCCTCACATTTGCAATTCACAAGATGTTAAATTATTTCGGTGCGAATTTCAAATTTACACGTTTCCATATATATCCTGTTTGAAGTCTTCTGAAATGCTTTCAAGCGTTTGTGTGTGTGTTTTTTTTTCAAATTTGTTTTTCAACTCCTTTCCCTTCGTAGGAATACGCTAAGGGTAAGCGCGGGGACGAGGGAAGGTCCGTCGTCGTTTAATCTCCCAGTGCTCACTATACTTTCTCTTGCCCAACCTCTCGTCGGGCCCTCCGGCTCGCTCGCTCACTCATCCTTAATCCCTGCGTCGAGCTGCTGGCTATGTGTATTCTGGCATCAGCGGCGGGGGGGGGGGGGGGCACTCCAGTCTGCACTGTACATTCAGGGATATATTATTCAAGAGGATCCAGGGCAACGCGTGAGTAGATGTATACACATTAAGCATTCACGATGTAGCATTTCGTACTATGAGACTTATACGATTCTAGGGCAATTTGGGGGTGGGGGGAGGGGGGGGGGTTGGATATTGTCAACCCAATAATACGTACTATTGAAAGAACAGATCGTTTTTTGTTTCTCATTTTCAATAAATATAAGTTTTCATTGAGTCATTCAAGAAATAAAGGACGAGGACTTGAGGCTCGGGTTCACAGTAAAAGTTTCTTTAAAATAACATTTATTAAAATACAGACGTTTTGCACGGAGAGGGGTCGAGAAGTTCAAAGTAAAGTTTTTTTCAATGCGGAAGGAGTTCGGCAGAAGAGAAGTTGAAGGCAGCTAGCTCAATTGGAGGTACGGAAAGGAGGATGAAGACAGTATTCTTGTCACATAGCGGTGTGTCCACTAAATCCCTGTTGGCTTCGTCTACTATAGAGAAATATAAAGCAGCTATGTGAGACAGCCAGTCAGATCCAGTTTACAAGAAATTTTTTGACAGCGATTGATGAAAGTTCATAATACAGTCGTTCCCTTCCGTCGTCTGTCATGGAGCTTAGCTTCTAGGAACGACGTGGAAGAGAGATAATCAAGGGTTTTGAAAAAAAAAAACAAAATTTGAAATGAATTTTTTTTAACATCTCTTTTCAAGGAAAAATCTTAGGAGAAATATTTATAAGGTAATAACAAAAGAAATTAAACTACAACTATATTTTTTATTTTCGGACCTGATGATTTTTTCACAATTTCCGAGAAACAAAAATTAAACATGTTTTACGGCCCAAAATTGGTCGAATCTCTCTCCGGACTCCTCGGTGAATGAATTAATTAGTCATAAATGGCGCTGTTTGCCCATGATAGGACTCTGTAACGTTGCAAACGTACTTTTGCACTAGGGAAGTAGATACGGCCGTCGTGCGTGGATAAAGAATGATGCATCGTTGGATCTGGTGTGTCGGACGTATTGTGGCTCAGGCGGGGAATCACCCGTGTCGATCGTAAATCCATCCTGAAATTTCTAGCTGCCTAGCCTGACTGGCTACCTGGATGAGTGCTTCATAGACAGAGACGGACGTGGCAATATACACACAATTGGCGCAGACACCAATTTCCGGTGGTCTCGAACCGCCGCTCTAATCAGTGACGCACTCTCTATAAGATCGAGCTGTTCGCATCGTCGCGTGAGACAGAGAGATTTTGGTTGACTGCACGGTATTCTGAAGTCTGGATAGAGCCTGGACATCTGGATAGAATTTGGAGTAGAATTTTCACGATACAAAGCGGAAAACAGAAAATCATAATGTTGGTGAAATCGCGTTCCTCTTTGATCTACAACACTTCTCGTTGCTCAGGTCATATTAACCTTTGACATGGTATATTAAGTATTTTTCCGAGTCGACGCAGAGACGACAACTTGGAGTATGTACATTTTTAACGATTGGTCAACTTCACATCCTGTTGACAAGGGTGTGGAAAGTGCTGACTTAAAATTTTCCATATTCCAAACAACTCAATGAAACATAAAAAAATTGCAACGTCATATTGAATCGATAAATACACTAAAGAGCACATTTTTTCGTTGTAAATATTCTTTCCTGTTTTTCATGCTTCTCTAACGATGAAAATAAAGCCAGTGGAAGATGCTTTTTAAGGGTGAAATTCATAAATAGTGCAAGCAAGGATGATACACAGGCTTCCAACCTTTATTAGATGTGTCTGATGTATTGTGCCCGAGGAGTGTGAGGAATAAATCGATAGGGGATGATATCCGTACAGAGTAGAGCAACCCCTCCATCCGAGGGCTAGTTTCTGAAGACAGAACGATAAAAGAGAGTTCGTTATTGAAGACAGAACGATAAAAGAGAAAGATAAGAGAGAAAAAAAGAAAGTTATGGAGACTAAAAACAAAACGAAGAATTGGACCTCGATATCCCCTAACGATATTTCGATAGTGATTACAACCCGCGTGAGTCAGACCCAAAATTAAATTGCCTTTGCTATTTCTCCTAGGAGATATTTTCTTTTTATATCACCCGGTGGATCTGTCTCTCGACTTATCGTTAAAGGTTTCCAGAGAGGTTAGACATCAGTGTGGTGCCAGTGGGGTTAGATGAATTTCACGCACAGAACGTGAGAGGGCCGACCGTCACTACCGTAAATATCTTTGAGCGATTCTGGGGGGTAGTTCGGTGTCTGGACGAGGTATGAAACCGAGGGGACAGGGTGGGGGTGGTTACGGGGAAGCCGATCTGGCTCGTATCCAAATGCCTCGGTGTAATAACGGCTCGTATTAAAAGGGTGGTTGCTACAAAGGCGGTGAAATGTCTTTACGGGGGCTGAACTCTTTTTGAACCCCTTCGCGTAGTGGCATACACGAGAGGGGTTGAAAACGTCGGTCTATCGATTGTCGAGTTGACTATAGAGAACGAAAATGTATAATTCTAGCAGGTTGTTATGGCTCGGGCGATTCGCCGCTCGCTGTGTAGCATGAAATCTGGAAATTGGAAATTTACATTCCGGAGGTTTACCACAAATACGTCGCTTACAGTGAGAATATTATATCATGTGGAAATATCTATTAGAACTCCGGAGATGGTTCGCGAGGGAACTCTGAGTGATAAGCTTAAAATAAACAATGAATGCGATTGTTCAAAAGGAACTCAGAACGATTCCCATCTGGAGTCCCAGATGAGTCATACATACAAACAAATTCACAACTTTCTAAAGCATATAATAAATAAGGTCATCATAATGCAAATTTTATGCGTTATTACAATAATATATGTACGTAATACATCAATGAATGGTAGAATGTGTATGAAATAAAAATGAGTGCTTTGCAATTTTCCTACCGCAAGCTCCATGAATGAAAATATAATCTAGGATAATCATTTTTTTTAAGATAATGAATCATTACGAGATTTTTATCATATACTCGGGATGTCGACACTGATGTATGGGCATTCGAAGTATATGAAAAAAAATTCACAATGATTCATCGTCTTGGTTCAAAGATACAGCACTTTAAATGGGTGGTGAGATCAATAAACATGCTTTGAAACGTTGAAAGCCTCGCCCCTGCAATTGCAGCTAAAAATAAACCTGGCTTGTCATTTCTAACTTCGAAAATAGTTCAATTACATACTTTTCAATGTCAGCCATAAACGTCCACGAAAGAAAAACTGATCGCTAAGGAATGATTGAAAAGGTACCTAGTTGACACATTCCCACCAAGACATCCGGATCATTCGAGGCGGAGCTTCGGCTCTTCAGCGTAGATTTTTCTCCTTCGCCTCGATGTTGGCACACAGACAGTTCGTGACTGGGATCTCCCGGCCAGACGGGTTCCGGTCGTCAACGACGTAGAAAAGTTGCAACCCGTTACGGTTACGGTGGTTGGAAAAAAGTTTCGCTGCGAGGAACAGACGAGGGGAAGAGGATTGCGGGTGGTTGTCGTGGGGGCGAGTGAGGGGGTGGGGGGTAGGAGGTGAGAGGAGAAATCTCGTTTCTCATCTCGCGATCATTCCCCGCGAGTCTCGACGACTTGATTCATTGGCCGGACCGGATAGGATCGATCGATCTCACGCGCCATCCCGACGCCAACCCCGGGGGTGGTTTTTTTATTTCGTCCCCCATCCTTTCCGTCGTCTTTCAACGACGCTCTTTAATCGGCCTACGAAGTTTGTCATGAGAGATTAGACTCCGGGTGAATAATTTTCAACAGCACCTCAGCGATGACAATTTATTTCGTAAACAATTTTTTTTTTTTCAATTTTTATTTCCGCGACCGGAATTTTCGATACTTAAAAATGTTTTAGGTGCCACCGCAGTGGTTCATGGCCTTGGGTATGAGCCGGCTCGGAACATTTGGAGGTCGGTTGCTGAGCCAGGGTATCCCGAGAATTGCCCAGGCGGGCAATCGGTGGTTTCGGTACAATCGCACGTGCTCAAACGCCGATGCAAGACGAGCTGCTGGAACTCGTGGACGCCAATCTCGCTCAGCAGATCCGTGGCCAATTCGGACAGACTTCGAGTCTCCGGAATCAGGTTAGTCAGTTCCTATTCTTCGTCGACGATGACAATGCAGCACTGATTATTGTTAGGAAGCTGCATTGAAACCGACGTCCGATCAGCCGGTCAAAGTGATAACACTGGGCAACTACAGCCTGCTTTCCGATTTGACAGACTCGCCCGAAACGCTTGCGTTGGGCGAGACTTTGTATCCCAAGACAAGTGTTACCAATACAAATTACCTGAATGCCTAGGAACGCTCTACTTTGATAAGTAGAAATGGCTCTGATACTTAAGATTGTCATACACGGACACCTAGAAATGTCATACCGCCATACTTAGAATGGTTGTGTATGGATACTTCGTATAGTCGGTAGCTGATCGGTACTTTGTATAATCGATAGTTTCAACGATTCGGCTTGCCGAATCAAACAGGTGCTTTATTCATGTCGACTATGTAATCGTTTATCAAACATGATTATCGCTAACCGTTTAGTAATGAACATAGTAATTATGGAAATAAAGTTCTTTGCAGAACGTCAAAGACCTATGTGCCAGAAACAAAAAAATGTATACCAGAAGATAAATAAACTGCTACCGTAATTCCGTAGTTACCGAAAGAATAATAATTTCTTCAAAAATATTCCCCTATCACGAATGCTCGAATACCCCCGTTTTGATGAGACTGAAAGAATTATCTACCAGACAGACATAATCTTTACCGGGCAATCCACCCAGAGCACAGTTGTCCAATCTCGTGATCCAATTAATTCCCAATCGTACATGAATGTCATCGGCCACATTGCCTGAACTTTTCATCGCTCTCTTCTTCATCGTACTCAAATTATCGCCGTGCAGATCCTAATCGTTTAGATACGGCGTATCGAACGTGTCTTCTTTGATTTTACGAATTTCGTTAGATTACACTATGATTGCGGGTTTTCGCATGCGGTATAAGGCTTTGAGCAGCCTTTCGCGATTGTTAAAACGCATGTCTATTGCCTGTAAACAATTGAGAGCGTCAAGCGCACCACCGTCGATTTCGACCAAATTGTTGTACCGGAAATCAATCCTCAGGATACAATCGAGACCCGTGAAAGTTTGATTTGACAATCGAGAAATTTCGTTGTTCGACATATTGAGGATCCTGAGCTTGCGCAGAACGAGAAAGGCGGTGTCCGAAAGCCACCAGATTCTCCCCTCGGACAAGTCCAACCACTGGAGCGACGGCATTCCATGCAGACTTTCGAGAAGCACGTGCGTGATTTGGTTGGATCGTAAGTTTAGTACCAGCAACTGTGATAGATGCGAGAATATTTTCTCTGGTATGCTGGTGACAAAGGTGTTCTCTAGATTCAGCGATTGCAAATTGTTCGATACCCCCGGCACGAAATCAAGGCTCTTTATCGGATTGTAGCTGAGGTCGAGATGGATCAGCGCCATTTGCGCGAAGACGTTCGAGTCGATGACGCTTATACGGTTGTGGGATAATATTAAGCTTTGCAGATTCGTGTTGTTCATTGTTCCATTGTACAACCGACGTATGCGACTGTCCTGGAGACTGAAGATTCTGATGTTACTCGGAAGACGGTTGAGCAATCGGACGTTTAGATAGGAATACGCAGGGAGATACAGATAAATCGCGTTAAATGATTTTTGTCTGATTTTGAACCATCCAATCGCGAACGATTCGACTTTGTTGTCGATGATCTCCAATTTCATCTTATTCATGTCCATCATGATGGCGCCGCTCGATGATGCGTAGGTGTCACCGTTCTCGGAAAAATCTACGTATTTTACTTCCGCGGCTGCGACGAACATTTCGACGCCAGCATCGCTGTTTGATCGGTTATCGTAGTTGTCATTGGGATTGTAACCGTCATCTTTAACAGGGAAGATGATGCTTTTATCCGTTTCGAAATTTCCTGTCAGACCGGACGCGGTTCCCGAACATTCCGCCATCCGATTGGGGCTACATTTTGCTTGACCCTTTGCCAACCCCAGAAATAAGATCAGGAGAAACATCCTCTCGAAGCTTCGACTGAACAACCTGGAAATAGATGAGTTTTTGAAATATCAATTTCTTATATCTGATTTACACTTAGCAACCCCAAAAATCGTGGGATGGCTTTGTACGCATTACACGATTTCTTTGAAAATTTCGTGCCGACAATTTGTATTTCGAACTTCCAAAAATCATATGATTTCTGATTTCATATTTAGATCCGTCAACCTGAGAGTCTTCGATTATCTACTTTCATGAGCCATTTTCAATTATCCACCATTTTTAATTAAAAAATCTCTCACATTGTTGGAATTATGTGTTTATTTCGTTAATTGTTCTTCGAGGAATATTCTCAAGAAAAGTCTCGTCTCGAAAATCCCAGCTGTAACTATAAAAGAACTCAGACCATGGCCAAGCCAATATTGTCGACTTGTTCTCTACCGGAACTAAAGAGGAAAAATTAGAAACAAATACATTCAATCGTGTAGTCATCGTCCGACATGTCTCGAGAGATTGCATAATAATTCCCTACGATCTTAATGATATCAGTAAACAAGGAAAATTTCCATTTTGGCGAGTGAAGTATTCTAACGATCTTAGCTTTCTGTTACTACCGATTATCTGAATTAGTCGATCACCGAACCGAATCGCAACAAGATTAACCTTAGACGACTGGCTACTTTAATGTTCGATTTTTATCTCAAATGACACAAGGAAGAATTAAATTTTTATATCGACCTCTCATAATTTATTTTGTTCAGTACGACGACACTGTTATTGTATTTTGTACCATAGAAAGTAGTTTCTGTGTTTAAAAAAAAATGGACGTACTCACATTGTAAAGTTCTTTCAGTGGTGAGTCAATAGGTACTACGTGAATGCCTCAAGCTCGCCGACACGCTTATTTATACAATTATTTTATCTCACACCGTGTGCTCTCCTTGCAATAGATTAAATGTGAATATTTCTTCCGACACATTTGGTCCGATACGACAGTTTTATCAGCTATTTCCGCTCAAGGTTGCCATAACACATATTTACTGTGGTAGCGGTGTGAAATTTGCATGGCTAGCTTAACCGTAACTGTTTCGCATTACGAACAGACACGTGGAACACGGAGATCACGAATTTTTCATAAAACTCGCCTGTCCGCTAGAACCATAAACGAAATAGCTGTGAAGTTTCAAATGCTGCAAGCCTGCAATGACTTTATCAGCTCTCTGGAAATTTTCCATCGGGCATTTCTGATCAGCATTTGGACAATCGTGAACAACGATACGTGGAACAGCATGTGAAAAATGCAAGTATTCTTCAGATTTGACCTCACACCGTAATGAGACTTTAACACAGTTATTTCCAACACTGTTGAAGCTTTGCCTTTGAACAGTAAAACGTTAATGAAAAAAAAAAAAAAAAAATTAAAAAATTTTCCGACAACAATGATCACACTTTATCACTTTATCACAAACGAATTGAGTTAAGTGAAGTTCGAGCATGTGTTACGTCTGATATTGTGTTGCTTGGGAGTCTACACGGAGAGAAAAATATAGTAATCATTTCCAGGTTCGTATAGTTATTTTAGGACATCGTCATAAATTAAATTCTTGATCGGACGCATTTCAAAGTACGATCAGTCCAAACTCAATTAGGGCATGCGCGAGGTCCGACCAATTTTCAAAGAAATTTTTTTACTTCAAAACATTCTCTGATATAAAAAATTTTTAGTGCTTGAGTACTTATAACTCCCTCACAGAGTAATCTTTTTAAAAAAATATTCATGATAAAATTTTTTTTGGATCAATTGTCTGCATTTTTTCCGTAAAAATTAAAACAGATAATTCAAGAGAAGAGTAAATTGCACATTGGTCATTGGGCGTCATGTAACGATTCATTATTTTCTCTCTTCATTATAGCAGTTTTTAATTGCCCAATTTCCTGTTTGCGTCATACCAAATTTAAGCTACTATAAGGGGGGGGGGGTGTCAAAGTTTAATCGGCGGTATTTTTAGGTCGTTGGGTCAATGGGTCCACGGTTAAATTTATACGTCATTTTTGCATTCCCAAAAACTCACGCCGAACTTCGACCTCGGACATCACTCGTTGCACTCGTTAGCCCGTTGCTTCGGTCCATTGAATACGCAATCGCATTCGCGGGAGCTCGAAAATTATTTCCACCAGCGACTGTATACCGATATATCTTTTAGTTTCGAGCGAGCTGGGATTTGCAACTTGTATTTTTTGTTTCTGACACATGCGTTTTTTTTTTAAAAATAGGTCGGTGAAATATTCTTCTCGGCATTTCACATGCACGAAAGCTCTGTAGAATTATCGGTGTGGTGTTATATAACGCCAGTGTTTTTCCTTTAATTTTTTTTTGGAATCGCCATTTGAGCTTTTCGGCCTTGCAACGTTTTGCTTTGCGGTTGGGATCTTTTATGATGAAAAACTTTGTCATTGAGTTAATAACACAGAAAAAAAAAATTGATGCTTGAACATTGGTAGTTGCGCTGTTTCAATAATCATGAAACGGATGGATAGAAGACATGAGGAAGGATCAAATAAATGTTGGGAAAATCGGAATTTGTGTCGTTTACTTTTTTTATATCCGATATTTTATGTTTTTTTAATTAACTGCATCTGCTATTTATTTTAATATTTGTGATGATCATAGAATGTTAGGTTATCCCATATTACATAGAAACAATGCTATTAAAAAACGGAAGAAGCTAATCTTTTTGTCGATGTATATTAAACCGTAAAAGAAGCAGTCAGGATATGTGTTTCTTTATATTTTAGTGTAAAGGGATCTCCCTCCCCTCTCTCCGATTGTTGCTCTGTCTCATAAAATCTCCGGATAAATATTTATTCACGCTTACGATGCAAGGATGCGAGTAAGATGCGAAAGACATTTAACGAGAGGAAGTCGAGGGATCATAAAAAATGGTGTAAAATGCAAGGGGGTAGTTTTTTCGAAGAGGGATGCAACGTAAATAACCGGACCAGTTCGATCGCTTCCTTGTGTACTTCCTTGTTTTATCTTTCACGGATTTATCATCGCCCCCAGCATCATCCCTTGCACGGATACCGACATTGGGAAAAAACTTCAGCTTCTTCTCTCCGGACCGAGCTGACTTGGTATCCGTCGCCTCTCCACGGTACAACGAAAGATTTTCAAATAGTACCAAATGTATTCCCGGATCTGACAACAATAAAACCAGTAACCGGATGACTTATTTCTCCTCTGCCTCGATTTTCTCTCAAATTTTCATTATCGATTATTCTCGTCTAGGCCAATTTTATCGATATTTTTATCGTCTCGAAAAAATGATGTTGCCTCGGCCGCTCCGTCCCGAATCGTCTCAGCTGACCGTGACTCGAATCACTGGCTCGTGGATTTATACGACCGTAGGATAGTGTGGTTTCCAAAGCCTTCAGAAGTTCATGGGTTCTCGCTACTCGAGAATTCGGACGAGAGCCGGAGCGAGGCCCACCGCTGGCAGAGATTTTAATAACGCTAATTCATCCCACCTACCACTACTCCGGGTCTATTCTCGGAGCCCTGGAGGCAGACACGTGGACTCTTTGACCAGGTGCATAATTCCGGAAGATTCTGGCAAGCCGGGCGGATGGACGGACGGAATGCTTCCGGAGAGCTTGTCGTTGAGAGCCAAGCATCGACCTCGGTCGAGGAACACGCTTGCCAAGTGTATTCATCGACTCGGTCCGACTGGCAGCTGGAGGGTGGGTTGGGGGATGAAGAGTAAGCTCCTCGCAGGTACAGAGCGCAGAGGAAAGCTTGCAACAACGGTATAAAAGAAGGAAAAAGTGAATACAAAGAAAAATTGGATGTAAGCTGGAGCGGATAAAGCGAACATTGGGGCATAATGGTCTTTCCCGGAACGAAGGAGCGACGGCAAAGCCAAATACGGTGTGTTGAAGGACAGTTTGAAAGAATAATCCCATCGTGCGCTTTTCGGCGGGACGACAATTTGATTTTCGCGAGATGAGTTTCGAACGAGTTCCTGGACGATCGGAGTCGAGGAAAAATTATTGTCAATTTTGTTTTTTTTTTCGTAGCAGAAGCTTCGGTTTCGTACAATGAAGAAATTTCGAGATCTTAGTTGCAGAGTATTTAATATGGTCCAAAACGTCGAGTAATGCAATTTTCAGCGGGTTTTTGGTTTGGTGCGCGTGTGTGACTGTGTGTGTGTATTTGTCATAGATTTACGTCGTTTAAAATGACCATAATGCGGAGACGGTTTGAGGTAGCCAGATGAAATTTTGTATACTAATGGAGTGTACGTCTCTTCATACGATGCAATTTTCATAAAAATTGAGGTCTGTTTCGGAATTTTGTACGATTTTGAAATTCTTTTACTTCGAAATATCATACTTTTATCTTAGATCTTTGGCTTTGAGTTTGACGGAAATCCATGAAAGCAATAAAATTTTATGGATTTTTGTTTTTTTTTTCTTTAAGAATTACGAAAAATAGTCTAATTCGAGTAAACATGGCGGTATCATGATTAAATTTGCCACTAGGATACACCATCACTTTACAATGCTTCGTATAAAATTTTTCGTGAATCGATCAACCCATAAAAATTTCTTGGTATTTCGAGATTATTTAAATTTTCCGGAAAATTTTGATTTTACATGTGACGAGAGTTTCGGCATCGAATATTATTCCGGAAAATTCGTAACCAACGCACGAAAAATGCATTAGACATTGCGATATAACCGTAAAGATTTGACAAATTACATAATAGCCGAAAAAATGTTCTTTCAATACGTTATGTCTTCGTTGACTGAAATGAGAGCACCGTTGCGAATAAGGTTTGGTGTATCTTTTTGTAAATTTTTTTCAAATTCGGATACATACACAGCGTTTATGGATTTTATCGCGCTGAACCTAAATCGGCCAGTTTTATCTACATGTCAAAAAACGACGATAAGATCGGAAGAAATTGTAATTTAACATTTTCATATGACTTCCCCAAGAAAGTTATAAAAGTAGATTGAAATTTTCATATGGCTTTCTCATAATGTTCTCTTATGCATGAAGCCTCGTCTACGAAAAGACCGACAATACGAAATTTTTTTTTCACAAAAATAAGCTTCGCGAATAAAGGAACATTATGAGAAAGCCTCAGCAAAATTTCAATTATAATTTTCATTTTATATAATGATCATTGTTATTACTATAATCATTTTAATCAAAATAATATCATCTATATTCGTTAATACTATGATGATGATGATATCGATGATGACGATTAATATTATTGAATGGTGTTGTCATGGTTTCCCTGAGTAGATGACAAATGTAATTTAGCGTCTGCTCGATAGTTTGACATATCGATATTGCATGTTGTATAACGCATGCGATTGGATACCGAATAAACGAGCATCGATGCAGTTTACGGGAGAGGAAGTTCACTCACAGATTCGCAATATCGTTCAATGTTACATGATCGAGTGTTTGTCAGCTATCTCCATTTTTATCGCTGTTCCTCCTTCGTGCTCTGAAGAACGCCATGGAGACACCTGCCAACACGATCGAGTCTTGAGTAATGTCGTCGAGGCTGAGAGACCCGCGAGATTGAGGAAGGATATTCGTGCCATGAACTTCGATTACAAGTCCTCAATCCGGACATGCGCCAGGCGCTATTAAATTGAAAGTGATCGACGCGGATTAAATTACTAAGGCATCGTGACTTCCGATATGAAGAGCAAGAAATTTGTAAAAGAGACAAGAAATTTCTCTCATACACAAAAAAAATAAAATTGTGAATTACGTTTCTCTCATTTATGAGAAAACAAATTGCGTTATGTTACCTGCATCGTTATAATGGTATACTTGTTACACGTGAGAAACAAGTCCCCATATTCTTAAATCGTATCCTCCGAAACCGCCTACGACCCTCCTGTACATGTGTCAGACCACCCGATAGAACAGTATATATCGGTGCTCATGGTTTCGTCGTCGTCGAGTAAGCAAGAAAATACCCTTCTTCCTTCTTGTCTTCTACCTCCCTAGGCAACCCACACCTCCCAGTGTTTGCCGCAACACGTGTCGCTGAGATAGAGTGGAGGGTTCGTTCAGGGAAGAGCTGGGCAAAACGGAACGGTCGTTTTTTTGTGCCTTGCGAAAGTACCACTAAAACTAGTCCAACTTGCCTCGTGGTTCCATTTTGCCCCTCTCACCCCTATATAGTATATCGTGCGTGACGATAGAAGATGAAAAAGTCTTTTACGGCGCTGGGGACTGTGGCAGCTGCTTCGTAAATATTAGATCCAAGTCTGCCGGTGAATAACTTATATCGTGAGCCTTGGGGTTGTGCTTGGGATTCGTCGCTTCCAAAGAGGACCTACTGCATCTTTAGGTGAGTGCTGGGTAATAAGAAATTTCGCGCATAATTTTTCAACACAGAATTTTATTAAATGGACGATCACGGACAAGTCTGATATATCCGCAGACATTGATTTCTAGAGCTTATAAGGGAGGTTTATCAATTTTAGGCAGCAGAGCGTGTTTTTTTTTCTCGGTGAGAAAAAATCAATTAAAAAAAAAACCCCGACGATTGATTGACCTTAAAGGTGTTCTGATTGTCTGAAAAAATATGATATCTGTATATAACAAATTTTAGGAGGCGTTCCATTTTTTCGATATTATTCTCGTAATTTCTACTCATGAAGTAGATAGGGTAGCTTTCAATTAGAGTTCCGACTTTGTTCTCATCGGTATGGATTTGTTGGTACAGTGAGCTGAGCCACAAGAGAGACGAAAAGGTCAAATGGAAATGCAGAGAGGACAAGGTAAAGGGGATGGGAAAGAAGCTTCGAAGCTTATTTGCATGGCACGAATTTCAAAGCCAGTACAAAATCTGTGCTTTCCGATAATCGTCCATACGGAATATCCTTTCAAAGCTCAGTTCACAAATACTCATATGTTTATGTAACAACGGCTAGTACATACGTATATATACACATCTATATACCCATAGATGCATGGAAGAGAAAGAGGCGAGGCCGGCATTCTCTCTGGATTAAATAGGGTAGAGCAACATTTCGGCTATTTAAGCCTCCTCTCCACTGTCTGAGTGTACGTCCTCGTTCTCAACTTCCGAACCTCCATATCTCCGGGCTATGCTTAGGCTCAAGAGGTCATCGGCATTGTTCACATGGTTACATGCGATCAGCAAAGCAAATTTGATACACTCGAATGCATAACCTACCGGAACACAGCCGAGCAATTCTATCAATGTGAGATAAGAATATGAGTATTAAGCCGCAATAAGTGCATTTTATACGATGAAACATTTATAAACAGACTGTCGGTGAAGCAGGCATCCAACCAAGTAGCGGAAGCCTTATGTGGGTAGCCATCGAATTTTGAGTTCGCTGACCATGTATCGTCGAGGTTCCTTCAATGCGAAGTTGCCTCGTAGTTTTAGTTTTAATTTTTTGAGACAAGGAATGATTGAGGATGAAAATGATGTGGATTTTGGTAGGGTGTAAATTAATTAAGAAAACACTCGCGTTGAGCCAATAAGTACGTTTCGTTTATTGGCTCGTGTGGGAAAAGCCTTGTCGGCATAAAAACCGACGTTTTAGTTGTGTACATTTGTTGCGTTTATGATTGTGAGGCCCCTGAGTCTTCACGTTTCGTATTTTGATGATCCCTTCACCGAGGTGATGGGTATAGGGCCAAGGGTGGAGAATTGGGGACCTGCTTGTCCTTACGTTCCACCGCTTGTCATGGGCGTGAGGCCGAGCGTATTTTCCTCGATCGGACGTATCGGCTCCAGTGAGCGCTTGTATCGGCTCTGGTGAGCGCTTATGTATGCGAGAACTCGTGCGTATCGGCTCTAGTGAGCGCTTGTATTGGCTCCAGGTGAGCGCTTGTATCGGCTCCAGTGAACGCTTGTATCGGCTCCAGGTGAGCGCTTATGTATGCGAGAACTCAGAGTTCTCGTGCGTATCGGCTCTAGTGAGCGCTTGTATTGGCTCCAGGTGAGCGCTTGTATCGGCTCCAGTGAACGCTTGTATCGGCTCCAGGTGAGCGCTTATGTATGCGAGAACTCAGAGTTCTCGTGCGTATCGGCTCTAGTGAGCGCTTGTATTGGCTCCAAGTGAGCGCTTATCGTGCGAGAGCTCAGGGTCCTCGTGTGTCAGCTCTGATGAGCGCTTGCGAGTGTGCGTGTGTATGTGTGTATGTGAGGACTCGGGGTCCTCGCGTCTTCTTTTTAAAAAATGGTATAGCTCGCTGTCCCCCTCGGTCGTGAGAGACGAAGTCTCTGTTGACGCGAGCGGGCCCGAGCGCTGAAGTGCCGACCACTGTCGGGCAGTGAACAGACCAATTTTTACTGCTTTAAAAAAAAGTGTTGGAAATTATATTTCTCTTCAGTAGAAAAGGTGCGTGATCAGACAATGAATTCGAATTTTCCATCGCTCGTGTCAATTTCGCTGTGTGACGAATGCTCGAGTAGATCACATCGAGGTGAAAGTTCCGTATGTGCATGAGCGCTACATTTTCATATTTTCACTCATGTATAACGAAATTTACGTGGCACGTAAGCCATTAACCCAAGTGCTCCTGCAGTGTGTACATCTATTTGTATTTATGCATGCGTGTACACACAACCGCAAATATACGGCTGTACGTAATGTACAGGATTCGGAGATGTCTCTGACGCCCCATGTACCTATATATTCTGTTATGTTATGCGAAGTTTCTCCCTCTGGTTGCATCGCTGCCGCCTCTGCGTCATAGTACGACCTGTACAGGGTTCTACTACTGTCTACTGATTCAGGCGCAGCGCACTGTTCGTACCTCTACGTTTCTGACAACGGCATACGTAATGGCTTGTCGCCCGTAGTCGCGACTACTTTAACCAGGAGTTACCGATCCTCGCCCACGATGGTCTTAAGTTCGGATGGGCACGCGTTTTGTACGCACTATTTCGGAACCCATGACGACAGAATAAATGCACGAAGCTCTTCACGAAATAAGGTGAAAAAAGCTGGGGTTGTGTCGCTCCACGATCAGTCATTATCGATCGAAGACGGCGTTTAATTTTTTCTGCCACGAGTGGTTATTACTTCTCCGGATAACTCACATTTACATACTCAGATGGTATTATGACGGTCGCAACTTCGATGAGAATTCGAGATGAGAAAAGGTTTCCAGAACGAAATCGGTCGTCAATTTGATCGATCGGAGACATTAAACGTTAACCCTCGGCACGATCATGTCTCGTCATTGTCATGACACATAATTTCCATAATAGTTCCAACAAGCGAAAGGATGACTGAAAAATCGTCTCTCAACTACGACTCAACTTTTTTGTCGGAGATGTACGCAAGATTTTTACATTACGATCGTTACCAGCATCGGTAACTTCGTTATTGTTTCTTATTTTTATCGTTACTGAAACGGTAACTGTTATATCAGGGATGAATCGGACGGTCAGTACAAACTCGCTGGACTATCACCTAACGTATACCACTTTGAATACTGATAAGGAAGACAATATTAGATTTTCCGAATTTCCACCTGAGCTTGGCCGGAATTATGTTCTTCAATATTGCCCGAGACGCTCCGGCTCGATATTCGGCTTGCCTAATCGTTAAAAGTTATATTTTGCCAGGCCAAGTCAGGAAGGGATCAGGGAAAAATTAGAATTTTTAATTTCGACAGATTCTTGTTTAGAAGACTTGTATTCGCTACTATGAACCGATCATAAAAGTGAGCAATGGAAATACAGTCAGGCAAGATTGACAAAATCAAACAGGCGCTCACTTCCAAGACAATAAGGCGTTATGCAGATGTTGCAATGTATCCGTTTATTAATTATGATTATTGTAACAGTATAGAAATTAACATAGTAATTATTGAAATAATGTTTTTTCCAAAACGTAAAAGACGTACGTGCCAGAAGCAAAAAAATGTATACCAAAAGAAAAATAAACTATTACGTTACCTCCATAATCGCTGGAAAAATAATTTATTGAAAAATATTGCCCGATCACGAACGCTCGAACACCCCAGTTTGAATGAAGCTGAGAGGATTTTCTACCAGATAGACATATGTTTTATTGGGCAGTCCATCAAGAGCACCGTTCTCCAATCTCGTGGTTCGATTGACTTCCGATCGTAGCTGAATAGCCAGACTGTCTTAATTTTTCATCAACACCATTCTCGCCTGAATTAAAACCATCAGCGTAGACATCAAAATCTTTTAAGTACGGCAGATCGAACTCGTCTTTCTCGATCTTAGGAATTTTGTTAGACCACTGCGACAGTTCAAACTTGGGCACGTGGTCCCGATTCGAGATCTTCTGGACATAATTAAAGTTGCACGTTAATCTCCTCGAAAATATCCGTAAGACCGTCCAACATGCCTAGCTTGATTCTCTTCAAGCAGTTTAACCTGAAATATATTTTCACGCGACATTCGAGACAGTTAAAAATACTTCTTTCCGAATCGCTGATATAGTTCTTCATCAGATTGATTAATCGGAGCCTGCGCAGATCGCTAAAGACGTTCCATATCAGTAAACAAGAAAATTTTTCCTTGCAGAGAGAATTATTCAAAAGATCTTTATATTATTACCGATGATCGGAATCAGCCGATCACTGAATCGAATCACAACAAGGTCAACATTAATGGATTGGCTACTTCAATGATCGATTTGTATCTCAAATAACACAAGAAAAAATGAAATTTTTATATCAATCCCTTATAATTTTTTTGTTCACAAAGTAGGATCTTTTATTGTAATTTTCACCATACAAAGTATCTCCTGTATTTCTCAAAAAGATTCATGTACTCACATTGTAAAGTTCTATCAGTGAGATTTAGTGACGACTATGCTTTAAATCCGTCGACGCGCTAATTTATAAAATTATTTTATCTCGTCAAGCATGTTCTTCTTGGAGTAG
The DNA here is from genome assembly GCA_963978505.1 of Listrodromus nycthemerus. NCBI lineage: Eukaryota > Metazoa > Arthropoda > Insecta > Hymenoptera > Ichneumonidae > Listrodromus > Listrodromus nycthemerus. Next base: position 8,507,260 of record OZ021679.1, read on the forward strand.
ATAAAAAGTGTATTATTATTTTTATCGACACGTTTGGGCGAATACAAAAGTTTTATCACCTGCAAACGCTCAAGCTTGTGATAAAATACATTTAGTGCGGTATAGGCGGTGTGAAATTCGTCCAGCGAGCTTAACTGTAACTACTTCGCATCACTAACAGACACGTGGAACACGGAGATCACGAATTATTAATAAAACGGGCCTGTCCGCTAGAACCATAAACGCAATAGCGGGACAGTTTTAGATGTGGCAAGCCTGCAACGATTTTATCAGCTCTCTGCAAATTTTTTGATCAGCATTTGAGCAATCGTTAACAACGATATGCGAAACGAGATGTGAAAGATGCATCTACCCTTCAGATTTGCCCTTAGACCGCAAAGAGCCTTCAGCAGTGCTATTTCTAAGACTGTTGAAGCTTTGCCTTCAAACAATAAAATGTCAATAAAAAAAAAATGAAAAATTTTCCCGACAACAGTTGGCACACTTAATCACGAAACGAACTGAGCTAAGTGAAATTCAAACGTGTTATGTCTCAGCTTGTGTTTCTGGGGGGTTTACACGGAACGAGAAATACATAATTTCCATATTCGTGTAGTAATTTAAGGACACAGTAAATATTACATTTTTGATCAGACACAATTCAAAATCCGATACCAGTCTAAACTCCATTAGGGCGTGCGCGAGTTCCGACAAATTTTTGAAAAATATTTTTCATTTGCAAACATTCTCTGATACCAAAAATAGGTAGTGTTTGAGTATTTACAATTCACTCACAGAGACAGCTTGTTGAAAGATATTTATGATGAATTTTTTCGACTGATTGTCTGAATCCTTTCTATTGAAATTGAAATATTGTTTGAATCCTTTCTATTGAAATTGAAATAGATTATTTAAAAAAATGTAGTGAACAGCACATTGGTCATTGGACGTCATGGAACGATCCATTATTTTCTCTCTTCATTATTGTAGTTCTTAGCTGATTGATTTTCTGTTTTCGGCATAACAAATTCCAACTGCCGTGAGTTCAATCGACGGTATTTTTTAGGTGTTGGCTCATTGGGTCCATGGTTGAATTTATACGTCATTTTCGTATTTCCAAAAACTCACGCCGTAGTTCGAGCTCGTTGCTCGTTGCTTCGGTCCATTAAATACGTAATCGCATTCGCGGGGGCTCAAAAATTAATTCAACGACCGACTGCGTACCCGTATATCTTCTAGTTTCGTGTGAACTGGAATTCGCAACTTGTACCTTTCTTCCTGATCCTCAACACATACGTGTGTGTTTTTTTTTCTGGTGGAATAGGTCAGTCCAGTTTTCTATTCGATATTTCACATAATCGAAAGCTCCGTAGAATTGTCGGAACATTCACAAACTTTCACACATTATATATATTTAAAAAAAATAATAATAAACACGATCTATGTGTACATAAAATTTAATGTATCATTTCATATTATGTCACATATTATGTCTGTATGTGTAGTGTCACATAAATGCAACTATAGTCCGTGTTGACACTCTCGCTGAAAAGTGACGTAGTTGCGATGCTGTAAAGCGAATTTGAGACCGGTTGCAGCAGACTTCCGAAGAGGCGGAAAATGATTAAAAGAATAATATTATATTTACTTACATTTACAAAATGCACAAACAACTTTATACATTTCCCTGATTCTCGAAAGGGACAAAGATTGAGTAGAATAGTTTCGAAATTATTTCTGCAGCCTCGAGCTTCTCCTCCGATGTTGGGCACTTGGAAAACACTACGCGACGAATGTCATAACATCCAAGGAGTTGAAGCAACGTAGCTGAACGTCAGTTTCTTCCTACTATTTTTTTGCGTAATTGCAATTTGAGCTTTTCCGCCTTGCAAGGTTTTGTTTTCAGGAATTTCAGAGACGGGAGCTTTGTGCGTATGCTGGAAAAGGGGCTGTAAATGCGACGACGAGGAGTCAGCGGGTCAAGGGAGGGAAAGATCAAGGGGATCTTTTATAATGAAAAGCTTTTTTATCGAGTTTACGGTAGAGGAGAAAAAAACATTGATGCTCGAAAGAGCGTTAGCTGCGCTGGTTTAATAAAAATAAAAGGGATGGAAGATGATCGTGCAAAAGAGATGAGGGAGGATGGAATCAATGTTGGGAAAATTTCAATTTGTGCCGATTTACTCTTTTTTCATATCCGTTTTTTTGCTATCGTATTCGAATTTCATTTTCTATTCTATTAAAATATTCGTGTTAATCGTGGAATGTGAGGTTATCCGATATTACACAGGAACGATGCCACAAAAAATAGAATAAGCATCTTTTTGTCTATGTACATCGAACCGTAAACGTAGAACTCAGAATAAGTTTTTCTTCATATTTTCGCGTAAAGCAATGTCTCTCCCCCTCTGTAAATGTAGCTGAGTCTAATAAAATCCCCGGATGAATATTTATTCACGCCTGTAATGCAAGGATGCTACTAAGTTGCGAGAGACATTTTATGGGAACAAGCAGTGGGATTATGAGAAATTGTGTAAAATGCGAGGGGTGAGTTTTGTTTGGAAGGAGATAAAACGTTAAAATAACCTGACGCGTTTGATCGCCCCCTTGTGTACCTCCTTGTTATATCTTCCGTGCATCTATCATCGCCCCTAGCATGATCCTTTGCTCGGATTCCTATAGCGCGAAAAGCTGCAAAAAGTCCACCGAATTTTCCGCACCTCCTGCAAACTCCTAACGGAGTTAACGATAATTAAATATGAAATTTCATACACGCAATAAGAACGTGAAAGTCGCGATGCGAATTTAGCGACCTTAATGGTTGATGAACTTCCAAAATGTGCATGGCTCGTTTTCTAATTTCCTTTGATTCAAGATAACCCCTTCGCGCAACCCGCGTGTATTCTCTGCATCGTATTCGGCGCTAGTGAGTTTCCGGTTCCTCGTCTTATCACGGCTGTGCACGCGTTTATGCAAACACGAGTTAAGACGAAATTCCCCTACCAACTCCTCGTATTCTCGTACTGTCATTCCTTAATTCGTGACAACATGACACCCCTTGTTGTTGCTAATGGCACATTCTCAGTCTTAATCATTACACACCATAACTGAATTTTTCTGAAATTAACTAACGCGTAGCGTCGAAAGTCAATTTTTAGTTCGATGAATTTCTTACTATTATTATTATTTGGTATTATTAATATCACTACTAATATCAATACTAATATTAACATAATTATTATTTCCATCGTAATACATCGCGGCATTTGCGAGAAACGAGAGGGTCTGCGTTATGCAATCGGTCAGACCACGTAGTGGCCTTTTCTACTTGATGTATAATTTTGAATCAGTCACGAGTTGTCAACGGTGACGGTCGTGTTCGGGAGCGAGAGCGAGTTTGTGCGTGTAAACAGTGGATCTTATTACATCTAGTATTGTATACTTGTGAAACATAGCGCCTCATCGCCCCTCGGGGCTCATCATTATGGGTGACCAAAACGAGAACCCCGCGGATGATAACCTTGATATCGAAATGCAGTCGACAAACTACGAGCTTTCTAACGCAGAAGCCGGTCCCAGTATAGTGCGCCCCATTGGGAGAGGTGCAATCCCGCGCATTGTCATCGCTCGAAAGCAGGCTCCATACATGCAGCCTACCCTACTGCCATCATGGCAAATAGTTCATAGGAAAAAACGTCCAAGAATACGTGAGAGTGACTCTGATAGTGATGGAAAAACCCCAGCAGACATTTCTGATAAAAACAGATTCTCTGTGCTCAGTGACAAGCGAGAACTAACAATTCACGATCGTAATGTAAACAAAGACAATGACCGGGAAAATGAGAATACCAGTGAGCCTAAGCCGCCTCCTATATTCATACCTGGTGTTAATTCTATCACCAAACTTTCGGCACTACTCCAAGCCGTAGTGGAAAACGGAGATTACACGCACAAAACTATTGACAATGGTGGTCAATTAAACATAATGGCAAAAAATGTGGAAACATTCAGAAAAATTACACGTAGACTAGATATAAAAGGTGCTTCATATCATACTTACCAGTTGAAACAACAGCGTGCGTATAGAGCTGTTATCAGATCGCTTCATTCATCCACCCCCCTCGGAGAAATTAAAAGTGCGATTGAGCAACACGGACACCAGGTACGTAACGTAATAAACGTACGGCACGGGAAAACAAAAGAACCACTACCACTATTCTTCGTGGATTTGGAACCCAACACAAATAACAAAGATATATACAAACTTGATTTACTTCTGAATGCTAAAGTCCAAATCGAGCCGCCTAGGAAAAACAAAACAATCGTACAATGTATTAGATGCCAAATGTATGGACACACCAAGACCTACTGTCGCAGACCGTTCAGGTGCGTTAAATGTGGAGACAACCACAGCACATCTAGCTGCACGAAAAATAGAGAAACTCCAGCCAAGTGCGCCTTATGTGACGGAGACCACCCTGCCAACTATAAAGGCTGTAGAATCTACCAAGATATATTGCAAAAAAGAAACTCAAGCACACAAAGACCCCACTGGCTCAGACCGCAGACATCACATGAAAACACAATCGAAGAAACACAGACTAATAGGACTCTCTCACGTAATCCGCCAATTAGAGTAAATAAACAAAGCTATGCCCAAGCGACAAGCGCAAACCTGGACCAGCACATCAATAATAACACTAATATACCAGCTGTCATCGAGAAATCATTTACAGAATTCAAAGTAGTCCTAATGCAGCAAAGCGAGCTACTCAACACGTTGTTAAAACTACTGACCGCAGTATTAACCAAGTTTTCGGAAAAATGAACCAATCCTATCGAATAGCCCTATGGAATGCCAACGGACTTGTACAACACCGACAAGAACTAGCTACATTTCTACACACAAATATGATAGATATCGTGCTGGTCGCCGAAACACATTTTACCGCCAAAAGTTTTTTTTAAATCCGAGGATATAATATACACGACACAAAACATCCCGATGGTACTGCACATGGAGGGACGGCGATTATCGTAAAAAACACAATCAAGCACCATGAACTGACAGCATTTGATAAAGATTACCTGCAAGCCACCAGTATCGTCATTAGTGACTGGAAGTATGGCTCTGTAGTCCTTTCTGCAACGTATTGCCCCCCAAGGCACAGAATCCGCAAAATACAATTCATCGAGTATTTTAAGACATTAGGCCACCGATTTATTGCTGGAGGAGACTACAATGCCAAACATCCACGGTGGGGGTCTAGACTTACCACCACCAGAGGCAGGGAGCTACAAAAAGCCATGACTGAACAAAACTATGAACAACTATCACAGAGAAGTCCAACATACTGGCCTACAGATACAAACAAAATCCCCGATGTGCTGGACTTTTTTGTAACGAAGGGAATAGCTAAAACTTATACACACACTGAATCTAGCCTAGATCTGTCGTCCGATCATACCCCAATAATAGTTACACTAAACAGTGGAATTACCAACAAATAGCAAACCCCGTCTTTATACAATAAAAAAACAAATTGGACTGCATTCAGAGAAACAATAAACAAAGAGATAAAATTAAATATACCATTACGAACTAAAGATGAAATGGAAGACGCCACAGAATACTTGACTAAACTCATTCAAAATGCAGCCTGGGCGGCTACTACAGAACTACATCACAAAGAAATTACTGTTAACTACCCTAGGGAAATTAAAAAAAAAATAGCAGATAAACGAAGGCTAAGAAGAAAGTGGCAACTAAGCAGAAATCCCATAGACAAAACTAACGTCAATAAATCTATCCGTGAATTAAAAAAATTAATCAACGAATTTAATAACAACAACATTCAACAAAACCTATCAAGGTTAACCAATACAACCAGCACGGATTACTCGCTCTGGAGAGTAACCAAATGCCTAAAACAACCACAACAGCAAAACCATCCAATAAAAAAAGCAGATGGCAGCTGGGCCAAATCCGACACTGAAAAAGCTGAGACATTTGCTGAACATCTCGCTAAAGTATTTACTCCTCTTTCCAATGTTGAAGCAAATGATATGGAAATCTTTAGCTACCTGGAACGTCCTCTACCAATGACCCTGCCAATTAGTCATTTCTCCCCACAAGAAGTCAAACGATCAATCATAAAGAAACTAAAACCCGGAAAAGCTCTCGGTTATGATCTAATTACTGGTAAGGTCCTTAAAGAACTACCCAGAAAAGGCTTTGTCTACATAACATCACTATGCAACGCTATATTGCGCACATCGTATATCCCGAACCAATGGAAAGTAGCAAAAATCGTTATGATCCCGAAACCAGGAAAGCCACCTGACGAAACCACTTCCTATCGGCCAATAAGTGTACTGCCGATAATGTCAAAGCTACTTGAAAAATTACTGCTTGCGAGACTACAAACTCTGATAAATGATCAAAATCTCATCCCCGATCACCAATTCGGTTTTAGAAATAGACACTCAACAATCGAACAAGTAAACAGAGTCTATAATGTCATAGCAAACTCATTAGAGAAAAAGAAGTACTGCTCAGCAGTTTTTCTAGATATTCAACAGGCATTTGACAAAGTACGGCACCCCGGCCTACTCTACAAAATTAAAACAAACCTTCCTCAATACTTTCTACTTTTAAAATCATACCTACACAATAGATGTTTCCAAGTACAACACGGTCAAGATCTGTCCAAAATATACCCAATCATGTCCGGAGTACCGCAAGGAAGCGTACTCGGTCCAGTACTGTACACGCTATACACCGCTGACCTGCCTACTAGAAGAGACATCGCAATAGCAACATTTGCAGATTACACTGCTATACTGGCAGTCCACGAGGACCCCAAGAAAGCATCAAAAAAACTACAAAGGCAGCTCACAGAAATTGAAATATGGTTAGACAAATGGCGCATAAAGGCCAGCGAGACAAAATCAGTCCACATCACCTTCACCATGAAGAAAGGAAACTGCCCAGGTGTCAAACTGCATGGCCAAACACTACCAACTGTCAACGAAGTAAAATATCTCGGCATGCATCTAGATCGTAGATTAACTTGGACAAAACATATCAAGACAAAACGGACCGAACAGGACATAAAACTACGCAAAATGTATTGGCTCATTGGCAAAAAATCGCAACTGTCTGACTTCAACAAACTATTGCTCTACAAAACCATTCTAAAACCAGTATGGACTTATGGAATTCAACTATGGGGTACAGCCAGTAACTCAAATCTCGAAATCCTCCAGAGATTCCAATCAAAAACCCTTCGATTAATACTCAACGCTCCCTGGTACATCAGAAACACGGCAATTCACAGAGACCTCGAAATAAATACAATAAAGCAAGAAATCCAACGATACAGCACAAAATACGAAGATAGGATCGCAGCTCATCCCAACAAGCTGGCATCAAACCTACTTAACCGGAACCTAGTAGCTAGAAGACTGAAGAAGTTCAAACCCATCGACCTACGTGAACGGTTCCAATAAACGAAGCACTGCGACAATAAAAACAATAAAAACATGAAAAACAGAGAATAAAAGCATCAATAGATGCCAGCTCTGAACCACCAGATTACAGAGCAACATTATTTAATGTTATTATATAACAGATTATAGTTATTATTATAGTTATATTAGTATTATATAACATATTCTCAAAAAAAAAAAAAAAAAAAAAAAATGTATAATTTGATTACAATGGCTGTCCTCAGAACTGCCTTTTAGACTAGTGTAACAAATCACGTCTGTCATCGTAGTGACGTTACATCGTAGTGACGTTAGTGAACCTTGCAAATATTAGAGGATTAGCTGTCAAAATATTTAAAAAGATGACAACTTGCTGAGATGGTGCGTAGCTCGGTGATCAGTTGACTTTCGGCCGTAGGCAATTCAGTTTCATTGTTGGCAAAAGCGCCTTAATGTCTGTGTCCAACAGTATTCTAGTACTTGCGGTTTTTTTTTATCAATGAATATTAGTTAAAAATTCAGACAAAACATTTTTTTTCTTACACAACGCAAACCAATGGAGACGCAATGCGTTCTGGCTGGTCGTCCACCCGGAGATCTCGTCTGACTCGGAACAGCCGTTGTCACTGCCGGTTGATCGTATTTATGCACGGACGAATGGAAAAACCTTGGCACTGAACCGAAAAGTCGCGACGGCCTTGGAAAAAAAAAAAAAAAATAGGCGCTTATCCGATTGAAAGTATTGTATCAACAGATTCTCAAAATAGATTCAAGACCGCTGCCATACAGTGTGACCAAAATAATATAGTTCCAAAAATTACGTAACCAATATTTCATCACACGTTTGGTCTAAATGATTTATAATTTTACAGAAATTAAATAATGATTAGAAAAATCAGTAAAAAATTATTTCATTCGCACCTGTGAACTCCCTGTGATAATTTTTATTTTATTAAATAATCCTCTTCCGGAAAGTAGAGAAGAGCTTGGAATTTTTTTTTGTCTCTGTTCAGATAACGTGAGAGAGAGAGAGAGAGACAGATAAACAGAGATGATGGAGAAACTCGAAGTGAAAGAGGTCTCCCCTCTTAATTTCGCCTCTGGCTCCTCGAGTCTGGTTCGAGAAGCATCTTAGGCGCTCGAGAAGCAGAGGCAGCAGCGCCAGCCCTTCCTGATTGCCGATTCGCTGGATAAACTTGGATCTAAAGGAAGTTAAAGTGCTTCTGGCTTGCGCACAGGTCGTCGACGACGTGATTGGAGGTAAGTTTCGACTGGAAATTCAGGTGCAGCTGGTAAATGGGAAAATCCAATGAGGGAGATATATCGGTGAAAATCCAGTAGATCAAATCCGGTGTGTTTCCAACGTTGATTGGGGAGGAACGCTCAAATAATAATCTCTCTCAGATACACATAAATTTTACCGGGCAATTCACTAAGAGCAATGTTGTCCAATCTCGTGATTCAATTCACTCCCAATTACACCTGAATCTCATTGGTCGAATTGCCTCAATTTTTCATCGCCCCCTTTCCGATCGTCCTCGAACTATTAACATGCAGATCCGAATCCTTTAGATATGGCAGGACCAACGCGTCTTTCTCGATCTTAAGAATTTTATTGGACTATGGCAACGGATTGAACATAGGCACGTGGATAAAGTTGCCAGTTGGTGTCTCTTGGACATCGTTCTAAAGCAGCTTTAAATCCTCAAAAGTATGCTTGACACCGTCGAATTGTGCCTTTGTTGATTTCGTCCGAGTTGATGTATTCCACGAGGTGAAGTATTTCCACGAGACATTCGAGTCCGTTAAAAACACTCTCTTCCAAGGGGAAAATTTCGTTGCCAGTCAAACTGATGAACCGGAACTTGGACAGATCGTGAAAGACGCTCGGTGGAAGATTTTCCACTTCCGCCCAGGAGAAGTCCAACCACTCCTGCGACAGCAATCTACGGAAACTATCCTTAATCAGTGTATCGTCGAGGTTCCTTCAATGCAAAGTTGCCTCGTAGTTTTAGTTTTAATTTTTTGAGACAAGGAATGATTGAGGATGAAAATGATGAGGATTTTGGTAGGGTGTAAATTAATTGAGAAAACACTCGCGTTTGAGCCAATAAGTACGTTTCGTTTATTGGCTCGTGTGGGAAAAGCCTTGTCGGCATAAAAACCCACGTTTTAGTCGTGTACATTTGTTGCGTGTATGATTGTGAGGCCCCTGAGTCTTCACGTATCGTATTTTGATGATCCCTTCACCGAGGTGATGGGTATAGGGCCAAGGGTGGAGAATTGGGGACCTGCTTGTCCTTGCGTTCCACCGCTTGTCATGGGCGTGAGCCCGAGCGCATTTCCCTCGATCGGACGTATCGGGTCCAGTGAGCGCTTGTATCGGCTCTGGTGAGCGCTTATGTATGCGAGAACTCGGAGTTCTCGTGCGTATCGGCTCTAGTGAGCGCTTGTATTGGCTCCAGGTGAGCGCTTGTATCGGCTCCAGTGAACGCTTGTATCGGCTCCAGGTGAGCGCTTATGTATGCGAGAACTCAGAGTTCTCGTGCGTATCGGCTCTAGTGAGCGCTTGTGTATGCGAGAACTCAGAGTTCTCGTGCGTATCGGCTCTAGTGAGCGCTTGTATTGGCTCCAGGTGAGCGCTTATCGTGCGAAAGCTCAGGGTCCTCGTGTGTCAGCTCTAGTGAGCGCTTGTGAGTGTGCGTGTGTGAGGACTCGGGGTCCTCGCGTCTCACGCGAGCCGGGCGATCGTCACTCGACGGACGACCGCGCTGCACTAAATTCTTTTTAAAAAAATGGTATAGCTCGCTGCCCCCCTCGGTCGTGAGAGACGAAATCTCTGTTGACGCGAGCGGGCCCGAGCGCTGAAGTGCCGACCACTGTCGGGCAGTGAACAGTCAGTTTTATGATTCCGCCGTTCTTTGAGTTTAAAACCAGCAAGTTTTTTAGATGCGAGAAAGTGTCCTTCGGTATCTCGGCGATTTTCCAGCTTTGCAGCTTTAGCGAGAGCAAAGTCGCCGGTGAAGTCGGCGTGAAATCAAAGGTCTAAGCTGCGCAGATGCTTGTTGACCATTACGCCGTTCTTCAACCGTTCGAGCTGACTCTTCTCAAGACTGAAGGTTCATCGCGAGATCGATGAGCTGGTCAAATTATCGAACGCAGCCGGATACAGATAAATCGCGATAAAGAATGTATTTTTCATTCTAAACCGTCCTCTGTCGAAGTATTTAACGGATTCCTTCGAAATTTTGAAAAATTATTTTGAATCTCGATTTTTCAAAAATTATATGACTTCTGATATCATATTTGGATTTGGCGAACTAAGAAATCTTTACTCATCCACTTTTATGAGAATACTGAATCCGCCATTTCCGGATTAAAAAATCTATATTTTTGGAAGTTACGTGTTTATTTGGTTGCTTGTCCTTGAAGCAATATTTAAAAACAAGTCTATTCTCAAGTTTCCCAACTGTTTCCCTGAGAGAACTCAGACCCTGACTAAGCCAATATTGTCCAATTATTCTCTAGCGAAACTAAAGAGGAAAATTAGAAACAAATAGAGGCAACCGTGTAGTAATTGACTAACATGTCTCGAGCGATTACGTAATAGTTTCCTACGATCTCGATGATATCAGTAAACAAGAAAAATTTTCTTTGCAGAGTGAATTATTTAAAAGATTTTAACTTTTTATTTTTACCGATAATCGGCATTAGTCAGTCACTGAATCGAATCGCAGCAAGGTCAATATTAATAGACTGGCTACCTAATGTTCGATTTTTATCTTAAACAACACAAGAAAAAACGAAATTTTCATATCGACCCCTTATAATTTTTTTTTTCACAACGAAGACTCTTGTATTGTATTTTTTGCCATAGAAAGTAGCTCTTGTATTTTTCCAAAAGATTCATGTACTCATATTGCAAAGTTCTATCAGTGGTGATTGAGAGACGACTACACCTGAACCTGGTAGACATGCTTATTTGTACAATTGTTTCATCTAGTCAAGCCGTGTTTTTCTTGGAATAGTATAAAAAATTATATTATTACTTTACTCGCTACGTTTGGGCGAATATAAGTTTTACCATCTGCGGACTCTCAAGGTTGTGATAAAGCACATGTAGTGTGCTATAGGTGGTGTGAAATTCGAAACTCAACTGCAACTGTTTCGTATCACGAACAGGAACGTGAAACACGGAGATCACGAATTATTCATAAAACTGGCCTGTCCGCTAGAGCCATAAGCGAGATAGCGGTGAAGTTTTAAATGTTACAAGTCTGCAACGACTTTATCAGCTCTCAGCAAGTTTTTTTATCAGCATTTGGGCAATCGCGAACAACGATATACGAAACGGGATGTGAATGATGGAACTACCCTTCAGATTTGCCCTCAGACCGCAATAAAACTTCAGCACTGCTATTTCCAGGGCTATTGAAGATTTGCCTTCAAACAGTAAACATTTTTTTTTTTTTTCTAAAAAACATTGTCTGATATCAAAAATTATTCGTATATGGCTATTCATAACTCCCTCATAGAGAAGGCTTCTTTGAAAAATATTCATGATGGAATTTTTTTCGACCTATTGTCTCAATTATTTCGGTTAAAATTAGATCCAATAATTAGAGAAAAGAGAGTGAATGGCACATCGATCATTGGACGTCATGGAACGATCCATTATTTCCTCTCTTTATTATTGCAGTTTTCAATTGACCGATTTCCTGTTTTCGGCATACTAAATTTGAAGTACCGTGAGGGGAACAAAGTTTCATCGGCAGTATTATTTGGTCGTTGGCTCAATAGGTCCACAGTTGAATTCATATGTAATTTTCTCATTTCCAAAAACCCACGCTGTACTTCGAGCTCGGACATCACTCGTTACACTCGTTAGCCCGTTGCTTCGGTTCGTTAAATACGCAATCGTGTTCGCGGGGGCTCGAAAATTATTTCAACCAGCCACTGTGTACCTGTATATCTTCTAGTTTCGAGCGGACTGAAATTTGCAACTAGTACTTTTCGTTTGTGACACGTGTGTTTTTTTTAGGTGAAATAGGTTGGTGCATTTATTTTTCCGATAATTTTGTTTCCAATAACTTACATGCATCAAAGCTCAACAGAATTATCGGAACTTTTACAAGCTTTTTATATAAACAAAAAAAAATAATAAACACAAGATATATGTATATGTACACGAGGTGTCAATTATAAATTCATTATATATCACATATAGCATCTGCATGTGTGAGTGTCACTTGAATGTACAGTGCAGTTCATATTGACATTCACGGTGAAATGTGAAGTAGTTCTGATACTGCGAAACGAATTTGAGACTGGCTGCACCAAACTTCCGAACAGACGAAAAATGATGAAAATAATTATATCATATTTACTTACATTTACAGAATGTACAAACCCATTTATACATTGTCAAATATGATTGAGTAGGACAGTTTTAAAATCGTTTTTGCAGTCATGCAGCTTTTCCTTGGATGTTAGACACTTGGAAAACACTTCGCGAAGAATGTCGTAACATTTGAGGAGTTCGAGCAACGTGCCTAAACGCCTAGTTTTTTTTCCTTTACTTTTTTTTCGTGCGCAATTGCAATTTGAGCCTTTCCGCCTTGCAAGGTTTTGTTTTGATGAATTTCAGAGGCAGTAGCGTTGTAGTTATGCTGAAAAAGAGGCTGTAAATGCAAGGAAGAGGCGTGAGCAGAATCGAGGGAGCGGAAGATCAGGTGGATCTTTTGTAATGAAAAAGTTTTTCATCGAGTTCACAGTAGCGGAGAAAAAAAACATTGATGCACGAACAAGCGGTAGCTGCGCTGTTTTAATAAAAATAAAATGGACGGAAGAGGATCGGGTAAGAAGAATGAGGGAGGATAAAATGAATGCGTGGAAAATTTCAATTTATGTCGATTTCCTCTTTTTTTATATCCGGTTTTTCAGTATTGCATTTAAATTCCGTTTCCTATTGAATTAAAATATTTGTGTTAATCGTAGAATGTGAGGTAATCCGATGTGACACAGGAATGATGCCGTCGAAAAACTGAATAAGCGTATCTTTCTATCTATCTATGCAACCGTAGAAGAGAAAGAAAACGTATATAAATGAAAAACTCAGGATACATTTTTCTTCATATTTTTGTGTAAATCTTCTTAACTCCTCTCCGAATGTGGCTGTCTTATCACACCTCCGTATGAGTATTTATTCACACCTGTAATACAAGGATACGAGTACGTTGCGAAAGATATTTTACGAGAACCAGCCGTGGGATTACAAAAAATTTTCCAAAATACGAGGAGGTAGTTTTTTTTTGGAGGGAGAAAAAACTATATACAGATAAAATAACCGGACGTGTTTGATCACCCCCTTGTGTACCTCCTTGTTTTATCTTCCATGCATCTATCACCGCCCCCAACTCTTTCCCTTGTATGAATAACTACGGTGGGAAAAGCCGTTAAGAGTGTGCCCAATTTTCTGCATTTCCGAGGGTGTTAGCTGCTGAGACACTTGGAGCCTTTTACACATAAATTTTTTTATTTTTTACCTCCATTTATAATGTCATCGAGCTTCTCGTCTCTCGAATCTATAAGCTTGCACAAGCTCGCATCTAGATGATTCCCCGATCAACAATTATTTTCGAGGGGTAAAGAAAATAAATTTAAAAACCCATTAGCTGTAATAAAAGTCAGCCAAGAGAGTCGATTTGGGGGTGAAACGTCACCCCTCCGAGGTCTTCTGAATTTTTTACCGGGGTCATTTGTAACCGGAAGTGACGACGGTCGAGCAACGTAAAAATATGGCAACGTAAAGAAATAAGTGTCTTACATTTTCCGACAGACGGAAGAAGAATGACGAAAAATTATAAACAAGAAGAGTGTTGATGGTAAAGATTAAAATTAATTTAAAAGTCAATCGTCGGGTTCAGCTGATGCGGAAAACTTTACCGGTTTTTTTTCAAACCACCGTTAAAGAACTTTGGTAAATCTCCGAGAGGATTTGGCCGTTGTCACAGCGAGGGGGAGGAACCGTAGAAACAGGGCTTGTCGGTCGAAAGCAAGATTCATGCGTAGCTCAGACGTCGCGTTGACCCGTCGCAAGTTACCCCAACTTGCGGAACCTTTTTTACGTAAGTGAGTCGCCGTCCGGCCTCCGGATGCGCTTTTCCAACTTTTCCGGACATAATCTTCGTAAAACTTTTCGAGATTAAGAACATTTCGTCTCGGATCAACTTATATCCGCGTTCTGGTTTATTTTTTTACTTATTTCTCGTCCCACTGAGCTTTGGAATTTAAGGGAAAAATGTTCACCAATTGTCGGTAAGACAGGGATTTGAAAAAAATAATCATATGCCTTAGGCCCGTTTTCGCATAGGTCGACTGGGCGGCTCCCAGAGCCATGAAATTTTTACCTAATCTGGACAATTTGATCACGTGGATTGTCGCACTCCGTATTGCACTCGCAGGCTTTCTTTTTTTGCGAGGACTCGTCTATCTGTAAATTAATAATATAATCGAAGAAAATATGATTTCGATAAACTCCTAACGGAATTAACGGTAATTACATATGCAATTTCTACACGCAATGAGGTTGTGAAATTCGTGATGCGAATTTAACTACCGCATAGGTTGATAAGTTACCGAAATGTGCTTGGCTCGGTTTCCAATTTTCTTTGATCCAAGACAATCTGCTCGCGCACAACGCGACTATTCCCTGCATCGAATTCGGCGCGTGTAAGTTTCCGGTTCCTTGTCTTATCACCGCTGTGCACGCGTTTATGCAAACACGGATAACGCCGAGTTTCCACTGCCAACTTCTTGTATTCTCGTACCGTCATTCCTTCATTTGTCACAACGTGACCTGCCTCAGTCGTCACTCATGGGACATTCTTAATTTTAACCAACACACCCCATAAATGAATTCCTTTGAAATTAACGCACTCGTGGCGGTGAAAGTCAAAGTTTAGTTTAATGCATATCTTGCCATCATTATCAGTTGGTATTATTAGTATGAATATTAATATTAATATTGATACGAACGTAATTATTATTTCCATCGTGATACTTTGTGACATTTGTGAGCAACGAGAGGGTCTGCTTTGCGCAATCGTTCTGACCGCGTACTCGTCTTTTCTACTTAGTTAATTAATTTTATTGTAATGGCCGTGCTTATAACAACTTTTTCTCACTAATGTAATAAGACAGCGAGAATTGCTTACCGCAAGCTTGCAAGGAGGAGACGATTGACTGTCCGGATATTAAAAACGATTACTACTTGCTGGGATGGTACATAGCTCGGCTTTCGGCCGAAGGCACTTCAGTCTGAGCCTTAAAGTCTATCTCGTATAGTATTCTACTACTTGCAGTTATTTTTTTTCTGCTAAATATTAGTTAACAATTGCAACGAAATATATTTTTTTTTTACACGACACAAACCAATGGAGGCGTAATGCGTTCTGGCTGGCCGTCCACCACGACATCTCGCCTGATTTGCAACAGCCGTTTTCACTGCCGGTTTATCGTATGAATGCAAAACCTTGGCACTGAACCGAAGAGACGCGATGGCCTTAGAAAAAAGAAAAAAAAGAAAATGGGCGCTTATCTCATTAAAGTGCTGTTTCAACAGATTCTCAAAGCAGATTCAACATCGCTTCCTTAAAATTTATTCCTTAAAATTCTTCGAGCGGGCTAAGTGGAACTTTCACTATTGAAAATCCCCGAGCGCATGTTTGGCAGCGGGAACATTATGAATTTCTGCACATTGTATGGAAATGTAACCAAAATAATATATTTCGAAAATTACGTAATCATTATTTTATTACACGTTTGTTAACAAATTGATTTATAATTTTAGGGAAATTAAATAAGAATTTGAACAATCATTAAACAATTCTTTTTTGCGCCTGTCAACTTTCTGTGATCATTTTTTTTTTATTGAATAATCCGCTTTCGGTAAGTTGAGAATGGCTTGGCATTTTTTTCCATCTCTGTTCGGATAGCGTCAGAGAGACGATGGAGACACTCCAAATGGCAGAGGTCTCCCCATCTTAATTTCATCCCTGACTCCTTGAGTCTCGTTTAAGGAGCATCTTAAGCACTCGAGAAGCAAAGACGTCAGCGACAGGCCCTCCCGATAGCCGATTTGCTAGATAAACTTGGATTTAAAGGAAGTTTAGGTGTTTCTGGCTTGCACACACGTTCCCGACTATCTGATTAGAGGTAGGTTCCGACTGATAATTCACGTGCAGCTGGTAGATGGGAAAATCTAATAAGGGAGATATATCGGTGACATTCCGGAAAATCAAGTCCCGTGTGTTTCCAACGTTGACTGGGGAGAATAGCTTGAAATATAATAAGAAATGTAACTGGGGATATAGGACGGTTCCTTGATACGAAAGACTGGGCGGAACGTGAAAAAAGTGAAAAAAAAAATCTACAACAAAAATGAAATGAAGTGTCAAAACAAAACGCCGAAAACGGCGAGGAGGACACCGAGAGAAAATAGAGAAGTAGAATGAAAGAATTCGAGGCGACACTAATTAAACTGAATCTCACTCTCGACCGCTTGCGCCATCTGCATTATCTAATATTTCAATGCGTACCTCGACGATGAAAGCTCTGCCATGCAACGTCGAACGTCTCTATCGTCCAAAACTTTAGGCAGATATTGCCGATTGAAGCTCTCGCTGGAGGTGAAACAAACTTTGGGTCCCCATGGTAATTGATACTACCTTCGTCAATATTCGGAGAAATATTTGCATAATTCTGCTGGTCAAGTAGCGGATTGTCTCGAGGCTTCAAACTGAAAAAAATTGCCCTTTGCGATATTTACATTGGTAGTTCCGTTCTCGAGTTACGGGGCGTTGAAATTTAGAATCGTTAGGGTGCGCGCCGCCAGCGGCGCCACCTGCGCGTACCGCTCTCATTGGCTGAAAGCTTCAACCGCACGTAATTTCATAAGTACTCATCCTACGAAATGTTCGCTTGTAAAAGCTTACTCACTTTCAAAGCGCGGACATTGCTGTACAATTTCCTTATTAATTCAATTATACTACGACGTCTCGTTCTCGATGATTAATTGTAGTAGCGTCAGCTATGCTCATATCCACAACGTTTAGAGTTTAAATTTCGCGCCTCAGCACGTCCTGTGCCTGGTGATGGCGCTGTCTGTCCTATGGCCTCATATCGTTTCGTTGTGCTCAACGGATTCACAAACGAAAAAAGAGTATCGTTAAAAAATTGATTTAATAAATCTAAGGGAACGACAAAATGGGAAAAGAATCAAGGAAACGCAAGTGTTCTCGGTCGCCTTCGAGAGAGCGAAGAAGGGGCGACTCAAAAACCGAGGAGGAATTGCAAAAAATGAAAGTAGAGATACATAACCTCACAAAATTGGTTACAGATTTTGTTTCACAGAGACGCGAGGAACATCGAGTGGAGAAAACTTCAACGGAGAACACAGGTAAAATTAATATGTTTTTTCCATACGAAAAAACAGAGCAAGCTCCACACGAACTTTGCCTCCCAACAAGGGGAACGAACAACAAGTTCATCGAGCTCTACACGAGCGAGATAGAGATATATATGTATATATATTTCAGAGAGCGCAAATAAGGAAAACGCCCATCCCCAAGACGAGAATCGAGAAGAATTGCTCGACACCTCCTCTCACACAGAGGAAACTCCTGAGAAAAAAGACGATGAAGAAAAAGACTCTCAAAAAGAGAGCTGTGACGTCACGATTGCGGAAGAAATTCTCAACCTTCTGGGAGACGATCCAAACGCAGTCCAGGGCGGGGCAACCAAGCTATACCCGGAGATAAAAAATCGCTGGGGAACATGGATGAAAGAAGGGCTTGCTGAAGACAATAAAAAAACTCTGACAAAGAAATACTCTCGCAAAGGTGACTTGTATGCAGAAGCCCCTAAAGTTAACCTGGAGATTAGCGCAGCAATGACGGACATTGCAAAGAAGAGAGACGATCATTTTGCCCAGACACAGGAATGTGTTGGCACGGCCATCGTATCGCTGGGGGCAGCGGTCTCTCTGTTGATCGACGACTCCGATAACGAGGTGGATCAGATGAAACTGATCGAACTTCTGTGTGACACGGGAAAATTATTGACGGACGTATTCCATCAACAGTCCGTAGGGAGAAAATCTTTCATCACACCGATGCTGAAGAAGAGCGTTAAGCCAGTTGTCGAGTCTACTCACTCGGATGAATGGCTCTACGGACAAAAATTAGCCGAACAGATCAAAGAGGTTAAAACAATCGAATCGGCATGCCAAAACCTCAAGGCCCCTGATAAGAAGATTACCCACAAGACGCAGAATCAGGGAAACTGGAGAGGCCCGTCTGCTCAGTACAGACAGGCGGGCGGGTACCAGAGGAAACAATTTGTTCGGTTCAAGCAGAGGACCCCATACCGACCAGCTCAGTCGAGTCGAGACAGGAACCGATCGACGAAGGAGCCGTCGAAGAAATAGAAGAGGAAACAAATATCGGAGGAAGACTGAGCCTGTTCAGTTACGAGTGGGAGAATATCACGAGCGACCAATTTATCATAAATTGCATAACGGGATACAAAATTCCGTTTGAAAAAACCCCGTACCAATTCAGACCCCCTGAACAGCGGAAATTGAATGGTAGAGAGCTCGAGTCATTAGAAGTCGAAATCGAAAAACTATTACAGAGAAACGCAATCGAAAAATGCGAAGATTGTGACGGACAATTTGTGTCCCCAGTCTTTTTAGTATCCAAACCGGATGGCTCAAATCGCTTTATATTAAATTTAAAGCAATTAAATAAGTTAATTAAAGCACCTCACTTTAAAATGGAAGACATTCGATCTGTCAGAAACCTAATAACTTCTAACGCATTTATGGCATCGCTCGATCTAAAAGATGCATATTTTTCAATACCCGTGCACAAAGAAGACAGAAAATATTTAAGATTCATTTTCAAAGAACAAATGTACCAATTCCGGTGTCTACCATTTGGCTTATCGACAAGCCCGTATGTTTTCACGAAAGTAATGAAACCCGTAATGAATGTGCTGAGGAGTAAGGGTTTTCTGTCCACTATATACTTAGACGATATGCTGTGTATAGGGAACAATTTTCGGAGTTGTCAGGAAAACGTGTTTGAGTCGAAAAAATTATTGGAAAGACTGGGATTTGTTATAAACAGAGAGAAGAGCTCACTAATCCCCTCTAAAAAATGTAAATTTTTGGGATTTATAATTAATTCGAAAAATTACACAATAGAGCTAACTGATAAAAAGAAAGAAAAAATTCAAAAACTGCTCAAAAGTTTTACAGTCGGAACACAATGTAAAATTAGAGATTTTGCGCATTTTCTAGGCGTGTTAAATGCGGCGTGTCCGGCAGTTGCATACGGGGCTGTTTATTGCAAAAAACTAGAGCGGGAGAAATTTCTCACATTAATAATTAACGACCAAAATTACGAGGCGCGTATGATAATGAGCAACAAGCTCAAAGAAGATTTAAGATGGTGGAGGATAAATAGCCAGGTCGGGGTAAATCCAATAAGAACGTGCAAGTACAAAATAGAGATTTTCTCAGACGCCTCGCTGACGGGTTGGGGAGCTCACTGTAATGAACAATCAGCAAACGGCTGGTGGAATATTGAAGAAAAAAAGCGCCATATTAACTATCTAGAACTCTTAGCCGCCTTTCTCTCTCTTAAAAGTTTTGCGTGTCAGTTACGCGATTGCGAGGTTTTACTTAGGCTGGATAATACCACGGCCATAGCGTATGTAAATAAATTTGGAGGTGTGCAATTTCCAATTCTGAGCGATCTCGCACGCCAGATCTGGGCATGGTGCGAAGAAAGAAGAATTTGGTTACACGCTTCCTATATTGCATCGAAAGAAAATGTTTATGCCGACACTGCCTCACGAATAACAAACACAGATACAGAGTGGGAACTGTCGCGAGAAGCGTTCGCAAAAATTAATAGAAAATTCGGGCCTTTCAGTATTGATTTATTTGCCACAGATGCAAACAAAAAAGTAAACAAATTTTGTTCGAGGTTTCCGAACCCAAATGTATTTAGAGTCGATGCATTTACCGTGTCGTGGGCAAGTGAGAAACCATACGCATTTCCGCCTTTCGCTTTAATCCTACCGACTCTTAAAAAATTTATCGCTGATAAAGCTGAGGGCGTTGTAATTGTACCATATTGGCCGACTCAATCATGGTACCCGTTATTCAATTCGCTGCTCAAGACGCATCCGATTGTTTTTAAACCAAGTAATAAACTATTGCTATCCCCTTGCAGAGAGAGGTATCACCCATTAGCAAGGACGCTTTCGTTGGTGGCCGGGCAATTGTCAGGCAGGCGTTTCTAAAAAAGGGACTGGCGGAAGAAGCAGCTGACATAATGATGAACTCACTCGCTGATTCGACGATGAGGCAATACGAATCATCGCTTAAACAGTGGTGGATATTTACCAAGGCGAACAAATACGACGTTTTTCACACCGATAAATTTAAAATAATCGAGTTCTTGACAAAAAGATTCAGAGAGGGAGCAGAATATGGGACATTAAACTCCGACAGAGCTGCGATTACGTTAATAACGTCAGAAAACTTCTCAAGAGATGTAATGATAAGTCGTTTTATGCGCGGTGTTTTTAGACAAAGACCAACAAGAGCAAAATATTCAACGACATGGGATATTGATCCAGTTCTAGATTACATTGAGAATCTGCCGTCCGGAGAGGCCGCAAACTTAAAAGATCTCTCAGAAAAAACAATTTTATTATTGCTCTTAACGACAGCGCATCGCTTACAAACAATGGCGTTAATCGACATACGCAATATCGAAGAAACAAAAACCGGCATTGAAATAAAAATTCCAAAGCTGATTAAAACCTCGAAACCCGGGAAATATCAGCCCAATCTCATCTTACCATTTTTTAAAGAAAGAAAAGACATATGTGCGGCAAAAGCAGTATTAGAATATGCAGAACGTACAAAAAATATTAGAGGGGACCATAGCAATTTATTCATCTCGACAGTCAAGCCACACAAACCTGTGACGGCACAGACTTTATCCCATTGGGTCAAATCTATTTTAAAAAAAGCAGGAATTGACACGAGTACTTCTTCACCGTATAGTACAAAACATGCGACTATTTCAAGAGCGATAAGTAAGGGTGTTAGCATCGATACAATTAAACGAGTAGCAGGTTGGTCAGAAAAATCAAAAGTCTTTGCTCGATTTTATAACCGACCAATAGAAAACGGAAATGAAGCGTTCGCTCTGTCAATTTTAAGTTAATAAAAATCTTACGCCGATTGTACTTTGTGGAAAATAAAAAATTTTCTTTTTTCCTTTAGCCCAGGCTCTAAAAATCTACAATTAATCATCGAGAACGAGACGTCGTAGTATAATTACACGATCAAACGAGCCCGCCGAAGGCGGGCGAAGTTCGATCGGGATTATACGAAGACGTCTCGTTCGAAGATGATTATCTCCCACCCAAATATCTTAATCCCAAGTTCCCATAATCATCTTCGAATAAAAAAAAAAAAAAAAAAATTTTTCAAAGGACAGGTCTCTAAACGTTATGAGGCCATAGGACAGACAGCGCCATCACCAGGCACAGGACGTGCTGAGGCGCGAAATTTAAACTCTAAACGTTGTGGATATGAGCATAGCTGACGCTACTACAATTAATCATCTTCGAACGAGACGTCTTCGTATAATCCCGATCGAACTTCGCCCGCCTTCGGCGGGCTCGTTTGATCGTGTAATAACTGCGTGTCCGTATATAAATACGCGCTGGAAGTAGCAAAAGACCGAAGCGATCAGACACGGCGAACAAAATTGATGAATACGTCCAATAAAGTACACGTTATCGGGAAATACGTCGCAGTGATAAAATTCTCGATTCACGGATGCAGGGTGGGTAATCGCGAGTCGTGGTGGTGATAAATAATGAGCCGCACGTAGCTACCGTATACACATCATCCATACATCGTTCCGACTGTCCGGTCCTCGGGGCTATTACCCGGAGACTGTTCCACGGGTGTGTCTGCTGCTACTCCAAAGTTATGCCCGGCATTTCAAGCGAAGCTACGAACCTGGGCTGAGGGACATAACTCGGTGAGCAAAGTTGGCAGAAGCTTCCCCGTCGAGCCGGTGAATAACAAACCGTAGCACGTAAATCGGGTAGTGCAGCAGCGGGGCGGCGGAGGCTTTGAACTGGTACAAGCAGAAGTCTCGTGGGGTAACCAACCCCCTCCGTTCCGTTCAACCCCTCTTCCACCCCCTTATCTATCTCTCTATCCAACTTGCGAAGCTCCACCGGTTGGGTCGATGGACGGTTCTGTGTGACCGAACTCGTGGTATTGTTAAGCTCCGAGGAAATCGCTTGCCGACTTGCGGTTTGAACCGTTACCGAAACGTGGATTTTGAACTTTCCAATTCTCGTTTTGTTTTTCTCATTTTCAAAAATTCCGATGTTCTTCATTGCATGGCATAATAATAAAAATAATAACAATAATAATGTGTAGACGTTATTGTCTACAATGTGTACATATTATCTTCGTATCTTGGGTTAAAAACTATCGTCTCGGCTTCATTGCAAAGGGGCAAAAAAATATGCATTTCACACCTCCGTAAAGATGGGGATGAGAAAAATCCTCACCGTTTTTCGCAATATTAAAAACAGTAGAAAAATGTACTGGCTTTATTATTCGTCTTGATTTTATCGTTTTCATACTTTAGATATATATTTTTTAACCGTGCACTCGTCGTCTCGAAGAAAGTGTCCTGTAGCTCGGACGAGTGTTTTCAATTTTCTCACTCCGCGCTTCCGTATGAGCTGTCCGGAACTTACTACCGAAGCTTGCTTGGTCGATTCGGCTTCGATAGCTCACAGCAACGAGAGCTTGCGCAGCGTCCGAGACTCTCGGTTGGACTGTACGGTTCCGAGCTTTCCGTTTGTCGCCGTGCCGCTCCGCTAGACCGATTGTGAAATTATCGGTACGCTCCACTCGCGGAGGAAAACTGAGCTTGCACCGGCGATGAAGCTTTTTCACCGTGTCGAATTGCTCTCGTTCCGCTCCCTCACATAGAGCTACGAGATTTATGGCCCCGTGAGCGTGAAACCTGTTATTTCCTCCATATTTTGGTGAAGCTACGATTTGATATATATCTCATCGAATTTCATATTTCTTCTCTAGAAAATATTGCACTTCATTAATAAATTCTGCGAAATTATTCAAAATTTCTAGCCGATCACTCGTTAATTATTTTCCCTACAGTCGAACGGATTGAACTGTGTAATTGATCAATTGCAGAATGCACCAGCGAGCTTTCCGACCTCACCGTTGCTCGTTACAATATCACATTTATAATCACATCATTCAAAATTAATCAATTAGCAAACACCGCTATAAAATTTTCTCTCATCGTCAATTTTTTTCGCGAGATGTAGAATCGTGTCTCCCGTGCCTCGGTGGCTCCCAATTACGTTCCATTGTTACCGGAACATCGAGGAGCGGAAGAAGGTAACGTTTTCCCTTCCTCCGCCTTTTCATCGCCGACCCCTCTCGCCAGCGGTCTCGAGTGAGAGACTGCAAATTTCTGGAGTGCATCGACGATAAATCTCTGCACGAATTCATGCGCGCAAACACATACACGGATGAGCGGTGGCCGCAAGCTCTCGTATTTTCTTGACCGCGCTGTATCCGCAATGGAAGCTCTCAGGTGAATCCCAGAAAGCCCGCAGGGGATGAACGGGGCTTTCCGGTCGCCGCTGGCAAGGGGGCCGGACTCATGGTCCGTACATGCCGCGACGTTAATCATGCATTGTTGGCACGGAAATTTCGCGATTTCGAAACGTCGAATGGGCCGGCTCTTGCAATTGCGGATTGTTAATTCTACCCTTGCCGAAGCTCTCGCAAGCTCGGAAAGCTCCGTTGGGCAGACTCGACTGTATACGCCAACGGCCAAGGAATGCATTTGCATTCGATGCATGTGTCGTGGAACCGTGCGGTCGATGGCCGCGAACTTACGATACGATGTGTACGACATACACGATGCATCACGGTCGATGAAGAGCGCCCACCTCACGGTCCTCGGCTCTCATGATCGAGCCCAAGATATGCGACGCATGCAGGACGTGTCGTCTACAATCTCCGACGTCGGCCTATTGTGTCGGGCTGTCTACACACTCAGAAAAATTATTTATTTGATCGGTGACACGCAAACAATTGTTTACATAATTCAAATGATTATTTATGTGAACAGGACAAGAGTCAGTGAGTGGTCGATTTAAAAGTGTCAGCAGGAAATTTGTATATAAGCTCGAATCCATTGTCCAGCTGGTTAGAAAGCTCCCAGCGAGAAACGGGTAAATTTCCAGCACATAGCTATGTTTTTAAAATAATAACCGTAATAGAGTAGAATGAAACTGTGCGACGAATCCGCTAGCTCCGACTGATTAATTAATTTTAATCAATTAATTTTTTATGATTGCATCCTCTCATTCGTAAACGAGATCTTGATTTATGTCTGTTCGCATTGATAATTGGGAATATTTGGGCCGAAGGACCTTGGTCAAGGACTCAGTCTGAGGAGGAAAAAATCAGACGTGTATACACCCAATACGACCGAACGATGTATTACTGAGGCTAATAACACACATTTACTTACTACTATTTACACGATAGAAAAAATTCATTCGATTGAAATAATTTTTCGTCTCCATAAATTCCTTCGTGGTAAAAAATAATATTTTTAAACCGAAAGTGACGTATTTTCGGTCGACAAATAAGATCGTCAAACAGGGAGTGACGTAAAAATAATATTTTCCAGTCGGACGTGACAAACCTCCTGTGTATCTCCGAAAATCGAAATTTCCGGATTCTGATATCCAAAGTCATGGCGCCTGAGCCACGACGATTCGCTAGTTAAACTATGAGCGTAAATTCAAAAATTTCCAGTTACATTAGTTTGGACCCGTAAACGACGTCAGCGAGTTGCGATCCAAGTTGACGCGGCGACTGGAGGAGCTTTCGTGGATGGAGACATATCGCTGATCGAGGCAAGATACGGACACAGGTGCGGAATGCACATGTGGGGTGAGGTGACTATACATGCGTGTCGAATGCTCGAATGCATCTCGGGTCCTTGGCCGAACGACACAGCCATCTCTCCTGGCTGTTCCACCCCCATCATTGCTTCCGCTGTCCCGTCAACGCTTCCCACCCTACCGGAAGATATGTCTGGCGTGCTTGGAATTCGATGACGCCGAATGGGAACACTATACGCCAGATGTATACGTACCTCTCGTTTTTCTCGCTTCTCCACCTTCCGTACGTTTCTAACCCCCTTCCACCATTCCTTTTTGCACCGCTGGTTGTCGCGCTCTCCGCGCTCCAAAACCACCCTATTTTTCTCTATTTTACCCGTTTTTACAACTTTTTTTTTTTTTTTTTTTCGTTTGTATTGTATTCCTTTCGTTCCACTTTCTCACGAGGCTGGGGCGTTCACGTGATGAGTACGTGTACTGGACGTTGTTACAACACGACGCGATGTCGAATCTAAATGCTGCGGAAAAATCTCCAGCAAAACACGGAATACGCGACTGCATTCTCACTTTGAGATATGTCGGGGCGCTTTGACTTGCATCCATAGCGACCGCGCGGTTGCCGGACTCGTTGATAGCCGTTGATTTTTGCTCAATTGCGAGCATGTTTGTTTCACGTTCGTTCTTCGTTGACCGGAAACGCGAAGAATTTTTTTGACCGTCAGGTGAATCACAGTCGAGCTTTCGTCCTGCAAGCGCATTTGTTGCTCAACGACTTCATTTTTCGGCGATTATTTTTTCCATTCGCAGGGTTTTGCTTGGAAGCTTTCGAACTGAAAATATGCGGTAGGATGTCGTAGAGATCTTTCAAATTGATTTGAGTTTAACAAGCTGCCGTCGCATTGTGCGTTACACTGAAAAAATCGCTTTTCAGCTGGTGAGGAAAATTTTATTTTTCGATTCTACTTTCATTTTTAATGTCGATACAGACGGTCGTAATTTTTTCTTTCGGCCGTCAGTATTTATAGCACCTCAAGATTAATCTGTTATTTTGTTGGGTCCCCCGCTCCTCTCCCTGAATATTTTTTACCAAACGAAAAGTTTAAAGTTCGCCGTTCGGCGGGTTGGAATCGAAAGCTCTGCAGCCGCGAATGCTCAAAAAAGTTTCTTCTTCAACGGTAAAAAGACAATTTTCGTGTGTGTTTCTTGATTTCGAAACTTCTGTTCCTACGAAATGTTTCCGAAAGAGTTTTCACGCCATAAACGCATTTCAAAAACGGGACCGTACCGATTTTCGCCGTTTTTGCTTTTTTTTTTTTCTCCTCGGACGTAAGCTCAAAGTCGTATACGACGCGGAAACTTTTGTGCGGCTACTCGCGAGCTTTTCTTTTTCACCGAGAGGGAGACGAGGACTGACTAGGAAAGTTTCCGACGGACGATTTCATCCAACCGCACAATGTGCAACCAGAGAAAAGCTCCGAAGCTCCAAAGCTACGGTTTGCTCGGATCTGAGTTTTCTCAGTTCCCACTGTCATGGACGGGGCGCGACGAGATCCGGCAAATGAATTCTATCCGAGACGGGATTGAATCCACTGTTCCAGGCTATGAAAATTATTGCTCTCGATCGCCTCCCTTCGACGCTCGAGAAATTCATAGAAATTCTTAATTTTCATTATTCTTCCACCAATTAATTTCATAAAATTAAGCAATTTAATCATTAATTGAAGACGAATCAAAACGCCAAATGGATTTTTTTTTCCTGCACGGTAACAACGTTTGTACCTTTTGAATCAATTTATTGTCTAGAAATGTCAACAATTTCTTTCATGTCACTGTAATGAGCAGGCCCTTTAAAATAAAAAAAAACACGTGTTTTAATTATTCGCCGGTGCTTTGTGAATTTTTGTATCCAATTTCTAAAAACACATGTGTATAAGTTACGAATATGAATTGAAATATTCGGGAATTGATGCGGAGAAGAGTGAATTATAAAAACACGAATTGCTGCCATCGATTCTGAAAATATTCCAAGCATATTATACCGTTCCGAGAGAAAAATAATTTCTTTCCCTGTTGAATAAACATCGAAGGATTTTGGCGGGGTTGAGAAAAGGTCGCTTTTCCTACGGTGCTAGCGACGAATCCAATTTTAAAACGCAAAAAAAATGAAAGCAAGATCCACACACTGAATATAAATAAGTAGACGGGGAAAGGGATGGATGCGGGTGAGGGAGGTTGGGGTCGAAACGTGCCCGAGGGTGATATTCTTCAAAGCTCGTTGAAGTTTTGAATGGGATCTCGTCGACGAACCCTCGCACTTATTCTCATATTCTACCTTGCCGTGGTCTTTTTCCTTCTCCATCTTCGTTACAATATTTTTGTTCGGGCAAATTGGCAAGCAAAGATTCTAATGTGGGAATGTAAGAATAAAAACTTGTTTCAGTAAAGTCGCATTATATTAACTAAAAATTGCAATAACGATAAAATAAAGTAGGAATAATTTTTATAGAACAATAATTTTGATAATAGTATCTTATATATATATATATATTAAAGTGGTAAAAGAAGGGAGGGAAATGCGAAAAAAATGTTGAACAAAAAGATCGCGGTCTGCGTTAAGTAACAATTATTTCTTATTAATTTGCTGTATATGTTTCATTATATTATTTTATGCAACATTCAACGGAAAAAAATTGATTTCGAAAGAATTTTTTTGTGACGACATTGTCGATTCCGGCGAACGAATGACTTTGCGATAAGCGAGCGGTGCGCTCCACACACCCCATTGACCCCGTAGATGGGGGAAAAAATGTATCACCATCATTCTATTTCCGCTTACGCTGCCGCAGTCGCGAATTTACACTTCGGGAATACGAAGCATTTCTGTGTTTTGCTGTTTTTCTGTTCGAGACATTTAAATATCGAACCACTTGGCATTTACCGCACCTCTTTTCTGAGCCCTTAGCGGAGCGGAACGAGTGTCAACTTTCTCGAGGCTGTGTCAAGCAACGCCCTGGATGCGCCTCGGTGGATCCGACTCTTTTTTTCCCTCGCCACCAACAATCTTAGCACGACTACGAATCCGCCGATCGATGAGCACTTCTCATTCGAAGCACAGTAAGAAATAAAGAAGTGAAGGGAAAAGCGTAGTGTCAAATAATAATTTAATTGTGTCTCGTCATGTATTTCCTGTTACATGTTCATGAAAAGTTCTCAATACAGGTCTTTACCTCATCGAGATTTTTTTTTTTTTTTCGTGTCTACGCCAAATAAATATAGTGAGAAGAAATTACCACTATAACACTTTGAGGATAACAATAGAGTTGAAGGCAATTTTGCAATCACAAAGGAATAAAAAGGTAATTTTACTTTATCACTCCTTTTAAATAAATAATGCTTTCTCTCTCTCTTTATTGCCGTTGCACCGTACGGGGGGTTGCAAGGCTTCAAATAATTTAATCATTCCGAGTCGAATGACATCGAAAAAATGTATTTTTTTCTGTCCTCAGCGATACTTGTTTTCTCTCGTTTTTCGAAATATTTTTCATCGAATTACCATCAGTCGGCAATGCAGGTCTCGGATTTAGTCCGATCCATCGTTTGTTTCCTCCGCGAAAATAAAGATTGCCAGTTCGGAATAACTAAGCAGCGGTGACTACGGCAGTCGAGTACAACAAGTAAAAGTCCGAGCGGTGAAGAAAAATCGCAGAGGGGCGAGGCGGTTCTACTGGGGGTGAAATAAAATAAAATTATTTGCTTCGTTAGCCAGCAGCAGATACAAGGGAAAGATCCTCTCGATAAGGAGCAATCTAGCGAAGAGCTTTTCTATAGCTTAGTTAAGGAGTATCCGTTTCGAGAGCGCAAGCTGCGAATACAAATCTTAAAGCTTGCAGTCCGAGCACATTCTAAGAATCGAACCAACCAGGTCATCAGACTCACAGATCCACTGTACACTGTCACTGCTAACAACTTTTGAAAATTTACCTTCTGCAATCGATGTGCCAGAGGCTCTTTTTATTATAAAAAAAGGTTCAACAAAAATTAGCAATTTTTTGTGAGGTAAAAATAATAAGATTCCATAGATGAGGACCATTTTGCCCTTGTTCGAATTCCCTCATAATACGCCTACCCAAACGACAAGTCGTACCTACTCTGACGCAACGTTCCCGACTCTAATTTCATTACGAATCAATATTCCCGATGACCCTGTATTGGCGAATTCTCAATAGCCAAGAATGTTCCGCACAAGCTTTTCTTGTCCAACCTTTCTTCCGATTCATTTGTTTCCGGCCCTTGGGGCGGAGGTTTTCTGTTCGGGACCCACCCCTTCGATGATGCCCTCACTATTTCTCACCCTTATTCTTTACAGCAACCTTTCTGCTTTTTCACCCCCATCCTCGAAAAGCATCGCGTGTTTTTCCGTCTCGAGTGATCGGCATTCTCGAAGGTACGAAGCTTCGGATCGAGCTTGCACCAGCAAGGGTCATACATATTTAAAGGTACAGGTTATAGGCCTTGACTATGGATAACTAAGCTCATTCTTTCCGACCTCGGTTCCCTCACCCTCCACCCTGGACCAGCTTTGGATTGTGCTTTATATTCGCACGAGGGATGACGCTCACGATCCTCGAGCTTCCTTCTTCTTCCGTTCCTTTAGCGAGAATTCCAAAGTCGATGTTATGCCTGAAGAATAATTGAACGTCTTCGATTCACGAGAGCGCGTTCGATGTATCGATATTCGTGACCTCACGGAGCTTCCGTCTCCGTGAGCTTTTTAACTCCGCGGACGTTACATTGTTAACGGTTGAAACGTCTCCCTACTAAAGTCCCTTCGCGAATCCCAGACGTCGGACATCGAACCCTCCTTCAATTCGTAATCAAGCGACTCTTGTTTGCCTCGTAGTGTGGACCGGTATCGACTGGACTTTTACCACAGGGTGAAAAGCTCACAGAGCCGGGAGCAACAGAAGCGGTAGTGGCGGTCCTCATAAATAAAGCAGCGGTCTCGTATTGGTACCGATTCCGCAATCGAAAAGAATTCTATTCTCGTACCTGCGAGGATTCTATTTCCCGGATGAAAAAGCTTTCGGAGCTTTCGGGTCATTTAGAATTATTCATCGTTCGACCGAGGAAAGTGACGGAACGAACAACGGAAGTTTCTATTCTTATACGCCGATTCAATCGCTCTGCACTCGCGTGCTCGTAGAGCTTTTTTTGTAATTCAGAAGGGAAACATATTTTTGCCTGCTCGAAAAGGCACGGGCTTTTTGGACGCAGAACTGTAAATAAATTTCCCCCTCTTGACCTCTGTCGGGCTTAAATGGGCCTTCCTAGCTTTCAAACAGCTTTTTACTGTCGCTATTGTATCCACAAAATATAGGACTGTACGAGGCACAGTTCTGTAATATAAACTGGTCAAGTATGTTAGCTGTTTTTTGTAGAACGAATTTCACTCATATAAGTCATACCGAAAAATTTATATTCTTGGTATTTTAAGTCTTCAGGTACGATGAACTTTTTACTGAGAGTGAACGACCATGCCCTCTTGTCAGGACGTAATGCATATTCTACTGCGTTATCATAAAAAAAAAAAACATTTTGAGGTACTTCTGTCTGTTTTTATAGATTTTTATTTGGCACATAAACTTCCCCGTTCGAATCGTTCGGAGGTTGCGTTTTGGAAAAATTTCGGTCCCGATGAAGGGTAAACCGAACGGGTTCTCGGAAAATTGACTCGCCTCCGCTTTGGGCCTTCCGATGTTCTTTGAAAAGCTACTTCTCACCTTCCATATTCAGCAACTGCTCGGCGAGGTTTCCGTTTCTGAGTCAAGGACCAACGTCTTGGCTCGAAAGGGAGACTCATCATTTATGCTTGTCACCGAGCGAACTCACTTTTCGGTGGTCTTGGCGTAACACGGACTCGCGACTTCATCACGAGAAAAATGATCCTTGGCAAATTTCCCTGTAATTTCCCGCACGGCGATATCGCAATTACACGAAAAGTAATTTCGCGGTTAGGAAAGAGGGGGAACGAGGTCGGGTGAGCGCAATCTGCAGTTTGCAGCGTTACCGAAGTCGTTGGTTGAAAAGGGAAGCGGTGGAAGGCGAGAGCTTTTTTGGGTGTGCAGGGTAGTCGAGTCGGTAAGGAGGTCGGGAATTAGTTTTTGGTCCAGATCGGGTCATCGACGATCGCTCACGGTGTGAGCTTGCGAAACTTTTCAGAGATGAAAAGCTCTCCTTGGATATATTATTGGCGATTCGTCGGGAAACGGTTGATGGATAGTTCGTCAAACTCGGCAGGGACGTCACATTATTTATCTTGCATTAACTTTCGGTACGATTTAAATTGTGGCGGTAAGATGAGAGCCGGAGAGAAGAAAGGTAAATCGACGAGACCGGAAATACGAGAGTCGCGGAGAGACACCTCTCGACGTAAGTTTCCAGCTATCCGTGGAATTCAATTACCCCAGTCACTAAATTACTGCTCTAACGAGGTTAAAAGCTAGTGCGCTGGGTACCAAGAGCCAGGGCGGTTGAGAGTCTGTGATTGAAAAGCAATAATTAGACTCGAACGAAACGAGACGCTGGTTCCGGCCAGAAGCGAGGCGAATATGAAGAGGACGACGGAAGCGAGGAAAATGACAAGAGGGCACATTATGATGGAAAATTAATTCGATTCCGTCATGCGCCAGTTCCACTCGATAGTGGCAAAGCCCAGTGTGTAATCGATGATCG
The DNA here is from genome assembly GCA_963978505.1 of Listrodromus nycthemerus. NCBI lineage: Eukaryota > Metazoa > Arthropoda > Insecta > Hymenoptera > Ichneumonidae > Listrodromus > Listrodromus nycthemerus. Next base: position 8,539,534 of record OZ021679.1, read on the forward strand.
GCAATTGTATGAGAAATCAATAATTGATTCGTCCTTTCTGCTTCCTTCTCGAGAGAACAATTTCTTTTGCTGATTTTCTTCACCCTTCGGACGAGCTTCTGGGACGTACCGCAAGCTCTCGCCCTTGACGGCTGGTGAATCATCGCGTTGCTAAATTAAGGTAGGCTCTATAAAGACTCGCGTGGGTGCTTCTGCTCTGCCCTCCGGGCTCGTGGCATCTGAGGCTGGGTTCGTACGCTACGAGAAAAAAGATAATCACCCTCGGTATTCGACCCTCGTTCCCCGCAAGGGAACACTTACCTCGTCCCCATTTTCCATGGCCCGGCTCGCACGGAATGGTGGAGCCACCGTCGGTCGTTAGCGGACTGAGAAAACCTCTCCCTACGAACAACCCAGCGCTCCGTTCCCTTCACTGACTCCTGGTCGCCATCGTAGAAATGTAGGTGATCATCAAGGGGATGATAACATTAACGGTCGGCCACGTAGAAAGTTTTGGAAACGCGAGCGATGCACTCGGCCCACGAACAGTTTTCATCGCTCTCCTACCCTGGCCATCCTCAACGTCGCTGTGTACGCCTCAGCGAAGAGCGACTGGCGACAAACTTTCGTAATTATGGATATTTATTATTCAATTATCAAGTTGAATGTTGGGAGGGTTGCAACCAAGCGGCGGATGTCCATTAAACACTGGCTCGACGTCGGTATGCCTGTTTCTCGAGGTTTGAGAAACAAGGATTTGTTATCAAATTCTTTTAACTTTTCGCTCCCATTGGTGGATACGAAGAGAAAGGCACTAAGGAAAAAATTATAGTCAAAGCAACAATACTGACTTTTTTTCCTAAAAAATAGCTCCCACAAGGAACGTCTTCATTTTCTATTTACGACAGCTAGAAAGACACGAATGCAGCTATAATTGTAGTTTTACCAATTAAATAAATTCTGTCAGAAACTACACAAATGTTCATTCTGGGAGCAATTCATTATAGTAGGAAATACTATCATTTTTCTCAGTGTGTGTTAAAACACAAATGACAAGAGTTTCCGTCATATCCCAGGAGATTCATCCTAGGGTATGGTCATGTTTCGGGGATGTGTTGGTTGCGGAAATTGGTCACGCCCCAGATGATGCATCTCGCGTCACATTCCAGGTTATTTATCGAACCCCAGGTGAACCGGCACATTCTAGGCGATTCAGCACCTCCCAGAAAATTCAACACATCTCAGAGGTCTGGCACACACCAGACGACTCTTGATCTCCCAGATGACACGTCGCATTCCACGCAATCAGATACATTCTAGGTGATCTGTCACATCCCACTTGATCCGTTACATTCCATGCAATCATTTCGCAGATGCAACCCTTCAATATCAGCGAGCCAGTGAGCGTGCTACCCGATGTTCAACAAATTATCGCATATCGTTAAGGGTTCGCTGATTTGTGTACTTCAATGATTTATCGTTACCGTACGATTGGGTGCGTAATATCAAATAGTTCAGAGTGCAGGTATGTCGGCAATGCAATATGTTAGAAGTTTCGAGAGAAGGAGATTGAAACGGCCCGTATAGACGAGAGGGAATGAAGTATGTCGGTTCTGTAGTGAATTTGAGCTGCTCACCCATTCCGATATTCCCGAGGAGTGCGAGAAATTCAATGAATGGGTCGTGGATACACCGGAAATCGATTTAACCGGCTGCTATTACCGTTACGCGTTCGCCATCCCTCAATCCCATACTGTCGCGTAAACCAACCCCTCTTTTACGACCCTCTCACTCTCTACCACTCTCGCTTTGCAGTGCTTCTCTCAACCTTTGTTATTTTACCGACGTAAGTCCTGACGGAACCGAATGGGTCGGAGAATTCCTTTTCAGGGGGTAGAACCTTTCCATAAGAGAATTCGAAGTGGAATGAGTAATTAGCCAACGCAAAACGACACGTTTGTCTTTGTGATTTACATTAATTTCAGTAATCGTTTTAGTGTGAGAATGGCGGCAAAACGTAGAGTCCTCGTTCGGATAGCCCGCTATCTCTCCAGTGTGAGGGAACTTCCTCGGACCTTTTCTCACAACTCCGATGATGAAATGTGAATAATATTCACGAGAGGGTTGCGCGAAAATTTCCCGCTCTCGCATTCTAACCCTATTAATAATTCCTTATCTGAGTTATCAGAGCTCGGCAAATATTTTTAAGTACAAGAACGATCTCTGAAATGAATTGCCTGGCCTCAAATTTGCGTATTCTTCTTTTATACCGAATCTGATTTAAATTAATTAATATGATGTGAATTTATGGTGATTCACGGGAAGAGCCTAACTGTTCAAAGTGTTTTTCATATTTCTTATCACACGTAGGGCGTGATTATCAAGTTCCAGTTGGGTTAACATCTTTCTAGGAGGATTCACACACCCTTATTGTTCATTGTCCTGATTGCCCTGAGTCCTTGTGACCAAAGTCCGCCCATGAGGCATCTCAGGTCCATGATGTTTCTACGTCTTTCTGATCCGAGTCTTTTCAGTATGCGACCCGGGTTCTGGTTTTTCCAGGTCCCTTTCGGGTCGGAACCTCGCCTGGAGAGATCTTGACCGTGATTCCATTCGAGATCACTTTTTAAGCCAGAATTCGTGCTAAAGATTTTCTTACATCAAAGTACATCATGTAAATTGTTCGAAAATTTAATTAAAATCTTGTAAAGCTGGCAGACGCTGCCACATCAGTTTCTAAAACGTTGCATTTTTTTCTGAAGCACCTTCACTGATTTACTTCAGAAGGCGCGATAAGCAGAGCGATGGTCAATTGCTCGGGTGCAAGAGGCAATCTTGGCACTCCATCTTACCGATCCTCATTGGCGGATCTATAGCAACAACCACAAAGATCTCCAAGCGGTATCCTGAAGCATCGCAGAGTCCAGATTCTACGGACGGGAAGAGCCAGCGCGGAGTGCAGAACGAGAAGCTAGAACTCACCCGTACTGAGTAACACCATCCGGTCTAGCGCCGCTGCCGTTCCGAGTTTGCACTTTGCGAGAGGCAACTTGTACGTGTTGGGTGAAACTAGTCGAAAACTTGGATTAGTTTGCAGCACGGTCTTTGGAATGCCAGGCATTCCCAGACGGCGGAATGGAAAGAGGTGGGCGAGGAGGATGGGGTACAAAACTGGTCAGAGTCAATCACCTCGTATCTCGTTGCTTGTTTTATTGTGAACGATTGGCTTCGCGCGTCCAGTCGGGCCATTCCATTCTATCACTTTCGATAAATCTATATCTATACACGTCGATCCGTGATCAGCCAATTTCTATTAATCTTTGTCGTCACGCGTCGGGAGTGGTCGGACTGTTTGAATTCCCATCCAACTTCAAATCGAATCATTCGATCTCTCTACTCGGCGTATTAACGCTTATTCTATTGTTACTGTCCCGTCGAGCACATATTTTGGCAAGTTCTCTGATTATTTTTTTTTTGGGTCACGGTCCTAGTTTTCAAGAATACAGACTTTCCTCATGAAATTCTCCAGACCATTTTCACTATTACCATTACATTAGTTTATTCTATTGGAGTATTCTGGTTCGATTCTGTCCGTTGTCGGAAGAGCGGGTCAAAATGGAATCGTGGGGAAAACGTGATTTTTTTATGACTTTTGGATCGTGGTGGTGGTGATGAGTATGGCAGAATAGGGTTGACAATATGGATTTATCATGAGGACGAAATGCGTCATTCGCAGGTGATTCGGACATTGAGTTTCCACCACCACTACCGCGTTTTGTCTCACTGTCCCATTTTGCCCGACCGAAAAAATGTGTAATTTTAGGCTCGAAAAATTAGTTTTTCGAACGGATGCGACGTATTTTTAGTATGACGTCAATTCCGCCCAGCGGAAAAATTGATTTTCATTCTGGAATTGACCTGCAAATGACATTCGGATCAACACTTGACGACCTTTTCAGGAGGTCCTCCGACTTTCTCGTACTCTCATTATTTTCACCTCTAACTGCGGCTTGGTCGATTCGCTTAATTGTTCTTCAGGATGGCATACGTTGGTAAACCGTATAAATCATGTACCGGACAAATTGGCAAAAATTCATACTACAAAGTTCCGCGAATTGTGTCGGAATAATTTTCTACATTTAAAAAAATGTTCCCCGAAAGCAACGATGCTTCAGCCCTTTGGAAAAACTCGTTTCTACTTTACCGAGCGGCGTTCGTGTGCCCCCACTTTCAAGCGTTTCGCACATCTCGAGCGTGAAAATTTAATACCTATGCCGGTGGTGGTGTTTGTTTAGTCAGGCGCGGCGCGACACACTGGCAAAGTTGTGCCGCAGGACACAAAGCATTGAAAAAGCTCACGCAGGACTGGAGACGGAAGCTTTTACTCCAGAACAGATGCGAGTTAAGCTCGTCGAGGGTGAAACCTCCAACGCGGAAAATCAGGGTCTTGCGTTCGCCCACCGACGAAAACCGACGAGGGAATCCCCGAGACAATTATTCACGCGACGGCGGAGTCGAAAGCCCTGGAGTTAACGCACAAAATGTTACGAAAAAAGGCGAAAATGCAATCCGTTATACAGTCGTTGCTGGAATTCCACACACGACAATTTTGCTTCAACCAAATTAATTTGAGAATTAACTAACCAGCTTTCTTTTCAAAATTCCCCAGCGCCTACTGTCAAATTTCAAAGTACAACGCGAAAGTTCCACATTGCAGCACCGCTTTCACAAGAGAATCAGATGCAAAAACAAGAATACAATTTTTCAGAAATGATTATGTTAGGCAGCGAAAAAAGATTCGTGGGAAAAAAATTAAAAGCATCACCTTTATCGGCTTTTTAAAAAATTAAACCATTAATAAGAATATTTAAAAATAGTACAATTTTATCGGCATCGCAAAAACTCCAATGTAGGAACTGCTTTTCTTGAATAGAAAGAAGAATCATATTAAACGGACCAGACGCTCGTGGGGAAATGACTATTTGTCCACGGGTATCGCGCAATGCGAAAACCAACATGGATTCTGTTTTGTCTGGAGGAAAGTTTTGGGATGCCCTCGTGGCCCTATGCCTTGGAGCGAACTTCGCGAAACCTCCCTCGAGTTATTGGAGGATGTGCCCCTTCCTCTCCGCCCTCGTTTTCTCCACGATATAGAGTGGGGGTAGAGCTTGCGACCTGCTGTTGAGTTACCCAGCGGCAACTTAATCAAAATTATGATTGCATTTCTCACGGGGCACCTCGGGCGCTAGTGGTTGTACTTTACCATCCCGCTTACCTCTTCCCCCTCACGGTACCCGGCACTTCAGGCTCAATATAATATAAATTATAATCTCCTCGAGAATTCATTTTCAACACAAACATTTGATCTTGCATTGACCAACGGAGTTTATTTGCTCGTCGTCAAAACTACATATTACTTAAAAAATAATGATTTTTCAATTCTGGCCTAAAAATGGTGATAAGATTTTAAGAATGAGAATGCATAAAAAATATTCTTTTTGACAATAGTTTTACAAAGTTAGATTCAAATGTGTTTTCATTCATAATGTAGGGAAAATATTCATTGCGAATATCCTCATCGTTTCCGTAGTAAAAAGTGTGCTAAGCGATTTTTTGCTCGAGTGACAAATTCTCCGTACATGAATGGTTAAAGTTTGAGGTTGAATTTTGTTGTACTATTTTTTATTTTATTTTACCAACCGCGCGCCATGGATCCGTTTCATATTCCAGCTCGGAGTTTGCTCGAAGAGCTATTTATTATATCACTAAATTTATCTCCCGAGATTGTCTGTGGGTGATACAGGAGAAATATGAGGGAAATTCGAAACATCGTTGTGTACGTGCCCACTCCCTGTGATTGTAATCCTTTATACGAGCACTGGCGGATACAGTGAAAGCTTGCAAATAATTGGAGTGATTTTGCACGGGCTTTAACGTCTGTAAATGGTTAACAAATAAAAAAAATCATCACCAAAAATTATGCTATCCTATCCTATTATAAAGATTATCATGAGGTGCTCATATGTTGTTAAACTTTGAAATTAAAAAAATATTATGTTCAAAGCTTGTCATCTTCAATATTGATATTTTTCAGAACTGTCATTCATAAACATTGTCATTATTAGAATCATTCTTAATGTACTAGAATTTCCAAAAGAAAGTCGGTATTAAAATAAAGGTCTTTGAACTATCTAACGTGAAATCTACCTTGTAATATCTAACTATCTAACGTATAATATTCACGATGCGTTTTTTCAATTATTAAAACTTCTAAACGGATAAACGCAAAAATTAGATCTTTAATTCAATGTTCAACGATAAGCGTTGATTATTTTGGTTTTCAGTCCCTCTCACTCTTTACTTTCATTTTTATCCATGTGCTTGTATACTGTGTGCGGGATCGCAAAATGATTTATTTTTTCGTTACGACGAAATATCATTTTATAGTGTGACACCGAGTATACGTGACTTGTTTACGGGAGGCACCCTTGGGAGGATAAATCAATTTGTCGCTCGGTCCCTCGGTCGGATGGGAAAAGCGAATGCGCCGAGCAGCAACCACTGCGAAGAGTCTGGAGACCGGGTACCTCAAGCTTTCTATTCGAATCACTGGGATTCGTATTCTGTAACGATAGTGGAGAGGGATTGTGAGCGAGTGAGGGTGGAGTTTTATTGAGGGAAGTGGATTGAGGAAATTCCCGAACGGATACATCGCCGCTATTATGTTGCGAGAAGATTTGCGTTTATGCATTAATGTAAGCACGGCGTAGTGGTGGGTAGATGAACACAATATCGACTTCTTACGTATGAAGTATGAGCTCTACAGCCTGAAATTATAGCTGAATAAATATTAAATCAATAATGAAAATTATTTTGACCAATTTAATGACATTACGCTGGAACACTCACGTGTAACACACACGCCGTCTCGCTAAAAACCACACTTTTTTTGTCGGATTGGTAGTGATAACGCTGACTACATATCTGTATGGATTTTATCTCTTTTTACCGAGCGTTGTAGCAGCCACGAGCAATTTAATTCAAAGCTCATATTTTTTCGAGCTGTTCTTTTTTGGCTCTACGGCTGGAAAATGGCCGATAATTTGAGGAGCAGCGTATTCGGCTTTTGAATTTATAATTCTTTAATAGCTATTTTATAATGGCTGAGGAAAAAAAGTTGAATTTTTTCACCCGTGGGTCCTCGATAGCAGAAGAATTCTTCACGCAGTTTTTGTTTAACGGCGGCTCGATAGAAAAGTTACAGCGAGGGAAAGGGAGTAGGGGGAGGGTATTATAAAGTATATTTAATTTGTACCGAATAAACTATACAGTTCAAAAACCACATGGAAGGTACTACATAGGTCGAGAGCAGCCCGGCAGTTCTTCAAGCACTCGAGCGGTGAGCTACTACAGCTAGTAGCTACAGCAGTACTTGGTCAGACTTCGGGATTATCTGGGTTTTTCGTTGTCGTCGTCGTTCATGATTGCCGATAAATTATTCGCAAGGCAAAACTTCGCACACTTTTCACTCCCGAGACTCACTTACTTTCGAAACTCAAAGAAAAAGTGTCCCGCAGGTAAATCAACACTAATTTCACCTCCTGGAGGACTCAAGATTCCTTTTTAATTTGCTCGGCACACTCGAAGCTGTGTGAGCTAAAAGAAAAGACAAAAAAGAAGGCAAGTACCTTGAGTAGTTTAAACTCGGTTAAAAGGATTAACGTAGAGAAAAAAAAGTAATGAAGAAGGTGGAATAGGCTCGAGGAATTTTTTTTCTTTTCTGGAGACGCTGGTCGAGGGTCCTCGTAAAAAAAATTTCTCATTTTTACCCACCGAGGCGATTTTCTCGGGGGAAATTAGTCATCCCAGCGCCTTTTTAACTCCAGCAGTGAGCCCGAGAATACAAATGACTTAGTGCGTCAAGTTCCGCATTGCTTAGAAGCGCCACTGACACTTTTTGAATTTTATTGCAGACCACGCGAACGTTGTCGTTCTTAGACTCGCTTCAAGATGTAATTGTAAAGTCAGCACCAAAGTTCGATTAAATATTAATCCATGTTGGCCTTTAATTTTGTACGCATGTTCATGCGTTATAAATAAGTTCACTAAATAAAAGGATTACTTGTGTTCGATAAACATAATCTAAGAGCACATGAAGTTTGAAAAAAATTTTGGGAGAGTGGGGCAAGACAAACCAGCGAGAAAACTCTTCCATTTGCAAAAAAGCTGCTCTTTATGTTATTAAAAAGTATGCTGTTAATAAATCACGCGATGGAAATGAAAATACGTACAAAAAAAAAATTTAATCTTTGCACATATTTGATTTACGTGGAGGGAGGAACAAGATAAGCTATAGCCAGTTCACTAAACCGAATAGATTCCGTACACTTGCGTAATAACGACGACCGTCCCTGGATAATTACGGGTTCGGTGTGCATTATTTAGTAATGACCCGAGGGAACGGAGGTCTGTAGCCTGTCCTTAATATCATAGCGAGGCGATAACCCTTCACTTTAACAAGCGTCCTTGCATCCAACCCGTCCCGTAGTCTCCTCTCTTTCAACTCGTTTAACTAAAGACCCTTCGTGTTTACGATAAACAATCGACGTTTGCATAGTCTTCTTATGAAATTGGGGGACTCAGGACTGAGAATTGTTGTCATGTTTCCCGGGAAAAAGGCGCTCTTGTCAATTGCGCAGATCACACGCAATAATTATGGACGTCTGACCTTATAATAAGAAAAAATGTTAAATAAAAGTCTGAAATAAATCAACGGTAGCAGAGGTCCTGAGAACCTTGATTTTTTGCTATAATAATTCAGAAAATTACCGTTAAAATAATAATAATTGTTTGATAATTAATGGAAATTTTTCATGTTTTTCTATTCGTAATTGATTCGGTGATTATTCCGAGTACATACGAAGTGCAACAAATACATAACTAATGTAACTATAATTCTTAAACAATTTCCATCCCTGTATCCTCCGACGAAAATGCATTTTAGTTAGGTCCGAATAAAAGCGACCGCGTCAATATCGTTGACAGAAAATTAAGGTCGTTATTGATTTTTTAAAATCACGCCTGACCACACACGCACCATTACTACTGGAATATTAATGACAAGTCAATTTCACGATTATGAACAACCCACCTAACTTTAATAGAAAGTTACTATGATAAATAATGTTTCAGTTAACGGCGTATGAGTTCCAGAAAGAAAGGTTTTCCGGATGAAATTCTTGTGAATATTTCATACGAAAACTTTTTTTTTTCCTCGTCCTTTGTATGTTTGTCTCTGGACGACATCTGACCACCGGAACTGCGGAATTACCGCGAGGCTATAATAACATACTCGGCATAATTTCCACACCGCACACACACAACTCGCCTAGAGAAACTGCGTTCTTTGGATTACTTGGTCGCTTACCCCTTTTCTAATTGTGATAGCGCTCAGGCGAAGCGTATAATTTTCATGTAATCCGTGCGATGGTTTAAGTCTGGATTACTCTGTCGTCTATGATAAACAAGAAGGAGTGAGCGAACATGGAGGACGAGAGGATGAAACGAGGGTGGGGGTAGACGGCATACACGGCCTCGGGGGAACTGAAAAATCCGTGGCAGAAAATGCATGCATGCAAGCTTCGCAAACGAACAGGAGAAAAACAGAAAAAAATGAAAAGGAAAAAAAAACGCATAGCTTGTCTGGTACTTCTTTTCTCGCGTTTGCGCCATAAGAGGAGACGCAGATTGGAAAAAAGTTTTATTAATCACTGCAGAATATTTAACGAAAAACATAATTAACGAAATTTTAATAATACGCTACGATGGGCGAGTGTTACGTTCAGACGAGGTGAGTTTGCTTCCTGACGATAATAAAACGAGCGGTTTGGGTTTTGTAAGCCCTTTACCGTGGACGGAAACGTACTGCTGTTGATTCCCGAACGATCTTTAGGAGATGACGGTACTGAGTTTCCGAAAGTACACAGTAATGTGAGTTTCAAGTTTAATCCTCACAATGAATTATTCGTAATATAACGATTAGAAATGACGTAGGACATAACACGAGATACAGTTGATTGAAATTAATGAATGAAAAATTCGCCTGACAACATACCTTCCGTCACTACTGGCAGATAGGGACGCCATTTTTTAAATTGTCAATGCTCTGTCTGACTTTGGCAGAAAACTGAGGCCGAATTCATAGTCAGTAAATATTTTCTGTCATTGGTTAAAAAATGTGAGCGAGAACGTTTCTTCAAACTTCTGTTTTCGGATAAAATAAAAAAAGGTAAGTTGTTTTAGTGTTATGAATTTTATAAATCTAGAAATTATCGCTACACGTTCAACTGGATATAACACCACACCGTCGCAGTTGAAACGTGATCAATCGAACTAAAAATAAGTTTAACATCGATGAATGAATTAAATTCTCCTTCATAACTTATACCGAAACATCGATCAATCCTTTAACGTCGACAAACAGAAATTGAACAACTGTATATTATACATGTCCATTTTCATGTTTTTTTTGTGATCAGTATTTTATCGACGGTTCAATTTCCCTTTCCTCTGTTCGTGGTGACGATAAATATTCCGACTGTCGAAATTAATTGATTTTCCCGTTTGTGCGGGCGTGCTTTCTGCGGTTCCGCGCTTGAAAATTCTCATTCCTACCATTCTTCAAGCACCGTGAATATTCTCGGGAGCGTGTTCTGCGGTGGAAAAAAAAGTAGGTGTAATGCCGCATTGAGAATGGAGAATGACAGAGAGAGAAAGTCTCTTCCATCGCGGTGCAAGGTGGTGGAATGACTTTTAGAATCTTTAATAAACGTTAAGCACGCGTGTAGCTTACTACAGAAAAATGTCACAAAGGGAGAGAAAGTAATTTACGAATTAAATTTTGCGCAAGCACGAACTCGAGAACGGAGGAGGAAGAGGACAGTTTGCTCAGCAAGCGCATTCTACTGTCGCGACAACTCGAGAAGTCTCTTCAAAGAATTCTGAAACTTTTCACAACGCCAGAGCTCTAATATCGGCGAGATATAACATTTTTTAATAAATGAAAGTAAAATTGCCGTCGTTTCGAGGATGCCGTAAAAGATAGAACATTAGCGCAAAATCAAGACTATCTACCGGATAAGCAGTAAAAAAACGTCAGCTGGTTTGCCAAGTATGTGCCTTCTTTAATCCTCCAATGTTTCCTTCTTTTCTATTTTACAAGTTTTTCGTGTTAATTTCACAATTTATCTGCGGTATTGATTTTTCAATTTTTTTTATACTAACTTCGGTTATTAATTGAATAAGTAAATTTTATTTTTGTTATTATTTGGACTAAAGCTGGACAATTGTACGACGAGAAGAAGTTAGTTGTTTTTCTGCCTTTTTCCCTCGTTTCTACGTTTGTTGGAGGCAGATGTATCATCACATAGTAGCCGACAGCTCAACATCTCAAGAAGAAATTGCGCTCGGGAGGAGGCGTGTTTTCTCACCCGTTATGTCTCCGTGGAACGCTCGAGTTAAATTTTGACCCATAAAACGTAATATTTGGAGTGTGTGGTGAACACCGAAGTCTTGCGAATCTTCGCTCGGTTGCTGCGAAGTGTTATAACGATGAAAACTCGCAGCAAGTGCCTTCGAGTGAAGGAACAATAATACGAAGTTAAACAAAGGAAGACACGAACGTGCGGTCGAACCGACGAAAGGAAGTTTACCCTCAAACTTTCATTTAAAAACATTTGCACGGCTGTCCGAGGAACTGAAACATTGAAAATGAAATACAGACGGAAGCGATAAGGAGTGACGGTCCCCATGTGGTCAGACAGAAGCGAGAATAATTGTAAACGATTTATTCATCCCGGATTGGATTTTTTTGCACGAAAAATGAATACAGTTACATTGATGAAAAATAGAAAGACATACTTTCTTCTGAATATGATTTTGGGTAACTCGGAACATTTTCATCACATCTACGTCAAAATTTTGGGAGAATAAACGGGATGACAAAGTTTCCTCAAGAAGTGAACGAAATAACAAATGAGCGGAGTTTTTTGTCGATTTAAAAAATCTTAGCTGATCAGTTGCCAACTTCGGATGGTGTGATGGATGTTGACATTGATAAATTCTGAATCTATTTTAGGCTCGAGTAAAAATCATTTTTGGTGATAACGAATGACGCCGGCTATTCCACCCTTATATACGAATAAATAAGAAATAAATATAAAGCACAAAATTGAAGTACAAAAATAATCATTTAAAATGTCAAAGATAAATCTTTTTTCAAAAGAAAAACTGCAAAGGTGGAAAATTCGTCGGGGGGTAAATTTGGATCCGCTGCTTCCGCCGTTCATGTGGCTCAAATCGCGACCTGCTCGGAAATCCCCGAGATCATCGACGGATTTATTGGAGGTTGAGGAAAAAATTGTTCTCGATGAGATTCGTCTGGCCGCCGTACAAAAATTTGCTCCAACTTCAAACATTTTTCTGAACTCTGGTCGGACCGACGATTCTATAGCGATATCCACGGCGGATTCCGAGACGTACCGTGAGAAAAAAAAAATTTCCAACGGAACATCAGACATGACAAAGGACTCAGGAGATTTCTATTCTACGGAGAGGGAGGAATTCGAGGAAGGAAATGCCAACCCTCTGGTCTCTCACCGCCTGTAAGAATTCTATTCGAGTTCGAACTTTGATCGGACTGACGTAATGTATTGTCGGCATTGCAGGGTGAAAGTTCGGCAGGAGAGGAAAAAGTTTTGTGTCAAAAGATTGTTCAATTCTCTTTACGTCTAGATCGACGCCGTACGGACGACTGCAGCCACCGCGATACTACAGAGGAGACGAAAGGAATTTGGAGTACAATCCGATCCAGCTGGCGAAGAGACCTCGTTCGCCGATTAGGTGAGTCTATATCTTTTAAGCTGATGCATGAATAGTCATAGAAATTTTCAGGACACGTTCGGAGGGGTTGATATCTGTTATTAAAATTTTTATCAGAATGTTCCCACATCCAGAGGAAAAAAAATTTTGGTCACTATAGCATGTCACATGCTGCCATAGCAAATATCGAATTTCAGTATAGTGGGAGTAAAAATATTCGTTCTGCAAATACATTTGTTGCTGCCGAATTCGAAAGGCGAGCAATTTCATTTTCTGCAGTTGCGTAACTGCGGAATTATTTTATTTCCGGGTCGCATCATTCGCCAAGTGGTTAATCGGCGAATGATGACCCCGTCACCTGACGCATCGCTTGTTTTTATTTCATTGCACATTGAAATATTTCGCTTTCTATAATACTAGGTGTTTAGGCTTGTAGTACATTAATTGTGTACTCTAGTTTGACGACCGCATGTCATAAACAATATAGGTCACTCGAGAAAATACTTGACAATTCCAGCGAATAATTTGCTATGCCAGTATTATATTCGCTGTGAGAACAAATTTTTTTTTCTGTGACAACCATAAGAACTTAGCAAAGGCACTTTTGATGTCATGATTAAACATTTTTCTTCTTTGTAATCTCAGTGCCAAAGTAATAATTCATAATGAAAATTTTGAATTGTTAGGCACGTTTTATCGACAAAATTTGATCTCGAAGCTGCAAGGAAAAGGCTCCCAACTCAATTGGAGAAATTTTCAGCCGCATGTGATGCAGAGACTTCAGAAGATTGTATCTCCAATGATATGAAAAATCGTCCCCATGTCACTCCCTACAACCACGGTCCACCGACCCTGCCTGTCATTCTCACGGTCATCCTCGGGGAGATCGCTCTCATTAGTGCTTGCAAGAGTTTCGGCATTGACGTTCAAGTTTTCGTCAATGTCGCCGCAACTTGGGCGCTCGTCGAGGTTGAGGCTGTCAAGCTTGCGAGAGTTTTTGACAAAAAGCTCTCAAACTCCGAAGTCTCTCCTCACATACAGAGTAAGTGCAATATATATGTTTTTAATTGACCCGATTAGCAAGTAATGAAATTTCTATTACTATGCAATTTTCAACCAACTCCGTTATCAGTTAAAAAAAATAGCAATTTTTTTGCAAGCTCATTTGCAATTCTTATGGGGACCCTTGCGGCTATTCTTTTCCAAGGTCGCTTGCAACTCTTTAGTGAGCGTTGTAGTTTTCAAGGTTGATTGAAATTATTTTCAGGACTTTGCGGTCAGGTGGTTAAAAGTTCCAAGCCATTGAGCCTAAAAGCTCGGATGCCCATCGCCCGAAATCCTCTCGCGTCCCTTTGCGGATCCATCGTTCACCAAAGCTTACCGTGGGATCTACTGTGCCCCGGCCACGAGGCCGGTATGGTCGACAATTATCGAAACGTGGTTGATTGCATTGACGAAAGAATTCCGGGCTCGCGGGAGGACAGCGAGAGAAAAGCTCACGTCCCGGATCTGACCTGTTACCATTTTCTCCAAGCGGTTACCACTTGCCGTGGCAAAAAACCGCCGCAAGTTTCACCGCAACGAAATTTTAGGAGGTTCACCAACGCGGAATTCGATACAGGGAGGATCGAGGAGTTTCTCGCACAGTTGGTCAGCCTCCTGTAGAAGGGGAGGAACTCAAACTTTTTCGTTCGCTTCAATTTCCAAATCCGGTGCAAAAAAACCTTTGAACCACCCGATTGGCCAGCTTCCTAATCAAGTTCGTTGAAAACTTTTGGCGTTATGAAATTCCAAAGAACAAAGTTTGCAATAGATGAAAAAAATACACAAATAAATAGTGTAACTTCACTGTGGAGTTTTTATTTTATCTGGCGGCCGACAGTTAAAATTTATGGGACAAGGGAGGGTGTATGACTGCACGCATTTAGTAAAATCACATGATCAACATCTATAAAATAAAGTAAAGTTAAATTGTGAACGGACGCCATGTGCGGATCCTTTTTATTTGTTTACTGTATCCGAAAGGATGGGGAGGTCCTTTATTACGGATACCTCCGTGTTTCTTGCGTTATTTCCAGAAAGGTTTGTGACGGTTTTTGATATCCATGAGATGTCTGACAAACATTGACTTTTACTACTTGGTGGGAAACCGTAGAGCTCTAGGTGTTAAAAAAAGTGGGGCATAAAAAACGATCAAGTCGACGTGTTCGTTGCGATACCCACCTATTTGATTTTACAGCACGTCCGACCGATGAGGTACATACCACTATAGGGGATATTTCCGTTTAACGCTTGAGGGCATTATTCGAACACTGGAGGCATAGCAAATGGCCGAGCCCATGCATGTACACGACTCGTACGTAAGAAGATAAAGTAACTCTTGAGCAATAACCGTCCTACTGGCTGTGGGTATACCTCTGTGAACAGAAACGCTTTGCTCCAGGCCTCAGAAATCGTTTCAACCGTCCCGCAAGTCGCTCTCAATACAAAAGATAAATTGGAAAGCACCGGGGAACGAAAGGGAAGAACTTGCAACTTAGAAGCGAATAACTTCCGGGCAACTTTATCATTCGGTATCAAAAATAGAATGTTTTTCTAGTTTGCTATAAAAATTTTGGAAAAACCTTTGAAAAGAAACAAGTAAGTATATTTCGAGCAACTTTACTATTCGATATCTAGAATGGATTTTTTTCGATCGCAATTCTCAATTGCTAAGTTGCCGTAAAAATAAATAATTGTTGCGAACTATTTTCTTGTATTTTTTTTTCGCTTTGAGACCAAGAAAATAAATTTTTAAACTACGGTGAGCTATGTTATCGCAGTACGCCTATAGGAAAGGATTTCAACGGCGAACTCGATAATTCTTTCTTGACAAAAAAAAAATGATATGTGCATTGAATTCCTCTTTCCACCTCAAAAAGTTACTCGAGCCGTTTTAACACGAGCAAAGAGAGGACGAAGAGGCTGAAGAGGGAGGTTAAGGAAAAACGGTGAAACGAGAAATGGCCGTGGAGCAATGGTCCGGCATGCTCCTCGACAGTTAATAGCCCCTTCGATTTCTCTCTAGCAGGAGCATCCACCTGAGAGAGTTGCCGATTCAGCGCGGAAATTGCGTCGGTTTCGTCGGCACTCGATGTTTCCCCTGTTCATCCCCTGCAAACTCCCAACGGCCTTACCCATTTGGTCCGAAACCATTCGTTTATTTTTGCTTCCGACCGAAACGCGAGGCGTCGCAAGAGTGCCTGCACACGGGAAATCGAGAAACAAAAACATTTTTACCACAATGCCCTTAGAGCTTTTGTGCGCTTACTTGAGGCGGAGCTTGCGGATGAAAGCTCATCACCGCAACCGCACCCTCCCTGCCTGCCAAAACGATCGCGGGTATTCGAAGTCTGTGAGCGCTTCGGTGTGGTCACGAAGCTCAACCCCCGCAAGCTCCGAGGAGACCTTGCAAGTTCCGGTGATCGATGAGAGGTTCTAATACTTCGGCGTCCAGGCAAGTCCGGAAATTGCTTATAGTCCTTCTCCAACCCTTCTTAGGGCTTCGTGGGAATAAGATATATTTTTCCACCTCGTAGCTCCTTCACAAGAAGAGCTTTTTTTATGCACACGCGTTAAAGCTCCCTATTGAATTCTCTTATTTAGAGTTGGTTGACTAAACAGGGACACAAGGTTGAGCCTGTTGACAATACAGAGGTAAGTCCTGGAAACATTGTATCCGACGAAAAGTCAGTAGTGGAGCCTTCAGTCCGTATTTTATTCTCAGAGATCATGCTATACAGGAGCCATCCGACATGCACGGTGGAAGCTTGTACGCTTCCGCGGAAACGCTGATCGATCTACCGACCTCAAGTTTCGGTGATATCAATCCATCCATGAGAGACAATTCCGAATCGTTTTTTTGTTGTTCCACAAGTCGAGATCTCGACCTCTGTGAGGCGTGTATGAATATTAATATAATTTTTTTTGCCGTTCTTCGATGGCAATGCATCGTGACTAGCACTTTTCCTTTTTCTTTAGGAGAACTCGGCTATTTATTAATTAATAATGCAATCAAAGAAAGAGGATAAGTAATTTTTGTATATGCCTGAATAAATGAATGGGGAATATCGTGTTGGGGAAGATGTCGAAATAATATGCAGATTTATATTCTGTGGATTAAGGCACCTGTAATTATTTATGTCTTGTTTCATGTCAAATCGCTGGTCGATACCAGTGTCTACAGATTTGAGATTTTAGGGTCGCTAGGGTCGCTATTATACATGTGTATCACATGACAAAATTTCTTATAAGAGTTTCTTCCCGGTGAAACTGTTCAAGGCCGATCTATTGCAGATTATATAAATATTGTAAATGAGTCTTCAATAACAGAGTAAATTTAATTAGGTACCGAGCAGATAGAGAAAGAACTGAACCGACCGTAAAATGCTACAGTTCAAGTTCTGAAAACTCCACAGAACTTTTTTCCACGTCCTCTCAGGCCAAATTTAAGAAACCCGCATAATTTTATTCTGTACCCACCTTTGCCTCTCCTTCTCCCTCTGCTTGTCTTGACTGGAGCTCAGCGAGTTTG
The DNA here is from genome assembly GCA_963978505.1 of Listrodromus nycthemerus. NCBI lineage: Eukaryota > Metazoa > Arthropoda > Insecta > Hymenoptera > Ichneumonidae > Listrodromus > Listrodromus nycthemerus. Next base: position 8,556,965 of record OZ021679.1, read on the forward strand.
CGCAGCCGTTATGAAACACACGATGACGTACTGAAAAGGTTCGTTCTTACGCGTCAAGATGTAACTGGCGGCTCAACGAAAGTTAGCGTCGAGGCATTCGGCACTTTTCGTTCTAGCACCCTTTGGCATGTCCTTTATTCTTCACCTAACTGGTCCCGCTAATACACATAGATTTACTTGCACTAGTGGACGGATCGCCAAAGGAAATATTTGCGAGAAAATTGTTCGCTACTCTGAAGATTTATGGTGACAGAGGGTGGGCGGGTGGAGGGAGTATGCCGCGGAACTCAGGTGCGTATTTTCATGTACCATACACTGTAACCGTAGTGCCACTCCGCCTCGTTTTGTAGCTTCTGCACTGTGTTCCTTTCGACCCCTCCGTCCTTCCTCCCGCCCTTGCCACCTTCCCTTTCCCTGTACCTTGGCCGCTTCACGCTGCGCAATGTACTGCGTAATTCGTGCAGTCCTACCAACACTGAGAAGCTCCCCTTTATTCCACGTCTGACCCACACAGGAGCTTACTACGTTTTAGCTACCACCACAGAATTCCCCTTCATGGACGCTCTTCCTCTGTTCCTTCTCGTACACGCCGCACCACGGCGACTCAACCAACGAGATGCGAGTTAACTTGTTGCGAGCTCGTAATGAGATTACGAACAAACCCAACAGAACCGCATCGCGCATAGACCAATCCGCCCCGGCCAACCCCGCTCGAGCAACCATCTCGCGTCAACTGTTTTCTAAACAGCGCTTGTTTCCGCCGTCGGAGACCTAGCACCTCCGCTGTCATTTCAAACTGAAATTATGTCACCTATTCTTTTGCGTTCTGTTCCGCTCAGAATAACTCAGACTCCCTTGACGATTTTCGACTATGAAGGCGGTTTCAAATTTTGTTACTTCGAAACCGCGGATGTCAGGACGAAATGTCGTGGACCTTTTCGGAGACTAATTTCCTGAACTGTCAGAAAAAAAATAGTAGATAGAGATGAGCCTATGACTAGTACTTTTTTCGATGTAAATACATGCACTGTATTTATCAGTTATACCGATCTTCATAAGCAGGTTCCTGTTTTACCTTCGGAGCACGGAACCACAATTTTTAAAGGCGCCAACAATTTTTAATGCCATTCAGTTTAAAGCCGATATAAGCGTTCCGCACCTCGCCGTGACGGGACCGGGGGGGGGGGGGGGGGGGGGGGGGGGATTTAACCAAACGGTATTAAAGGTGACGACGCTTGAAAACCTAGTTGAAGACCGGCTAACACTTTGAGTCAAGTAAGGTTACAGTGCACAAACAGCTCATAAACGTGGGAACTACGGAGATATACGAGGGAGTTCCGGTGAGCAAACTTCCTTCCTGAAGTGGCTGAGAAATTACTGAAAGTTCGAGAGGTCGTGAAGTGTCTTGATCAGAAGAGGGGTGGGGGAGGGGGGGGGGGAGGCGTACAGAAAATCGTAGGGCCTCGACGCTAAACTCTTGAGAGTTTCTCCGATGTTCCAAGTGTTACATTCTTCTTCGGTCAAATTCCAATTTATCACGAGGAACGAGGGCTTTCCTAAAGTCGAGAAAAGTTCTAGAAAAGCTCCTCCGCCTTGTGTAGCTTAAAGTCATCAAGATTTAACACGTTGAGCTTAAAAATTGTACGGAAACGCGGGCCAAGAGTGTGGTAGCATCGACTGAGTCAATAGTAGCGTCGGGTGAGATTGCAAGATCAGGGAAAAAGCGTTCGAGACAAAAGCGTCGATAAACTATAGATGATACGGCATGCGCGAGCTTGCAAGTCCTGTACAACCTTGACACAGCGGGAAGTATTTTGGCACGCTGCGCAAAGTAAACTGGACAATGAAAATAAAAACGCCACGTGACCAATCCGACGATTGGAGCTTTCGAAAGCTTAGGCCAAATAGTTCAGCGATAACATCGCAAGCTCCGGGCAGCGAAAGACGAAGACAAGTGCGCGATGAAGATGGTGATAAGGATTTGATGAGCTTGCGAATACAGAGCCAAATGTGTGGAAGTTTACTGGTGATGGACTTTATCTTCGTCGGCGATAGTTTGCGAAGCCTACAAATTTCGACATAGCACGGATTATTGCAGCACATCGTTAAAAATTACATGGACGATAAGAATGGAGTTACCTCGTACTCACAATTTTTTCGGAACTCTCAAAAAGTCGGGATGAAACAGAGTCACGTTGAATGCCCAAACTATGGTCGAAAAGAGATGAATATAAAATGCGCCACGACGATGTTGATAAGAATTTTGTAATTTTTCGAGTGGTGAGCTGAGTGCTGCCAAAATAAAAGTGAAAACGTAGATTCATCACCGCCGTTGGGAGCTTAGAAGCCCGTAGACGACAAGCTTAAGATAGGACAACATGTTTTGGCTTGGTAGATGTTGGTTAAGAGTAAGAATTAATTATTTCTTCTTCAGTAAAAGCTGCGGAAGACACGAAAGCTCGTCCAAACCATTAAAATCTATTAGACGGCGGAAATTCCTTTGAATAGATGGTTATTGTACAGAGATTCCGATATAACGGCACGGGTGTAACGGTCGAACAAAATGACGCTACAGCGTCCGTGAAAGCTTTCGTCGGTGTGTGGGATCCATGTATATTAATCGGGAAGTAAAGTTCCCAGGTGGTCGAGGATTATAGCGGTACCGCGTAGATAAGTCCTCTGTCGTATCGGGATCAACCCTCAGGATACATCTAGGGGCTACGTCGATATCTACCTAAACCACCACTAAAGTCTAACTTGTTTAATAATTTATGCCCATTCATACATATAACTCTTAACATGCATTCAACTGGAGGAGAACGTAATTCAGAAAAGCGAAAAATGATTCCCTGACTTCATTTTCCGCTTTAAAATGATATTTTCTATCGCAAGTCATGTCATCAAAATGAGGTGAAGGACTTCGATCGATGGATCATTGACATGCTTGTTGTTTTGTTCCATGCAATGAGCTAAAATATCCATATAAAAACTATTGTGTATTGTCTATATCTATAACCGAATGAAAACGAAAAAATGTGCAACTACGACTAAAAACAAACGAAAACTAAATAAAAAGATATATCAACGACGTTCCGTCCAGTTGAAAAACTTTTATTTTGCAGGGGAAGTCACGTCGTGCAGAGAATTTGGCTATAAGGTATTTTCCGATAAAACACTGAGATTTCAAATATCGTGGTTGCAGTAGTTACGGACCTTGCCTATCAAACCAATATTTTTTTCTCAGCATCAACACGAGCGCTCCTTATCATTCTTACAATATCTGCGCTCTCATAGTTGGCAACTTTTGGACTCTGGTAATCAGACTGTTCGTGATAATCAAAATATTCATGCCACTTGCTTCATCGAAACTGACCTTCCCTTCTGCAGTTACGGTATTACGACCACGAATAGCCGCCAACAGACGGTTAGTAAATTTCTACTACCCTACTACTGCATGCATTAGAAGACTATCGCATTGTTTCGCGACTACGTTTGACCAGTAGTAGTGACCCGTATCGTTCGGACTCCACCTCTCCGCAGTCCCCGGATTCACCCGCGGTACGAGCTTCCCGCTTTCCGCTGGTTTTGCCCATACAGGCGTGTTACCTGTTCGCATCGCCGAGTCTGACGGTACCGAGCGAAGCTATAACAACCCGCACCGTTGAAAATGACCGAAGTTCATTGTCCGGGCTTCGACACTGGTGAATCGTAAAGCCCGGGAGCTTTTGGTTTACGACGTCTAAATCGCACTGCTCTATATCTATATCTCTTCATCCATTTTCATGAATATTTATCAAGTTAGTCTGCGCTACCTGACTGTTCCTCGTGCCCGTATGTACCTTTTGAATTTTCGTGTGTACCGGAATACTTTCCGTTTCGCGAGTTCCGTGTGCACTCTTGCGACCGTGCGAGGAGCTTTCCTCGATCAATGGACTATTAATGTCCCGTACCATTAGCCGATTTATTTTATTCGAAGCTTGTCTTGCAGTCGACATGACACGGGAAAATCGTGTCTATCTAACCTTTATCGAAAAGTTGTTTCGATGCTATTTTTTTTATGGAGAAATCAGAAATTGTTTTTTGTGGATGATTTGCTCATTCTTCGTCAAGGAAGAGTTCAACTTGGTCGGAAAAATTGCGAAAATAAACAGATGGAAATATTAAATATTAAAAATATAACTATTAATTTTAACAAAATCGATGAATTTTATGCAATTTCTTTTTTTACATGAAATAAACAAAATATAGCAAAAAGTGAATCAATTTCGGACAGCGGTAGGTTCCAACGTGTCCAATAAAGCTCAAATTCAGCAAGGATAGCGCACTTACGATATGCATTCGGTTATCGTACTGGCTATAAATCGTGGCGGATTGGAAACTAGTCGGAGACGCGGTGTGGCCGGGTCCAGAACGTGCACGGGAAAAATAGTTTCTCGGCAAGAATGTAACGACCGTGAGCCAAGAAACCCAATATGTAAAACATAAAAAATATATATATATATTTATAATAATAACCTCAAAACTTTTACTAAAACTAAAGCTAGTTGAATGGTGTGATCTGCTATCATACACAATAAAGTTGGGAGGTCATCCATGGGTTCACGATGGTTGTGAAATGTTCGATTTATAACTTTTTTTTATACCGACATGCATAAATTTCAAACGGGATTCGAAAGAAAAATTACATTTTTTTCCTCTTCTTTGTAGTCAACGAAGCCAAATTTCCGCATAGCGATGGTCTACACGATTGAAATTGTGCTTTTGAACGCGGTCGTGACGGGGCACAGCGAAAGCTCCCTAAATGCGAGTGGCAGATGGGCTTTAGCTGCACCGTTGGAGTGGTAATGATAAATGTCCCGTAGTATTTAGGCTCATCACCGAAAATCTGTTACCCCCTGGCATGAGAGCGCGAGCACTTGTCGTTAGAAACTAACTCATTTTCCAATTCTCCCTTCCGCAAGCCAGCAGCGTAACACCAACGAATTTCTGCTGGGTGTTCCCGAGCACCAACACATGTTGAAGGTGATTTGTGGTGAGTTTGCAGCTTCGTTCAGAAAAGCTTCAGATCTTCCGAAAAAGCTCTAGCAATTTAAAGAAATATGCTAACAATTTCGTACTCGCGATTTTTCAAAGGTCTCGTAAGCTCAAGCTTTCTAAAGCTCCAGCTGTGTTCTCGCAGTAAAAATCTATTGGACATCGCTCGATCCAGCTAACGGATGACAATTAGTTCTCAATTCCTCGGAACTTCGATTCCCAACCTCGAATATCAAAGTACATTTTGCGCTTAAAAAACGCTTAGAGCTTTAGATAACGGTTATCGAGCTTTTATCTTTTACGGCCTGCAATTTCGAAAAAATTGATAAAAATAGCGTCGGCACTTCAAACGTGCCTAAAAATATTTGCTTGACCGAGGTACACCTTATTAAAGACGGAGGTGCAAATATTACGGATGATAGTTTACTCAATCACGTTCAGTATCGTAACTGATGGAAAAATCAAGATTTCAGGCTCCGACGACCTCGAAAAGTGCATGAATCAAGCTTTACCGTCCGCTGGTGTCTTCTCCCCCACCCCAGCCTTCTGACGGCCCAATTTCGGAGCATCGGCCACAGAAGTCGTCTCGTCTCTCGCCAATAACTCCAGTCCAGGCCACATAGGATCTCTGGCGTGGAGTCTCCAGAGTCTTCAACCTCACTCCATCTCACCCCTGCTCTCTACGACGGCTTGTATGTACGGCCAATTCTCCTCGCCCCCCCCCCCCTCCCCTCCACAGGAAAGCAACGCCCCTCAACAGTGACCGTAAAAACGATGCGATTCGAGCGTCGGCTGGGCAAACGTCCAAGAGTCGAAGCGAACGAGAAACCAGTTACGTATCCCGACACTCGATTTTGGAATTCTACTTTCTTACTTTTATTTATTTATTTTTTAGATCCATTTTCAGCTAATATTTCCCTTTTTCAGAATCGCTTACGTTGTTTATGCGCTTATAAATGCGATTATGATTGTACTAGCGATCGGGCTCTTAGGGCCTGATGCTAGGATCGTATATTTATGTTATTAATTAGAATCAGTATATTACAACGAATGTTACAGGGGAGGAATTTAACGAAATGGCATGCGCTCGGTTAGTTAAAGATTCTCAAATATCATTACGCCACAGCTTGGTGGGAAATCGTTCTGTTCGTTCAATAGGTATCGCCGAATAACCTTGGGGTAACAAATCGTACTTCAAAAAAGAATTATAAAATTTCTTTTTGGAAAAAACCATCTTTGCCTAAAAAAAGGACACTTACCATTTTTGGGCAAAGAACATTTTTTTAAACGTGATTTTTTGATGTTGTGGAACATTAAAAACATGTTTTCATTGAAACTTCAAATATTTTTTTACCAGAACAAAGCTTTCTCTATAGGGAACAAAACAGTAGTACTTCAGGTAACAATGGCAAAGACTACTAAAAAGTATTTCATTCCTAATTTTTCGAAGTACTGGCACTCGAAAAAAATACCTTTCTTGAAAATGACAACAGACAATATGTTTTCTTCTTTTTCTTTTCTTGATCTGATAGTGAGCTTTTTTAGTTCGAAAGAAAATTAACGAAAAAAGGTCTTTCACCTCCGAAGGAGACAAAGTGCATCGAGAGTACAACGAAGCATCGCAGCGGGGAGAGAATGAGTCGGCGCAGAGGATTGGATAGCGTCGTGGATTGGAGGTGACAAGGTAGAAAAAGAAACAGCACAAGAAAATAACAACAACAAAAAATCGAACAAAAGAAACAGTTGTAAACGGAACGCGAAGGCTGAAACGCTCTTGCTCTCTTTTGGTATCGGAGGTTGGAAAAGCTCGGATCGTTTCTCATCTTGTTTCATCCAGGTTTTCCGTCCCGACCCCTTCAGTTTCGATGGCTCTTCCACTTTTTCACTGGTGCTCTATACTTCATTCCCATCACTTCGAAAGCTCGAAGCTCTTCGAGTTGCCGTCGAAATAGGAGAATTTCGAGAAAACGGTTGTCTCTCATGGGAATCTCAATCAAATTCAGTCTGCTATTATTGTCATCGTACGTGAATATTGTTAGTACAATTTATTTTAGCGATAAAATAAAGATATCACTTTTTTTAAATTATTCCGGAAGCTTGAGCTTGCGAGAGAACAATTATTCGGATCTAAGCGGAAGTCACAATGCTCCAAGTTTTTTTAAAACGTTTGTTCGGATACTATAAAGTTTGTATCTCTCAGAAAAAAGCTGCAAGCCCGAAGGAGCCTTCTGCTACTTAAAAATGACATGGACCGCGATCTTGGAACATCAATGACTGTTTTTCTACAATGAAGATAAGACATTTCTTGGTAAGCGTTAACGATTAAATTTAAAAAGTTGATAAAATGGGTCGAGGTGAAAAGCTCAATCCTCGCCAGAGTTTCATTTATTAAAAACGTGTTCGGAGAACGATGGGATAAAAAAGACCACAAAATGAGTGTAGAGCTACATTCCACCTGCTATCGCACTTAGCTTCCATTTATTTTCTCTCGCTTTCTCTGCGGGACTGGTCCATGTTCGTTGGCATTTTTTTTTCTCGACTTACGTGGTCGTTTTGTTCCTCCTTCGCTTATCGAGAAGTGTGGCACGGCTGTTTTTATTTTAACGCATACCAAAGTTTTATTAAGAAACTTTTTCGTACTATAAAAAATTTAATTCAATGAAAAATTATTATATTGCTTACAATATGAAAATATTCGATACAACTTTTTTTCTTCGCTGAGATCTTTTTTCTCTCCTTGTCGGTGTTACGAGAGACCAAAAAAAACCTCAGTCGGCCGTTATCATCGACTGGGTCATAGTCATTTTTTTTCGCTAGGCTGATAATAAACTGGGCAAGCTAGAAACTGTCAATAATTTTTGTGGAACTTATTTGCGGGATAAACAGCTAAAAACAACCTTCGAAAGTGCATCTGCGTGAAATTAACAATAAAGTTGTTTTGTCAGTACCAAATTTCATTGCGCAATAGCGGCTGCGAATCCGGACGCTGTGAGCTTGCAGCCGCTTCCGTACAGCTTCCGGAAGAATCACGAGGCGTTCACCGGAGGGTAGTAGGGCCGTGATAATCATACAAGGCTGCCGGGGGAAAAAGAAGTGGGAGAACTGAGCCGGGACCACGCCGGGAGTTTGCTCTGAAAAATTAACGTTCCCTCAACCACCGAGCCCGGTCGGACTGACCTGCTGGTAAAAGTCTCATTTTCCTCTCATTCGCCTTTCACGACTCGCCCTCCATGCTAATGGTCGTTGCAATATTCACTCCCCTTCTGAGCAGCCACGAAAGAAAGAGCTCCCGGCCTCAAATGAAATCCTTTCAAAATTTAACAAGACCGTAGCGATCGCAGATTGTCAACATTCGTCAGCTTTCATTGAACTCCCTCCGTCTTTCTATTCACCTCGGCTTCTCAGGTCGATTTATTATTGCTTTTGCTTCTCGGAGCTATCATCGCACGTTGTTGGATATCTTTAGAATTTGTTGAGCAACGTTGGTGCAAAAAGACTCGATTTGTTATTTCATTTAGTTTCTCTTTTTTTATGCAATGTCTCTGTCTGAGACGTTAAACCTCGTCAGGGTTTTTTTGCCCCCGTCTTGACAATATACTCATCGCTATTGCTGTTGAAGGGAAATTCCTAGCTTGCAGCTTGTGACTTCTGTGGTATTTTCTCCGACAAAAATTTGTGCCCGAGCCCCCGGAGATTCTTGCAATTCCACGATCCTTTCCCTTTCATCTCGCGGAGCTCGAGCTTCCGCTGCCACACCCTCCCAGACATCCGTCTCAGCGTCACGTACAACTCGTGCCGAATAAGCTTTAACGCTGCACCAGAGAGAAATGGCGGGCGAGAGAGAGTGAGTGAGAGAGCTCTTCCCTGTCAGCAAAATGAAACTTGTACCGTCTCCGAGATGCAACTCGCAGTCACCGGCAACACTCGACGGGAATTAGGGGTTGAACGCATTCTCAGAGGGGATGAATTGGGCTGTCGAAAGATCAAGCTTGCGAAAAAGCATTGAGTTGTATTCACCGAGTACTCGTAGTTGTAAGAGCTTTTTAAAACATGCAATCAGGATCCACGAAGTTTTTTTGAACAAGCTACGTTGCAAGCTCGAATAAGCTTTTTCCGTTGTTAGTTTCGCAAATCAGTTATCGGCGGTTCGTTGAAAACAAAGCCGTCCTCGACGAGAAAGCAAAAAAACAACCCTCAATTCTTTTGATTTCTTTAAGTTCATTCTTAAGATTGAATCCGCTACTGCATGAATTGTTTACGATCAAAGGCGGTTTCGAACATCAAGGTTGCGAATTTCGTGAAGTTCGATGGAAGCTCAAGCTCTTCAAACCCAGCGATTTTTGTACTGCGGAACGTTTGTGTTTGCAACGTGCAATCGGTTTTCCAGAACTCTGTCTCTCGAAAGCCGTACTCGACATACACTCGAGTGAGCTTTAACTCATTGCTGAAGGAACGAGTATATAGACGTCTGTATACCTTCGACCTTTGACTACTTCCACTAGCCAAACTCCGACTTTAATGGAAAAGTTAAAGGTAAGCGTGCTTTCGAAAGCTCTGAATTCGCTGGATAGGTCGGTCCTACTCGCTGTCACTTTATCATTACACGTTGATAGCTTGTTGGACGTACGTGTTGGAATTTATTACAAGTAATGGGTTCTCTGTAATTCAGTAACCCCTTCGACAGGCCAAATTGCAAGCTTGAGTGTCCTTTTGACCTTTGACTACTTCTCCTAGCCAAACATTGGTTTAATGGAAAATTTGAAGGTAAGCGAGCTTTCGAGATCTCTGAATACACAGAATATCTCGGAGCCATGTGTTGCCATTTTATCATTAAATAGTAATAGCTCGCTCTAAGTACGTATCAAAATTTATTACGCCTAATACGTCCTCTTGAATGCAGTAACCCCTCGGGAGGACCAAAGTGCAAGCTCCAGTGTGCTTTAAACGGTCCACCCAAGGGAGGTGAATACTGAATCGTGTACATCCGCTTACCACCATCGTACGCTAACGGAAAGGAGCTCTCGTAATTGGCCGAGGAGAAGAGCCTGTGAGCCTTCCAGCGAAAGCTCAAAGCTTGCAAGCTCAGGCCGCGAAGAAGCCACTTGCTTTGACCACTGCCATATGAACGATGGGACTGAAGGGCTTCAAGGAAAGCTCTCGAGCTTGCATACAACGGTCATCTTGAGATTAGGCTCGTGAATTCAGACGCGTTCAAACCGCAAAGAGCTTGCGACGCTGTACCCGAGCTTTGAACGGATCACCGAAGTGGCATTCGGTAGGGGAGGTGATTTTCCGGCAATCAACTCCAAGACTCTGAGATAATTAGCACGAAAGCCTGCAAGCTCATGCAAATATTCCGCTATTACCTACCCTCCAAATATCTCATAAACTCCAACCTATTTCCAAGCGGCATAATGGCAGGAATCTTGAAATTTATCTGGGAAACTTCACGCGAATAATGAAGCGTTGAACAGTTTTTATCTCACTTGGATCAACTTCTTTGTTATTTGTAATAAAGTAGAGGCGGTATAGAGCCGATCACCTTCAATCAAGCCGACGAATAGGGGCGTCTTCAAACTCAAGAGAACTTACGAGGCTTGTGTGGGCAGTCAACTCGCTCCGGACATCTCCTTTTCCGCAACTCGGCTCGTGATTGCTGCAATTAACGCGAAAGCTCGAGGCTCATTAGCACGAAAGCTTACAAGCTCACGTGAATGAGCAATTAACGAGCGGTTCCCAAGAGATTCTCCCCGAATTCTCCTCACAGGAAGTTTCTTCGGAATTTCGAAAAAGCTTTTGCCGAGCTTGCAGCATCACGATTACCTTCAATATATTAAATTATGACGCTGCTACCTAGAGGCATTTGTGAACTTGGGGTTATCATTTCTAATGGGTTCGGAGCGTTCCGCGTCATTAGCAAAAGCTATTGTGGCATGGCTGCGGTGTTTCGTATAACTAAAAATCTGAAAATCCTTCGCGATAGAGGAAAAAAAAACTCGAGTACGTTTCATTACGATAGGACAGAAGAGGAGGCGGAGGGAGATAAATTTAACGCGTCTAAATAACCCAGCGCTATCTTTAAATCTTTCTCTCGCCCCTGTTCGCCACCCCCGAGAGCTCGGTCTGCTGTATTCTCCGGTCCCGGCTAGCAGTCTCACCAGGCTGCGCCGAAAAAGCCGCGTAGCGTTTTCCACGGTCGTCGTACCTTTGTATTGTTACTAAATTGCCTCCTAAATAATCCTCGAGCCCTGTGGGTGGCTCTCTTAGTCCGGCGGCCTCGAGTAGCCTTGCCAGCAACCCTCGATCCGGGTGTCCTCGGTATCGACCCCTTCCCTCTCCCCTTTTTCCACGTTTTGCTCGACCATTTCCAACTTCAGCTTGTAGCGAGACTGAAGAGTCCTCGATGACAGCTCGACGACTTCAATTGGAAAAGTTGCTTTTCCTATACGACGCTGCATCTCGCAAGCTCATTCAATCTTTTTATTCCAAACTGCCTTGTCGACGGTCGGTCCGCTCCTTTGATATCTCGTTAAATCCCACACCTAGCGATGGGTTTAGCTTGGGGTAGACGAAAGTAATACAAGGTGAGTCCTGCGACTGTAACACAAACATTGATTCTCACTTACCTCTATTTTTGTAATTTCATGTCATACTAGCGGTTACGTTGGCTCGTGTGCTTGCAGGAATCATGTGCTTCATGGAACCCGGAAAGAAATTCTATATGGAATGAATTGCCGATATTTAAAAATACATTTATTGTTCTATGTGGATCGTAGGTCCAGAATTAAAATAATCCCGATAACATATGGAATGGTTTTTACGGATTCATTTACACAGTCCATACACTATAAATATCGAAATTCCGAAATCATAGCATGTAGTCTGTCTAGGTGTTCTAACAGGATTTTTTCGCCCCGTTCCAAAGGAGGCCACGTGTTAGGCTGTCGCACGAATCGGCACGGAACGAGGAAGCCCATTTTGTAGGAAGAATCCCTTCCGCGTACTCAGACCAGGTCATTCGGGAGCTAATCGTTCCCAACGCTATTTTTTGTCCATTATTTTTTGTTCCGATCGTTCTCTCGAGCGTACGGTAGTCGACACCACTGGTATTCGAGCCAACACCGATCTCGCTGTTGGTGAAGTTATCACCACACGACCACGCAGCCCCTCACAAACCTCTCTCGCCGAGTCTGTCTATACAGCAGACTGGAGCCGCGCTAAGCTATCCGTTGTCGCCTCCACCGCTACCGGGATAGCGCCCTCGGTTACCGACGATGGACTCTACATCGGCCAACCCCACCTTAGCGCGAGAAGACTTAGCTACAGCGATCTCGCAGCATCCAACTCGTAGCTGAACCAAAGGCACATCAGCCCGGAAAAGCTCCGGTCGCCGCGCTCAACGTTGGACTGTTGTGTTCCCGAATTTCGTCTCGATCTCTGTTTCCTTCTCGCGCAGGTGACTCAACCTCTTCGTTCTACCAATTTCTCAAGAATGAGCGACGTCGGATCGCTCTTCTCTCTCGTTCGGCTTTGAGATGAAAATATCGTTGCGAGAATCTCTGTTCTCGTGGTTGGTGACCTTAAAGCCAAGTGAGACAGGTTTTTTAATCGTCTCGATTGCGTTAAACGATTACACTGTCTACGAATTTATGTGTCTAAAATGAGGTTCGGGATTCCGAAATCCATTCCATATGCTACGAGAACCCACGTAAGGGGGTGGAGGGTGAAAGAAATATACATGGCATCAAACAAACCTATTATGGGTGGGGACCAACATCTGCAGCAGCAAAGACATCCATAATTTTTTAAAAGACATATAAGAGGAAACGATATACTAGCTGGTGGTCGTGACTCGGTTCCATCGTGCCCTCACTATAGTCAATAGAATTTTATTGGTCGGTAGGTTTATTGGCTTGTTAAATGCACCGAAACGAACAGAGTAGTGCATACCGCGCCGTTTAAACAACAGTCTAATATGTCTTATGGGATTGCCATACAAATTGTTACACTATTGTTCTGGACGTGCTATATTCCTCTCAGGGGAAATAGTTACCAGAGTTGGTTACCCATAGAAAACGCACGATATTGTGCTCAACAATAGTACTGCGCGCCATCGTCCAGTGTGAAAGAAATTATAAAAAATTTTCGATCGTAAATACATTAAATTGGGTTCATAAATCTCATTAATTACCGACTACTTGCCAGACTAGGGAGTTATGTTTTTTTTACTGAGAATCCGCAATTTTACCGTTTTCGTTGTCTGCAGTGTTCGTTGAAACGGCTCGATGATTATTAACAGAAATAGGCACTTTAGTTCTGCACATCGTTGAGTATGTTTCTAACGATTGATTATGAAAATTGAGTGAGAAGTGACCGAAATGAAGAGCGCCGATAAAGTGTCACAAAAGTTTGTTTACATTTTTCGAAAACTCGCCACTCTTAGTATTATATATAAACAGCCGTAAATTCGATATACGACTATTTCTGTCCCCTGCTATAAAATCCTGTACGCCGTCAAGCTGACTCATCGTGTACAGACGCAGAGTTCTCCGAAAATCCAGTGTTTCCCTTTTTAATGTCCAATTGACGCATAAAGTGAATGTATGTTGAACCCTGGAGGTTTTTGGTTTTCCGTCTCATCCAACTCGGTCGCCGCGCTTCTGTCTCTATGACGTCTTACCGAGTGCACGGCGGAGTTTGTAGAGGGGATCAAAGCGACACGACGACGGTTCAGTGGAGCCGAGGGTGACTCGCGCTTCCCCTCGTACAGACTGTGACGTAATTAAAACCTCCTCGATATTTTATGAATATTTATGTTCACCTTATACGGTATTAATGAGTCTGATATAATCGTTCGAGGACGGGTTCACGTTCCGCTTTGGGGCCTTTGGTACCGGCGAGCCAAAATTATACTAGTTCGGGAGCGGCTGAGAATGCATCAGACGGTATTGCTCCCAACACACAAAGTGCGCGCGCACACACACACACACGCGGGTTGCTCCGGACTTCGACGTTGCTACAATGCTTCTAGGAGATATTATCGGAAAATCCACCAAACCAACCTATATACTGCCTAATAAAACGATTTTCATGCGTCAAAGGAGATGGATGAACCACTCCTAGGAGATTTCTCGATCGTCAATCGGGCTTGACTGTGTCGTCTGAGCTAAGCGCGCCGTAACCACTAGAAAACTCCTCGACTCTGTCCACTGCAGCTATTGCTTCTTCGTGAGTATCCGAATATGTTACATTCGAATTGCGGTGGAACCAAAAAATTCTTATGAAATTCGATGTAGTGGCACTGGGAGTTTTCATGTATAAGCTGGTATATGAAATTTTCATCTACACCAGCAACGAAAGATCAACGTGCAGTGTGTAAAAAACTTTCGAAATAATTTACTTTAATTTTACCATGAAGGTACTCGAAATTCAATAAATTATTTTAGTTGCACTGAAGACGTTCGTTAAATTTTCATTACAATTGTACATTAAATTTTATGGATCAGTTTTTGCCCAGGAACATTCAGCCTGGCACATTTAATTTACAATTTTTTTTACAGATGTGGATCTGTAATGGATATCGTCCTCTTTATCCACTCACAATGTTATTGGTCCCGATTTTCTGCGCGAAGTATTGAAGGCGGGAAAAATGTTGGTCGAAGCAGATAATCAATTCTTGCCACACTCCGTCGGTGCATTGGAAAAATAATGGGCAATGAAAGGATAGTGCGATCAAAAATATTTACAAAGCCTCTCGCTATTCTATTAATTTCGAAACGGATTGAGTCCAACAGCGCAGAAAATTTTCGATGATTTCAATATCATCATGGTACGTCCATTATGCCGGAAATCCCATGGGGACGCAATAGAGAGATTACAGGTAGAACGCTGTATCGCTGAACGGCTGCAACTTTCCGCTTGGCATAGTTTGATATAACCCGTCTAAACTGTACAAAGTAATTGTGTTGTTATATTGCAAGCTTTGAGAGAGGCCATGGGTGGGTTTTATGTATTTCACGCACCTTGAAACTGACAAGCGGTCGGATACCGCGAATATCCGACCGAGGTAATAGAGAACTGCGAGCGAGCATTTTCGAAATGGCCTACATTGCATCGACGCTTCGTAACGTTGTTGCGATGTTATTATTTTTATTTTTTATCGGGTCTCTCTTAACTTAAAAATTGATTTCACACTATCTTTGGTTACAACCAATCAGCGAATTTCGAACCGTTTCTGCATCACAACTTTTTAATTCTTTTGTTTTTTATTTGGTCAATTATCCGTTATTTACATTTTTTTCGGGCACCAGAATAGTGCGGAACATTTACTGCGGAAAAACATAAATACCCCATTAAAAAAATAAAATGAGTAAATTTGCAACTATAAAGAATAAATTAATTGATGTTGATACAATTTATTATTTTGTATCTATTAACACTCTGTTTGATTGGAGGACGATGCAATAAACAAATTTTAATGTGACTCCACCTCGACGAGAGTTTACAGTCGTAGGAGGGCGTGGGGCCTCCAATCAAATGAACCGAAACACATCCACGACGAGTGTCACGCTGTGCGAATGCTTGTTCGAGGGTGGCTAATTCCGCAGCAGGGGTCGATGCCGTCGAGGGTGGACGCCGGTCACGAGCAACGGTGAAATTGTACCCCTCCTGCTGCAAATGTACCGACTGCCTCTCTCCTCTTCCACGCGGTGGCAATATCATCCCTGCTGTGGTTCCAAGCTTACGAGTTTTGAAGCTTGCGTGCCACCGGTTAATGCTTATTTTCATACGAACGAACAGGCGCGGATTTCAGAGTCCGGCGAAGCTTACACTCCATTTTCGCTGGCAACACAATTGCCGCAATGCCACGAAAGCTCGACGCACGGTAATTGCGCGATGCAAATTTATTAAAAAAATCTTTTTTAAATTAATAAATATGATAATTTGCCGTTATTTTTTATGCATCGAAATAGGTTTTTCATGTCTACGAGTGCGACAGCGCGTCCCAACGATGGCAGTTTTTTTAAGATCCGAAAGGTCAAGAAATCATTGTCTGTGCATCCGTCCGATTCGAAACGGTCGTAACTACTAGCGCGATTTTTCACCCCACCAGTAACGAGCTGTATTAATGCCGACAAAATTGAAACTCGAGATTGCTAGAAGGAAGGTTTCGAGACATATTTCGTGGTAGCTCACCGCGAAAAGCTCATTAGCGAAGCGCTCAAGCGAATTCTTAAGGAAAGTTCCAAGAGCTTTTCCTAGTAACACAATCCCTGACGTATATTTCCCTTTTCCTCCTCAATATCATGTATATTTATAACCAACTATTTTCTTCGCAGTTAAGAGGTTTCAACAAGCAAATAATGTAGCAGCTTTCCGAAACATTCCAAGAACTCTTGCCCGCGAGATTTTTACATCAATATTGTTGTTTGATTATTGTTGATACGATTCATGGGATGTAAAAATACCTGGAGCAATAGTCGCATCGCGGTGTGGATGCACAGTGGAAATTGTAAAAAAAAAGATGGAACTGACCAGAAGCACGGCATTTCACTTACACAGGAATAAAACTAAATACAGGAATATAGTTAATTTATGGAACGAAATTTAAAGGTTCCGAAGAATGTTTCAGACGTCTTATTTTCAAAAATATTTTCACGTTTGCACATAAAGCTTTTTTCGTATCTGTTCAAAGCGCCGACAGATAGCCATTTGGCCTTTAAGATAAACACCACATTGGTATTTGTTAAAAAAATGTATTGAGCATTTAAGTCTATATAGAAATATACATACCTAGATATATTTAAATATTTTTTTCCAGTTATATGACTTAGGAGTTTTTACCGTAACTTTCAACTTGCCTAACCGTGTACCTATTTTAACACTTTCCTATCCGCGCTCCGCTGACCTACTAAAGTAATTGCGTCCACAGCCGACTTACTTCCCGTAAGTCCCTTCAACTGTACCGCATTCGTCGAGCACTCAGGGAAAGTGGAAAATCTACGTCGGTACAGCTGTCGATATTCTATTGATTTTTTCTGATACTTGCAGTCAACTAACTCAGGTGATACCACAACCTCAGTACAATGAGTCTCCCACTTACGGTTAATGGGGCAGATGGTGTGCGGCTAAGCGGTCACCCATCCAACCACTCGAACTGTACTACTCGACTTGTGTGAATGCTGAAGCAGCGCACCGCCCGCGCATCCATGACTAGAGTTTATTTAATCTCGTAAATTACATACTAGATAAATAAATAAATGTAGATAGGTATCTGAATTTTCATATCGCTGCATCATAATGTTCCTTCATTTGAAAAGTTTTATCTGTGAGGAAGCCAAAAACAGAGAAGACGCTTTCTCCCAAAGGCATATCATGAGCCAGTGATATAGAAATCACATATCGATTTGCATGATTCCTCCCACGCCCTCGACAGATGAACATTATTTTTATAAATTATGAAAACAATTTCTCCGTCAGCAGATATCTTCTAAAATCTCATGCGATTCTCATCGGCTTCTCTCAGAATAGTGTGAAAGCTCGTTTCACGGGACTTGGCGGTACAATTTATCGCGTTGAAAATTCACACGTCGTTCTCATTTGCGGTAGATTCTCGACCTTGCAGCCTCATTGTTGTGAGCTCTTCAATAGCTTAAGCCTCCCCCCCTCTACTCTCGTTCTATCATCCCAAACGATCTTGAATATTCCCTCTTACGTACTGATTGGTTCCCTCGTACAACGATTTTCAAGAGGATGGCTTTGGGATTCCCCGGCTATGGAATACCAACAAGAATACGGCCGGTTGAGTGTGATTCCTCTCAGTCGACGGAACGACGAGAGTCTTGCCATTTATCGACGACTGGGATGACGAGGATGACTGCCGCAAGCTCGGTGCTTGCACCCCTTACTATGCTGATCCATTCCCGAATTTACTTCCACTCATCTCAGCAGCCCAACGATGATAGACGCTTCTTCCGTGAAATTCCTATTCTTCATCCCTCAGCAATTCCATCCTCCGACAACATCTTAACCCCCCTTAATGAATTCCTTTTGTGGAACCGCCGAACGAAACAAGACATTTCGGGGGCTGTGAATAAACCTGAGGAATTATTGTTCTCCGAAAGAAAAAAATTGCGCGTACACTATGGAAAAAAGTACTTTTATTTCAAGCGAGCTTTTTCGATTGTGCATTCTCGAAAGCTCCCGTTCTACGAGGGGCATCACGTTAAGAGGCTTAATTAACTCCCATTGTTAACCACTCGAGTTACTCTTTCATCTAGACTTTGTCTTCGCTACAAAGAAAATGACAAAGATAAAGAAAGAGAGTGAGAGAGGGGTAGGTAAAGCTGGACAAAAGCTGAGCTAAGTATAAGTACCGAACACGGAAAAAAAGTTCCCTTTAGACTCTGCAGTTTCACGAGACGATGATGCAATTACGGATTCTTACCACGGTAGACAAGTATTGCATAATTATTGTTTTGTCAATAATTATGAAATATTGAAAATAATGCAAATTTGACGAAATTCTAAAGTGAAAAGGTTCAACTTCTGAGCTTATGTTACATTACTAAATCCGAATTCTTCCATCCTGCAGCTAGATCCATGAAGGCAGGTCGTTCCGGTAGCTGCAAGCTGTTTAGAAACTTCCATCCAGCCGCAGCCAAGCCCAAAAGCACGGAGTGTCGACGGTATCGTAACAAGAGCTTCCGAACAAAGGCTAAGCTTGCAAAAAAAGCCAACAACGGGGGACGAAAAAAAATCCCGAGCTTAGAGCTTTCAGGAGGATGAAACAGGACGCCGTATGAGTGGGGGCGAGGATGAAGGGGTATGAGGCGAGTGCTCCGACGGTGGTTTGAGAGTCTCTTCGAAGAGAGCATTGTCCACGTAAATGGAAATTAATGACGGTTTCTGTACCCCGTTTTCCCCGTTCTTCGAGTGGGAAAGCTCTGCGAGCTTCTCAGTCCCGAGAGTCCTTACCAGCGCGCTAAAGCTCCACTATGCTGTCTCAACATTTCTCACGGACTTTGGAACGATTTCTCGGCACTGAAATCTCATTTTTTACCGCTTTGAACAATGACACACGAGATGCGAAGCTTTTTCACACGAAAAATTATTCGCTCTTGCGAAGCCGCATTTTCCTCCGGGAACGCTTGAAAAAAGCTCGAGTTTATTTTCTTCGTTCTCCAGCTTTAATAAAAATGTCCCGTAAGCTTGAGGGATAACATGTTGCGTCCAAGTAACACCGAGCTTTCATAGATGTCTTGATCTTATCAAGGATAATTCTGTGGTCCTTTCAGAAACAGTTTCAAGAGCTTGCGAGCTTGCGAGGTTAAGAAAGATTGCTAATTACAAGTGTCATTCGAAATGATCACTTAAATTCCTGCGTCGACTTTTGTGCAAGCTGCTTGCGTTAAATAAATCACAGAAGTGCTTACTGGGCGATGGTGGGGTTGGTAGATGATAAATAATGTCCGTACACTCTTACCAGTTCTGTCTAACAAGGATAGGTATTGCGCGGTGCCATAAAATTTTTCTATTACTACTATTCGGTGCTAAGATATTCATAATTAATTGTTCTTGCTATATCGCATTTCCTTTTACCGAGAAGTTGGGACCCGATAGGGTTCCCAGTGGTCTCTCGCTTTGCCATACTATACAGTCGATGAAAATTGATCCCTTGAAACTCGAGTAAGAGGAGCTTCCCACACTGCTCACAGGATAGGTGGAAAGCACTTAAGCAGAGAGAGAGGGAGAAAAAGAACGCTACGAAGCCATGCGGTGCCTACACGGAGGAATGAAAAACTAGGACAAATAGATGAGAAAACATACACGTGTACTCGGTAAACTGGATAGAAAAATGTCTGCATGGGCATTATGTAAACTACGAGTGTAGTCATGGTTCGATGCACTTGACGGGTGTAACGTAGTATTGATGTCATCTCTGGGTTGTATACAATGGTTCCGGCTACGGAAAATATTCCGTGAGATACGGATGAATAACCATGGTACAAAAAAAAAGTTGACAGCAATGGCGACGCCAACGTTGAAGGCGACAGCGGCAGCCACAGCGACAGCAATAACAGGTGAAGATTATGAATTAACGCGAGGGTAAGGGTGAGAGGGAAGTAGGGTTGGCCTTCCCCTGGAATTTATCCAACGGCTAGGTCGACTGGATACACATGTCGCTCTATCGATCTTCGCTTCGCTTGCCCACAGCTGCACTTTCAGTCTCCACCCCTTTCGATGCCGATGGCACATTCGTTCTACGACGGGGTGAGGCAGAGCGCGCTGAAGCAATGCTACACTCCTGTAAAACAGCAGTTTCATCTTTCTCCGATCCGTTGCGCTTTTCGGGTCATTTTCTCTGATCAACTACTTCCAAATACCCATTCATTACCTTCGATCGAGCTGGTCTTTGTAGCGGGAATGAATTAATAGTTGAAGGAATATTTCTTTGATTCTAAGATGTCAACGTCATAAGTGCTTGGGTCGAGACTTCGAGGGCAAGGTTTGATTTATATAACGGTCATGACGTATTAGGGAGCTGTTTTTGTGTAACAAATTTTGTTGTTGGACGAAGTTATTGAGACTCTCAGCACATACATAAATCACTCTAAACTGCAAAATGTTTTTTCATTTTCGTATTATCACCTACATTAAGACCAAAAAGAAGACAAAAAAAAGATGAAATTTATAGGGTCTTGAAATTAATTTTTTTTCAAAATGGAAACCGGACTTATTTTATACAATAATTTATTGCATAAAATAATTATGTTGTTATCGTCGCGCTGATAGTGATGGTCGGTTGTTTATGCAAGGCAGTGGGCAGATGAGCATGAGTGAGAGGTTTTGCTTTCGACCTCCATCCCCTGGTTACGCTCACTGGAGAATGTCGTGAATTTGGCCTGTGGTGCATCTTTGGCCCGGTAGCCTTGTACCTCCAGACAGCGGTTCCAGAGACGGCGCAGTGTCTCGAGTAAGTATAACGGGGACCTAATTACCGTAGCGGTCGTTAAGATAGCGTGAGTACGATACTCGTCCACGGAGACTCGAGAACTCGTGGCCCGTCTACCATCTCTTCCATTCACCCTTCTCCCCTGCCCAACGAGATTCATCATGATCCTTTTGATGCCTCGAGTGTCGTCCGACAAGTACCACCGACATAAATAGACAAAGAGTCGACTGTAGAAGATAAAGAAAAAAATATAAAAATAAAAAAGGAATGAGCGAAAACCGAAGTAAAAAAAACACTACTAAAATTCAGTGCACTTGACCTCAGTCAGTATTTTTGTGCATTTGGGTCTTGAAATAAATTCAAGAGAACAGTAGACTAATTTCTGATTTATTTATTATTGATCGTGAATTCTCAAATCACCGACAACCGCCTGAGAAATTCGAGAGCTTAACTTCTTTGTTTTCACTGAAAAACAACTCATGATTGTCTGTTCGTTGATAAATCGGCAATGCATTTCTCACAGTGGTCCGCTTTGAGTCGGTTTCGTTGTCTCGCTTTCAAAATACATCGAACCTTCCGATATTGAGTAACTTTCCCGCTGCAAGCTCTCATCGCTAGCCGGGGGCTCCGGTGTTCAAAGGATCGTCAATGTTTTGCAATACCGAAGGCTATAAAGCTGCGATAGCTCACCCGTGAGTTGAAAGTAGAGGGTGCACTGATAGTTTGCCATGGTGCACGCGGGGTTATGAGGGGAGGGGCGCGTATGAGATCAAAGTGTTGCATTTTCCCATGTGTCATTTTCTTACCACAAAAGCACACCGCTTTCGTCAATTCCTAGTATGGCAGAGTGCAGCACCTGTTTCTTTCTCGGGTCAGTGAACCCCGGCGTGTTCCTCGTTCAGGACCGAAAACCTGAATCGTTAAACTTTACGACATATCGCGCACGTATATTTACGGTCCTCGAAAGTACTGGGAAGATTCCAAGAGGGGCGAAGGGGTGGGTGTAGAGGAGGACAGTCGGTCGAGAGCTTTCGGCGAGTGGTTGCGTCGTCGACGGATAACGTCTGGACCACCCACTAAATATCCTAGTAAGAGGGAGAGGCACCTCAACCAGGCGCAAGCTCTGGATTCCGCGAGCCTGCACAAACCGCTGTTCGGCAAGCTCTCCCACGCAGGTGACGCAGAGCAGCAGAATGCAGATGAAAAGACTTGAGTGAGTTTTTCGTCGTTGTTTTATTTATTCTTAAATATTTTTTTAGTCATCTATTACGTTCACGATGCGTCTTTATTTATACAATGATTTCAAGCTTGCAACTTGCCGAGGACGCACGAGTTATTATTTTCGCGACTTTTTTTTTATTGGGTTAACTTACTGGAATATATATTTTCCATTCTACTCCCTATCTTTGTCTAACTAAGTGAACGGGCGGGAGAAAAATAAAAGAGAATCACGAGACTGCAAGCATCGCGCCCTATCGAGCTTGCAGGACTTCGACATTGAAGAATCCCGAGCTTAGAACTTCACCACTTCCAATGCTCATACCTCCGCGTACTCTTAGCTTCGCAAGATCTCTAGCTCAAGCGGCGACCAGAAGCTTGCAGCTTCCGATGGCGTATCAGTGTGCTTGCAGCCATCCGTGCTCCAGTTCCGACAGTTCGCGGCTTGCCATGTACATTCCATACACGCAGCAGCGCGTTAGAATGCAAATGTCAAGAGACTGGGTTTCTATTCTTCCGGCCGAGAGCTTGCAGTCTGCAAGCTCTCCATTGTCTCCGAAAACTGTTCTTATCATTCTACCCTATGGAAGTACATAGATTCTGCCCTAACGTGGTTGTCTTTCGCGCTAGCGAAAGATTGCGAAAGCTCGCAGTTACGAGCTTATTTTCCATCGCCGCTACTGAATCATTTATTTTCTCCTTTGTCGACGAAGTATAAGCCAAAGGGGTGCAACGGTGAGGGTGGAAAAGCACGCGAGAACAGGGTAGATACTTGCCAGATCGTTCGCGGTTGCGATCACTGTTTTCCTGACGTTCCCTTTTTTATTTTCCACTGCTTCTCCATTCCGTGGGTTGTTAACGTTCGGGAAATCGGAGCGGAGGGTTGGTTCAGCAGCGTCTCCAAAGTTTTCCGAGGCAACTAACTCACTAACCCGATTCTTTTATCTTTGCTATCGCGTTCGCTGCATTATGAATCCCTCCCTCGCGTTCTTCTTTAACATCCCCCGTCGCACGGGATTTGATCGCTTTTGCCAGACTTTTGCGTTGCCTGCGCTGGTCGTCGGAGCTTATCCGAGACCGTACAAGCGGACACGACGGTAGAATCTGGGTGCGGGAAGGAGGGAGCAAAAAAAATCCTTGGCACAGTACGAAGGGTTGTTCGCTGGTGGAATGCGGAGAATTTCAACGCCACTGGGACAACGACTGGGAAACCGCAGGCTCTCTTACGCTTTCGTTTATCGACTAACAAAGCTCCATTCCCGGTCGCTTCCGACTCCACAAATTTTCCCTCATTTCGTCATGAAATCGATTTATGATTCCTCACACTCGAACGGATGAGAACGAGTTAATAACCCGCGCTTAATCCGACGGAAATTCGATTATAAAGTAACAAAGGGGTCTGGAGAGTTGTTTGATCCGTTACTCCCTCGGTGTTCGATCGAGCTTGCGGCCTTTTTATCCTTGCACCCTTCTCGACAGCAGCTGTAAGCTTATTTTCAGGATGCAGTTAGGTGGGGTTTGTAGAAGTCTTCTCTACTGTATTTAGAGGTGGAGGGTTGATATGGTGGTTTTTCCACTGGGTTCGATGACTGGGTCATCATTACTTGGTTAATAGGGATTAGATGATGTCTGGAGACTTGCTATCAGTCGCCAGACCTCCGGCAGAGATGAAAGAATTTCACATCGAACTGATAAGGCATTGGTATGACAGCTCGAAATTTAGGAGCGTTGCGTCTAATTTTCACACCTTCCCGAAAAAACTCAAGTTAACGACTCCCTTGTGGCTCAACCGCGTCGAGAACAAATAGAGAAGTCCTCAACTTCACTTACTCGCGGTCAAGTGCAACGAAAGCGATCGTCGCGTCCCTTTCGATTTTGCAATCAAAATTCCAGACATGCCTTTCGCAAAAAAGGATATTCCCCACTTTTCTCCACTCGCATTCAAGTCCCGACGACCCACGGACAAACGTGTGCCAGCCATTTCGAAGTACGCACGACTGGTAACTTTGTTTTAGGTTCTTTTTTTCTTGGTGGCAACCAGAAAGTCGTGTCATGTTCCTCGAGAAGAAAATTCAAAAGGGAGTTCGGTGCTCGCACGAACCCTCGATCAGAAGCTGGTACACTGGTTTCGCCGGCCGGAACCGCAACGCCCCGGATACGCTGAGTCGGGGATAGCACCTCTATATTGGGTCGAGGGTGGATGTCGCAGACTAGTAGGTCGTCGAGAGGCGAGAGATGGTCGTATCGAGCCAGCGAACCGTGGAAAAGGATCGCAGGTATATGGACTAAGGAACCGGGACAGATGCACTTCGACGACATTATTGTCATAGTTTTCGATCGAGTTTTACATCCCTGTACAGAAGCAACGGTGATCTTTATGCGTTGCGCTGACAAAATACTGTATTCAGTGGAGGCAAAACGGTATCCGTAATTTTGAAGTTCTGCAATGTCTCCGAGTCTGTGAACATATCATCAAGTCCACTGGTGCACCGACGATAGTTGTCACTGCCCGGTTTCGTCAGAGGGGCAAAAAGCATTTGGATACAATCCAGGATACTTTTTGGGATCAAATAATAATATGAACTTGCCTGTGCCGCACGGAAATCAGGCTTATCAGGATAGAGCTTCGGTACACGGTGCTTTGAGTTGAACGTCAGTGAAGGATGACACGGTAAAACACACAGAAAAAACCCAAAGAGAGGGAAGAATGAAGGAAGCGTCGCTGGAAGCAAAATGGTAAAAGGTATAGAAGAGTGCTTGAGAAAAACAGAAGGGTGCCACCAAACGGATTCCACATTGGCAATGGGAATTCGAAAGTCCCTGACGACTGGCACAGTCGAAGGAAGTGACTGAAACGGAGACTGAAGCACCATTCGTGCCTCGCTCTTTTTCCATGTTACTCACGTACCAAGCACATTTCACCTCTCGTATGCAGACGCTCCTCCACTAGCTCCACCACTTGTGTCTTCTTCATACACCCTTGTTTTTTTGCCGACCTTTCGCTCCGATGGTCTGCTACAGACGTTCTGTTTGACTTGCAAATCGTCTTCCAATAGAACCCGATATGTTACCCAGGCAAACGCATGTTTCAGTCACTTTAATTCGCATGTTTCTCGATTAATTCATAAATTTATTTGTATCAGAACTTTTAATGTAATATCGTGTGACTAAAAACAGAAAGACAGTTCGAAATTGACAAAAATTGGGTAAAATTAAAAAATGACGGACCTATCCGTGGTCCTCATAGCTAATGTGCTGTTTAACAATTAAGTGTCTGTCGTGCACGTCTCGCTGATTTGTGTCCGGTAATCTGATACACGATAGCTCAGTTCTCTATCGTCGTGTGCAAAAAAATTCATTATCCGACCAGAGCGACATCAATTCGAGTCGAAAAACGAGTTATTCGATCCATATATTTCCATATATTTAGTCATATACATATTTCTGGAAAATTTGCGAAAACCTCAATTTCCGGGTTACAAATACCATGGTCCATTGCGAGGAGGTGAGGCTTGTGAGCCCCGATGACCCAGCAGGTCACTGTGCTAGTTCTGCGTTGATACGTACGGTCGTATGATTCATTTATGAAGATGATCGAAGTACGGACGGATGGATGTGATCGACATCCATATTGAACCTTCGGAAAGTCAATCGATGTACAAAGCCCCGTAACGAGAAATGAATTTACACATTATTTTGGAGGGGTGCGTGTTTCTGTCGGTCAGGAAGTCATGGATGGTCGGAGAGGGTATCGTACGGCTGACTTATGAATTTATGTACGATAGCATCGAGGGAGACTTCTTCCGGTGGAAATGCTTCTTGCTGGTTTGTCGGTAGACCCGACCTCGCCCTTCGCCCGCGACCGTAGACCATAAAGAAGTCCAGGCCGACGACAATCCCACGGGGTAACTCGCCTTGTAGCTTGGTAACTCGGTACCCGGAGTATTCCTTTCACCCTCCACTGCCCCCTGGGAATCATATTTCACGGCAGCTCGCGAGAGTCAGAAGAAGAAGAAGGATAAGGTGAGACCAGCTCGCAGGGTCGCAGACACCCTTTCCACATTCTCCCCTCGCTTCTTACGGTCGTGGCTTACGTGGACACAGACCTCGGATACTCCAGGTTTCGTGTAAGCACCTATTTACACCCTTTTACTACTCACGACACACTGTGTCGGTTAAACCGAAGGTCCAAACGTGGCGCTTGAATTCATTTTTCTGTTCAACGGTAAAAGCTAAAAAAACTCCTCTCACAACGAGCTTGAATGCGTCACGAGTAACACCGTACCGGGTAATAAAAAATATCGGATTGAATTTATTAAAGAACATTACTCAACTCACAAAGCACGAAGCATTCGAAGTTAGAGGTAGCGAGAAAGGCTTCCGTTTCATTTCGCACTTAAAAATTCCCGAGAGCCAGTGGTGTAGATGTTACTAGTTTAAGCACTTATTTTACTGCCAATAATACACTGCACCGTTCAAACCGAAAATTCAACTATGGGACTTGAATTCGCTCTTCCGTGTAACGGTAAAAGCTCTGAAGCTATCCCTACAACAACTGTAAGTTCTTCACCGACAACATTGGGAACACAACATTGGGAACTGAAAAAACCAACATAAATTTACGAATGAATATTACCCAACTCACGCAGCACCGAAGCTCTCAAAGTTTGGCGTAGCGAAAAAAAACTTTATTTTTATTTCACGCTTTAAAAGCTCCAAAAGCCCGCGATGGAGATGTTACGAGAGTAAACATCTATATCGACCCTTTTAACGCCGACAACATGCTACACGGCTTCAACCGACCACTCGACCGTGAAGCTTAAACTCGCGACTGTATTAAACGGTGAAGGCTCGGAATTCTACTCTCATAGCGGGCTTCAATTGTTTATCGATAACTCTGTACTGAAAATGGTAATATCAGCTGCAATTTATGACTTGATAATTAGACGCGATCAGTATTCGCGAATTAATTGGATGCGACAAACTTTCATGTAGCGAAAGAAACTTTTTTTATTTATTTTATTCTTGAAAAGCTCCGAAGACCTTTAGATCACCATAAGCCAGTTTCGGATTCAACAGTGTAAGTTTGTGTCGGATAAAGTGTCGATGAAAGTTTCAAAAGCTTGAAGGATCGATGGTTTTACTCGATGCAGTGACACTTGTGAGCGAGGATAGGATATATTTACTACGTGTGATGAAATGTTGATAATACAGAGGATTATAGACGCGACAAAAGTTTTTTTTAGACCTGACTTTTCAAAGCTCTCACGACACGACCGCTTGCTCCCAGTTTTTTTCACTCGTCGTTTAGTGGATAAATGTTATTTCACTTTTTTTGCAGTTCATAAGCCTAATTTGAATTTCCCTGATGCCACGCAAAGCCGACCTTTCATTCCCGGTACTCTCGTATAATCTCTGTTCGAAAAATTTCGCAAGCGCAGCCTCTTTCCGATTCAAGGGCCTGCATTTTTCTGGAATAATTATAACCAATTGGTCGACGGATTAAATATTCTCGAGCTATAAGAGAAGGGAGAGCTCTTTTTTCTCTCTAGATAGAAAATTGCTTTATCTTCAGAGGTCTAAAATTTTACTGCAATCGGAAAAAATGCGGTCCAATATTTAGCGTCACCTGGAATTTACGATTTTACTGTCAAAATATTCACGAAATAAATTGAAACAGCTGAATTTTGGCTTTATTTGCGAGCGACACGACGAAATTTTTTTCGAAAGTGAAGAACCGGTATGTTTTGTATTTACTTCAACGTGTGAAGCTAAAGAATTAACGAATCCTTTTATTCCGTTTAATCCGTAGGACAAAAAAGTTGAATAAAAGAATTCTCCACACCTACAGAATTAAATATTTTCTTCCCCAAAATGTATCTACCTCGAAGTGGATTCTCGATTTTTATCCCCGGAAATATTGTTATTATAGCTTCATGCATTCAATATCAAATTATGAACGTATCCAGCATAATGTGGATAACAACTCAATCATAAAAAAATCAACGAGATATAAAACATAGGAAAGTATATTACGATGTCATAATAGTTACTATAACGAAAAACAGTTGTTTCACGAGAGCTGAAACTAACATGGAGCATATTTGCATTGTTGGACAATACCGTCGTTCTGCGCTAATGGAATATAAAAATAGAAAAAGAAAAAATGAACGTGCTATCGTATTTTATTTTCAAAGAGGGCCAAAATTCCGGATTCTGCGGTTCGCGTCGGGGGCCTGCGCTCGGTCGCATATAATTTCGAGGGGTTCGCCCGGAAACGGGAGGGATGTTTATGGTTTCCTATGTTGGCCAATCGAGTGCAGCGTACCGTGGTCAGATTATGCCAGTGCCGCTGGCATGGTGACTATAAAACAACGTTTACGATCCGGCGGCGACGAGATACGAATCTTCGTGTACGATTTCTGCAAAGAGAGGAAGAAGGGGGAGAGAGAGATTCACCGAAAGCTTAGGCTTGCTTCAGTCACTCCTGGAGCTACCGAGTGGCTTCGAACATAAACGTTACCGATTGGGCATAAACGCGCTCGTATACGGCGAAACGAGAGTTATCTAGGCTACCGAACAGTCCAAGGAACGCTGAGTGAAATGGATCTGAGTCAGTCAAACCTATAAAATACGGCGTCCAAGCTATCCGATGGGAAGTCCCAAATGTTAAATACTCAGGCGAGTTTTATTCTTGATTTTTCATCCTAGTTGAAATAAACGTCAATCATGATTGCTGACATATTTTATATCAAGCTAAATTTATCAGCCAATCAAACAAAAGTTACGTCGACTCCACAATGGAATGCTGATCTAAACTTTACTTGAAACATATTTGAAATATCAAATTTTTTGTACGAGCGTAAATATAAAGATAAAAGGTGCACGTGCGTACCTTTATTTTAAATGTCTATATTGACATGCAAATGTAAAAAAATTGTTTGTAACTTATAGATTATGAGTCATAATATATACATTTTATACAATTTTCCATGGAAAATATATTTTTGCATACACGTTATTCCATAGTGAAGCTAACGGTCATTGGTGCCAAAGGAAAGAAAAATTACATTTTATCTCAGTGGGTATGTCGTTAAATTTTCCCGCTGACTCGATTCTGTAAGCTGTATGTTTTTATCCTGACGAGCGTGACGTGGAGAGGGAGATTTACGGCAGAGCAAACGGAAAGCACGAGGAAGACGAAAGAGCCTGGTAAAAGACTCCGGCGACGGGGGCTTATTTGTTATTCAGTAGATTTGGACAATAAGATTGCAGACGCACGTGCTCGAGAGACTTCGCCGACGTCAGATGTTGGGAGTGATGAGAAACAAGTGCAAGCTTTCGCAATAATGAATAGACCTGCGAGAGCTTTTATGCTCGTGAAGATCCGCCGTCTGGTAGCCTAGATCAAATATCACGAAAGAGAGGGTACAGTGGTTGACCATCTGTATCTTGTTTCGTTCAATACCCGATCAGCGGTTAGACTGTCAATCACTGTTAGTCTGCCAGTGACTGTGCTGGTGACTCGAACGACCCTATAAAGGGCACGATCATGATCGTCCTGATTAAGTGTGTAGAGGAAAGAGTTTTTTTTTATCGTGGCACAGTAACTTGGCATTTAAGTTGAATCTTGCTATAGATTGGCACAGGGAAAGCCCAGCAATTATTGGCAGCCGTTACAGAAAATTAAAGTGGATGCAAGTGGAAAGGCAAGCGTGACAAGCATGTTTCTGTTGTTCAATTCAGCGGCCAATAACTGCGCGGTTTGTCGGGTGTTTCGGTATTTCAGTTGAGAAAGCAAGATACACGTCCATAAATGTCCTGTAATTCGCAAAGGAAGCCTTTCTGTTTGAACTAAAGAGTCAGATACGGGTAGTAAGTTCGCTAGGATATTTCTAGTAGATACGGGCAATACGCGTCAGACCGAGCGGACAAACGGAAGTGACCGGATCCACTTGGAAAAATGTACGTCCCTGCATCCTGACCAGCGGTGGGGCTGGCGGTTGGGGTGTAGTAGAGTAATAAACTTCACTGGAAAAACTATAGATCCGCTGCGACCAGCTAGCAAGGAGGAAGCAGAGTGGTAGAGGAAGGAAGTTTGTGGAAGAAGGCGGATGCGAAAAAGCTAAAAAAAAGCCCGGCGCCGGTGCGCGCACCCAATTTGTCGGGAGAACGAGCGATTGAATGAATAATCTACGGTTGCTTTTTCTGTCTCCTCGTTTCACTGTATCGGTGAGAGTGGACTGTATGCCAGTGAAAAATACCGGGGTGTTCT
The DNA here is from genome assembly GCA_963978505.1 of Listrodromus nycthemerus. Classification (NCBI taxonomy): domain Eukaryota; kingdom Metazoa; phylum Arthropoda; class Insecta; order Hymenoptera; family Ichneumonidae; genus Listrodromus; species Listrodromus nycthemerus. Next base: position 8,587,447 of record OZ021679.1, read on the forward strand.
TGGTCGTGCGCTCGTCGAAATCCCAAAGGTCATTTTTTATACGACAGCTTCAAACTGTAAAAGCAATTATGTCCGATCGGTTAGGGAGGTTCAAATGAAATTGGTCCGCAATTTGCAAACCTCGCGATTGACCTTGCGAGATTTAATTGGATCTAAATATTTGAGCTTTTTGATAGAACTCTCGGGGTTGAACTGAATTATTATTGCAGTTTGGGCGCTGTGCATGCATGTACGCTTTGGAACTGGCTGTAATCTCCAGAGATTAATCTCCCTTTACAATCAGAGAGTTTACGATAAGCGCTTTCTATACTTTGAGTCATGTGTGCAACTTCGTAAGCCTCAATTCTTTGGTATTAATAATCTTTCTATAAACCATATCTGGTCAGAGCTCTCAAGCTTATGGTCAAGCTTGCAGCACTGCAAAGCTCGAGGAGATCGCGAATGCGAATCAATTTGGTTTATCAATCATCGATAGATCCAGGGTTGATCAGAGCTTTCGAAGCTTGCAAGCTCTGATTGAATTCGAACCGCTGCGCTGCACCTGTTCCATCTCAAGTGCTGAATTCTGATTTCTGTTGTATTCCAACGTTACATTTCTCCCCAGAATAATAGCATCGTATGCGTGGTACTATATCATTCGCCATTGCTGCACGAAGTCTCGGGTTATCTCGTGAATATATATCACCGGCTCCATCTATCGCGGCTTCTGCGCTCTCGAGTACCGGTATTCGTGCCGTCGACGAGACGTCTTTAACGACCCGAAGAAAGGCGAGTAGACCGTGTCACCGTTGTTCCTCGCGTAATCGGAGTAACGTTTCTCCAGTGAAACGGACAGTTGAGCTTGTAGGAAATGGGATCACCAAATCGCAGTATGTACGCAGACCTATCCGCATCGGCAATGCGCGTATGAAACCATAGATATACTTGTACCAAAGGTTGCTGCAGTCGATGCCAAGTCTGCTGTCTCTACTGGGCCGTGACGAATACTGCAGTAGTTACGGCCAGAACATGATCGGACGCCCAAAATTTACTCGACTTTATTCCGGAAATTCATTGACTTGCTTTCTTTTAGCCGTAATAATTATATCAGTGTTAACACTACATAAATAACTCCCGTTAAAAAAATTATATTAAAAAATGAAACGAACCTAAGGCATTGCCTATAATTGATTTTAAAATGTCACACTTTTTGTTTACCGAAAAACTCCGATATTACAATGAAAGCTCATTAACGTGGTTGGCGAAGTTTTCGCATTCACTTCTATAAATCTCAGAAGCTCGATTTTTTAAAGAATATTCTGATCTTGTAATTATTCTAGAACGTTTGGATTATTGGACTTTTTCGAATTGTCACATTTTTTGAATATTCAAAACAAATTTTGAATTCAATTTAAGCGCTATTTGCAAACACCTATGATATAGTAATGGCGTTGGAATGGGCGGCATGAAGAAGAGAGTGGTTTGCCTATACTTATTGATGATGAAATTTCACTTCGTATAAGCAAAGCCCTTTGGTTCGTCTGTATCGACTACCGTTTGCTCATCAAAACGTTATTTCCCATTTTTTACCGTTATTATTTTAAACCTCTCATAGGGTCAGGCGAAAGTGACCGAGTTAATTCTGGCTTCGGGTGGTGGGTCACACCGATGGAGCTTTTGCCAGTTGCTTCATTCTATTCCTCTCTCTTGCCGTTCCCTCGGTTAAGCTTGTCTTTTTTTTAATCTCTTTATATTACGAAAAAAAGGCCGTTTCATCGATCCGCTGTTTATTTCGCTCTCGCTGAGGTCGCTCAACGATCCACGCGAAAATACGAAAAAAAATCCGCCGGTGTTTTGTACAATGGTGTTCTATTTCTTGCTTTACGGTCGTTTTGGTCCTCTTGCAGCTGTTGACCGCGGGACCAAAATTTCTACTGGACATTTCGGATGAGCCCGTCAAAACAGCTTTACGGCACACAAACCTCATGGACGATTTTTTTCTACCCACGGAATTTCATGTCACTGGCAAACGATCGAATCAGCTGGCTGGAAAAAGCGAAAAGGACGAGAATAAAACGAAGAAAAAAAATCGTGAGGGTAGAATCATAGCGCTCTAGTTTCATTTTTTATTTGTCTTTTTTGGGTCTTTTTTTGTTTTCATTGTCGTTTTGTACAGTCAACACGTAACTCCAACTGCAGGTGAATACCGGAAAAGTCAGTTGTTCCAATGAAATTCGATATGCGTCGTAGATTTAGTTCGCTCGGCGTTCAAAAAAGCTCCACCTGTCGCCACGCGGAGCTAATGTTTTTTTTCCAAGGTATCACTTTAATTGGGCAACCATAGTTTCACTATTCAGTATCGATCTAGCCTGTTCACTATATGTTACGTCACTCACCGCGCCCCTCTGCATAACGAGATATTTAATACTTTGTTTATTGGCACGAGGATACAGAAAATTCCCTCCCTCCTCTGTTATCGTATTGCTAGACGTCAAGTTTGCGATAGAATTTTTTTTCTCATTTCCCCGATAAAAAGCTCACCATTCTTCGACCACGATATTTTTTCGCAATTTTTTTCTTCGAGCAACGAAAGTCTGACAACCGCGAGAACAACTGTCGAATGAAATTTCTCGGGGCTTCGCTGTAGATCCGGTGGAGCACCAAGTTCTCATTATCGATCTCGTGTATATTCGATCCCGCGGCCTTTCCCGATCTATACCCTGAAGCGAGACGGAAGTTTGGACGAGAATAAAAAAAGGTATTCCCACAATTACGGAAGTAAGGTAGAATAGAGAAAAAGTTTTTACAACCCCACGCTACCAATTATTCTCGCGCTGCAAGCATAAACGCCATAGAGCTTTCACCCTCCTCCCCTCCCGCCTTTCCACCCGCTCGCTTGCGCGGGCTTTTTTTTCTCCGTTTCTGTCACTCGGTTCACTCCTACTCGCTATTTTTTCCTCTCAACCCTTTCACTGTCCATTCTGGTGCTCGTCATTACACGAACAACCCTTTTGAACCCTTGGGAGGTGGAGTGGAAAAAGAAGGAATTTCTAGCAATTAAGCTTCCGATTGGCGACTCCCGTGGGAAAAACCGACGTCCGGACTGTAGGTGTATCGTTTAACGTCCTTTTATTATTTATTTTACTACCCCTTTACAACCCCTATGAAGGCGCAAGACCTGCTCCGCTCCCCCGGGAACCGTTCGTCCTTCGCGCCAGACTGCGTTACATCTTTTTAAACGTTTTCCATTTCGTACAACCTCTTTTGTATCCGTCGGCCGCGACGGTACCTCTTCAACCACCCATCTACCTCTCAAGCCCGAAGACCGAAAAGCAAACCCAGGAATAATCCGGCGACTCCCTAGCTTCTCTTTTGTTGCATTTTCCACCTCGGCCTCTTAAATATTCAAGTGCATTCGGGGCTACTCGCGCGCTCGCCGCATCTCGGGAAGCAAAAGCGAGATGCCTGGGAGCTTGCGAGCTTTCGCGGTAGCAGCCCGCAGAGAAGCTCCGTCGCCGTGTCAACCCATCCGTGAACGCCCCCCCACCCTCGCGCCCCGAGTCATCCTATTCCGCTTCTTTCTTTCTTAACCCTCCACTCCGCTTCTCGTTTCAATTAATTCCCCGAGGAGTCTTCCTCCGAGCTTTCCTGTAACTCCTCTCCCTCCCCCCTTTTTTCGCTCTACTTCGTCTCTTGGGCATATTTTTTTTCATCGGTCGCTCTTAATTTCTTCCCGTCTTGGGACCGCTCTTCACTATTTTTTTCGGTACATTCGAGTGTTATAAAATTTTTAAAGCCGAGCTTTCAAGCCTTTTTGCGACGTCGATTCGTTGTCTGTTTTTTTAAAGCATTTTCGTTGCAGACCTTCGATTTGTTTGGTCGGCTTGACCTGGGAAAATATCGAGAAACTTTCGGAAGCCAGGAGCTTGCGAGCTTTCAGGAATGTGTCGACGACAAAGTGTCAAACTGCTCGTTCGATTTCATGTCACCTTTTATTTTTTACTCTCCCTCAACGCTTCAGACTCGTTTTAAATTAATACCCCGGAGACTCGGCCTGAGCTTTCGGAACTGCCTCGCTCGATATTTTCCACTCTTCCTTCCGCTTCTTTATCGCTTCGCTGCGGGGAGCTTTTGGGTGGTTCGCTTGCACAAGTGATCTAAGCGACGCGAAATGAAAAATCCCGCGTTGACGATTTTTCTCGGGATTGATTGACTGATCATTGGAGGCGTGATTGCGGTGTTGTTGAGAAGTAAGCGGTACGAAACTGAACAAAAAACTTTGAATGTCCATCAGAGGACGAGTGAAAAATAACGTTACGCCTTCGGAGCTTTTTCTCATTTCCATCTATAGTCGCGCACTATCGGATTTCTCGCAACTGCACAATGGTAATTACGCGAACTTTCCGGCTCTCGCACGAGGCTTCCATAATGGAACTAGTAATTAAATCGTCGATACGCTATTGTAACCTTGGGTGACCGATCTCTCTCTTCGAAACGAGCTTCTGCTGCCGAAGCTGTGAGCACGTGTCGAGGTAAGCCTAGTCGTGAACTTTTGGCCTCCCGCAACTTCCAATTTCCCGCAAGCAGTTACTATCTTCCACAATCTCCCACCCTTCTCCCGCAAGCCCAAGCTCTGCGACTTAGCTAGATTGGAACACCAAATTCATCTTCAGCATGCTCCGACCGTGGAATAGTGTGGAGAGAAAAAACGCGCGAAGCAGGTGCTTCGGGCGCTCGACTATAATAGCGCGACGAGGGGGGGAGAGAGAGAGGAAAAGCTCTTGCTTCCTCTCCTTCATCGAGAACTTCGAAGTACACCCGACCTCGACATATCTACGGTGAGTGTCTTTCGGCAATCAAGTACCTTTAGTTACCGAAACGACGACGCAGCGTATTAGGGTTTGAAAGAATCTTGAGTTACGCTGAAAGCTGAGGATCTTTTTTCGTCTGGTCTGAAAGCGGTTTGTGCTTGCATACTGCTGTCAGAAAAAAACTTTCAACGGTCAGAATTGTCTTACACTTTCGCGTCCAAAGCCCTCGAGACATGACAGAAGGTTTCGAGCTTTCAGTCCATGCGCATGAAGCCTCCTGCTCAGGAGACATTTATGCAACACGTACCACAAAAATTTCACATAACGGAGAGTGCGTTCGAGATGATGTACTTAATCTCTCGTACCTTGTGTCGGTTAAAGGGCTTTAATAGAATAGATTAAAAATGAGCTTCTTGGGAGCTTTGACTCATTTGCGGTGAATGTCTCACGTCAATCGAGTACCTTTAGCCACCAACACGATGACGACAGCCGGTTAGGTTATGGGACAAACTTGAGACATGCTGGAAGCTTCAGAGCTTTTGCGGTTTTATCTGAGAGTGGTCTTGTGCTTACGCCGTGCCACCAGAAAAATATTCTAACGACCTGAATTGTCTTAAAATTTCCCATCCACGGTTCCCACGACACGACGAAAACATTCGAGCTTTTGTGGCGGGTGGAAAAAAGCTCGCGCACTCTCCGTTTCAGGGGAAACCTCTACTTCACATTTCGCTTAGCGGAGAGTGCTCTCGAGATGATACGCCTTATCTCGCGTATTCTAGGTCGGCCGAAGGGCTCAGGTAGGATGGATTAAAAATTACCTTTTTTGGATTCAGTCGTGTCGTATAGTTTTAAATGTAGTCTGGTCTTTTTTCCCTGGAGATGAACTGTGAGAAACAAGATGATGGATACGGAACTACCACGCCAGGGATTATAGTCGAGGAATGCAGGAGGAGGAGATGGAAACTGGCGTGGAGCCTTGAGGGTTCGTTCCCACGGGTTGTCCGAACAAGTCTTAATTTTGGGAACTAGGACGGAAATTTGTGAAAGCTCCTGGCTGGAGGTCGAAAGTTGAGATGTAACTGGACTTCCGGGAATTTAGTTTACCATATGACTATTCAACTCCCACCCGTTCGAGGGAAAATTCCTCGTTAGGTTCCCCTGTGCCCTTTTGCGGATCATCCCAGCCAAGACACGGAAGTCGAGAAGGTTGGAGCAACGTCGATTCCACCGAGCAACTACCCTTTCTATTTTCCTCACGCCTTTAGCCCTCCAACATCTATCTCGCTGCTCTTTCCACCCTCGTTTAAGCTTCTTCCAACTCGTTGACTCGGGAAACCCTCGTGAGCGTGCTACATTCCCAAACTCATCCGGACACCTCCGCATTAATTCTAATACTTATAATTCCATTGAAAGTTCGTTAGCGAAAGCTCGTACGTATTGTTAAGAGGTTCGACGTTTCTTGTGTTATTACCGTTTAATTTATCCAGGGTGAAATAACCGCATCGTCGGGCTTGATTATAAATAAGAATAAATAAGACTTGTTTTATTTAACGAAGTTGAGGATCTTGGTAGAAACAGAGAAGGGTGGTCGGGGCAGAATGGTAACGCGACCAACATTTTATATGCTACCGTCATTGGCCCCAAAAAAATTGGAAAAACCGTGCAAAATATTTTGAAAACGCAGTCCGTTTTACCCCGTTCTACCGCATCTGAATATACTTTTTTACTTTCTAAAAACAATTAATAAATGTCTATGGAGGGGTACATTGAAGGATCAGGTAATAAAAATTGTCAAATACGTTTGTTCCGAAATGTTTCATGTTCAATTTTCATTCGATTAAAAAATCCCCCGAACTATGCATGAAAAAAAGAATATAAATCGACACAAATTTTTTTATCAAGTAAGTGCAAAATTTCGCACCACTGCAGGAATTTGGAAAACGACGAAGGAAAAAGAAAAAAAATTTGGCGCATAAGATTGAAAGTGGCAGCAAACGGGTTTCGCAACCCTACGGAGTGTATATGGCATCGCCTGAATGAAAAGCGGAGCGTAGCAGTGAACAGGAGGGTGGGGCAATATGAGGGCTCGTCATGTGTGTCGATGCTAGGGGCAGCGCAAATAAGAGAAAAAGAAAAAAAGAAAGAAACGAGGGTTCAGAAGCCGTTGTGTACTTTCATTCACCGTTGTACAATAAAACCGTCGTATGAACACATGCATCAATGCGTGATTGACAAAAAATGAGGGTGGGTGGGTGCGTTTGCAATGGGGTGGAAATATTTTCTGTTGCTGTATTCGAACACTACGCGACAGTACATAAATAAAGTTGCGTTCACACATGTTTTTCTCGTACTTTTTTTTACCCTCTCGAACTCGCCCCGACCCTCAACCTCTTTTCACCCTAACCCTCCCTCTATCTTATTCTAACTTCGCGTTGAGATTTTTATACTCGACGTTATTGAAAGTGCTGCCGTGAAACCTTTTAAGCAATTTTTTTCTCCCTTCCTTTCCTTTTTTTACTCTCTTTCAGTCTCTCAACCCTCTCGTCAGCGTCATGAGCTTTGCACCCCATTCGCCAAGATTAAATCTCGGAGGAAAAAATCATCGCTTAGGAGTGGTATTATATATTTACATCGAGCTCCGCGTTCAGCCATTATAACGATGTCGAGTTGTTTAAAGGTAGGTTACATTTCATTCTTGCAAAAAAGTGGTGATAAAAATTTCCACCTAATTATTGGTACAGGGTCTTCTAAGCTCGGGAAAAATTGTCGTTTTCAGCGTATCAACATCTCTGGTTGCGTTGGATTTCTGGATAAGTTATTGATTTTTATGCACTGTATTTTTTAAGAAAGTATCTTTTCCTACAATTTATTCCACTCATCTCAATACCGTTACGATTGGTCGCCAGGGATTCAAAAAAATAATTACTTTTCACTGACGATAAACATTGCAAACGTTTTTTTTTTTTACCGAAAATAGTCGAAAATACTTAAGAACATCTACGGGAATGCAGTTACGTTATCGATAAAGCTTTCGGACAGATTCATTGAGTTATCTAAAGAGTCGACCAAGCGAGGATTTTTTTTTCCTTTTCCTTCAGCGTTATTTATTCGTTTTTAGTATTAAATATCAGACTAGAGAAGGAATCTTGCAGCGCGAGAGCCTTCCTAATAGATTAAAGCTGCACTTGCAGGGAGAGTGTCGTCGAGGAGTCGGGGAAACCTCCGGTGTTATCAACCTTTGCGAAGGGTGTAGAAAAAGAGAATATTACTTTTCCTTAAATGAAGAGCGTCAGGCAAGTCTTCGGCTTTTCAACTTCCAACTGGCGACGGGAGGATGAAAAAGGGTGCTCGAGAGGGGTCGATGTCTTGTCTTCTTTCGTCGCAAGAGAAGCCTGCAAATCCAACAGCCCGAGAGCGAACGACACGTCGACGGAACGTTCACCCAATTACTTCGAATGATTAATTTTCTATTCGGATTTTAAGATATAATTTTACTGACATATTTTCAGCACTTTCTTTTTCACCAACTTCTCTTTCGTGACTCGAATTTAATCAAATTCCATCCAATTAAGATGAAAGTTTGGGATGTCTTCTTTTGTCCCGATACAAATTTCTAAACACTTTATCTTTTCAATACAATTTAACACAACTTTGTATAAACTGTTCCTCTGCGTTGCATTTTTTAGGCGTCGGTCCTCTTCGATGTATTTTTTTTTGTGGTGTTCGTTACTTCAACAATGTGACGCATATGTTTTTTATTCAATTGAATTTTCGATAATGTCGAATTGGTACAAAAAATTTCATGACATTTTAGTTTTCAATTATTATTCGCGTACCAATTTAAGATTAATATTAAATAGATAAATGTATATTGTTAATGAATTTCAACAATGTCTAGGAGCGGACGAACTCTCACAGCCGGTGTTCTTCCGCCGGTTCTGGCCAGCGTGAAACGTGAGGCTGGTGCGAGCTCGCACTAATTGATTTCGCTCCCGACATTGGAAGGGCGAGATAACGGTAGAACCGGCGCGGGGTATGAAAAACCGAGGGAGGAGAAGCTTCGCTGTAGGGCACGTTGCTTCGTTAATTCGCTGGTTTCATGGGGAAAATCTCTCGACGAGGTATAAATCCATCGTGGCGCGAGCTGTGCGCGACGCTCGTAACCAAGCACCAACTTTTCTCGCCGACGGTCGTATCCTCAATCTCCCTCATTCTGGGCTACGATGGGAGCGAAGCTCACTTTTCCGTGGCTATACTGCCCGGCCTCGTCAATTTAATCGAGAAATTTTGTGCCGGACATACGAGAGACGTCGATTAAATTTCTTTTCGAAAATTTCAAATGTTAAACTAATTTTGGTCGTTCTATGAGCCCATCGGCACGCGTGAAAATTCTGAAGCAACTCTGCTGGGCCCCTCCGTCACGTCGATCGAGATATACGTATCAACTGAGGGCCGCTGATTTCATAAAAATAATTTCAACAACGTTACACCAAAATTCCCAAATTTTTGAATTTCCGAGAGAATTTATATTTAAATAATGCTCGAGAACCGTTAACGCCGAATACTTGGAAATCTCTGTCACCATCAATTTTTTTTCGTTCACTTATTAACGAATGATAAATTAAATGATTTTGATATCTGGTGTGCCAGACTCAGTTGGTCTTTACGGGACACGTTGAGCCAAATCGTGTGCAAGAACTTACATTTTACCGACAACTGTTGAATTTATTTTGATTTGTTATTATTGGAGCGGTGTTTTTGTCAAAAATAATAAAAATTTCATTGAAATACTGTACGTATTTTAATGAAGCCTTAAAAAGAAATTCAATCTTAACTGGGGGTTTCGAGAGGTACATGAAAAAATTCAGTCACGAGTTCGTACAAGCAACGAACGCCTGTGTGAGCATTCGAGCCTGGGGTCGTTGAGTTTATTCCGAATTTCGAATTTGCTTATTGGGTGTGTAATATGTATTTATCGATGGTAGCGTGGAACGGAATGCCGCAGGGGAGTGTTTTTTTTTGTGAGTTACATGCTCGCCACTGGAGCTTTCAAGCTTATCGAGTTTTCGAGCTTACAGCAACCGCATCCCATGTTTACTGCCCTCTCGATCCCCTCCTACTTCCGCTGTAGCGTATGCCGCTTTTCGGTGTTAGCACAATTTCAACCCTTTACAGACTTCACCACAGTTTTTTCAGCACGTAAATTCCAGACATACCTAACGATAACTAAATTTATTTATTTATGTCAATTTACTGGAAATACGTTTATCGACGCAACAATTTGTTTATCTCCAGCCAAGGGAAAGATAAATCTCCGACAAGAGGTAAATTATTAAACGTTTGGTGGTTTCGAAAAGAAAAGCCAAAGAGCCGCGATAAGGAAAAGGAGGTGAAGGATAAAAAAAAGTATTAAATTCCTCTCACACCGTCGATTTACGGGACGAAATATCCCACTGAGGAAGTGCAGTGGAGGCCAAACGAGGCGGCGTTCCATTCTCGTCACGTCGAAGAACTTAATTCGCAAAACGCAAAAGGCGGTAAGCATGAATAATCGTTAAGCGCGCTGTCGCCGGAATGGGCGAGGAGGAGGGGGGGGGGGAGATGAGGTTCGAAGTTGAGAAAGTGAAGTAAGAGGGAGGTGCGTCGGAGGTAGCCTGGAAGCCGGAGCTTGCAGCGGAAGCTTGACTTTATGCACGCCAGGTTGCGCGATTGCCCTCCCTGCAAGGTCGACGTGGGTCTTCCTTCTGACCCGGCGAGCCACCATTATGGATCATTATCGAGTCACGATTTATGATCCACTCGAGCGTGAGTCCACTCCAAACCAGCAACCCGACCCGAGGCTATACACGCTGAGCTTTCGCGACCTGCAGCAACCTCCATCGCAAGCTCGTAAACTTTCATCCATGGAGCAGGAGACGGGACGGCGAGAAGTGAGTTGGGAAATTTTGTTTATCTTGCGGGTATGTAGTTGCAACACACTGGAATGTCGAGAGGATTGAAGATTAAGCTCGAAGCTTGCGAAGCATATTTAATGGTTATTTGACCTTGGAACATGACAAGTATCTTTTTTACCTCTTTTCATGCGGGAGGGCGCTTAAGATCGTCGATGGATAATCTGATGTGTCGATAGATAATGTGATAATGTGTGCGGTTCACTGTTTAATGTTTTTTTCCTTCAATTCGAGGAGGCAACTCGGGTACAAAACGCGTTTCAGAAAAATATTTACAACCTCAAAGGAAAAATATTGCAACTTAAGCCACATACATTTATTTTGACGAAGCTGCCGTATAGATACAAGAAATATAGATAAAAACTTGCATAGAGCAGTAACGGAAAGCATAGTGGGAAAACGAAGGGGGTGAAACAGATAACTTAATAACGAACAGATACTAAAAAATAAGATACGAGTTAAGCAGTATAAGTCAGAAAAATATTGACGTGTAAGGACTTTTGATTTTGATTATAGAGAAAAGGATAAATACCATTTCCGTAGAGGACCCTGATCAGGGTCGAAACATAGAAATGCGGCTCGTTATTGCAGCCAGAAAAAAAAAAGTTTGTCGTACAGAACTTCAGTGACTCACTAGGCTGGAAGAAAGTGGTTCTTATAGGTTTGACCCCGGGATTTGTGGCTGAGAATTTGGGAGTAGGAGTGTTTTCAATAAGACACGTGTTGTGGAATTTCTGCCGCCCTAGAATTTCTTCATGGACAATTGTAGATAAGTTTTTAATAAAATCGAGACTCGTACACTGCCAAATAATGTTTCATTAATTTCTTGCTGTATTGTTTAAATACAATAGAAATAACAGGATTTTAAAACCAGTGCGTTGGAATTACGAATGAAATCTGAGAGAAAGGCGTTTGGTACTTGATTTATTTTTTAGTGACATCGATACTCTATAGGGCATAAGTAATATTTTTGCCGAAGTTTCAGCCGGTGTCGCAGTCGGTATAAAAATTACTAGACACGAAGTGAAAAGCTCGATTTCCAGGATCGAGGTGAGATTGATTCCACTGAAAATTTGTGCGCGTCGTTCGGAACTTTGAAGCCACTTATCGGTGCATTTTCAGTTGCGGAAAATAGGTAAAAAAGAAATGGCTACGTACCGGTAATGACGAAAACGTAAAAACTATGCAAATGATACAAACTCGTTTGCTAACCCGGCCATTTTTCTCATTCGAGAATGTCTCGAGGGGTTAAATGGAGTGAGGCCATTACTAGAATTTCCATGCCTCGAGAGAATCTGAACTTTTCAATCGAATTCGTGAATCTCACTGGCTTCGAGCAAGAAATGTTTTCTTGCATGTATCCGCGAAAAGCTCCGCAATACCGCACCTCCTCGACCGATCGGAAGAAAAACTTTCGCCCACCCTCCGTCCACGAATCCAGAACAAAATAAATATACCCGTTTTCACCATTACACGCCGCGTATATCGGAATGAGATATATAAAAGCTTCGAGGACTCCGTTGGGCGGGTCGACCTGTCGCTGTTTCTTCCGGCATATTTTTACATACATCAAACATCGATAGAATTCAGTGGCTTCGGAATGAGATTTTCAGTGACGTTCACCGAAAGCTTTGGAGCTTTTGTATACGCCTATACGAGGTTCGAAATTTTTCAAGAATCAATGTATAAAAGCTTTCACGCATAATAACCGGTCAATCAAATGTCTGGTAGACATATTAAATTTATTAAGGAGTTCCATTCAATATAATTATAGTTAAGCGCAAGTAAGATGCTAAAAAATATTGTCCTATTACGTTTTCACGTCGAGAGTGATAAAAGCTCCGTTGTTAAAAACTTGAACTACTTTGATCTGAACTTGCCGCACCCGTCATCAAGTGGATTATTTCCATCTGATTATGAATCTTTATCACATAGCCGAGCATCCAAGTGCGTCCCCAGAGTCCTGACGAGCCATGGACTGATTGAACGACCCTCAACAAGACGAAGGGTTAGCTCGTAAAACAAATCGTGCAAAACCAAGGCATAGAACGTCACGACGTTGAAGTTGCCAGACAGTACCTTAAGAACGAAACTGTCTTCTCGCTTCATCTAGTGGACGGAGCTTGCAAGCTCTCTAACACGTAATTACTCTCGACAGCTTCGCCATTTAAGGAGAAACCAATTTTTCTTCGGCTGGTCTCACTTTGCACTGAAAGTATCCAAACTATTTTGTAACAATCTTGAAAGTTGCACGAGCTTGAATCGTTTCATTTTCAAAACCCTGCATTCAACTTAATGTTAATTGTGAAATTTTTATCGTACAAGAAAAAATATCTTTAACGGAGGAACAGTATTCTAATACATGCTTTTATTACCGAGAAAATTAACGGAAGCTTCTTTTCTTGCCAACAGTTTTTGAGCAACTCTCTCCAAGGACCCAAATGGGCAATTAATGATTGCGGCGTCACAAGCTTGCTCCAGAAACTCTCATCTTGTGTGTAAAAGCTCGCTGGTAAATTTTCTCGATGGAGCTTTATCGCTACAAACTGTTCGTTATGAAGCTCCGAACCCCCTTAAGTGCACCGATCTCTCGTGTATGTTTTGAACTCGCCCCTCCCTCTCGCCCTTTCCGATTCGACGGCGTTCCTCAACTGTTTCGAACGACGAAAGTGCGCCCGGCTTCTTTAGCGCGGAGAGCTTTTCACCGTATCTGGCACATAGCGAAGCTCGAAAGCTCCCTTCTCGCAATCCACGGTGTTCCCACACCCGTTTCACTCCACGAGGTTAAAAGGGCAATGAGGCTCGGCGGTTCGCGGCTCGGCAATGTCAAATAATGCTCCTGTCGCCGTTAGTGTCCCGCCCGAGCTTTCGGGCTTTTTCACCCAAAACTCGAGAGCTCGGTCCACTATACGGAATCGTATTCAGGCTCGTTATCGCTCTTTCACCACCTCACCAACGCGATAATACCGACACTGTATGTGTCAGGCCCGGAGAACCCTGAGTATCGCTGTTGTTGCTACCGTGGAACTTCCAGGGGTAAGCAAATTGGGGAGTGAATTAAGGCACACTAACGACCCAAGAAAAAATTCTGTGGAATGTTTCTCCTTAAAAAACTCCCATCGTTTATTTTTTTAAATACCGGAATCTTTACAGAATGTGAAAGTTTTCTGGGAGTGAGATAAATAGAGTGGGGCTCACGGTCGAGCGAGAGACACATACGATAAGGTGTTTCACATACTCTTAAGAGGGTAACCGATTTTCTGTGACTCTCGAAAATTACTCGGAGTCATCGAGGAGTTGTCAATGTTTCTTTAAGTCGGTGGCTACGCGTGATGGTAAAAATGCTTGGACATCTAATCCGTTTAATGTCCATTCATATCCGCCATGCAAGCCACCCTTGCGAAATTCCCCTGCCAATTTCCATCATATAAATTCTGCAAAGAAATTGACGAATGGTAAGGCACTTTTAAGGTAGCGTTACACAACATATTTATTTATTTAAATAATTACTTGTTTTAATGGAATTCAAAACATTATTTCTTCACGGGAAACCGCCATTTTTCCTGATGTTTTGCGGACTTTTTTTTACCATGCGAAATTTTTATAATATTTTAGCGATCTATTCTTCCGTTACGTCACTTTGTTGTTTAAAGTTTCGATAGTTGCGAGGTTTTTTTTTGTCCGCTACGTACGATGTTTCGTATCTGTCGCGTGTAAAATTGAGACGCGCAACGATAAAGAAGGTGATATACGTGAGAAAATATACGATGGAGACACTCACCCTCATGATCAAAAGCTCACATCGTCCCCCCTCGACGTTGAGAAACACCTTCAGCACGACCGTGACGGGGGGTTGGAAGTAGACGCGGAGCTCCACGGATAAAAGACGAAGATCTAGCTGAGTGGCTGCTGCAGTGGTATAAATCTCTTTTATCACCCATCCGCCATAGTGAACAGGTAAGAACCGATATATATAGATATATAGATGTACACACGATGACACACTCTCGCACAAACAAACCTCCCTGCACACTACTCGTAGTCCGCGTAAAAGACAAGCGATATCTCCTTAAAAACTTCGAATAGAAAAAAATGGCGAAGTATCTTGGAATAAAAAATTACACACGATTAACGAAAGTGAATCACGCTGTCGGCAAAATTTACACACTGTAATATCTTCAACTTTCAACCACTAAGAGGGAGGACCAATAAGGGTGCAAATTGCAAGTAGTTATTATTATTATTATTATTATTATTATTATTATGGTTCTTGTTGTTCTTGTTGCTATTGTTATTATTATTATTATTATTATTACTATTGAGTTTTAATGATTGTAATAATTTTGAATCGATTTTTTTTTTTAAAGTTTATCAATCCGAGCTTTCAGCCCTTACGTATGGGTAGCAATTTTTCCAAAAGATGTTTAGGAACGTCTGATTGCACTCGGACAATATCACTGGCGAGCGGAGCTTTCGAGCTTCAAATAAAAGAGAATATTTCCGAACAGTTTTCTCCCTAGAGGCGGGGTTGAATTTTTTTTTAATGTTTCGTCTCAATTCCTATTTTGAGTAGCACTGTTTGTGTGCGAGTTTGGTTGTGCACTTGTTCGACAGAACACGATTTGTTTTACTGAAAAAGAAACTCTCTTGCGATCACGTGATTTCACGTGAACGATGTTGTCTCGTAAGGTACGGAAGTTTGTCGTAACGGAGCGACTGGGAAGTCAAGGTGACGCAGAGGTGAAGTTATTCGATGCGAGGCCGTGGCCCGGCAGCCTCCGACTGGCATCAGCGCGTCAGCCTCGCAAGCTCCGCGCGGCCTCGCAGGGTGGTTTGGCCTAGCGCGCGGCCACGCGCAAGCCCCTCCATGGCGCGACCTCGAGGATGCCAGGGAATGGAGCGAGAAGGGATGCGACGGCGAGGGTGAAGAGTGAGAAACTCGTCGGCGACCCTAGGCGGCGTCGTGAATTCTTGGCGTTGCAACGGCAAATTTTCTCCTTTTCGTTCCTTATTTGTCCCTCCCAACCCTTTCCCCATCACCGCGAGCCTTTCCTCTCTTCTTCCATCTCTGTATAATGCCCAGTACATAGTCGTAAACCAACCGACCACACTGAAACGCGAGCTTGGGAGCTGGTCACGGATGCGCTTAAAATCACTTTCTTTTTACAACCTGCGATGGTCTTTTACGTATGATGAGGAATTAGAGTGAATGTAAAGAATATGGTCCGAGGTGGTGAGATGGACAAGGGGCTGGGAGAGAAGGTGTGGACTTTGAATGATCTCCCGTTTTACACGGGAGCCATTTTTACCATTTTTGTTGCAGAAGGGAAAAGTGTTTTGTGACAAGTGGGGTTTATTCTCTAGGCAATTATGCGACCTTTCTCATGTCCAGAAAAAAATTTGTATAAATGGCTCACTCCTCGCTCCGTGACTGCCTCGCTACTGTCCAGAGTGCACCTAAGTTTTCGTGAATTACTTGTCTATCACATTACCAAACATGCGAAGAAAAACGAGCGACAAAAATCACCGCCCGAAATACGGGTCGTTAATAGGAAATTTTATATGGAAGTCATTCTTACAATTTTTTTTCTGCGGGACAGAAAAGAATCTCATTTGAAATGATGAAGCCCATTTCGCTTCGAAAGCTCCTATAAAGTTACTATGGCGAGGTCTTTTTTAATATTCCGTGAAAAGTTGGTTCCAAGTTTTATAGGACCATTTTACCTCACTCTCCCTTCCTGCTTCGTTATACCTGCTAGAATGGGCCCAAAGTCTTCCCCTCTCGAGCCATTGGTCCAAGTCAATAATTTACGATCAATAATAGATCAATCCATATTACCAAATATTCGCTAAATTCACCAGAAATTCTTTTTCAGAATCTGAGTCGAGTTTTTTGAAACTAAAAATTCACTACTTAAGGTGATGTAATACGACTCCCTACCTACCTGCCACGCACGCAGTTGGTGACAATTGTCTTCTTTGCGTCTGCCGATTTATAATCGAAAGACAATTTTTGCTCCCGGTTGGTACATCACGTTAATTAATTGTCAACGATCTACAATAAAAAATATCTTAAAGGTTATATTGGGTCTTTTTTAAAATAAAGAGGATTTAACTGGAAAAATGTCGGAGGTCCACCGAAGTCCGTCGCAGTATGTTGGTCCGATTAATTGTGTTGCGAACCGACGCAGAAAAATTCCAGAGCAGCGAGGGTTCACAAGAGTTGATGAAAGCTCCGAAACCAGATAGGCGTGTAAAAAGAGCTGGTATAAAAGCTTTATGTGAAAGAAACAGCGCTTGCAGCCATTACAAGTCCGCCGAGCCGGATGTATTCCGCTGCTAGAGGGACCAGCGACTACAAGTTAACTTGGCAAGTTTTCGAGTTTGCAGGAAGTTACTCGAGCCAAGCGTCGCTGTAAAACAACTTTTCATTAAATATTTAAACGTTACGTGCGCAAGCTCGGTTTCGAGTAAGAAAATTTTGAGCTTTCGCCGGTGAACGACAGAGTCAACGGAGTTGCTGGCAAGGAAAGCATGAAATTCTAGGGCGTTACGACCCTCTCCCCTTTAGAGCTTTCGTGTTAACCAGCTAACGTTCCTCGAAACGCGCACGCGATTGCGGCGAAGTGTGGCTGAGGTCATAGCGGTGCTTAATTACCTCCTTCTTGTCCAATGCTCGTTCTGACCGCGAATAACCTCGTACGTTTCAACATCGCCTACTCCAACAAGCGCCCGAAAGCTCTTGATCGAAAGCACTCACCTTCAGTACCTTCGTTAATTCGTATCGATCTCATGATTAGTCAAATTGCTTGCTCAGACATGAGCTTTCGGAAGATTTTAAATATGACGATATCGTTAGCGGGAATTTTATGTGTCATCAGCAACAGTTACGGTCGCAAGCTTAAAAATGTCTTTCAAAGATCCTTGCAAGGTTAAAAATGTTTTTTGAGAATGCTCGCGAGTTCTCGATTAAAAGCACACACTTTCAGTACCTTTTTTCCGTTAATGCGTATCAATATAGCGATTAGTAAATCGTTTTCTGAAACATGAGATTTCGTGAGATTTTCTTTACGCGAAAACAGTGTTAAGGGGAAATTTCTGTCAAAAACGTATTAAGGAAGTCTTATCATTTATATCGTATCGTGAATCAGTAACGAAAGAGAGATTTGTTTTGGTTTTGAGTATGACTTTCCACGATTTTGTCGCTTTGTCTTTTTTTTTGTCTTAAAGCTTCACGATGTATTTTCACGTTCATCCACCTCGTCGCGAGAGCGAGTTGCATATAAAAATTGACATGAATCGTGACCCCGCTCGTAGTTTCATACCCGGAGATTTGTTTCGCTTCGCGCCGGAAAAGTATGAAAGATTTGTTACGGATATCTGGCTGCGGAGATTTTTCTAGGAGGATAAATTTACCGTCTTGCAAGCTCCGAGGTTTCGCAAAAATCTTAAAAGGTTCTCCGGAAATGCATGGAATAAGTACCGAGCACAAAAAAAATAATTATTTCAGTGAATCACGTACACCACATCTACCAGCAATGAATGCAGAACTAAAAATAACGATTTTTGAATTATAACAAAATTTTTTTTTAGAATACAAACGAAAATGACGTTTTATAGAGATTTTCTTCTTGTAACGTAACGAATGTGAAATTTAATTTTGTTTTAATAAATACACTTTGTGAGATGATTGCTGAGCGAGCGGTGGCGACATTTCCGGGCGTAAAATATAACGGAGCTTGAATTTTCAGATAACATAAGGATGAGTGCACGCCGAACGGATTAATATTCAACGTTAGTTGGGCTTTCTGATCCGTCGGATCGCGGAGCCACCGCTTCTATCGCTTGCTCGCGACGTGGAGTAATGCCCTCAACACGGTGGGATGCTCTCTGCCGTCCATCCTCGTGCGCTTCAGTAAGAGAAGATAAACGAGGAGACGAACCGACGGAGAACGGGATGGATAAAAGAAAGATCAAATTTATTTGTTTTATTCTTAAATCTATTCCCGCAGAAACCTAACAAATGCAATTATAATTTTCATCGGGATGTATTAACTAATTTGGGGGAAAAAATAGGATAATTTTTTTTGTTCTCGCTTCTAGTAGAGTTTTTCATAGACAGTGTTATTGATGAAGCAATAAAATTATTTGCGGATCAAAACCGATCCTCGCTTGATTAAAAAAAAAATGTCAACTCATTTCGAGAAAATTGGTGATGTTTGGACTCTTCACAACAAGATATTCGGGATTCTCGATGGAGTTCTTTGAAAATTAAGGCGGTTGTCGCTTTCTTCGGAATGAAATAAATGCGATAGGGTCTTTTCGGGAATTACAGAATTGTTTTTGCTAAACTTTACGGAACGACGAAGAAAATGTTTCCAAACTCAATGATGGAGTTTTCCCTTTGCCATTTACGCTTAAAATAAATAAAATTTTCTAAAACAAAATGTTTCGACGGATCCGACATAAATTACGATCGAAGGTAAAGCGGGAAAATTGTCGATTGTCAAAAACGTTTTTTTATCGGCTAAAAAGTAAAAAAAAAAACTAGCAAGGTGGACGATCAAGGCCGAGATGGACGTGAATTTAGGTATTCGACTCGGCGTCGGGGAAATTGCGTCAGGGTCAGGAACCTCCGATTCGAATGGGGCGTCCATCCCGAATGGCCAGCAACGGTGGCATCAGCGAAACCTACCGGTCTTCGGAAAATCGGACAATTCAACTAATGCCCATACCTCGAAAAACTCTCTCGATCCCGTTGACCTTACCAACTTCTACGACGATTTCGGCCTTTTTTTTAAATCGATGAAAGTGGTCTGTTTTACCCCTTGGGTTTTTACTTTGCGCCTCTCTGCTCCACAACCATAATTTCTCCAGCAATTTGTCCGATCAGACCGAGTCGATGAATAACTTTTTGCCGACCGGTAGAAAAAAAAAACCCGAGTAAAAGCTTCTGGCGAAGGACTTCTTCGTCCGATTTGACTGAGAAAGAGCTTGCGGGCCGTGTCGGCGACGAGACCGATTTGCCGGACACTAACGACCGCCACTTAGGTGCAATGATTGAGAGGATCGTTAGGAAGCGTTGATGAAGCAACCTCCTGTGGAGAGGATCTTTGCCGAGCCTTTCGGCTGGAATTGGAATCCTTCCAAGACCGAACTCGGAGCCGATTAATGACGAGAGATAGCTGGTATTTCAAAAATGTTCAAGGCCCTCCGATCTGCCGAAGTCTCCGTGCGATGTTCTCCGAATTCTTTGGAGTTGCTCTCGCTCACTGTTCTGGGATTTCCACCCTCGTTAATTGATCCGAAAGGACGAGGAACGAAGCTTGCTAAGTGGATCGCGACATGACAAAGCTTAATCGAATGAAGGAGATAAAACCGTTTGGTCAGCCCGAAGCTTTCCGGTGACGGCATAAAAAGCTCCGGATTCCTGCCATTGTTCCGGCGAAGGTCAGAAGCAAAACGAAACAACGTTCGCATGACGAAGCGACCCAATGACGAGATGACCGAATGAATTTTAATGAAAATATTATCGAAGCCACGGGAGGGGAGAAAGTCGAACGAGAGCTTTCTAGCTATGAGCGAAAAGCTCGTTAATTAACCGACTGTCGAAACACTGGAAGCCTTCCAAACGAGAGCTCTCGCCGCAGATTAATAGACAGCCGGTCGAACTGCAATTAGTTTGAGGGGTAAACGCGAACGTGGCCGAGTGTCCCCCGAATTCGTTGCGGCGTGCGGAGCACTCCGACTGCTATATTTCACAGTGTTTCACCCTCTTCCAAGGACAGGGCCCCTTGTGCAAAATACAAAATATCATCTGCGAGTCGGGGAAGGTAAATCGTTCGTGGTGTAGGCGATACGACCTTTGAAGGGGAAGTTCCGGAAGCTCCGAAAGCTCGAGGGCGATTCTCGTCGGTGGTTCTTCGGCCTCGCAGCCTTCCCAGAATGTTCCGCGTATCGCCGGCACTCTAGCATCCCTAACAAAGCAATTTGCTCGGACAAATGGTGCCGGGTGTGCGGATGTGCCGTGGGATCGTGGGCTGGGTCGAGAATAGGCGTGGGAGAAGGGGGAGAGTGGGTTCAATGGGACGTGGGTGGCAGAGCGTTCTGCGGTCTCTCGGACAACCGCGGTAACGGGAATCAATGGGTGGAGGGGGATTTTGGTTAAAGGGGAATCCGGGAATACAGGTTCGGAGGACAAGCCCTTCGCATCCCTCTGCACACCCCGCAGAGCTTGCGGAGGGAGGGGAGAGCCGGGACGTTCAGTAACAGGTTTAGACAATGGGTTGAGCTCCTCACCTCCTCGCACACGCGAGCTGATCGTCGATCTTTGAAGCTGATTATTCTACGATTCTTTCTACTACTGGATGTGCAAGGATATTTTTTAATGTGCTGATATACATTGATCCGTGCTTACACATATTGAGGATTATGGTTTTTAGTTGGAGGCGATGAATGGGAGCGTCCGAAAGAGTTCCAGTCGTTCCGGGGCCCGCAGGGTAAACCCTTATTTATTATTATGAATCAATAATTGTCAATGGCAAATCGTTCGTTTGCAACGATGAATTATTCACTCGCATCATGTTATTCATCAGCAGTTCATTCATTTTCGTTAGGAAATTATTCGTTTGCACCAGCGAATAATTAATCTGCAACGATAAATCATCAATTGATCGTTAATCGACCTTCTTAATTGCTGTGTGGTACTTTTGACCATTATGCGTTTATTCGTCTCATGTACTTTACTACATAATTTTGGAGATGACAAAGTTGGAAAGGAAAATCGAGGACTGTGCGTACAGTGTAGAATTAGCCGTGTATGGTAGATAGGCTGCGTAGATTTTTGTTCAGGGTACGAGGACGTGTATTGTATAATGGCAATGACAATGTCATTCACACGTTCACCTACAGATCTAGTCGTCGTAGTCGCGTGGTCGAATCGCTCGTACAATGGAGGATTCGCCTCGTTGCTGGTGTGTCCACGGGGACGTTTATATCCCAACCCGTTCGTTCTGCCCCGACTGGTGCGACGCCATCCCTTCCAAATACGGTCGAGTTAACCCCTTCCACCTTTGTACCCCCTCTGCATTCACTATCGCTATCACGCTGACGCACAATCGGGTACCAATTTCACGCAACGCCCGGGAATCCGTCGAAAGGGCGAGAGCTTCATCGAAATTAATGATTAGGCCTGACGTGACAAATTGACAGCGTTACAAAGTCGAGAAGGTGGGTTGAGGATTCGATGCGCTTTCCGCTTTATTTATTATATGTGATTTCACGCTAGTTTAGAGCTTCGAGAGAAAATCCGTTTGACGATAGAATTGTAATTTTTAAATCGAACTTGTTAGGGTATTTGCTTAAGGGAATGCGAGGCAAAATGGCACAGAGGGTCAAGACGGGGCAGGGAGGGCAAAACTCAATCTTATAATCATTTTTGGGCGGTCCATTTTGTTCCAACGATACATCATGAATTTTCAAACCATTTTTTAGGGTTATAGAAATATGGCGTTTTGTCTTATTATCCTGTTTGGCCATGCTGTGCCATTTTGAACTTGGTTGAAGGAAGCAAGAAGCTTGGGATGGAAAATCATTGTTCTCCAACGCTTAATTGACTTGTTCGGTATTTTCTATGAAGTGGGAACAAAAAGCTTGTTGAAATCGATACATTGAAATATGGAGAATTCGTCACACCTACAAATTACTTCGAGACAGTTTGGGGACTCTCCGGGCCGACGTGAAGCACCGAAAAAACAATTGAAAAAATCTCGTCGTGAGGAGACAAAACAATTTTTTTCGATATTTTCTCGGTTGAAATGCCTCACTAAATATTTTCTGTTTTTTTTATCTCTTGCAAAACTAGCTAGCCTGGATGGTGGCGCGAATGAACGCTCGGTTAGCCAAAAAGTCATCGATAAAAGTTTCAGTGTTCCAGTCAGCTATATCCGACCGAAACGAGAAACCGCTGACGCGGTATTCAATAACGCTTAATTTTACTACACGAGTTTTACGTTACGAAATGTTCACCACTTTGTCACCGATACAATTGCGGGAGTTGTGTGTTGAAATGCACATGCCCTACCAGAATGCCGAGCGTCGTTTTTGATCGCTATGAATTTATCCTGGTTCTCTTTGCGGAGCGTTGCGCTGGAACCTACCATTCCTCTATCGCCGAATAATCTGAATAGCTCTTGCTCCTCATTTTTCATGAAACCATGATTGTTAACGAAATTCATAGCATCATCGAATGAACGAAACACAATCATTGTATTGATCTTTGGCATCGTATTTTTTTTGTATATTGGCGAAATATTTATAACGTATATAAACAGAAGTGGCAATAATTTTTAAGCAAAACATTGTCTATAGAAATTCTGACTTAATTTAATTTTTATTACTGTTTTCAATTGTAACGTTACAGTTTTGTAAAAAATGAAATCAGATCCTGACTGAAGGGCCTACACCGATGAGCAATATGATGTGTTTTGACGTCAATCTGCGATATGTCATGCTATATTCGAGAAATCGTATCATTCCGCGTGCTGCCAATAAACCCAATATTACAACTACTGAATTATATCCAGGCTTGCATCATAAAATTTGTTTTTTTTTTCCCCTTTAATTTAATCGATATCATGGAGGATAATTTATTGGACATGTTTTGATATCAGATAAAAAAAACAATGAGGAATATTTTAACTTTTCTGATGCTGTCGTATTTTGACGATGGCAAGTGAGTGCAGAGCTGAGAGGAAGTTCAAATAAATGAGGGCCGTGGGTGGGTAGATGTAATTTATTTCAATTTAAGTTAAAAGGACTATCGATCGATAGGAAAATAAAGCTTCGGGGTGGTTCGAGGAAGCGGTTTCCGACGAGGCAAATGAATGCACTCCGAGATTGTTGGCGAGAATTTGTTGTCATTGTCGTTCTTGTTTACATTTGGCTCAATCGTGGCTCTGCAAGCTCCTAAGACTTTACTTTCGACTGTTAGATCGCGAGGCTTTGTTGAAATAGATGTATTGTCGAGAAATCGATGGAGGTGCTGCTAGAGGTTTAATTTTATACCATCACTCTTGTACTTTTCCAATTTAGGTATTCCGTCTACCCTTTCCGTTTACCCTTTATGTAAAGACTTGAGGGGCTTTTGAGTACAATCAAAATATGATATATCAAAATATGATGTGATCCATATTGTCAAAAATCACCCTGTTACTACATGAAGATACAGTTTTGCAACTCCATTGCGCAATGGAAAATAGATAATACCAAAAGGTAAATAATTTATTGGTAGAGTTATATCCGTCGGATGCGGCAGTAAATAAGCTAGTAGTTTCATCAGTAAAGATTTTATTCAGTAGTTTTAATTTTTATTCAAATCAAACTTTTTGTTATTTTCTTTGTTATAGGTCAGTTTTTTAAGTACAAGATTTTGTTTTCGGTTTTCTCTGACACCGCGCTTTTTTTCTGGTTTCTCAGCCGTCGTTGTAATTTTTGAGTCCGGTGTCTTTATGGTATTTGCAAAATCATTTGCAAAATCGAACCGTTAATCTGAAAGGGACAATTGCTGATTGTCAATGGCAAATCGTTTATGTGCAGTAGTAAATAATAAATTATCGGCGTTAATGAATAGATCTCATTGGTATTTTCCAAAAAAAATTTCATTTTTTTTAATATAGAAAAAAATTGTCGTTTAAAAGGGGCGATTACGGCCTTGTCCATATGTCACCTATTCACGTACTAATGAGTGTGGGCAATATTCTCTATTTTTGTCCTAAATCCATGCTATATACTCAATTGTACTATATCTCTCTGCTTCGACGATTAATGAATAGGTACTTGGTAATTGCCTGATTATTGTTAATTACAAAGCTTCGAGTCCGTACCCCTCTTCGTGTGTGTAAGCCGTGCGGGTTAAATCCGCAAGCTTGCAGGCTTTTACTAATGCACCTGTGCCTCTCTATATATCCGTCTGTATAATCATTTATTATCGAGGAATTTACACAATGCCACTGATTGCGCCGATGATCAATTGCGTTGATTCTTGCTCTCGGGTGTTATTGAACTCATTTTTAATTAGTAATTTTCATTATTTTTTTCAACCTTATGTGAAGGTTCAAGGTTTTTTCACTCGAAAACTCGCCTTTCAATATTTTAAACTTTCAACCAATCGTCCTCTCGAAGTGGTGCCGATGGATATTCCGGAGTCGAAGGACGACGTCTCATACAAATTCCACTGTAGTAAGCAGTCGAGGTTAAGTCTTTGAAAAATGTACAGAACACTTAAATTCTCGCATATTCACAATTATCTTATTAAGTAAAAAATATGTATATATTAATTTTAATTGAATTACAGAATCGTAATAATGCGTCAGATAGCGATCTAGTAAGCTATTGACAACGCAGAATTCTTATCAACGATTCGTATAATAATGCTTATTAAATTGTGTAATAATTAAAAAAAAAGCTTTTTTCCAGATCAGATAAAAAAAATTAACCACGATTATCAGTGACATTTATAGTGAAAACTTGAATTAACGATAGACAAAATATCTTTTAGGTCAATGTGTGGCCAAACGATATGTCATTGTAATTAAAATTTTTTAAATCATTATTACCTCCGACCATTATTTGGTGTGCAAATTCGTGCTGTCTCGTCGCAGTGAACGCGAGTGACCAGCGTGCGAAGATGACACAGAAAAATAGAGTTAATGGAATAAATAAGCGAGGGAAAGGTGGAAAGGCCATGCACTCCCGCTTTTCATACTTGAAACATTTTAATTTCCTCGCGGGATATTTTATCTCACGAGCAGTAAATTTTTGTCTAGGCGGTGCTTTTTTTTATTATGGTTTTTCCGTTATTTCCAGGGAGCTCCAAAATTGTGGGAAACTGTCCGTGGGTTTACTGTGGTCGCCTCGCAGAGTTTTTCTTCGAGTGTGGCTTTGTGACTTTATTCTCATTACGTGCGTTTTTTAAATTCCCTACGTCGCGCAATATTTTCCATTCTATCGCAAAAAATAAAAGAACATCAACGATAATTTCATAAATTCATTTATTCATTCATTTCTTCACTTACATATTCATATCTCTGCTAAATAATGTCCACAGCGGAATTATCTTAATCAATGTTTCGTTATCGATAACATCACATAGAATCCATACCTTTATCTATGATACGCGAAATCCATTGGATTAATTTTTTTTAAATAAATAATAATTCGTTTTTGGTAATTCACTAAATAGAAACCGTCGCCGGACTTAGTCCGGATGGTGTGGACCGGTCACGTAACGCTCGCTAAACAAAGCTGAGAAATCGTTTCCCTAGCAGCGCGACCCGGTACCTGACAAGGAGAAAGTATACATAGCTCCTTCACTGTTGGTTGCTTGCCGATCGCAGTCTGCTGCACGGAGGATCGGAAAGTCTTGAGAAAAAGAAGTTGGATGCCTTGGGGTGGGGAGGCGGGTTCGGTGAGATGAAATAGCGAGATCGTCCGACAAGACCGTCCCTCGAGGTACCTGGCAAGCGTCTCTCGATACTCGGCGGCATCGAGAGAGAGGAGCCGCGCAAGGGAGATGAAAAATCGGTGAATGTCTTGTCGTTCTTACCGATTCCGATTCCCCACACTCTACTCGTACTGCCCGTTGATACCTCAGTACACTTTGAGCCGGCAAACGGGCACGTTATTACTCTGGAACAGTCGCTGGCTCGATAAATCGCTAAATCAATCGGTGCCGATTTTTATTAACGATTTGGTGAAAATTTTATTATTTTTCTTATCGTTTACGATTGTTGCGGACTTAAGACCGAGGTGAGATGATCGTTGGTGCATCGTTTAAGGACTGAACCGATTCTTCACGATCTTAGAGCTATTTTCGTCCGAAATTTTTTTATTTCGTTAAGAGTTTTCTTACCCCAAAATGCTGATTTTCTTTTCAAAGATGAATTACAATTTGAGAATTTCGTATTGCATTTGAAGATAGTCGAAATTTCTATGGCTTCATTAAAATGAGACTGAGTTTGTATTATTTTTCGTTTTTTGTACAAGTAATGATTACGGCCGTATTGGATTATTAATATCTTATTATCGTCAGCTTAGCATCGAGGCTTCGAACGCATTGCAGAATTATACAATACGTATGCGATTTTGTACATTTCATTTTTTTATCCTATCAATAATTTGCGCCAGATTAAATAATGTAGAAGAATCAAAATTCGTTTGCTATTGCTTCTCGAAAGAAACATTGATAAATAAATTTAAAAATAAATATGACTCGCCAACTTTGACCCAAACAATATGGCTTCAGGATTAATTTATTAAAACTTGATTACTTCTGTCATTTTTAACTCTAAAAAAATTACGTCAACCGATACAACATATTTTCCACACACACATGGTTCTTCATAATATTTATTTTTTTATCAAAGAAAAATAGAATAAATTTCTGGGCACCCGCATAGATCCGAGTAGTTGCAATTCGGTAACCATAATTTAATCGACTCTTCAAACAGACGATTCCATCGTAGTGGTCGTGGTGCGGTTTTGCCACTGCCGCTGCTCCTGCCGGTATCCGTAACATTATGCACGCGGTCGTACGATTAATCGGGAGGAAGTAATTTGTTTGTACGAGCTCCTTCGTCGCTATGCTCGACTCCTCTTCGGGCCTCGGTTCGCTATCGAAGGACGGGTCGGGTAGGGGGAAGGTGGAAGGTTGATGATTACTCGTCGCCAAATTGATCGATCTACAATGTTGAGTCTCAGATTGCCTGGGCCTGAGACGGGCATAAATTTATACCGCAAACTGCTCGAGAGAGAATGTTGATTTATCGCTAATTTAGTCAATTTAAACAACAAATTTAATTATTCCCAAGATTGTGAATTCGATGACAGTCGAAATATCTTCCAAATTTAACGAAAAATTCAGTGCGAAAACTACCTCGTCAAAAAAGTTTTTTTTAGGTTTGAGGATGAATTTAATTGATGGCGTCTGCTCAATAGTTCGATAAAAAGAATAATCATTTTCGTTGAGTCGAAAATGTCGAAGAAGTCGAAAAAAAATTACTGACAGGTTTTTCACCAACCGAGTCGATTTCACTGCTTCGAGGTACTTACACACAGGCTCAACCTTTCCACTCACAGAAAGATTTTGCTTTTTCTGTTATTCGTACTCTGAATGAAACTAAAAATATTTTCGTCGATTCTGTCAAGCTCTCACTCACTGACGAATAAGATTTTGTAATGTCTTTACAAAAAAAAAAAAATGTTAAATATATATTTGCATCGACGGGGTTACTCATCGAGCACGCAGATTTATTGAGAACGAACAAAAATCGGATACCGTCCCCAAAGGTCACAGCACCCTGGTTTTTTCGAACAGATCCGGATTGGCAATCGCGAAACAAGTTTGTCGCTTGAAAAGGTGACTTTTCAATCTGTTCTGTTGATCAAAAAATATAAAAACACATTCTCTCCGCGTGTAAGAATTGGCTGGCTGCTGGGTTTCGCATGCATGCAAATGAACAGTTGCGTCACTCACATACAGTTCCGGGCAGCCATTAAAGGTGGTTCCAATCGGACTCCATGCAAAGAAAAGTGTTTCTTTTGTCAATAACAAATTGAATCGAAAAATCTCGACGACCGATTTGTAATAGCTCTGCGAACATAAAAAAATACCCAGTGCCAAATGAAAATAATTGTAGGAATGCTATTTTCAAATATTATTTTATTTTAAAAATTACACGCTTGCGATTTTTTATATTGGGTCCCAGAATTTTGTTTACCCTCTCGGAACGACATTATGACTAATCGACTCTAGAAAATTGTTGACCACTTGTATTTATTACCGAAAAAAAATAAAAAGACTTTCTTGTTCCTGAAATCGATGAAAACCACCCTTAAGTGACGTGAACTATTTTTTAAAATGATTTTATAGATCTGTTTGAGATACACTAAAATACAAATAAATGGCCATAGGCTGACTATGTGATAAAATAAACATCCATAAACATCCATACAAATACGTAATTTACATTTAGTAAAAAAAAAAGAATTTCCCGTCAGTATAAAAAAAATCAAGTGCGCGAGTGTATCGTCGATGATTTATTGTTGAAAAATCAGCCGTGATGAGAATAACTGACCGCTCGGACATGGAAAACCGTGTTTGAACCGAACTGAACAGGTTCGATGTGGTCGGAGCCGAGTTTATCGATGTTTCGATCGTGTCGGACAGTGCGAACTAGTTGAGAAACAACGAGAATAAAAAGCTCGCGCCTTGCGGAGGGTAACTCAACCAGGGGAGAAGAAATTGTCGAACTTGGACGCACGCGGGATTCGTTTAGCATAGAGAGTGGAGTAGGAGGAGCGAAGCAGACGTGGAACAAGGCGAAAGCTTGGTTGACCATCGGGATTCGACCTTTTGCGGAAACTTTGTGCAAGGTGAGTCGGAAACTACGGAGGTACGAATCACCGACATAGTAATACTACTTCTGCTCGATCCGACTCTATTCCTCTTACTGGATTCCCTCGTTTCAATATCCAGCTCGAACTTGTCCGGTGAAGTTTAGCGCGATGTTGGATTCTTTCGACTCCGTCGGCAATGTCGGCTCCTTCCACTAGCATGTTTTTATTTATTTTCACAAGAAATTTCGACCAAGAACATTTTTTTATGACCCTGGAAATATCCTTACGGGAAGTTTCCATCGATTTTAGTCTCAAACAATATGGTTTTTCTTTTGCATTTGAGCAAGAAGAAATTGGATCGATTTTCCTCTCGGACCAATTGCCCGAGCGAGTGGTTCCATCGCGTAAAAAAATCGCCATGTCCAAGGATAAAAAATTGTAAGAGGGAATCAATTTTTATTTCTCAGAAGAGTTGTAGGAATAGCAGAAAATAAAAAAATTGCTCTCATCCCATAATTTTTCACATTCGACGCTAAAGATTTTTTCACTATCAGAAGACAATTGTGAGCAATCAATCTCCGGGAATTTACTCAAGTTTTTCATTATCAAGTAAAAAAAAAAACTTTTTTTTCGAAAATTGATGCAAATTAAGTAGTATGACAAAAAAGTATGTACTTAGAAAAAAACAATTTGTTATGTAAACGGCTTTCCATGTAGAGAAGGAAAGGTCTTCAGTGTATGTAAGGCAACATCTATTCACCGAATGGGAAAATAATAGGTGTGCTGATAAGAAAAAAATAAATAAAAAGGAATATAGAGAGAAATGAACGGAATTCCGATACGTGTGCGTGTCTTGTTTGGAATTCTCGTTCCCGATTGGAAAACGTGAGTAACGAAGAGCACGTGCTCGTACCCCCTTGCGCGAACACCAAACTCGCGGTTACCGTGTATATTATAGCTACAGTAGTGAACGTGCTACTGGCTGGGTTATAAAATGAACCACCGGGCATCGTGAGAGTATTGCACAACCTACGTGTCTCGTATTATCATTTACCATCTCTCTCTTACATAATCATAATCATAATTATAATCACGGTAACGTTTCGTCAAGCACTGGTAGTCCACAATAGAATAAAATCTGCCATATCTACTTTTAATTAATTCTATCTTGAAATGCATTAATCGTTAAATTACCTTTCATAATTGGCAATCATTTTTGGAATTCATTTTCAGGTGGACTTTAAGCATAATAATATTTTTATGTACCATTATAAAATCGTATTGCGATAAATGTAATTGAACTTTTTTCACATGCCTTCATCATTACGTTACTTAGTTAAACGTTAACTTTTTTTGGTTTATTTTTAGTCAAATCGATGCGACAGAAGCTGACCGATAAATGTGGAATTTTGTGCC
This sequence comes from Listrodromus nycthemerus, assembly GCA_963978505.1. Lineage (NCBI taxonomy): Eukaryota > Metazoa > Arthropoda > Insecta > Hymenoptera > Ichneumonidae > Listrodromus > Listrodromus nycthemerus. The sequence continues at coordinate 8,618,000 of OZ021679.1, forward strand.
GTTAAATTTACCGTTATAAAAATTATGGGTTTAAAGAAAAATGCTCAAAATTAGCGCGACCATTTGTACGAATCAACAATGACGAATTGTAAAATTATAGATGAAGGAATTTAAGATAAAAATATTACGTACAAAATGAGAAAGCAGAATAGGTGAATTAAGACTGGGGGAAGAACCGTTCAGACTCTCGACCCACATTAGTGGTAACAGGTAGAATCGTTCGATCCTACGGACGGATCCAGGCGAGCCGGTGGTCGGTCTAGAGTGCGCATTGAACGAGTTTCTCGCGGCCGGCTAACATACCAGCAGCAATAATACGATCGTGCCACGAGACTTCCCTCGAATGCTTGGCAAAACCCTCCCAGCACGTGCGTCCACCTCACTATACCAAGTTAGCAATTAAAACCATTCCCCAAATTCGATCACTATAGAAACCATCTCTCATAAAAATGCCCTTATATTTATTATTACCAATTAAAAAAATATGATTTCGTTAATTACTCTTAGTATTAATAGAAGTCATTTATTGACATCCGGTACAATGCGAATTCTATTTATTTTGTTTAATTTTTTTCTTCAGATTTTAAGCCAATATAATGGGCGAATAGGCTATTGACTGAACTACCGATTATTATTATTTTTTATTAGTGTCATTAATAGTATATTTTAAGCAACGAATTGAAAATATTTGTACTTTCGCGTTTCAATCAATTTATTTTTATCATTTCGACTTTGAGCAAGTAAATGTACATTTCCATGATTCATTTGTTCGTGGCCAATAACAGACTCGAATGACTCCAGGAAATTTCACCATCACCAAGAATATTAACGTTATTATTATTATCTCGAGATCGAGCAGGAAATTGCAAGATACCAGCGAATTATCGCCATCCTCCAGTCCGTATCTTTGTATCGTGACATTTTGCAGTTCTCTTCGTTGCTTTGTCTTTTTGTATATTTTTTTTTTCATTTCTATGGCTCCGGGACATCGTGGTGATTTAATCGTTTATTTTTTTTATTTTGCCTCCTTTATTTTGCGACCATTGCTGCGACCTAAGATTTCCGACGAGACTCTGTCATCATCACTCGACCGCCGCTGAGTTTCGCCGACCGCAAAATTATGGTAAATTTTTCATTTGTCTTGCAGAATGAAAATAAAAAATCTTAAAAGATAATTTTTTAATATTTTAAATATTTTCATATTTTTAATATTTTAATTTTTTAATATTTTAATTTTTTAATATTTTAATTTTTTAATATTTTAATTTTTTAATATTTTAATTTTTTAATATTTTAATTTTTTAATATTTTAATTTTTTTATATTTTAAAAAATATCAGAAGAACGCTTTAGCTCAAGTTTCTCGATAAAAATAGTATTTTTTACATTGTAGCATTTATTTTTATCCCAGAAATGAAACTCGCGATTCGACAATTTTTGATTCCTTTAAAAACATCGAAGTCTCTTTTATGTAATCCATTTCATCGTGTTTACGAAGTTTTATTATCAATTATTTTCACCTGTTCAACTTCCCTCCCGACGTTCCAACGTGACGCATTAATTGATTAATTAATACCGTGGCTTAATTGAGGTAAACTGATTTTCGGCGAAGTTTCGACGGTTATATTCGTACTGACGAACGAGATGTATGATACGTCGAGGAAAGTTTCGCGGGTGTGATTCAACTCGACGGCTGTTCGTGTACGTTATCGATCTGAGTTCCGAGGACACTAATGAACCAAGCACATTGTGCTGTATATATATTCCAATTATCGAAAATCTGGGTCATTGACAACTGGCTATTTTGACACAGTGACAAGATCGTTTTTGTTACTTTTCGATTATTAAAAAAAATCTTATCTGACAATTGCATTATACAACATAGGTAATAAAAATTAAAAAAAAAATGATAACCAAGAAAGATGAATTTTTTCAGTGGTCAAAAATCACAATATCATTGATTAGAATAAATTCGTCGCGTTTTTTGTAGCGACGATATATTGGTAGAATGATAGGTCAATGATATATGATCATGGTAAGTCTCTAACATTCCGACATTTTATTTTACTTTTAAGAAATATTCAGCAAAGATCTATACGTTCAAGTCATCTTAGGAGAGTGAATTTTTGTCGAACGTTACTTTCACCTAATAAGTTGATCGATGGATCCAGCGATCGATCGACTAATTAAATATTCGTTTGTGAAAATAAAACCCGCTTAGTTTCGAATTAATGCATAGATCGGTAAGTATGCATCGTTCGAGAGATCGAGAAAACGACTCGCTCAGTTAACAGAAGATCATGAATCAATAAGAGGTGCCAGGTACGCGTGCAGACCCAACGATCGGTATGATAATCGTCGGCAATATTTTTCATGAAAAAAAAAACGATTCAACTATCGATCAATCTTACCGATTTTTTGACATTCCTGAGAAAAACTGTATTTTGCGGTACCTCGATTCACAATTTTCTTTTCATAAGAATTATTTTTTCCATTGATTTAATACGATCGAGGATTCAGGAATCGATCGACACTCACTCGGGGAACTTATTTCACTTCAGGATTCGAGAGAATCAAGTGCCACGGCCCACAGGTTAATCTTGTCTTGAGGTGAGCCAACAGGTGGACGCGATCAGGGTATCACGTTACTCGGGAGATCGCATAGAGGCGTGAGCAGCGCCCCTCCCGGTGGCAGGTTGAATTTCTCCGCAGGTGTTACTGCGAAACAATTCTTATCGGTGAAAAAAAAAGACAGAAAAAAAATCCGTCTCACATTGTTAGACTGAAAATGTGAAAAATCTAAACGTAACAAAAAAAATTTTATCCGAATTCCAATTCGAAATGCGACTGTTAAAATTTTTTTTACCCCTAACATACAAAACACCCAACCAAAAGGCACAGCAAAAACGATTTTCACATTTAACATATTCTTTTTGTCCACAAACGTGCACAATTGTTTTATTGTCAATTTTTAAAAAGTATTTGTAAAATAGACAAGATTTTGTTAGAAAATTGACAAGAAAAGAATCGTGGACATTTGGGGAGAAGAAACGTTGGTATCTATTTAGGATAAATGTTGCGATTAACGTTGGTACTGTGCGGCTTGCAAAATATATTCGTCTACTGAACCGTCTTAACACGGATCTTCGATACGATAATAATGGAATAAATAAAAGAAAATGAATACATTTATAAATGAATACATAAATAAATAAATATTAGGTTTCTTGTATAAATAAGTGAAGAGAAGATCTGTGAGATCGATGTTGGTACTCGAAACAGCTTTACTAGATCGATCTCTCATTCCATATGTTGCCCTGATCGCGCACACCTGTTCGCGCACCTGAATAACCTGAATGGTCTATTCACATGCGCACAAAGTGGGATGGACTTAAACTCTGCAAACGAGAAGAAGGCGCGCGTACGCGGTAAAACTTACGATCCTTGCCTGTCTCTCTTCCCCTTTCTCTCCCTTGAGTTACTCCTTGAATTCTTGCGTCTCTGATACCCCTCGAACCATTTTATTTTAACCCTTTACTGAATAAACCCTGGATGCCCATTTCCTGCTTTACTTCATCGACCAGAATTTAATTCACGAATCCGATCCATCATTTCGAAAACTTATTATCCTTCTGCCCCTCCCCGAATGCAAAACTTAAACGTTAAAAAAAATTCTGGAAAACTGCTTCATTATTCATCGAAATATTAACGATAACTTTTTCTTTTTTTTTTACAAAACAATTATCGCATTTCCTTAAAAAAAAATAGCCTGTTAACACGTCCACTCATTCGAGTACGATTATAAGCGTTTTATGTCTACTCGCAGCGTGAAACTCGATGAAAAAATTCGATGAATTTTCATCGAGATTTGTGCACCAATAAATTTGGATAATTTAATCACGGAGTTTTCATTGAAGAATTCGACGCTTCAACGTTCGACGAGTAAACATGTTTTCCAGATCTCTCGACGAGGCATCGACGGGATGGAGACATTATTTTAACACATAAGAAAAGTAAATACACAAGTAAAAAAATTTTTTTTAGTCGTGAAAGATTGGTTTCGGCAATATTCGCGAGTTTCACTGAATCTCACAACCGTCTGGGCAACGCAGTTGAATCGGTTTCAGGTAAATCAGCCGTTTCCGCAGGCCAGGAGAGCATCATGACGTTGGACGTGCAGGTTGCACTCCACCTCTGCGCCCTCCACAACCCCTCCTCTCGTCACTCTCCTCTCTGTCGGCTTCGACGTCCCCTCTGCCTCCTGGCGCGACTGCCTGCACCGCAGCTCCAAGACTAACCTGCACGAGCGTCACGTTCCTCGCTCGTGCCGCATCAGCGAGAAACGAGTCAACACTTTAGTGCATGCAGCAAGGTGGAATTTCAATTTTTAGCCTCGTTAAGTATCTTTCATGGTAATTGAAAGATTTGTTCTGCAATTTGCAATTGAAGTGAGGGATGGATAAATTCGTAAAATCGACACGGAATTTTGCATTTTTCTTTTTTCATAAGTATAATTTTTAAAGTTCGAATTTATCCTCTGAACTTACGACAAAATTTCTCTTTTAGTCTAAAGTTATCGTTTTCGTATTAATTTGTGGAATTATTTATGTATTTATTTATTTCACTATTCTTCAGTAATTTTCAGAAAACTGATTGTTGAAAAATAGCAAAAGAAAATTACTATTCTCAGAATCCATGTCTAGTATCGATGAAAAAATCTTTGAGGAAAATTCAATGAGTGGTGTTCTCACAAAAATACCTCTTCCTCGCAGTTCTTCGTCTCCTGTGATAAAAATCTAATGCCCGAGGCGAGAGAATGGACACACGTTTCACGTCGTCTTCTCGTAACATTTTGCTATCCTGTTACCTGCGAGGCTCTTTTACCCCTACCATGCATCCTGTGTAATACCCGTGCGCGTATACCAGCAACCCTGCAGAATATTCAGGTAGTCGGCTTTACTCGACTGCATGTAAACTGCTTCGCAAACTGGACTCGGACACCTTGTATCTCTGTCTCGACGACCAACAATCGAAGGGGCGTTACTGGTACAGTCTAACATAAGATTTATACTGTTTTATTTCTAAGCCGTTGATTTGTATCTGAAAGAAGCTTCGCTCTTACATCGCCAAAAATTCATGTAATAAAAATATCAATATTTCCATATAGGGAAACATTAAAAAAACGATAAAAATAATAATACCGAATAGTTATGAAATAATTAAGAAAAATGTAATAATTCGACATATAATTCGCAAAATTCTCTTTTTTTGTATGAAATGATCTCGTTGATTTTTCCGTTTATAAACGATTTTTCTTATTATTATGAACAATCATAAAACAAAGTTCAAGACATGAACTTTTTTATAATAACAGAAAGTTGAAAAAATTCATACGTAAGGAGTAATATTAAATGGTCCCTGATTATTCGATGAAGAATGTGCTTTTATTCGATCAATTCGTTAATAACATTTAGGCATTTTTTTTGCTTGTCCGAAATGGTAATCAAAATACAAATTCTTTTCACGAAGCGGTAGAGATTTTAACCGGGTCTCACTCTTGATCGGCATTGTGTGAATGAAAACATCCGCACCAGCGAGAATGCGGGGGGCCTGGAGGGAGAAACCTCCTGAAACCTCGACATCCTGCCTCAGCTGTTATCCTGCTCGCCCCCGCTCGAGGAATTCACCTGAAAAGGAAATCTCTCGTCACGCTTCGCTGAACTCTCTGCATAGCTCGAGCGATATATCTCCTGGGATTTTACTACCTCCTGTTTGGTTTAACTCTGGTCTTTGTCTCTTTGCCTCTTTCTGGTCTTTGGTCTTTGTCTCTTTCCGACTTTTGTATGGGCGTTACAAGCCACCGTTTTTACCTCTAACTCCTGACTAATTCTCAACTATCGAAATAAATATATATCCACAGAAAGAAATCGGCATCTTTCATGTATGCGCTATGGAAAATACATATATATACATATATATATATATTGTTGACACGGACGTACCGAATATATATATATATATATCCATATCATATAAAAAGATTTTCCCGGGATGTCCGTGTTAACAATGGGAGGGGGGAGGAGGGTCAATAAGGGCTCCAGTCCATTAACTTTAAGGAGACTTGGAAAAATAAGGGTTTAAGTCCTTAAAGAAATGCGACTCCGCGAGCCCCGAGCTCCTCATGTGTGTGTACATATATTTATATACATACATATATATATATATATACCGAAAAAATTTATTCGAAGTTTCGACATACGTGTTCCTAAGGTTATATCGACTTTAAGCAAAAAAATTATTAATTTTGATCTGAATGAATTATCGAAGTTAAAACACCGAAAATTACGAAGTCCCTCGGAAGGTGTTTTTTCTATTTTTAGACTAAGAATCATTTGAAGACGATTCGTGCGTCTGTAGCGCTGAGAGGAGAACAAATGAAGACATGTCAGAAGGGCTGAGATGAAAGTGGGACAAAATAAAGATGCGCTTAACCCATTTGCATCAATGCACGGAATAATCCGCGAGTCGCGACAGTCGACTATCGTCAAGCGCGGAATAATCCGCGAGCCGCGATGCCCGTCACAGCACATACGACCGACCGTGCGTAGTGATACACGTCAGTCATTTGTTGAACGTCGCTGATGTTTCGATGCGGGAACTTGAGTAGAGCGATGATGCAAATGGGTTAATTTTTTATTCGTTTTTGAGCCAGTGACAGAATCGTCGATTCTGCCACACTATCGCCAGTGCATGTTAGATGCACCGTTGACAATTCCTCAGAATTGCTTACACACGCAGTGGTGATAAGCAATAATGTAGTCGGAAAGCGCGACGCAATATTCTTCATCGCAGTAGATACGGCGGTGCCTGTGCAGACATTCTAGGTTTTTCGAACGTAGGCGCAGAGAAAATTCTATAGTAGGCCTGACGCTGTTATCCTGGTAGCCAGGAGCCATACGAATCACCCGGACCTTTCACATGTTTCACGATAACGAACGATCGATATTTCTACCTGCTCCATTGCCCGTGCATAGTGTAGCTGAATGTCATGGTTTTCATGAGTAAACAAAAGAAAAGCTATAAGAAATTTTTTTTTTCGGACAATTACCTTGTAGATATTTTCAATCAATTTTTTTATATACTGTTTAATATACAACCCTTTTTGGTCACAGAATTTTTTTGAAATTTATACCATCACATTTTGTTGTTATCGATTCGAAGTTCTCGTTGGAATGGATATAACAACGATATCAACAATATAAATCTATTATTTTGTCAGTGTGACATCTTGAGTTCAATCTGTGTACGAAGAAAGTATTACAATATTTGTTATTGTTCGAACGAATTTAATCTTACAAGCTGACTATTTTGACTCGTCGATTGCCGAGCATTTTCCTCATGGATACTCGAATTTAAAAAAATTCTACCGACGTTCAGACATACTACATAAGAAAATTCAGTGCAAACCACAGTAACAGATCAATATGAAAAATCTTAATATAAATAATTGGAGAAAACTATGAACCATGAAATTAATAAGCGAAGGAATAATAGTGATGAGAGGTGTGGGCGTTGAGGCAGGTAGAAGGCTGCACCTCCGTATCCCAGGCGAGCAGCGCTCTGAGAGTAGTAAAATTTTAAGTAGGGGCAAACAGCATTGGCTTCGGTGTCGCATGTTCTCGACGAGACTTCCGTTACCCGTGGCAGGCCCAGGTTTTATCCAACTCCTTCACTCCCCCCACCTTTCCTCACGACTGTCTTGACACGATTGATTATAATTATACGGTCCAAACCGGTGTTGATCGGTGATCGCAGCCTCGCCAGCCTTAAACCGGACCTCGAAGGGACACACGTCTTTCTGAGAAATGCAACGACCGGTCTACCAAAAGTCTTGGATCAAGTTTTGTCCGAGTGATCAAAGATATGTTACATTTTTCATCACCTTTCTACGCATACTGTGGTTTGTATTTTTACAAAAGCAATTTTCACTCGGAGTGTCGAAATGGAAAAAATCGGAAAAAATTTTCGAACACTGAGATTGATGCAACGAAGATGTCGTGCTGATTTCATGAAGATCTACGTAGCTACATAAAAGATACACCAGCCTGAAGACGCGATACGAATGCACTTGCTTAGGTGTACAAGGTCTTCTGTTACGTCAATCGCAAATATCAATAATTAAATCTATAAAAGATGTTTTCTTATTGTAATGAGCGTGGCGTTGGTGCGAGCATTTTCTTCGTACAAATGTTGACCGACGCACGCAGGTGCTCCGGTGAAGACCCTTTCCAACGGTCTTGATGTGCGCAGAGTCGCTGGTTACTGGTTTCATCTTATCAGGCGAACAGAAGACGCTTGGAATCTTGCCACCTCCTGGGCCGCATCGCAAAGTTAGAACTCTCACCACGCCATCGTCAAACTTCCACTTCTCTTCACTTTTCCTCTTACCTTTGCCCCTTTTGCGTTTTTTCAGTCGAATAGCACACAATTGACTTCGAATAATCAATTTAAAAATATTTAATGATAACAGTAAAAACATTAATAAATATTTATTCATTTAATAATAGACTGCAATTAATTACAACTCCGCTAAACAGTGCATCAGCCAGTGTACGATGTGAGATTCATTGCTTTCAAACTGCACGAAAAAATAGTACATAAGATTATGATGCATAATTAAAATTCAATGGCGCTTCGCGATTTCGGGAAGTCTGATTGCATTTATATATTAACGAGCAGACCTGCTTACACAGTGGCAGATATCCTGTCGTATAATTCAAACAAAACCCAAAAAAGATAGTTTCATCAGAAAAGTCCATGAGCAATTGTATCCGAATCGACAATCGTTCCATTTTCGTTTATGTAGAGCATTTGAATAATAAATAATAATAATAACTGGGCACAGTCATTCATTGCCCAGGTATTATTCATTTCTAGCAACAAAAAGATAATTCGAACTGATCCATAAAAATATTTTCCTATTTTTATCTACAACGAAGACATTTTTTCCTTCTGGTCCGAAAAAAATCTTTTGAATATACGAATTCTTAGCTAGTTTGATTAGAAAAGTTTTGAATTTTCACCGGGTTTCAATTTTTTTTCAGTTCGATTTTTACATGATTTTGGTTTATTAAATTTTTTTTCATCCGTGTGAATGATTAAATAAGTGTTTGGGATTAGATAGCGGCGGTGGGATGCGAATTCTTCGTCGTGATACCCTGCTACTTTTCTATCGCTATCTCGTTTTCCAGCGTCTTCTTCGTGACGCTCGAGGCACTCTCTCGCCACGTCTTCGTTTTTATTCGTTGCGCGGACAGTTAGTCTGAACGAGGGACAGCTGAGAATCTAAGAGGGACAATAGCAAAGCCGATGGCCATGTAGGGCAAAGTGCCAGGACAACCCTGGACTCTAATTATAACCCGGAAAGGTGAACTGGTGGCGAGCCCGGATCAGGATCGCAGCAGCTTCAAGAAGTAACACACTCCGTTCGCATTCCCTTATCCTCTCTTAATTTGCCTCTCAATCGTTTTCGGATTGAGCATCCCTTTCGTGCATTTTAAGTCGTTAGAAAAAAAATGGCTAGTGTAGAAAAAAGATTATGGCTGACGTAATATGATTGAAAAATGGAAATTTGAGTTGATGATCAAATAAGTAGGTACGCAGCTTTAAAGATTAGGAAATATATGACTTTAAAGTACCTGTCGGGATTTCAATGATCGCCCGTGGAAATTGTCACTCTTGTGATATTCGACAGCCTTTTCGACACCAGAATTAGACGAACATTTGCTTCAATGCTGGAAATTTGTTAATTTGCAAATTTTCGAAATTAACGTTTCGTTATGACTATGTATGGGTGGATACAAATTTGACTTTGAGTAAAAATCTTCTATAATTACGTGTCCGAATGGAAAGAGAAAATTTGTCGTAGAATCATCTCTGCGAAACCCCTTTAGTCTTTCATGAGCTTCGTTTCTGCGTCAACTTTTCTTACAAACTCTCGCTCGCCCCCCTTTTTTCTCGGTTCTCACTAATCAGCGGGGCTGAAGTTTCGCCTATGGTCGCTTCGCGGCTTCTCATTAGATGGGTTAAGTGAGTTTTCCAACGTGCTCGCGCGAAAGAACGAAGTGGAAACTTCGTTTATTTCCTCTCGTCCAAACTTTTCTTTTCTATCGGTCCCTCGACGATCGCTCGTGCGTCACATGATAAAACTTTCGGTCTTTTCTTAATTATTGAAAAGAAATGCTGCGGTGCTTCTTCATCACGTTTTCACGATTCATTCGAGTAGAAGAAAACTATATTCGATGCAGAAGTTATCTGGTTAAAAAGAAAAATACTATGGATTGTGGGCGAATCTAATTTATACGGGCATTTTCTACTGTCGAAATTACTCATTCTGGCTGTCTTTAACTATGTCTGATCTGCAGTCCGTACCTACTGATTATTTTCGAAACTAATATCAAAGTTCTGTCATAGGTAAATTACTGAAAATTTCTTGCATTCAACGAACAATTCGTCTGACCATTAGAGTCGCATCCACTCATCAACAATATACATTTATTTATTCAAATTATTTGTGTTTAAAAAATGCAAAAAATTCTCATTTTAACGCGTGGTAAATAATATTTTCGACTGGTCAATGAAATTAAAAATTTTTAATTTCGATTTGAGCCGAATTAATTTGCAATTCGTCTTGACTACGTTTTTGGCGCAGTGACTCAACAAAGTGACTTGAAATTATCGGGAATGAATATAAAAGAATAATTCTTTCGTTGTCTTAATATTATATAGAAATGGAATCCAAAAAAAATGTTGAAATATCGATGAATATTCGGATTACCACTTCGAAGAAGTCTCAGTTTCCTTGGCAAAGCATTTTTTGGCATTCCTCCGTCTTTGTATTTTTTGATGGTAAAATTCAACCTCCACCAGTATTCTTCCGTGCTCCCTCCTACAACCGCCTACTTCATTCACTCGAGCAATTTCCCTTTGATCCCCTGAACAAGCATGTTCAAAGGAGCGAGCAAGCGAGGGAGCTTTCATCTCATCCCACGCCCCTTCGTTCCCTTTCCACGACGATTATTATAGAAGCTCTCTAGTGATTTACTTCAACGCGATGAAACGCAAACTGCACCGAGAGGGAACCTCATCATCCCTTCGGGGTTTCGAGTAAATGCGAAATAAAAATAATTCGACATTCTGTCGATTGCTGCGAGAATGAGTAATTCTGTATAACGATCGTTCAGCATATGAGCTTTCCTTTCATTCCGACCACAAAATTCACCATTTTATTTTATCGTTGCTCAACTACACTTTGTACAAAAGAAATGGGCAATGTATTCGCGCAGTTATGAAAACGAACGCCACTGCAAAAATGTTGCAGAACTTTCGGGCTTACTGAAATGCACTCCGAACTTCGACATTTATTCGCGAATTATATAATATTGATTTCCTCCTGATTTACCGCTGGCAATACATATTTCGGAATCAAGCCGATTTGTCTGACCGTGACAAAAGCCCGGAAAACATTTTTGACCAACCTGTTGAGCCACATTCGGTATACCGCTAGTCTGACAGTCATTTCGAGCATTCATTTGCTTGTCCCACAAATATATATATTACTCGAATAAAGATTTTAAAAAAATAGAAGGCACTTTCCACTATCGTTTAACTTTTTTTACGTGTATTTTTTTATGTTCGAGCATAATATTTATAAAAAATTCACGAATTAGTAATTACTAATAACAACGTTATATGATGATAATAACAATAGAAAGAAAAGTAAACTCTTCCTCTCACTACATCACTTTTCCTTCCGCTCTCCAAAACCGGGCCAATTTCCATCCCTTCTGCAGGGATAGAAATGTGACCACTTCTTGTAGCATAATAGGTTTTTTTTAACATCATTCGATCCCTGTCATTATTTACAAGAATCTTCCTCTATATTAACCTTTCAGACTTCCCGCTTGACTCCCGCCGTTTTTGCTTGTATTTCTACCTGCTCCGCGTGCGATTACGGCTTATTGTTTGTGAGCGTTACGGAAAAGCTTCGACTCACCGTTCCTTCGAGAAAATTGAGAACGACCAGAACCGATCCTTGGACCAAGTGTACAAGGACAACTCTTGTTATCTGGCGGAAGTGAAGAGCAATTGGGACGAAGATAAGGGAAATGGTAGGGTGAGAGGTGAGGGGAGGCATTGAAAAACCGCTCACGGGTATTTCACAATATTTGTCAGTTTACGACTTCGATGCCCCCAAAAATCCATGGTAATGGCAACGGAAGTTAAATTTTTTTGTACAGGGTCACAATTTTTTTTACGAATTAATATTTTCAATGAAGTCGAATTAAATTTCTGATGGGTTTAAAGTTTGTCTGAAATTCACATGACCATACGTTCTATTTCATGTCAATACTTTTTTCATTTATACAATTAAAGTTTTTTTAAATATGTTGGACTCAGTTTTTATTTTTTCTTTATTCTTTGATCGTCCGACCACTTAAATGTTGTACGCGATCTTCTGGAAAACTGGGCACCCCGTTGGAACAATAGTTCAAATTTGAATTTTAGCAATCAAAAAGGATCAGGACAATACGGGGAGAAAGAGCGACAGAGAACGATGAAACTACGTTCCGCACGAGTAACTCGTGTAATTGAACGAAATTCGATTCTACAAGTCTACTGTGTGCTCTGGCGTGATTCTAGGTTCCGATAACAATCATCGTATTGTCCGGTAACACACATCATATCATGGTATTAGCAGAGAATATACCAGTGCCACGAATCGTGCATCGTACGAAGGTATGCGATGAATCGAAGTTATTTAATAATTAATTGATTGCACACAAATTGTTGTGTATTTTGTTTTGCTGACTACTGGATAAGTCCGTTGTGAACGATGATTTTTAAGCCCATCGGAATTTATTTATTGGTCGACTTTATTGGTTGGCGAAACTTTAAAATTCGCGTTTTTTCTCGGGCGGGTGCTTGGAGCACCGTTAAAGTTCGACAAGAGAGGTCCGGACGTACCTGACGAATGGCGAACATTATCGCGACATCGTGAGATAAAAAGGAATAAGAAACCTCGTCGCGGACACAAAAGAGCGGGTGTGAGTTAAAACGAATGAGTGAAAGAAATGAAGAATAAAAAAAAAGAATAAAGCCAAGACTGTGCATTATTCCAAAGCGCGGTCTCAGACGTTGTTTTCCAACCCTAAGTTTTGCTACTCCTTCCTTTTTTCTCCTTGCCTTTTTCCATCCTCGACCGAAAGGTATTCCCGAGGGATCCGAGCTTAACTCCCCCCCTTCGGCTTAAAGCATGACAAAGCATTTGGGATTCGAATGGATCTTTTCGCGAACGTGTTCACGACAAATGTAGTCAAAACCTTTCGAATGTGAAAGATTTTTTACTTTAGTTTCTGCTCGTCCCATTGCCGAAAGCTCTACGCCAATCAGTCATCGGCTTCACGACTGTTGCAAGCTCTGAAAGCTCGACAACGAATATTCCAAAAATATTGATACATAAGTCGTGTATGACAGATTTATCTCAAGCTCTGCTTTGAAAAAAGCTTTAGAAATAAACACTTACCGTAAATGTTAAAATTCTGTAGAAGAATCCGTAATAAAGATCCTCATCGTTTTTGTAGTCGAAGGTGAACCAACCCGATTTCGTCGCGAAGGAAGATCGTCGATAATCGAAGCTCCGAGGATTCGAAGATGCCGAGAACTTGCGAGGAATCCAGCAAGATGCATCGGCGACAAGAGCTTTCGCGTCGAACCATCGGAGCTGAAAATTAGCGAAAAATTCCTGCGAGGGAAGACACGTAGACGGTGAAACTTTCGTGATCATTCGAGCTTTCGAGCTTTCGTTCGTGTCCTTTGTCATTCGTACTCTTTTTTTTCGTCACACTTGGTTTCGGTTTTTTTTTTTTTTTTCGTCGAGGGTGAAAACTTCACAAGCGCGAGAAAAGCTCCCTTGGTGAGCGAGACATCCGACGTTAGTATCCAAAGTCAGCTAACCGTGAAACGAGATACGTGGACGGACGGGGTGAGCGAACTCGGTTTGCGGATCTTGTGTGTCGCCCCTCTTCATCCCCGAAACTTAGGTCCAGCCCCCCCCCGACTGTCGATAGATGTGGGTCGAACGACACCGGTAAGTAAACTTCGAGCCATGAGGGGTTGCGGAAGGATGAGGAACGGGTGGCGAAGTAAGCTCGGCTGCCTCACGCATAACCACGCACGGAGTGACGGACCGAGAGCTCAAATTCTCAGTGAGAATTCCACTCTGGAACGACTATGTTTTTCCAACGGTAAAATGGCCACTCTTGCGTCAACTATTCGGGGTGAATCGTGAAGTTTTTAAATACATTCATCATCCTACCTCGATCGCGAATATATGTTATTTTTTATAACGTTCCAGCAGCCTCGAATATAAAACATAACAATTCGAGCAGTTGGGACCAAGTTCGTTCTTATTCTGAGGTTGTTACAGAGGCGTAAAGCTTCTTAGCGACCAAATGTAACCGTTATGAGAATTTGACCGGGAAGTTGGGACGCCTTTCGTGCGGCTATTGTCGCAACTATAAAATACAAGAAGGTACGGTGAGCTTGGAGCAAGTTGGAATACATTTATGGGTTTTTATCGACGTTTGAAGTTTGCCGGGAAAAGGCCACCCTTATCTCGACACTTCGGGTAATGGGAATTAGTTTCACGTTGCACCGGTCGCGGGATTGAAAAAAGGTTGAATAGCCTAAAATAGCTTAAAATAGCCCCGATTCTCTATCGGTATCACTGAAGCTGCTGAAGTGCCGCTGGAAAATTTGATCGAGAGAGCTTACCCATCACTCGAATTGCACGCAATTGCCGCGAATAGGGCTTTATCAAGGTTCGATAACTCGTGGCTAACCGCGGATAGAATCGGATCCGATTCGACCGGGATGATCTTTGTTCGGGGAATTCGCGTGATAATATTTATCGACCATGATAGGCCCGCTGGAACATGCTTTCGACGGAGTACCAAAATATAGGATGGGAGACAGCGTGTGGGAGATGGAGAGCATTATTGTCATCGAGAGGGACGTGCTCTTTGACGTTTCGATAATCGCTCAGGTTACCCTATGGCGATACTCATTCAACCGCCGGTCTCCAATTTCAATTCGAGGAAACAGAGGTATCGGAGTCAGCGGTAAATATACGTATCAGTCGAAGCTCGATCTACGGTTTCCACGGTTTCCACGGTTTCCACGGTTTCCACGGCAATTACGAATTCACTACTGTGGTATACACCACTTGATACGTTGACGTCGCGGTGTATCACTAACCAAGCGGTCAAAGTATTGGAGCATCACGAGGACTTTCTCGGAGTATGGTACTTTCGAGACGGCGAATACGTTATCAAATTTTCATAATGGTTCCAAAGTACCAAAACGCTTGCTTGAGACTTTTTTTTAAATTTTTCTTTCGATCGACTCTGGCAAATAATATGTCGTCTTCAAAGTAGAAACTTTTTATTCATCGAAGAGGAATAGGCGTCAACCACCCATGTGGTCCACATTCTGATGTAACGATTGCACTAGGAAGAAGCTTGAAATTATTAATTTACGATACTTTAACGAACTAGAGAACCCCCTACTTCGGTCGAAGCCTAGGTGGGCTTTGAACGCTTTGAAAATTGGCGTTGCTCAAATAGACATTAGAAAAAAAAATTCTCGAGCATGTGTGTCCATCCTCCGAAGATGTAAAAATTTCATGATATATTGTCCGGTCGCAGAGAAGATACGGTACATTACGGATGCATTCGCGATACTTGACTGCGACGCAATGCCTGCAGCGCGCTACAAATAAGCAGTTTGTCTAGACGAAACAACGACTAAGCTCGTTATGCATTAACAGCAAAAGTAATTTTGACGAGATGTTCATTACTCTTGTCATATTAACGCAGCTAACCCGTGATCACTGAGCTACGCCATGATTAACCGTCATCGTGAATACGTTCATAGAACTTCAGCTCATCGATTTCATCGTTCGACGGGAAGCCGGTGATTCTTGGTCCTCTACCAAATGCACCGTAATAATCATCCAGCATCAACAATCGATCGGCAGGACCATCGGTGGAAGCTGAAACGACGATGTGAGTAGTGTAGCGTTCAAGCCGTACCCATACTGGACACTACTACTAGCACTTCTGGCTGTTTCTACCAGTTTCCGCTATTGTTAGACCAAACTGGCGCGGATCAGTATAACTGGCCAAGTATTTCATGGCCAGTAGACACTATGCGGTAGCTGTGACCAGCTCTGCCTCGCGCAGTACCGCTTGTATGGAACGATGAATACACCCAGTAGATACTACATGTACAGAGCAGACAGGATTATCCGGCAACCGGGGGCCTTTCCAGGAAACCGGAAGTGCCTCATCCGCGTGGCTTCTTCCGGCCCGATTGTTCGAAGACCAAACTCATCTCGACCATCCACACCAGCTACCCATAACTAGGATACAGGGATTTCAACTTGATTTAAATTTGCAGTTCGGATAATTGAAGAATCGCGGTAAAAAACGTCCTCAAACCTTGCCGATTTCTTACTATGCGATTTCTCGGGCTAATTAGACTTTTCATATTCTACTATTTGCGATTTATTTTAATAATTTTTTTTTAATTCGTTAACTTTTGTATTTCACAAGGGACTTATGAATATCTGGAACATGTGCAGGTGCATTTTATAAATATATATTTTTTTTGCAGGGTCAAGATGGGAAAGTGCTGGCTCGTCGTGTGGGTGTCGCTCATTTATCTGACGATTGGCGTCGTGCCCCAGTACCGGGATAAGAATATAAGTAAGTACCATAACGTGAAAATTGAGCTGTCGTTTGCAGCTCAGAATGGAATTTATCCGGGCGAAAAAACAAAAACTACGCGAATGCATCTTCAATAGTTTGAAGATGGGTGGGAAATTTATTCAACGTTAAGCTTAGGCTGAATCTGATATTGTATTTGTGCTCAAAACAAACAAGTAAATCAAATTATTTCGATACGAGAATTTTCGCGATTAATTTTGATTTCGACAAAAAAATCGCCGTTTTTTCTTTTAACATTCCTTTTTTATGTTTTTCATCGCGCTCTAGCAGTACGAAAAATAATTTGGCACCAACGCTCAATATCCTACGTATTATTCCCGTAGAATACGAAGGGCACAGAGGGATTTTCGTAACTCTGACGCAAAGTGAAGTTACGTTTGTTTCAAAGTGTTAAAAATCGAAGCTTTCCTCAACAAGACTCTTAAAAATAAGTTTTCATCTCTCGGTGTTTGGAATTCATTTAATGACATTTAATGACAACTATCTCATTAATTTCAATCCCATCTAAATATCGTGATGAGAAATAAAAACAGAAAACAAAAAAAAATTATATTCGATGAATTTTTGGTGCCCATGCAGTTGGAAAACGTTGTACAGTGCTCGAACCTCTCCGTAGCTAGGACATAAAAAAAATGAAGTGATGCGATGTCGGAACAAATGGCGCTTCGAAGTGGACAAGCCTATTCAAAGTTTGTATCAGCTATCGAGAAAGAAATCATGTGACACTGATAGTCGAATATTTAGGTCAGTGTAACATAGTTGGAAAACTTATGCGATCGTTTCGCTTCGTGTCAATGACATTTCACAAGCCCAAGTTAGTTTCGAAGGGAGGCTCCAGCAAGCAGAACCGTCGTCAAGTGCTTTTCCGTGAGATTAAATCCTTCCCAAAGGGGGTAAACTGAACGGAGGGGGTTGGAACGAAGTGAGTAGATCCGACAGGAAGTGGCGCACCGCGTTGCGTGGAGCCCGCGGCGCTTGAAGGGTGAAAGGAGAAGTTAATTTCGTTCACGCTTCTCTCACCGCCAATAAGCGAGGCTGCCAACAGTCTCACTCACCGCCGCCATCCTCGTCACGCCACCGACTAAACGCGGTTTCTACGCTCTTCACCCTCTCCTCCCGAATGATATAAGCCCGCTGTACGACCGCGAATAGCGTGACGTGCACACCGTCCGAAAAAAAGGAAAACAAAATACCTATTCTTCCGTCAGTCAGTGCGGGACCGAATTTAGGTTACGTATAATCAAGAATCGTATCGTGACTTTTAAAAATCTAATCCGCATCAACGTTTCGGTCTCGCAACGGAGATCTCAAGAATTTTAGGATTCGTCGATGCGTTGTGGAGTGTCCAGAGATGCGCAAGCGACGGCCCTGTATTGCTTCTTCTGATTCGTCGGTGAAAAGGATTGGAGAAAGAGTTAGGAGAATAGTTGGTATTGGCGTTAATAAGCTAAAAAATAATCGTGTGTTGTGACATTTCATCTTTGTGGTAATAGCGTAATGAAACCTTTGCGAATACTCAGGACCTACAACGGGAGGGCATTTGGCTCGAAGAGTGAATTGAGTTGCATTCTCCTGTCATTAGCAGCCGAAATTGTCAACAGTATTAAAGATTGTGAGGTATTGAAAATTATGATCAGGGTTCCTTCAAGAGCATGGTTCCTTCAGGATCACCGATCCTTCAAGGTCATAAATACTTCAACATTATATTAAAGGTCGTAGATCTTTAAAAATCACAATAACAGCCATGACGAAGGTCACATGATTGACCTCATCGTGTCCACATACTTTCGATCAAACACCGCGAAGCTTCGTCGCTTTTTTTTTGCGCAAGCTATTGGATCCCCCACGGAATGATACCACCGGGTACGAAAAAAAGCGTCGACTCGTCTAGTGAAAAATTCGCCGTATAAAACTCCCGTCGTCGACACAATATGAAGGCTTTGTCACGCGAGAGATCCTCGCGATAGTAAAGCTCGTCGTGCACACACCGCTGCTTGCTAACTTTTGTGAGCCCGAACGGGAACGCGAGAGGCTGAAGGGTGAAAGGAGAAGTTAATTTCGACCACCACGTCTCTTTCGCCCACCAATAAGCGACACGGTGCGTCACCCCTACCGCACACGGCTTACACTTTCCATCCGGCTGATAAGCTCGGCACGACGACGACTACGTCGAGACCGAGCGAGAAGATCGGTACGGAGGCTAGGCGAGATCTTTCGGGATCCGTGAAATTAAAGCGAGGTAGGGAGAAAAGATGGTGCGAGCTAGGTGGGATAGGGTGGTAGGGTTGGGTGGGGGGGGGAGGGGTTAGGGAAAGACTGGTGGGACGGAATAGAGGTTATGTTCCGAAATTCACCCTCGAAGCTCAAAGGACGTTGGATGAGGTCGAGGGAGGTGATCGTCGGAGCGAGGGCGAGTGATAGCGGAGGCGTGGCAGCGAGAGAGATTGCCGAGTAGATCGGCAGCCGAAATCCACCGCGAAATTGAAAGGATCAAGGGTGGGGGCAGGAGGGAGTGGTGGGTTAACCTTCGATCTGTGACGTCATGGAACCCGCGAGCTCACTTAGTGCGCGAGATCTTCGGAAAAAAATGATTTATCTGCGAAACATCAAGGAGAGCTTTCGAACTTACGAAAAGGTAATGTAAGCTCTGAGTTTATTCTCAGTCTGTAGTCGCCTCACTTTCGGCCATTACCAATTTTGCCAGAACGAGATTCTGACTTCAGTGAAAACATTGGTGCAGACTTTTTACGATTTGCGTATAGTGCTTGAGGGGGAAAAATTAAAAATTGCTGAACCTTCCATACGATTAATGAAAATATAATACCAAGGCGCGGCTGGAAGTTTCGAGCAAAAATAAATTTGAGACGGTGCGCATCGAGAGCAGGTAGAGGCACGTTATCTTGAGGTAATGCGAAAGCTTTTTGCTGTTTCCTGCGGAGGTAATTGGATATTTTCTTCCCGTTGAGCTTTTGATACAATCGATCACAAAATCTTCCCGGATAAATTTGTTGAAGCGAGATATAAAGGAGAGCTATCAGCTCGAGCTTGCGAGTTTCAGGATATGAAATTCAACCTCGAAGCTTGTTAATTCCATCAATGTATCAGGCGATTTTTGAGGAAACGTAAACGGAAGATTTAAAAAATGGGCTTTTGAGTATGGTCAAAGCTCCCGAGTTTAAGAACGGTTTTTATCGATTGAAGGTAATAACAAATTTAATCGACTGAGAGCTTTGAATCATTCCTTTTTCTGCACTACGCATTTTGGTACGCGGATTTATGCAAAGAATAATATTTGTCTGAGTATTCCATTTTTCTTTTTTTCTCCCGGGCGACAGAAAAGCTGTAAAATATATGTTTTGTATACAGTTAAAATGTAAGCTCGCGCGGGTTTATCGTACCTGTGTTTCGTTTTCTAAACGGATACGAGGAGGCACCTGCAAAGTCAAGTTGCGAGGTGACTTTAACAATCAGACCACGAGATCGGGTTGTCGCCAACGTTCTTCTGGAAAATTAGATTTCAGGAAAGCGAGTGGCGGCACGGATGCGCTATGTCGGTTTGCACACGGATGCAGCACCATAGCTCAGCATCCAACAATGACAAACGGTGCTCCCTGCTCGTCGGAAGGACGTACTTCTTTCCGTAACCCTCGGTGCCTCTGAATTTTTTTTTCCACTCTTCCATCTTTGCTCCCAACTGGTCAGGAATTCTTCATCTCGTGCAGACCACGTGACAATTCCATGGGAGTAAACGCTCTTCTTTATCCACTTCACGAACGCTCTACCATTGGCTCCCTGCTTCAGAAATCGCCATACATTCTTCTGCTTTCCGGTTTATCTGCGCCGGATTTATCGCTGTTTTTTCCGGATTTATATCGTTGTGTCTTACATTCCTGAACGATCAGTTAAAAAAAAAATAAAGCAAAGAAAAAAAAATCTGTGTGAGGTTTTTGACTTTTCTTCTACGGAATATTTTTTTTTCTCGCAATTGAATTATTGATCATCACATGCCGTCACATTATTTTCGCCGCGTACAACTCCGAGCGGTTACTCCTATCAACAAAAAAACAAGAAAACCTGTAGAAAGTATGTAACAATTTTTTCCACCAACCAAGTTAATATTCTTTCCCCATAAAATTTCTTCATAGATTGTAGGCATTGTTACACCGTAACACCGTCGCATTACCTTCGTTTCTGATGTCTTTGAACGTCCAGCTGTACCAAGAAAAGAAAATCTATATTGAGATATTACTCTATTTTTTCACGGATTGCAAATAATTTTTTCCCTCAACATTTTTTTTATCGATCGGAAAAATTTTACACCGTCACACCTTTATACTATCAGTCACATAGATGACCGGGAATTTATCGTGAGAACATAAAGCGACGTGATTGCAGATAAATCGTATAAATAATACGATTACCGAACGGAGTCTGTTAATTAACGAATAAAATTAAAACCCGTCGAATTCGATGTTTATTATCATCAGCGGTGTATTTAGAGGAAACGAAACGGGATACAGCTCGAACGGAGAGTTCGTAATCATTGTTGCTCACGTGTTTCACACCTCGCGTATAATTCGATTAGCGATTCGTGTAATCTGCTATATACGCCCCTACGAACGTTTATACGCAATTCATCAACGCGCTTCTACCCTTGCTCTCTGTCCTGCAGCGGCAAGCTTCACTTACGAAAGGACGCTGTTCAGTTGCTGCACTGAACCAGTACTCTCCGGCCGTTTGTTCTTCCAATCACGGTTTCAATTATTGTGCAATACTGGAACGGGAAAACTACACTCTCGCGAACATGGAACCTCCATATAGCGTAACAATAGGAAGGCGACATTTTGCACCAATTTCCCGAATCGATAGAAGGAGACGTTTTTTTCAGCATTTTATTCGGATAAAAAAATGATTCGGAAAAAAAAATAATAGCAAACGATGATATTTATGATATTATCGAAAACTGTGATACGTGTGGTCTTAATTATTGTTATTATATTTATTCGTACAAATTTAAGAGACAAAAAAATGTTGACGTGGTTGTATATGACAATGTGAA
Source organism: Listrodromus nycthemerus (assembly GCA_963978505.1). NCBI lineage: Eukaryota > Metazoa > Arthropoda > Insecta > Hymenoptera > Ichneumonidae > Listrodromus > Listrodromus nycthemerus. The sequence continues at coordinate 8,639,908 of OZ021679.1, forward strand.
GTATATGTATTTATTATGAATTCTGAAATTTTGAAATGATATTTTTGGCGCAGGCATTGTAGATAGGGAATCTAAAGTGTTCAAAATTTCGTTTTCAATAGTTTCCGGTGAAATTTATCCGATTTCGTTTTAAATAAAATTATGTAATAATAATTTAATCATATCAGTACAATATTATTCATATTCGATAATGTTTCCTCTTCTTTTATCGGGAATGCCCACTCGACCTTAATAATAATTCGTTTTTTCTTATTACTCAAAAATAACCGCATTTCTTGCGTGCTATACGAGCGAAAAGTTGATTATTATTGACTGATGATCTTCGGTAACCTGCGGGCATGCGTAGTACAGCTTAATTTCTTCCTATGGAGTATGGGGCTCATTGGTCACTCTGAGTGCTCCCTCGGGAGTAATGGTCATTGGCGAAAGAGACAATTTGGCAATGCAAGGCATGTGAATATTTTAATAAAGTCGGAAAAAAATCGTTCGTGACAAGGGGAGACTTACATTATCACCTCGTGTGAATTTCTACGGACGCTTCGCTCGGGCATTAAACTTCACAATCGGTAGCAGAAAAACACGTTCCCCCGTTGTGGCATAATATAATTGTATTGACAGATCTCGATAATATCACTTTGGCGTAATATTAATTTTTTTCCGATCCCCAGAGTACTCGACAGTTAACAAAAGTGCGCAATGTTCCGGCTTTTACGTTTGGCCGGATGTTAATAAATCAAAAACTGTCAATAACGTCATCCAAAAATGTTTATAACGGGCTTATACGATATTTATACAATCCGATCAACCGTGGGATCAACATTCTGTAATTATTCCACGCGGTGTGTGTCGGTAGCGATTTTTATGGAATTTTCGGCCTGAGCGTTGCCAGTGGTTACGGCTGTACTACACGGTCCTGCCTTTCCAGCGTATAACACGACTTTACTGCCCTACCATGTTCCCCCCACAACGAAACACCTTCATTTCTCAATCGTTCCGAATCATCCTTGTTACAATAGATTTTTACCAAAATCATTTTCTAACTTGAGTTCCTTAGACCCGATATTTAGGCCCACGCGGCGAATACCGCGTCGTGTTCTAAAAACTAATTTCATATTCTAACAAAAAATGTATTTTTTTCACAGAATTAATTATACGGACGGTTGAAAAAATATTTTCCTCGCGCTAAACGATCAGCCGTGCGCGGAGAAAATTCCTACAAGACTTTGGGATTCGAAGAGTTTTTCAGATAGCATTGTTTCCATCTGTGTAAGTGAATTTATTAACGCCGAATTTTCAATAAAGTCATACTGTATCGTTTAAATGCCGCACGAGGCATTGTATGCTACTTTAGAAAGTCCATCTTTATCGCGCGAAATATAAGCTATATTTTAAATCTCGTATTCCTATACGAGATACGAGATCATATAAAAAAGGAATGAAAGATCGAAAAAATTTTATTCGTAATTTACGAAAGAAAATGTAACGAATATTGATGCAGCCTAGATGTACCTTTTTCGACGAGAATTTTTTTTTTCAGTGCGAAAAAATTTGAATGAAATTACAGTTTATTTTAGACATTTCGATGTGTATTTTTACACCAGGATAGACGTACTTTTTTAATGTGGAATTCACACATGACTTCTCTATTTATTATAGTTTTCCACATAACTTGCAAACTCGTTGTACGTAGTTTTAGGATAGTCCAAAATTTAAGAAAGTTAGAGAGAACTGCCACAGACGTTTGTCTGTGGCAGTTATTTGTAATTGTAATATAGAATAAAATGGCAAAACGTCCTTCAATCTTTTCATCCCATTTCGTAAATCGATTTCGAATTTTAGATGTTTTAGGTCATGAAAATCTGTCAAACACACAAATAATTTAGCATTGCATTGCCCGATTTTAAAAATTATTACCGGTACTCTGACATTAAAGTTTCGATATTCAAGTTTTTTTTTTCGCAGACAGCTTTTTATATGGGGAAGCAAAAATAGAAAAGTGTAAACGGACGCTATGTGAATATGAAGCAAAAGCTCTCCCGGGTTTTGGTTCGTACGAACGAATAATCCAAAGGATTATCCGAGGAATTAGGAATGTAGGTGGACTTATGGATCGAGGCATGTGTAAGCGAAAGCTCGGAGCTTGCGGTGAGCAAACTACTGCCGCATCGCCGGATACGCCGATCGAACCGTTCGACCTTTTGATTCGCACCGGTGATCTAAAATTCATACTCTGAAAAATTCATTGAATGGGTAGACTCGGTAAAACGTCAGTCACACATCTGGCCAATTAAACTGTTTCGAACCAAAGTAAACTTGATTAAGGCGTATGTACAAACGATAAAAAAAGGTTAAAAATAATATACAAATAGATCATTTGTTTACTGTCGAATATTATAAAACCCATTGGACGTCATTATGAATGCCATTTGTTCAATTAAAAACAGGAAAATGTCCAACCGAGCTTAATCGTCATGAAAATTTTGCTGAAATGAAAAAATATGCACTTTGATAGGAGAAGAAATTTGAATTTATTTTCCCAGTCCATATGCGAACTACAGACATTTTAAACGATACGAATCTGTCATAGACACACACACACATACATCTCGACACCAATGAGAAATCGCATTTCTCGACGTGTTGGATTATTTTCAGTAGTTTTACCTGATTATTAGGTACAATTTCTTATTATTAACGCCAAAGTTCTTGCAATGCTAGTGCAGGAAAGTGGACTTTCTGCGTATATTGGAAGTCTGCTTCTACATCCAAGTATCGTATACTACTTTTCGAAAATCGGATAGCGTGCGCATGCTTATTGCATAAATACTTGAAGTATGTCGTAAATACTCATTACGTATAAAGCAGCACTTTTCATGCGTGGGTTACAAAAAAATCTATGGAGAAGAAGAAACTAAACACAAAACAAAGAAAAACGAAGAAGGAGACTTAGTATTATTAGTCCCAATAATAATTATCGAATGCTGACGAGAATGGTAATGATTTTCAGCTTTGGGATGTTGTGGATAAGACCGGGTCAGCTGTTTCTCACCCGGAAAAAAGCTACGGTATTCAAAACCTAAAAGGTCTAAAAGCACCGCTGCCGACGATTTATGCACAATAATGATGATTGCACAGAACAATGAGAAAAATCTCTAAGCGCCGGCACTTGCTGTGAGTTTTCTCCTACGAAAGTAAGGAAAAAACGTGCAGCGATGGGTAGGGGGAAGCGAGGGGCGGGGGTCGGAGCTTGCAGCGGTAAAAAAATTGTTTCCAAGCTCGACGCCTCGAGAAATGGCGTGAGAGCAATTACAGTCAGAGATTTTTCTCAGTATTTCACTCCCACTCTCCGTTCACGATGGTACTTCGCGGTTGTATTTAAGAGGGACGCGGCCGCGGAATAAGAGAACCAAGCGAGCGCGAAAGCTCCCGAGCTTACGATACGCTACGACGCTGCGGCATGAGACTAAAAATGCAAAGAAAACTCCTGGACCGCCTGCTGCAAGGAATAATTGCGCCAAGAAATATCGTCTTGACATTAATAGCGCTTTTTGATTGCAGACATGGGTTTTTCGGTTCTGAAGGGTTGGTTTCAAAATTCCATCTATTCACTGATCGTGAACTGTTCTTTTATAAAGTCCCCATTCGAAAATTAGATTTAAAATTGTAATTGCTGTAGTTCCTGTAAAACGTCTCTTCCAATCGAAAAATATGACGCTTAAGACGAAAATGGCTTACTTCCGGTACACCGTAATTGCTCGTGCCGTTGCGATATCTTTCTTTCTTCGGAAGGGATGAAGCAAAGCTAGCATGCTCGAAAGCACGTAACTCGACTGAGAAATTTCCCTGAGAGATTTTTCCCGCTGTTGGTTCCGGCTAAAAAAAAAGAATTTTACCCTGTTACAGCCCTTAACGATGGCTACTTAGTCCGGGGTCCGGACTAAGTAATTTGGTTGTTATGTAATGTTGTTGAATGAGAGTATGGTAAATCTTGGTGTTCTTTTTTTGGAGTTCCGAGGAACTGCTGAGATCCAAGAAAATAGAAGCACGCGGTAATCCGCGCAACTGTGTTTTTGCAAGAAAAATTGGAGTTCCCGGCGGTTCGCGCAACTCATTATGGTGAAGGAAAAATAAATCCGGTGAACTCGCGATGATCATCGCAGACAAAAGATTTTGAAGATTTCATTTTGAACTATTGTAACGACCGAGCAAATGAATAACGCACGTATTTGATTTTGGGCCGGATATTTATTGAGTATAATCGCAACTGAATATGTCGAACATGAACTGCGACACGTCTGTTCGTTCAGGTGTCTCAGTCCTAACGGTTTTACATGATGATCAATCGTCTATTTGTTCATCTATTGTCAAGCCTAATTGGGATCGTGTGTTATCTTAACGAATAGTTAGTTAAATATTCATAACACGTTTCTACTGAAAAATGTAGACGAACTGCATAAGCTCCAGTTTTATCGTGAAGAGTCGTATTTACAAGCACTGCCCATTTTCTGTACAATATTTTGATTCATATATCTGAGCTATACATGCTCCTACTATTGTGAATCAGTGTACGAAAGGGCAAGATTCTTGTAGCTTATTGGCCTGAAATCGCCGTGTTTTACTTCTTGTGTTTCCAACTAATTGGAATGAATTGTTATGTCTATCTGTATGTCTATAAAAAATTCCGTAAAACATCCGCTGGAAACAGTATCGATACCACGATAAATCATCTTCCTGTCTCTTCCCCATTCTACGAAAAAACACACTTCATAGATTACTTCAATCCATGTTTTTGTTTTCTAGGAGAAACCTAGAAAATTGACCAAATATTTTAAATATAAATTTGCTCATTTTAAAAATGATTATTATTAGTATTTGAGCCATTTTAGTTTTGAAAATCGCTTGAGAATAATGCTGATTAAAGTTTGGGATAATTATATTAAAACACGGTTGAAAGTCAAGTGTTGTCCAGAGTCCTATACGGCGCAGAAAAAATAGATGGAACTATGCGAGAATCCCGATTGTAATAAGAATCGGAAAGTTGCGAATGAAACTTACGATCGAACGATTTCAAGCGTTATACCTGGTCTTCTTTACTTTATCAACGCTCCGTCGTCCCTTTTCCCGTATCTTCTCTGAGTTCACTCCTCCCACCTTTATCTCGACGCCTTATCTCATTCTTATATTCGTCCCGAAAGGATAAGTCGGTACGGAGCGTAACTCGAGCGCTCCCCTGGCGAGCGGAGAAGTCCGGAACGTAATAGAAATAAAGAAGCGGTCGGAGTGGAGAGGAATCCATTCCCAAGTTCATAACAGCACCGTTCCTTTTCACGAACGGATATAAAGTTGCAATTTTTATCGTTTGATAAATTTTTATATCCTACGAGGGTGCTCCTTCGTTCGGTACGTTGCCAGTTCCACGCTCCGTCGCTGCAATGCCAGAGCCACTGTCGAAAGACCAAAAATATTCTGCTCCTTTCCGACGGCGGAATAATTAAAGCGTGTCAGATAAAAATAAAATTAAAAAAATTTAAATCTCAAGTAAAAAACAATTAACTTCTTTTTCGTCTGTTTTGTACCTTCAGCCTGTTTTTTTTTTCTTGTGCCCGGTGCTATTTTCTCGGCGCTGTCTCCGCGCCGGCGCGTTTTTCACCCAGCAGTGAGCTGCGGAGATTTTGTTTCTTTTCTCTTTATGTTTTTTGTACCTACGTTTGCTCGTAAATGCATCCCGAAAATTTGGACTTAAATCACATTAAACTCGACAACGTTTCGGCTATTTCGCTCCGATAGTCTCGGCCTTTCGAGCAACTCTGACGCAGGATATACTTTTGTCAAGTAGGTTTTCTTTCGTTCGTTGGATTATTTTAATACTTATCAGTATACGATTTTTGTGATTTTGTTTTTTTTTCGATCATGTTTCTTTACGGTTCGTCGCATTTCTGGCGAGAGTATCGATGTGAAATGTTTTTGGAGCTTGTCGAAGTTTTGCAGAAACCAAACATTTTTAATTTTTACAGTTTTTATTGATTTTAAAAATTAACTTCCATGTCTACCCTAACGCATACTTAAAAATGTTCAATAACAATTTTACATTCTATAAGAAATCTATTAGAAAAATCTGTTATCAATCATATCTCATCATATCAATCCACGTTCTTTTTTTATAGTTTTTACGTTTTTTACTCGGTCGATCGTCAAGATTTGTATAAACGGCTTTACGATCTTAAAAATCCGGTGCACGTTTTCTTTTTTTTTTCATTAATATCCATAGAAATACCGAAAGCGTCGATCAACGATACGTGAGGAACGTTAAATTGACATCCGATAGGTTCCTAAACGGCGAAAGAGAGAGAGAGATAGAACTTTTAATTTCTCGCGTTAACGTAGTCGGAAAACCATAGACGAAGGAAAGAGGGTGGCGAGACTCGAATTACGATGTTCTCATAGCAATTTTCGTACATGCTCTGCCGATCCTAATGGGATATTAATGGCTTCGAATTACCAATCGAAGTGAGCAGCCTAAAATTGCCAAAACACACGAGGTCGCTGATGCAGACATTATAGCGGTGCATAAAAAGTTTCATTACTCCAGTATCTCATTAGCAAAATTGACATCAATCGGTGTTGTACATTTCATCGCTATATTCTCGGTTAAGCAAGGTCGATATAGCCGGTGAAGAGTTAAACTTCCATCGAAGAAAGCTCCGATAATTTTACCGAAATTTCATTATATCTTATTTTTATTAAAACAACATATTTTAATCGTGGTTCCTCGAACGGAAAAATATTCTATCTTAACAAGAAATAATTGTAAATACATCCACAAAAATATTCATAGTAAAATAGGTTTTTTTTACGACAATTGTCCCCAAACGTTCACAATGTTTGTTTGCCGATCTTCCGATCCCGCCATCCGAATCTAATTTTGCAAACAAGAGAGTACATTAAAATTGTTAATGACACGGGGAATGAAGGGCGGGTTTGTATTGTTAAATGTTAAGAAACAAGTTTCTCACTTATTCAGTAACATTACTTATAGAAAAGTTCTTGTTATGATTTTACGTTGTTTTTTTACCGTGTATGAGCGGTGAGTTTTATCGCTATGTGAACACTTTCAAAGCTCCGAAAAATTCTAACCATAAGAGTGTTACGAGTGAATCACTTTCGTGTTTTTACATATATTCTTCGAATAATTATATTGTATGAGGAAATATTTTATTTTTATAGCAATTCCACCGATTATATAAAAATCGGTATCTAAGCACAAAGGACGATGAATCCGAATAAAATTATATCTCGATGCATCATTGACTTGAATGAATAATCGGAAGCGTAGAAAAAGAAAATGTATACTCGAAGGTTTCGGGAATAATTTATTTCGATATTACTTTTTGAAAACTCTAACGGAGTAATGGAGTTTGTGCGACGATGATACGAAAATTTTCATTCGCGCATTAGCGGGGTCGTTGAAGTTGCACACGTGCTTGGTCCAACGGAAGGCCCTCGAGCCGTTTGCCGAATTATCGAACGACAGATAATAGTTCTGAACGCCCGGGGCGCGACAAAAAGCTGAGCGTATGATATGTAGTACGGCAAGAGTCATAGCATGAGAGAGATTATAACAACCGATTGCTTTAACCCAGAATGGACATTTATCTCCCAAGTAGCGCTGCAAAAACATATTTACCTAATAAAAAACATATGCGAAATATTATTCGAATAATAATGCGCCAAAATCGGAGTAACAAGTTGTCCATTTTGCTCTATCAAATTACATAAATTGTCAGTATTCTTCCTCAACGAATTTATTTCATTATTAAGCCAATATACACCGCAGCCAAATTTTTTCGATCTCGGGCGTAGTCCACCTCGCGCCACACAAGGCTTTGATTTGTTGACCTCTTTTTCCCAATTGTTAATTTATTCGCGGCCAATTTTTCACCACCACTTTATTTTACTGCTATTATTTTTACAAAAGAAATTGCATTTAGTTTAATGTCGAAACTTTTTCGTTTATTTACCTGTTTGCAACACCTTGAAGGTTACACAGTGATGAATAAGAATCGAGTATCTGTAGAATAATATGTGTTTTCGAGGAACCGTTTACCCCTAACGTTTCCGATTCAATTTTATAGAATTGGAAAACAAGCGTACTACAGAACTCGAGTGCGGAGTCGTAGTAGATATACACCGTGTATAGTCAGACATCTCGCCTGTCGAGAGTTTCCAAGTGCAAAATCTGCTCCTAAACGTATCACGAACGCTGTACGGCGAAATAACCTCGTGATTACGTAAACTTCGTGTGGAGTAGGTGGTATATCGACTTCGCAGTATCTGCTTAACGATGCGCATATCGATTCAAAGTTTATGTGAGATTTCCAACGAAAACCGGATTTAAAGGTTTTTCCGACCTTTCGATTATTGACAAAATTCAAAGGTCGTTTGAAAGGGTTCGATGACAATGAGGTTCTGAAGAAATTCTAAAAATTATTACATTTTCTAAAAATATAGTTTCTGAGCGAAGAGGTAATAATTTTGGTCGAACACTCTTATTTTAAACATATGACGATTAAATACAATTTTTGTTTGTCGACCTTGTCACTTTGCCATCAAATACATATGTATCGAACTTGGAACAGTCGCTGGACTACCGATGATTGCTTCGAGAACAGAGTGGAATAAAAAAAGACACAAAGACGCATACATATGGAAGCCCGTAGCAATCGAGTGAGAGTGGATTCGCCGTGTATAGTCAGACGATTCGACCTGGCTGGGAATGGAAGTCAAGCATACCATCGGACCGAATCGAATCGCAACTTATACCATCGAAATGCAGCGCAATTCTCGCCAACGTGGCAGATCCCATGACACTAGAATGCCCTCGAATCATCGTGCGTATACAGCAAAGTCCGTTTCGCCACTTTACGTGAGTTGTGCAAAACGAGTTTTTTCTTCACGTCGGCATACTTTTGCGTGGCTTCTTTACGTCAAGCGTGAAAAAAAACGAACGTTCAAATTCAACGAAGAGCACGGGACGAGTTCTTTCAGAGAATCAAGTAAGCACTCTGATCGTCACTGCCGTACCTGCTCGGAAAACTAAGTGCAGATATTTATTTGGTTTAAAGTCAGTGTGGCTTGCATATTGATAGTAAAACCGATGGTTATGATAGGGTTTTGTGGATATATTAGGGGATGTCTGACCTTTAATGCCATATCTACTAAGGTCGTTATCATGTTTGCTGCTGTATCTACAAATAATTTTTACTGTTTAGGAATAATATTCCGAAATCTAATGCCCTATCTACTGGACTATGTCTAATCACTGTAGCTATATTCTCTTGTAAAGCAAAGTAGTGATGTATTTATATATTTACATAAGATAATTAGGCAGGCAAAAAGTCGTGGTCGAGAATTTTTTCCACCAACCATTAGATAAGTCGAAGCCGTAACGACACTTAAAACAATCAATTTCTTTAGTAGTAGAGGTGGAATGGCAATAGTGAAAACTCTCTATTGAACGTTACATAATGTGAACACCAATATTTAAAAAATCCAAAATTATTTGTTATCATACAATTATATTTTTTTCACCTATATTGTTCGATGATATGCATACGTTTGTACCATACAACGTTCGTGTTTAGTGGTTCGTGGTTCGTAATATACAATGCTTAGGTGACAATGAGAAAGACATTATCCATCATCCCTTACAATTTTCGAATTCACCAATTTCCATCGGAATCTCTCACAGATTGGGACGTAAGCGGGACTGCGACTGGCCTTGCCCATCTCATAAATCAGATTGTCCGAGGATTTGCGATAGATTGTTGCAAGATCTCGAAGTTCCTGTTCAATCTTCGTATTCGAGACAGTGTCGCTCAATTTGCAATACAATTGCAGATACAGTGGAACTGGCACTCGTCTTGAAGGACAACTACGAATTGCGCGAACAACGTAAACGCTCTGCGTCTGCGTCGACACCGTCTTTGTTCTTGTTTTACTTATCTCTTTTCGCGCAATAGAAACCGAATTTTTGGTGAGACGCACTTTGTCGCCTTGTAACTCGTCATTATTTTTTGTTCCTTTTTCATGTCTCTCCTTCAACTGGCCCGTACGATTTTGGACAATAGGCTGCCCAATGAATTCAGTTTTTGACAAGTATATCGATTTTTTTGTTTTACTTTTACGCTGTAGCTCGAGAAATTCAGAATTTTTGGCTTGCAGACTCGAAGACTCGAAGACTCGCCATTTATCACTGGGAAGTTCAGAAATGTTTATTAGTTCCGAATCGCCGGAACTAGTCGAGCATTTTTCAAGTTCCGATTCTGATTCGTCGATTTGACTGACCGAAATTTCATTCAAAGATGACATTTTTTGTTTGTACGTATCCAATCTGACGATTCTGCAAATTGAACGAGGTATTAATAAAAACATATCTCTATATTTATTTATTATTATATTGTATAAATAATAATAATAATAATAATATCATACTGTTATATTATTTATGTATGGATATATACGTTATTTAGTACACACTGGATGGTTTGGTATCGCTTTGCACTTTTAAATTAAAGCCCCAAGTGTTCGAGTATGCGCGATTCATAGTGAAATGAGCTATTTTCCGGTCTATCGATAATTCATCGTCTGACACGTAATGTATTATGGCGTTTACATGCTCTTTTTCTCTACCGTGGGAGATAAATAAAAAAAATTATCTGCACAACACTCACTCCGATAAGTCAACTCTCGAATCTTCATCATATTTTTCGTCATAATAATGCTCGGGCATCCGGGATTTATAGAATTGATGGCTTCTCTTTTTTTTCTCACATTCATCGTCCATTAACCTTGTGACCTGAAATTAGTTTGATGATAAAATCAATGAAAGTCAAACATAGTGACTTAGGTAAAATAAAATTTTTTTTACGTCCATCTTAACTTCATTCACAATCCCGTTGGTTCATTACTTTTTTTTGTGCAACTGTTTGCAGAAAAAGATAAAAGCATAAGAAAAATGGTCTTTTTTTATTATTCCACAACTAAAAAATTATAAAATCACAGCATGGCCACACTGTGGCGCGGAGAATTAAGGTGTTTTGTGGAGCGTGTATTCGATCACCTATAATTGAATCATTCCGGTAATAAAGTTCTAACGGGATTCGCAACCAAAGGATAGCGACGATGTATACGATGGAGAGCGAGTCGCGTGTTTTCCGGGGATGCGGAAAACGCCAACTATGAGAACAAATACAAATACAATAATCCGATTATTACTCGATCGGCGCTAGGCTGGCCTATCGAAAAACTAAAATATTTGTAGGAATTGAGGGTGGCGCGAACCAACGTCACTTCACTCTCGCTTTACCCCGCTTCTGCTGTCCCCACGACTCTTTCGCTTTTCTCGTGGGATTTTATATATTTTTGTAAAAAATTCCTGGATAAAATAAAAAATCCTGTCACGTCGGTACATTATTTTGTATTTTTTGTAGCGTAAAAAAGTTTAAAAAAATAGTGCTTCCAATTTGTCGTGCCCCTCAGTTAATCTCGCTTGTCCGTAACGAGGCTCGAAGTATGAAGCGGTGATTGTTTCCCTCTTTCTTCCTGAATAGATTTATCCACCGATATGGGAAAAAAAATGTTCGTACTTTACGGTCGTCCAGATTTGAATCAATTAGAGAGTGGCAGATTTTTTCTCAGTGACCGAAATAACAAAGTTGGAAATAATATGCACTTGATTTTAATATACAACAACAACACCGCATGAAATTAATAGAATTTATTTAAACAGAAAATAGAAAAATATGACGAGGAAGAATTATTTTTCCAACTCGCCTGAAAAATTTATTCGAGGTCGGGAGAGAAGATTTTCGTCCGATTTTCAACCGTTTCACTGTCTACAAAAGCCCAGCTCCGGGGAATTGCCTGGAGGTTCGTGAAGCTCGTCGCCGGCGACGTTTTATCACCGTGGACGCCCGTGATCGATTCACGTGGATGTAACAGTATCGGAATCACGTAAGCGTTTACCAGAAGCGATAAAAGGGCTCCCAGAAGAGCGAATGCTAGGAATGTCATGTCAATTTCCTCCTTTTTCCCTGAAACAGTCTTTTCCATTAAAAAAAAAAACAAATATAAAGCAAATACTCACCTCACGTTTAAATACACGAGATCACGGTAAATTTTTACACACAGTCGTCAAATTAGGTTAGGTTTCACTTCGTCGGACGGAATAAAAAAACAAAGCACCGCGACCGGATCGTCATTTTAAAAAATCCAGAAACAATAAATTCAGCCACGCAAAAAGGACACCAAAAACTTCCGAAGAGTGTATGACCATCATCTTGAGTTATCAGTTACAAGAAATTAAAAGAATTCTAATGAGATTAAAAAATAAAATTATTACCGACAGCGATAGGTGGGTGGTTAGTGCTTGGAGCACTCGAGTGTTGTGGCGGTCTCCAAAGTCGAATAGTATCTCTCAGGGTCAGTTCCTAAATAGGTGACCCCTCAGCCATACTGTGACTCGCATCTCGAACCGTGAAGCGAAATGTTCTATCTCGGAAATTGGTGATTACCCTCTAGAAACACCATTCTCAGTGGAAAAAGCCTGTGTATGATCAGACTTGTCCGGAGCTTACCTCCGCTCTTGTGCGACACGGTAAGTGGATAAGTCGACTGTGGCCAGAATCCAGAAGGGTAGTGTGGTGGAGTGTGTAAAATTACCCCGTATAAGGGTAACAGATATTAAAAAAATCATTGATATTCGTGACCGATCAAAAAAATCGATAGAATAATTTTTTAAAAGGAAAATAAAAATACAATATTCCATGAAATTCAGTCGAAGTTCACGGATAAAATGGAAGAGGGTTTCGGGTGCCGTGGTGAGAGACCGTTGTCGGGCAATTGTCCGAAGTTGTGTGTGGCAGGTCGGCGCGAAAGAGGGAGGCTCGCATGAGCGCAGCTTGTAGCTTGCATTGACGTTGACGTTAACCCGAACGTTGATGACGACCCTCGAAAGATCCTTGACGTCTAACGCAACGGTCCGTGCATATGTACACTCAACGCTACTGGAGTATTGTACGAAGCCGCCGGACAGAGGGTGGTGGATATGCATATGCCTGCTCGTGGTCGGTACGGACGGACGGACGAACGGTGTGAAGGGAGGAACGGACAGCTTGGCAGGCCTAACCTTCCGTTCGCAATGGGAACTCGCGAGGTTTCATGCGCAGAGTACAATGCCGAAGCTGCACTGGGCATTGAGCCCTCCGCCATGACGTCGACAGTAGAGAGGGACTCGTCTGGGTCGCACGTACTCGAGACTGCAACCACAGAATTTACCGCTAAGTTGTCTCCGCTGGGAATTCGTACGACAAACGACTCGCAGAGTTCACCCTAGAATAACTGCCCAAAGATTCTATTTTTAATCGATATAAAATAATATATGAATTTTTTCAAAGTCAAATTCACATTTCGTTTTTATTGCCGAGTCTTGAACTCATTTTTGTTTAGCTGTTACTCCGCCGCATGAAAATATTTCTTGACTCGTTCGTAGTAGAATCGATACCATGGGAGGTGCGTGACATGACTGTCGAGGTTCCAACCGATGTGTCACGTAATGTTTGATATTAAGGGGTTTTAATGTTAAACACTCCAAAGTCATCGTAACGATGTCGTGTTAAGTCCAGACCAGCGAAGAATGATTTTGCTCAGTGAAAATCATAAATGGATAGTTTTTCTGGTGAATAAAGGGTTCGGAACTTACAAGGAAAAGATCTCCAAGGAAAATATACGCTAATTACAACCGCATTTTTCTAATGGAAGAATTCGGAGAAAGGGTAAACACTACATCTATTAACACGCGTATCATAGTACATTGTCGATTTTTTTTCGGATTTCTTACTTATCGACAACATTGTTTGAAAAATATTCCGAAGTGGCGCTAAGACTGTCATTTCTCTGCTGTTTTTTTTCAGATAAAAAGACCGGGCAATTTTATTTCAATACTAGTTGTCTGTATTCTATATAACTATAAATTCTTTTTTTCAAGTGATGCTCGACGGAATTTCGTCACGCAATTTTTCAGCGGAAGGAGATTGACGGGACAAAAAATAAAAAGTTATAGAGGGGAAGAGGGTGGTAGGTAGGGTGTTCGTGTTTCTGTATTCCTGTGCCTATCTATATACGCCAGTCACGGCTTAACCACGGGTTGATAACACACGTGGAATTCGTAGTGATATTTTTATGGAAAATAATAAATTTTACGATATTGAATGGAGAATAAAAATAATAAAAAAGGTCTAGTACAGAACTCACGGGAACAAAAGCTTCAGCGTCTATCTACGCTACGAAAGCTCAGTGGAAATTCCATAAATATCTCACAAAAATAGGCACGTAGTCCCTACTAGTAAATTCGGAAACAATGTGTGAGAAAAAAACGAAAAATAAATAAATAACTGCACAAGTGACGTACGAGGTGGAGGAGGACCGAGAGTTAATTTAAAAACGATAGCTCCTTTTTAGTTTTTATTGTTCACTTTGTCCTTTTCTCGCTGCGACAAATAAGGGAGGTAAATGTGATTCGTTTTTTGTTATCATGAGCTTGCAACTGAAGCTTTGTTTCGCCTTCATTGAGAGTTTCGAATTTCGCTGCACTCGACATCGGCGATAAAGTGCATTATTTGAGGTACGTGCATACTGCTTTTACTGGAAATCGACACAGTGCAAATAACGGCAATTTTCAGTTACAATGATACGAAAGAAGAATTTGAAAATATTGGGTATTTACATCAAAGATAAAGGACGTCACCTAAATTTTTTCAAACTCTTCTCGCTCAAACGCATACAATTATTTAGTTTAAAATTACAACTCTCTGTCGTTGATCTCGCCACCTCCTTTTCAAAAAAGCTCACACTTCTCGCGAATGTTGAAATAAATTCATCGAAAAGATTCGAGGAAGGAGCGCGGGCGGAAAGAAGAAAGGTGAGATTCATGCGTCAACGACTGACAATGTTTTTTCGTTTCCTTGACAATCCTGCAGTAAAAAACGAAATCAACCTTTTCCTTCCCGTCTCTCTCGTTTTTGACGAAACAGCTGAATGATATTCCATACAAAAAATCATGAAGGAAAATTAGGTCAAAAGAAAAGTAGTCGGTATGTGCGAGAGGGATGAACTTCCCAACCTCCCCCCCCCCCCCCCCCCGTCAAGAGAAAATATTGTCATTTTCGTAACGCTTATGAATTCGTCGATCTTCTTTGGCTTTTTCAGGTAGTGCCGACAGCGACGCGGTTCAGGCTCTGCTCGCGAGATATCTCCAGCGTCGTCTGCAGGGTACCCAACTTTCAACCCCTCCGCCCCCTTCTGTGCTGTTCAGTGCAGCTCAGCAGAACAATCGTCAAGCCGCGAGACGAAAGAGCTCGTATTTGTCGCCGCTTCAGTCACTGGAACAGGACAACAGAGACGAGGTCAGGACACAGGAGAGAAGAGAGCGCAGGGACGAGTACGACGACTACGAGGATGATCTCGAGGGCTTCGAGGACAGTGACGGAAGCAGAACGAGAATTAATCTACTTGCCGGTAAAAAAAAAAACCAAACTGTTTTTGTCGATTATCAATGTCCTGTGTGACTTTAGGCCGAAATTAATTACAAATTCTTGGCTGCCTGAAAAAATGCACAGAAACACGTTGTCGCGATGATTTTTGTCGAAATTGCGATCTCTAAAATTACGTAGGAATTTTTTAGGTTTCTTCGTCACGCTTTTGTTTTGTACATTTTCAATTGTATTATAGCAACTGGAAAAATGTATTTGAACACTTTGAAAACTATCCTATTTTTTTTTTTCGTAAAGTACTATAGGCATGATGAATTTTCCGATACTCTACCGCTGAGTCAAGATATCGATGTTTTTACAATCGGTTCTCCATCAAACTTACATGCACTTTTTTTTAAAACGCCGATTTGTCCGTGGCTCTATCCGACGAATATTTCTCCGCTATTTATAAATACGTCTTTGATTTTTCTGTAATTTTTATACAGAAAACTTAAAAAGCACAGTTAAATTTAAATATATGTGTAAAAACACGTGAGGTTAGCAGTATTTTTATCATAATCAAAAAACTACATCGTCAGTGGGAAATATATCGGAGCACCAAGGCGAGATGGCAGAAAAAAGAAAAAAGTTTGCATTGGCACGCAGTTGTGTCAAGGGGTAAGAGAAAATCACGCTTGGTCGTCGTTAACAAGATAACAAGAGTGAAGGGATGCGTGCACCGACGTCACTGCAAGCTTGTCGACGCCCGACCGAGTCCTCGACTATCAGGTGAACCGAATTGAACGGTTCCGTGACTCTGTTCTGCCTGACTCTCACTACTAGGGGAAATGCCATGCCTCAACTGCGCCATGCTCTCTCAGATAATCCCGTGAATATAACGACGTACACGCCGAGCTCTGGATTTATTCACCGTTAAAATATAAAAAGCACAGCTTGCACAGAACCAACCGGTGTAAATTTAGAATCTAATTCCAGCCTCGCATGAGTATAGGCTCAATCGAGCAGAAGCTTTTTTCTTGCGATATTTTTTAACGACAAAAAAAAGCTCGACTAACTCTCGGAACGAGTCATGGGCATTATATTCTACCTGGTTCATCCAACCAGAATATTTTTGATGAAACATTTCCATTGGTTGATCACTATTTTTTTTTAATCAATTTTTTGATACGCTGAAAAAGCTCGAAAGCTCTCAGATTGGATCGCGGAAATTCTATTATCGCTGTTCCGACAGTCAGAGCAATTTTGATCAACGATTTTTATTAGGTACGCGAAAGAACTATCATTTTATTAAACTATTTTTTTGAGATGAAAAAAGCTGGAAAAGCTCTCGGAAGTACACCTGGAAATTCTCCCCCATCCAGTTCATTCGAGAAGAGTGTTTTAAACCGAAGATTTTTATTAGTAAAGTGGATATTGATTATTTTCCGATGGTTATTCACTATGGGAGAGCTCTAATAGCTCTTGGATTAGACCGTAAAAATTGTATCCTACCGAATTTCATCGAACCAAACTGTTTTTGATCACCGGTTTTGATTGACCACGTAGAACGGGATTTAATAAATAAATCTCGGGTGTACGTGAAACGGGAAATTGCATGAAAGGGGATCAGAGTTGAGGGGGGAAAGCTCTGTGTCGGAACTCAAACCTTCCAATCGGCTCTTTTCCGTATAGCGGTTCTCCGATGCAACCAGAAACGGGACAGGAATTAATCCCGGCGGAGTAAAGAGGCGGAATTGGTGGCTAGAGGTTACACCAACTAGCCACCAACCCTCGAGATAACATCGTCCAATTCGGATGACAAGAGTGAAAGGAATGTGGTTGTCTACCTTGATTTCCCAGCAAATGAAACTAATGAAAAGTAAGAAAATTAAATAAAAAATTTAAAAAACTAAAACCTAAAAATCTAAATGACTTGAAAATTTTCACGAAATTAGAAGAATGTTTATCATGCGTCGGGGACTTGCAATGAATTAAGCTCCGGAATGTCCTCGGGTTCCAATTTCACGAGCTTTTGTCTTTTACAACGCGGGAAAAAAAATCGATGAATAAATTAATTAGCGGAAACAGAAAAAAATTACAACGCGCATCGTGGTACGTTCTAGCTTTGTCAGCCATGCTCACGTATGACCTGCGTTTGAAAATCGATTCGGAGCTTTCTGTACTGTGCGTTCGAGCTTTGATCCCTCACCCCCTCAGAATTGCCGTCCGCCAATTGGACACAGCGAGCAGGTAAAAATAGAAACGAATGGATTGGCCATAGCCGTTTGACGGCGGCGTGAGCGCATCCATCAAACGAAAAGCGTGAAATACAGATACAAAAAAAATTACAAAAAAAACCCAGAAAGGTATTGTCCCCTTCTGGGCTTCCTCCACCTTTTTCTCCATCGGACTACCTACCCGGCGAGACTACCTCTCGGTTTCCCATACCGCGTTTTTTCGATTCTAACGTTTGACGCGCTCGAAAGGGAAAAACAAGTACGAAAAAAACCGTATTGGTACAAGTTTCTATTTCGGCAGGTGTTCGTTTTTCACTGCAAGTCCTGCGCGCGTGCTTGCGTCAGTCCGCTTCTGTCTCACTCCTTTGCGCATTTCAGCTGCCAACTTCACGCTTGGTGCCTCTCAACATCACCTTCGGATTTCAGTCCGTCGTTTATTCACGCTGTTCTCCAGCCTTTCGAATTTCTCTCGGTGAGCCCGGATGGTGACGAATCGTGCGCGACACAATTCTCGAAAGTAATGCAAAAAACAATTTCTAGATATCTCGTTACCTACTGAAAGAATCTGTGATTAAACCCAATGTTGAAGAGGTAACCTTTTCCTGCAAGGAAGGTTATGAGACATCGTCTTCTACGATTAATAGTTTCGAAGCTACATAAAAAAACGTGAATCCTTCATAACCTATTGCTATTATCATTACCATTACTGTTAAAAGAGCTTGTTGTAAGTTCCTATTGAAAGGTCCTATTAAAAGTCCCCACTGTGAGTTCCTGTTAATCATTTTTGTTGCTAAATTTGCTGCAACCTCGTATCGCCAATAGTCATATATTGTAAGGAATCACGATTTGTCATGCAGTCTCATGCAGCGCAAATTATTCATCGGACACGAAAATCACTCTAGATCTGCTTTGCCGTAAATCTTCTCCTCTCAAACCTTTAACCTACTAATTTATCTCTAAAACAAGCCGAACTCGAAGTATTCTACAGAAATTGATTCCCGTATTTTTTTTTCAAGATTCTTACAGAATTGTGAGTACCTTATGGCTAGATCGTCAAAACACTTTACCCGATTTCCCAATATCTCAATTGAATAATTGAACGATAATTCGTTGAATCCTTGAATCTTTGGAGTTGAAAATTTATCGCGCTTGCTTCAACATTCTACAGTGATGTTTAATTATCTTCCGGCGAGATCTCGCGATGAAGCGTTGCTGAATTTCGAATAAAGGGATTTTTCACGATTGAGGAATGCTCGACGGTCGAAAATTCGCCTGGCAGAGGCTGCGAGTGAATTTTTGTTTGTGCGGAGTCCTTAAATCTCGGTGCCAAACAGAGCGGTCAGTTTCTGACGGTATTCCGTGTACTCGGCACACAACCGATTATCGTGCGTCCGAGGCTCGTTCGAAATCAACCAGGACTCTTGCGGCAAACTCCTGAGACACACGATCGTGCGGAATAAATGAGTTTGAGCGTATGGTTGCTTCACCTGAGCTCGGACTTCGGTGAAACAAAAATGTCTATGTATCGTTATTCCGCTATTCGTCGACGATTCCCGATGGCGCCAGAGAACCGGTCGATACCGAGCCCTTCTCTAAAGCTTCGAGAAAGTTTAATCGGGCAAATATAACCAGCGCAAGCTCCTTGTGCTTTCGAATAAAGTTAGCTTACCGAGATTTACGACGTATTTCGTTTCGGAGAAGCACGGATGGGCGACAGAGAGGTGCGCCGGGGCCAAAGTTTACTCAACGAGATATCTCCTCCGCTATTTGACCTGGTGCACCTGCACCGACGAATCCTTCAGAGGAAACTCGCGAGCTTGCGACTGTACAAAGCGGAGTTGAATCTGTGCACCTGGCCCGAAGGTTTTGCGCGCCGCGAGAATCGGTTCGTAAGGGTGTATTCGCGAAGGAGAGCAATCAAGCATAGTCCGACTGAACCCTCATCGTTAATGTATCCAAGATCTATTCTATCGGATGGTTCGCTCTTCGGTGTACTTTTTAGTACTTCACTTTGCACGCAGCCGTCGTGTATGGATCGAAACGGGGACACGCATTTGACCCCGATATATAAAGTCGATGAAACACTCGCATGTCGATTGAACACTCCCACGGATACTCGCAGGTGCAAACGGATATTCACGGACACTCAAGAATACTCAAAAATCCTTTTAAAAAATACTCAAAAAATACTCAGAAAATACTCAAAAATACTTGAAAAATACTCAAAAAGTACTGAAAGGGAATACTAAAAAAAGACTCAAAAAAGACTCAAGAATACTCAAGGATACTCACGAATGCTG
This sequence comes from Listrodromus nycthemerus, assembly GCA_963978505.1. Taxonomy (NCBI): domain Eukaryota; kingdom Metazoa; phylum Arthropoda; class Insecta; order Hymenoptera; family Ichneumonidae; genus Listrodromus; species Listrodromus nycthemerus. The sequence continues at coordinate 8,659,972 of OZ021679.1, forward strand.
AAGTCGTGGACCAAGTCGGAAGTCACAGTCGGTATAGCCTGTTTTACTCTTGAAACACGCTACCTATAAGCGTACGCGAAGCACTCGAGCCGAAGGCACTCACTAATGTGTCCAGAGCTTGAAGGCTCGAGGCAGACTAGCGCAAAGACAGAAAGCGTTTGAAAAGCCTGGTCTTAATTACAGTTCCCGTGCAAATAAATAATATGCGCCTGCTCGGTCAACAGTTGTTTCCCGGAAACCGAATTTGCCGTAAATGAGTTGCAGAGGGCGTGCGACCGTATCATAATCTGACTATTATGGAGCCTTGCCACAGGGCACGGGTTCCGGGTAGAGTGTTTAGCTTAGCCTGCTATATCCGTACGCATATGTCGTTCTCACTGCCGGAGAACCCGCCGCCATTGCCAACCACCACGCAAGTGACCGTCAAGCAAATTGTAGGGGCGCGAGGGGTTGATAAGCCGTGATTTGAGACTCACCCTTTCGTACAGCAACAACTATTAACGTGTTTGTAGCTGTAAGTAGCCTCGGACAGGATCACACTTCGGTTCAGTTTGAGAAACTATTCCGTTTTGTCCCTTCACGCTCGACCGCAAATTCCGGTGATTACAACTGCACGGAGAAGTAAATTATTCGCACAGTCGTATTTATAATTTTGACAGTGTGCACGGGGCTCGTTCTGCGAGCCGATCGAAATGCGTACAATGAGGACACATCGATTTTTCCTAAGGGAAAATTTGAGCGGTTTTGCGTTCTGCCAACGATCCGACTCTTTGTATGATGCTTTGAGATTTTTTATGACCTCAGACAGAGCGGCGTGAAACGGTCTCTTTCTACCAGATTTTGCAGCACGTTTCATAAGTTTTATGTGAACTTAAGTAGATAACATATTATGAAAAATGTATCCCTGAAAATTGTTCATAAATAATTTTCACATCGATACATCACGTAAAATACATGAAATAAAAAATATATCGAAGGTAGTCTATGTCCTCTTTCCGTTTTTCAAGTTTCGCACCACTCGTCGCCTATCTTAATCTCAAGCACGCCTGCAGAGCTGGCGTAGCCTGCCGGCAAATCCGCCAAGGATTTGCGGACGACCTCGGAAATAATTAATGGCGATATTATCCTGACGGAACAATTAAAATTAGTTGCGTGCGGAGAATAACGCTTGGGTGGTATGTGGTGAGGGCGATATGGAGCAAGGCAGGCGATTCAGAGGAAACGGACTAAATGAACTCGTTATCACGATCCGCTGAATTGTTTATTCATCGCGTTACCTTCCCATTCTAATACCGTTTTATTTTTTCCCTTTTTTCAAACTTTTCATCTCTTCCTTGGCAGTAAATTTCACACGGAACTACATGATCGTTGAAACGTGTCAGATACTGTACTAAGAATTCTATTATTAATTGTGCAGTCTCGTTCAGAGTAAAAAATGTTCTACATTCCGTTTTTCAATTTTTTCGTCATCGATTTTTCAATGTTTTCTATCAACTAATTTATTGGTTTTATTTTCAATTGCTAATTTTTTAAATACTTTTCCCGTTATCGCAATTTTCAAGCTTTTTGTAATATCTTCGTTTGATTAAAAAATTTTTCATTTATTTTCCTTCGTACCGTAGATGAAGAAATTTTCATTGGTACCAACGATTGTCGTAGTTTTCGTAGCATCTTCTGCGACAACTTCTCGCAAGCCCGAAGTTTCATTTCGTTGCTCCCCTTCGCATTCACCTTCACTGCTATGCTCGTGCTTTTCCCTGCCGGGTTTATTGAGATCGCCTCGGGGAAAACGGTCGAGATTGTTTTAGCGAGTAATTAATTTTCTCGTTACAGCTGACGGTGAAGCGGCAAAGTATTACCGGTTTCGTTAGAAATTCTCATCAGTGGGTATTTTCCTTTGCTTCGCGAATGATGACACAAAAAAAATGTTCAAGAAAAGAACTCAATTGGCTTTTTTTTTTACCGTTAATGCGATTAAAAATATTCTTTACAACTTTATTGGAAAGAAGCTTGACAATGGATTAAGAAATTGAAAGTCCAAACGAACCGTGAGGTCGTCCGTGAGATAAATTCCGCGAGACAAGAGGTCGCGAATGACAGTGGAGAGAGACTCAATTTCCTCATCACGGGGTACATTCCATCGTCGAAAAACTGGACATTACACCTTTGGCTAGCATTGAGCTAATGTACCACGAAACGAATTTTTCAAAACAATTTTATTTTTCAATACAATAATAAATTTCAAATAAAAATGATCATTGATGCCGAAGAAAGAGTATTTTAAAGTAGTCATCTAAAAAAAAAAAAACCAAAAAAACAGTTTCCTAATTTTATGTAACTATAGAAGATGCCAAACTAGATTGACTACTGCTTAAAACGCCAAACATACATGTAATGAATCATGCACAATTTCAGATCGGAACATCTGTAGAGGATGAACGAGTTAAAGTGAGACACTGTAACAAGACTCAATTTTCGGACGATATATTCGGACTTTCAAAGCCGTTTTTCCCTACTTTCTTAAAGCCCCTATCTAGAGACATCGACCTTTAATAACTAAAATAGTAGGGACTATAAATGCCCCGACCAAACGAATTGCGAGTGAATACCAGTACTCGCGTCACGTCGATAAAAGTATTAAAAAATGACAAGAAAAAATAATTTTTGTCATTCTTGAATACCGTCCCATTTTGTCCCAGGCTCCCGTACGTACTTTCGCACAATCTTAAAATCCCCGTGGCGCAGCGTCTTGTGGCGACAAACATTGATAATCAGAGCAGCGTGCTTGTCGTTCCGGTTCGACCAATCGGGAGAAACGTAATTCGACGAGTAGCTTGCCGGGAACGGTGGAAGTTCGTCGAGATTGCCCGAACTAGTGTAACATGCAGCGAGTCGAGAGAGGAACGCGCCATGTCTAATTTAATGTATTTAAGTAGATCGAGTCTGTAGCTGCAAGGCCTCGCCCCACTCAACGACCTCACATACCGCGGAGAAAGTCTTCGACGATCTTTACTTTCTTTTTTACGAACAACATGCGGAACTCGTTTGATGCTGCAGCATCCCTTAAGGCTCGTTCACACAAATTTTATTGAAATCCAAGAAAATAATTGAATTAAAAAAAAATTGATTGCATCCACACGAAATAAAAATCTTGAGCTGAAGGACTCCGTTCGATGGCCCATCAGCAGTGCTATCAAAAGTGACACAATTACGACCTAGACAAATGTATCTATAATTGTATAGACATACTGTTAATGTCAATAAATACCCTCTTTTTTATATTACTTAAACTACTCAAAACACAGATTAACGTAGCCTGTATTTAGTACTCGTCACTTTAGTAATTAGTGAAACGTATGCAATGGTTCAAGACTTCCAGTACTGGGTGCATAAATACGTACATTGAAATAATTTCTTTGTATTTAAGTATTTGTTCGGCTATGATTTGAATTCATAATTTTCATTATGCATGCAAAAATGATGTGAAGTCTTTGGCGGCGTTCGACTCGCACTCGGACGGTAACAAAAAATGTAATAAAATTCTTTAAATGCTGGAATATAAATTCCAACTTGAACTAACGTTTGCTTAACAGCCAGAATGAAACCTTATTAATTTCCTTTTTTGTTACCGAGTCAGGTTTCTCGTGCAAATTTGCCAGGCTCGAAAGTTAAGGTATTCAATATATCTTTTATGGCTTCCGGTATGACATAATTTACGTTTGCCCGAAATGTTCAAAATTTTTTAGAAATCAGATCAGACATTTCTTTATCGACTGAGTTTGTTTCAAACGACTTGAATGAATTTGGCATAATATTTTTTTGTGCCTCGTACAATTTCCCTAGACTCGACATTTAAGGTATCCAACACGCCTCATATGGCTTCCGGGAGCGGTACAATAGTACATCATAAACTCTTTCGATCTTTATCATTCGACCGAAAGTTCGCACGGTTTATTACTGGAAATGTCAGCAACACTGCGAATACTCTAAATACTTATTCTCTCTTTTTTTTTACGCCACACCAATGACTCCATCTCCGTATAATAGGGAAGAAATACTCATGAACATACATGACGAGGCAGAGTTTTGTTGCGATATCGCGTACGGAATGTTGCGAAGTAACGATTTTTTTATTTATATACTTTTCACCCATCAATCTTCTGACAGAGAGTAAGTTCTCCGACAGATAATTACCTAAGTAATTTATAAATAGACACCGTTTTTCTACGGTATTTCTAACCGTATCACATTACCTTCTGGACATAGCAGAAAAATAATGTCTATTAAAAATGTGCCTACTTTCTTTTCATTAATATTTTTAAATGAAATTTCGGATACTTGCCCGATTGTTAAAGGTGGTATTTGTCGAGTGGTACCGCAGATGGCTCGCTCGTTAGTTCGGAATCCGTCACTGATTTTCCACGCACGATCGATACTCGGCCTCGATTCAATTTTGGTTACGTCACTGTACTGCACGCATAGCGTATGGCTTGAATAGTGCACAATGGATACCGAAGATAGATAGGTCTCTGAATTCGCTGAGGTTTCCCAGCAATTTTGGGCTGGCTGCTTCATTACGTATACGAATTATCGATCACCGCAAACGACCGGCTCTAGCGAGCTCGCGGTAATTCTCAGCGAGCGATTGAACGATAGATGCGAACTTCACTCGAACAGGAGGTGCATGTGGAATAATTTCCGCTACGATTCCTCCGATGCCGCGCTGGAATGAACTTACTGCACTCTAATCGTGAGCAGCCTCTTGTTTGCCGATCGTTTTAATCGAGTATCGAAGAACGTTGTTACCAGTCAACATGCATTCCCGGAGTACCGGTATTCATTGGTAAAATTAGCCAGGAAGCGTTTCAGTTTGGGTTCGATCGATCTGTATTTTCCACGATGCTGACTAATAGCACATTTCCGCTACTAGTGTCGACGCTAAAATGTCTCGATGGATTACCGTGGATACTGCCAGTCGGTAATGACACGTTAAATTCGACATTAAACTGGATTGAGTACCGCATATAACGATAGTCATACATGTAAAGAATATTTTCCGACCGGTATTAGGAACACTAAGTACACTGGCGCTAGAAAAAATTAGCGAATACAGGTACTTACCGCCGAAGTTATTGCTAGAAAATAAGTTTTTCTATTCTCATCTCACCTACCAATATTTCACACAAATTAGGTTTAATTGAATGTATATTTTCCCGACGAAAATCTACTTTGCCGTTAGCCAAAATATTAATAGTCCTGACGAAAACAGGCAAACAGGTTATTGCCCGACTCGATATCACATCGTCTTAATTGCGATTACAAAATGAGTACTGAAAAGCTCGAGCAATTAATTGGTACTTTAATAATAATAATGGCTATCTGAGAACCGTCGACAGTACTCGATAGATACCGTTGCTCAAAGCTTATAAAATATATGAACGTGAACTATGAGCTGGCTTGAAGGTATTTCAATGAAGGGGATGAATCTTCCGGCTGCACAAGTGTTAGAGCAAAATCATTTAGGTCAGTCGCCTCGAATCGCGAGAAAACCGGTCGCGAACGACTTTCATTCCGAATTCGTGTCTGACTTATCCACTATGTATGCGTATATATATACGTGAAACATACCCAACGACTAAAAATTCTATGTGGACCTGGGGCGGTCAACCTTGAGATATGAGGTGAACGTTCAGAAGAACTGAAACACACACGGCATTGTATCAGTGTTGATATCTTGTCGACTGTATATTTCGTTCATTAACTCAACATTTGCCGATTGTATCGAGCGGAGCTCATTGAAATCCTCGGTGAAACTATATTTCATCGAACTTTCAAAATTTGGTGAGAAAAAAAAGAATTGCGGAGATGGCACGACGTTCAACCTTGAGTTTCGACAGGTGAACGTTCCCACTTTGAAATGATCGATTTCGTCTTACACAAGCTCTCTGTGGCATGAGATTTTGTACAACAAGCCTCCTGACTGGTATAAATTGCTGAAACATTTTTTGAGTCCAGCAAAAAAAGGACTAATGCCAAACGTTTTATTGGACCTTGAAAATTGCCAGGAGTATCCTGGTTATTCCTGTCCCAATCTCTCGGGCGTCGTATCGAATCTTGTACTGGTTGTCCTTCGCGATGACCGGATCTGACATTTAACTCAACCCTCGTTGATCCTCTCCAGCGATTGGGGTCGTCCTTTTGTTTACGTCCGTTATCGCGAATTTTCGTAGCGATTTTTATTTCGACTCGAATCTTGTTTGACTTGCTGATTGTTCTCTTTTTTAATCCGACTCGTTTGAAACTTGCTTGTCGCGGATCACGATACCGGTCGTCCTTCGTCAAGGCCGATATTTTCAAATACATGAAATGCAACGTATCGCATGTTCTTCCACGAAAGTTCAAGGGATTGTCGCATCACGTTGCCTTGAACTTCCCATCGTGCGACGAAGGAACGGCGAGTGGCTTTGTCAACGTTGCGAACGTAGTCAACGATTTCAATTGCTCGACGCATCAAGAATGCAGTTACGATGCGAACGTAGACCGCAATATTTATGATCATCGGACATTTGACGTTTGACTGCCTCATTAAATTGCAATATTAAATCAACTAACATCTCAAATACTGGTCGATTTTGAGTCATTTTTATCACTCGAATTATTGAATACGTAATTTTTTAGGTATTCGTTCGTCGAGGACTCGAATGATTCGAATATTTCCAGGATACTCAACGGCTCGAATGCTGTGAATACCACGAATATCGTGTGGAGCATATTAGCTGGCAAATACCGTTTTATTTCGACTCGTATTCTTTACTCGAGTTATTGAATTCTCTAATTATTCGAACGATACCGACGGTATTCAGGTGAATCCTATTAACACCATAACATCCGCCGATATCACGTTGACTATCTTTACCCTCGAATAAGAAACTGTTTCAACTAGTTTTTATTACTGTAATGAATACTTGATTCTTCAGCTATTGCGTACTCGGATACTCCAATTATTCGGCTCTTTTATGTGGTATTGAAACGCTCGAGTACGCCGAATATCACGTATGGAATTTACTGAACATCATTTTCGACGAATATTTTCGTTGGTCCACTTTTGGGAATGTTCGACGTTGAGAGAACGCCTACGGATTTCCTCCTGGACCGTTAAGCGTCCCAAATCCTCGTCTCGCATCACCGGCTCTACCGTAACATCTTCGAATATGAATATCCTAAGTGCTTACTTTCGAATGAGGCGGAACAGTGCGCGATGATTTCTAATACTTTTTTGCTCCCTCGATGATGGTTTGTGGAAAGAAAAATGATTGCCAGTTTTTTCGGCTTTCGTTAGGAGCGTAAGTACGTCGACGATGATCGAGGTAAATTTTTGGTCCTGTAGTGAAGCGTGCGTACCCGAGTACTCGGTACGATAAATACTTGTTAGGCTTCGCTGGCACGAGCGCCTTTCTAGCGTGACCCTGTGATTGCAACATCCCCCCGGTTAGCGAGCCTGGGCTATAAGACGGCCGAGACTCACCAGCGGCGCGGCAGCACGCAGCTATCCAACGACGACGTGCACGTCCTGGTGGAATCTCGACTTTCATTTTCCACTGCAAAGTCACACCGGTAACACCGAGCGTCTCGGGAACGCGATGCGTTCAATGAGGTTCTAGAAATGAAATCTCAGTAAGGAATCGTCACTTGTCCCGGCGAAAGTTATCTCGAATGCAACGCCCGTCGAACTCTCTGTCAAACATCCACCGACCTTAAATCCAATAAATACATTAAATTATAATAAAATTAATCATCGTCGCGATTTTTATAACTACCAAAAATCGGAAGATATTATAAATTTTAATGTTATGAACAATATTTTCAACGGTGAAATTATCAACTATACCGGATGTAAGGTCGCTGAATACAATCGAAATTTCAACGAGTTTTGGAAGAATTCTCACCTCTGGGCAATTTGGCAATGGTAAAAAGAATGGCCATGACGTGCAAAAAAATTGCGTAAGAAAAATTGGTCAGGAGGTTGGACGGGATCAAGGATGGACGCAGTCAACGGTACAATACATTTTTGGGTCCCAATAGAAATGATCCCGGTCCCATTGACTTCGCTCGGGAATAATGGTGTGCGTCTAACCCAGACCTAAATTCCACCGAGAAGATGTCTTCACCGATTTGAAACGCGTTTCTCTACTCCTCAGATTATTTCGACATACAATATTTCCTCCGTGTACGCATCGTCGTCATTCCCTCATTCACGCGGAATGACAAATACCGACACCTGCGTACACTGAAACGGTAGGAGAATTCAATCGAATAATAATTTCCAGATCCCTCGGACAGTCCCGAAGCTTCGTCAATAAAACACGGAGATTTATCATTCGACAAGCAAAGAGTCAGCGTACAGCGACGATACTGAGGAAAATGCGAACTGTGTGACCTTTACTTTCTTGTATGAAAAAGTCTAATGAAACGCAAGCTTGTATTTTATAGTAATAATAATTATTGATATTATTATTACCATCGTTATGATGATAACTATAATATCTAATTATAATAATGCGTAGTAAAAGAGGTCACGTGAAAATTGCAACGGTACTTCAATCGAGAATCGAATTGTCTTTCGATAAAATTCGTCCTTGCCAAATTGACGTAATTTACAAAAGTATTAAATTCTGTAAAGTAAATAAATGGAATTAAATATTGTTCTAGTACAAAAAAAATGGTATGGTATTAAGTAATCGAACATAAAAATGCTTGCACTACGAGGCGCTGATGATGGCGAAGGAAGAGATGGAACGTGGTGGTAAAAATGAGAAGATCTCTCCTTTCGTCTCCACGCCCCTCCGTGTGAGTTCGTCAACTGCAAGCGAAATCATATCGTTATCCGACTGCGTGACTCGTGATGGTCGAGCAACATATTGGAGTGTCTTATCCCTCTCCTTCGCGACGGGAAAAACTATCTCGGAAAGCAACCGATATTCTGAGGATTTCTACAAGTCCTGACTTCTTCGAGTCGCTTCGAGATTGGAACGAGCGAAATAGCGGAAAAATTCATGCTTCGATCTGATCTAGCGCGAAAAATGTGCTATCAACTGAATCTTTTGACGCTGAAATCGTCTGCCTTTCTACCATAGATATCTTGTGCTCAAAAAGAAGTAGAAAAAAATACATGAAAAAAAATAACATTTTTTTTATTGACGAAATATGTAAGTACGTATGTACTTTAGTACATATTCATAAAAATACATCTATACTTTTTACAATGTTCGATGCTTTTGATCGAAGCAAATAGGAATAATACTTCGTTAATAAGGCAGTTGTCTCCCGTAATTTTTATTTATTTTTGAATATTGGTTGTAATTAATTTTCTGTGGAAAAAAGGCAAATAAAAATGAGTCGCGAATAAATATATTTTTACGGGGAGGACCGTGGGGTACGGTGAGTGTGTCAGTGAAGCAGGTAACCGTCAGTGAAGGTCGGCCGGTCAGGAATCCGATTGAAAAGCGAATGGCTCGGCAAGCCGGTACTCAGTGGTCGATCGGCGTTTGCCTTAGAAGGTTGAATCGGTGAGGGACGTGCAACAGGACATCGTCGTGTAAACCCTCCGGCTAGCAACACCTGTCCATTGGACTCATAAATATTCTCATCTGCCCCAATTTCTACTTCGCGTGGTACTACTATTCACGAATTACTAGTGACTTCGCCGGTGCTATGTGTGTGCTTGCACCGCTTTACCTTCAATATGTTTAATTTTCCTGTGCCGGACCTCGCACGACCAGTAGCGTTGGATTATCAAAATTTATTTCATCGTCTGAATTTCATTCCGTATGGAACTGAAAAAAGTGTACTTAGTCGGTGGCCTACTCAGAGAAAGTTCCGTCTACTGAACGCCACTTTTACTCGGAGAATAATTCATTTCATTAGGATACTCCGATAACGTTTCTTTCACTATTTGTACTTAGAGCATGTTTCGTTCAGTGTTAGAATTTGGGGGAACGTTTCGTTTACGTGGGTTGCGCTAATTACTAAGAATATTTAGCAAATAGCTAAACGCGGCTTTTTCCTCGCATTTCGCATTTTTCTAAGTATTCATCGTAAATTTTGCAACTCCAAGTATCCTCAAGAAATAGGTATGTGAAATTCCTTTTTGAATAGCAGTTTTTCAAAGAATTCTCAGTGATTAGAATATGCGCAACTATACTTTGCAGATTCTTCAATACTTAGGATACTTAGATTACTGTTGGTATACTTGATGTCACGATGATCCTGGCATGAATTCGTACAAAGTTGCTAACAGGACATTGATCTCTGTAGAAATCCCAAGTATACTTAGAATACAAATTATTACGTCCGAGTCCAGGGCCATAAAAAAAATGTAATTATCCTTAGTACTTAGCTATCCGGCATTCGTGTGGAAATACCACATTTTTACGCATTCTCATGGACTGGAATTTCCCTAATTACACTTGAAAAATTCTCCAATATTTAGGACACTTAAAATATTTACACTATACGTGGAATGCAACATAATCGTTGCTACGAATTTGCAACGTATTGCCAACGGGACACTGAACATTATAGAAATCCCAAGTATACTTAGAGTACGAATTGATTCGTTCGCATTGAAAGTCGTGAAGCGGTACAGATATTTTCATCAATTCAAAGTACTAGGATTGTGATACTCGTTTTAATTCACCCGTGTGTGGAAAATGAATGTGAAACCGACAAAAATTCATAATACCGGTTCGATCGCTGACGATCGAAACCTCATGCGATTTCTCGCTAAAGTCTCAACGGTACTCCGTTGTGTGTCTAGTCCGAACGGCCCGTGTGCTGGTCAGTGCATATGTTAATGTCGGAAATGTCGAGACATTCACTAGTCGGGCGTGCGAGGTCCAGCATCGCGAACGATTAAATTCCTCCTCACGTAATAATTTCTCCTTTACTGTAGTAAATACAGCCACAATTAAACTTTCGTGACGTTCAAGTAGTTAATTCGGCGCTCGTGAGTGTTGTTCGATGCATTGCTGACATGCGATAAACACGAGTGATCGATTTTCCAGGACTCATGATTAGAAATTAAACGTCGAAATTAAGTTCATTTTTAACGACAAAAAAATTGTTGCAATGACGAGGATTATCCGGAGTCTAGTCATCGTGGGCCTCGTGGGATCGATACTCGCTGTACCCGGTCGTCTCAGTGGTAATGTTTACAAATATTATGTCGTTTATTTACAAAGTGTTGAGGGTATCCAAAATGTCTATAAAAGCCTAAGTAGACTTAATCATTTTTTTTTATATTGAAAACTTTTAATCTGAAAAGGTCTTAAGAATCTTGATAATTTTTAACGTTTTGTAAAATGCTCAAGTAATTTATTTGAGATATGAAGTAATTTATTTAAATCCTATATTCGAAAATCTGACTTCTTTCGTCTTAAGATGGAGATTTCGATCTTAAGATTCTTTTCAAGGGCTAAAGAGAACTAGTAATTATTTTTTTAGGACTCGAAAATAGATATACCGCAATACTGTCACGTAATCAATGACGCGATGGCTTAATGACTAATTATCATTATCCCGTAACGTTACTCCCGAATTAATGATAATTGTTATAGTCGCCGTATGGATCGCACGAAATTTTGAGACACCGTATAATTATACGGTCGAATCATCGTTCGTCGCGGTAGGTAATTGCGTAACTGAATCGTATCACGTGTAGTATGCCAGGGCGAGGGGAAAGAGGACACTTCTATTATTGCCCAGAAGCAACCTCCGGGCGTTTGTTATTGCTTATAGTGTCTCCGGTGCAGCTGAAGCAGCTCACGGGACGTGCGAAACATACTGGACGCGCAATAAACCGTAATATCTGAACTACAATACATAGCAAACCACCAACAAATATCTTTCAGAATCCTCCACCTTAAATGATGAGTGGCTGGCTTTGTCATTAACTTAAAATTGTTTGTTTTTTTCTTAAATTTTGTATTCTAAATATTTTTCACGACATTTTAATACATTATGTTAATATTTATTACTTAAATAACGAACTGTCAATGCGTGCCCATTTTGCAGCTTCCATTTTGAACATTTTATTTACATGGCTATATTAGCTGTGATTTCTTTTTCTTTTTTTTCGATGATGAAAATCGTCCATATTCATCCCGGAAATAATTTTTCGTTTATCGTCTTAAACATTTCTATTATCTTAGAAATATTACTGGAAAGAATGTGAGAATATTAGCAAAAATGATGAATTGTTACATGACGATAGGGAGAAGTTTGAATGTAAATAAAAGTATATCATCAATCGAAATAGTCGGGGATGTTTCGTAAAATAATTGTCTGGCAATTGACCAAGAGCCCAAGGTGCATTATCGTACATTGTTGTTATATATGTAATTACGGTCTAGCAGGAATTTATGTACCAATCTTGCGAAGCACATTTCAAGCTGAAATGTCAGCGGTCCGGAAAGACTCGGAATAGTGTCACGAGAAACAATTACTTGGGACATGAGAACAGTAAACTATATTTTTTTAAATTTCATCTGAACAATTTATTTATATATTTATTTTTAATTTCTATGTTTATTATTTACCTATAACCTCGAAAAAAAGTTTGGTAAACAATTGAAAGATAATATTAATATCATTTTTATTATTTTTACATCTGCTTACGTCCATAAAAACGGCCGGAGACAAAAATGATGCCTGGATCGAGTTTTCATTTAAACAAATTTATTTTCTCTAATTTCTTTTTTTTAATTTACCGAACGATATGGAGGCAGGACAAGGCAACTTTCACTGGCCGTGAATGTTCGATTGGCTGTCCTGCCTTGGCAGTATACCGCATACATTGAAGCATGTAGAAACAGATTGCGATCAACCCACTGCTACTATACTATAATAAATAAAACTGGATAACTCAATAACCGTGAACTTGATACAATTCTCGAGATTCAATAATTTGCCTCGCAGCAACAGATAACCCAGTTTTTACTATGAATCACGAAAAAAAAAAATTAACCTTCGATTTTATTTTACAGTCTTGATGACTGCACAAGGTAGTATTATATAATAATAACAACAATAATAATAATTTCACCTAAAAAATTAGAACATCGATGACTTTCGGGGCGACGACGGATTTTAAGAGCCTTTTATTTTCCGCATAGCCACATTTCAATGTCGCCTCGACAGACTTCAACTATTATCTTTATCGTTTACGATTCTGGAAAGGTTAAAATATTTTTATTTGCTTGAAAATTTGAAAACAGCGTTGTGACGTCATTTCCGGCTTTAAAGTGATGAAAGGGAAAATGTGCGAATGAAAAGAAACGAGTGTATACCCTTAGGAAATACATTGTCGAAGTATCGCAGAACTCTTTTGTATCCTTGATTATATCGTCGTCAATCTGGCTTTCATCATTCTTTGTATGATTTTTTTTAATTTCCGACGGAACTGGACAGGGTGCTGCGTCGGGTAGATTCATCCCCCCGTCCATCTTCTTTTGTATACTCTCATGAAAAAAATTCTATTATATTATATTTCTATTATATTCAACGCTTTTCTTCTCTATTCACTCCCCCGTACCGATTTACTCAGTGGAGCGGTCTTATATTTAAATCAATCATTCCCTATGAACCCATTAAGTAATTCATGTTGAAACATAATTTTCCAGGCTGATTACTTTCTTCATAATTTTACATCATTTTAATAATAACCAATTGAGTTAACGTTAATGTTATGCAAAATTTACTGTCTACAGACGAGTCTTAAAAAAAAATCTCCAAGCCCACCTATTCGTTTTTTCAAATACATATTCTTTGACGACCCCTTTGTAAAATTAAATGTTGCGCTCATGCTTTCATTCTGTCTAGGCCAAGGAAACTTTTTTTTTTTAATCATTGTTTCAAATCTGTTAAATGTATTTCCATTGGTAGAAACTGATTTACCTCTCGAGGACTTTCAGCCACCCCTTGACCCAATTGCGATTTTGATATATATTTCGAATTGTCGTGTACGCGGTAAGTATAATAATCCTCGGGTCAAGAGGACGCGATTTCCTGTTCGTCGAGAATCCTCGTCACGCGATCCGGGCGTTTATCGTATCGTCTCGGTCCAGTCTCCCCCGATTGTTTGATAATTGGCTCGGCGCTCAAGGAACCGCATCCATCACGTTTCCCGCCATTGTCCTTAGCTTCTCATCCTCGCATTCCATCCTCTCGCTTTGCCTCCGCAATATATATCGCTCTCTCGTGGTTTCCCTGCTACGGACTCCACTTAGCGGCGGTCCATTTGGATCGTTTTACGGAGGCGCTCGGTAGTCAAACAACCAATTCAAGTTTCGAGAAGACCGAATTACCTGCACAGATGAGTCTTGTCCATCGTACTAATTTCATTGTTTGAAATGCGCGCTAGTAATTTCTCCGTCCGACCATATTTTCGGCCAGCTCCGTTCAGTTACAGGGCCGTACTGAGAATTTAGGACTTGGATATTGGTTTCGCTGAGCGAGAACTCTGGCTTGAATTCACGACGCTTTGGTCTCTAAAATATTTGTAAAATCGGCTTGAAACCTTCACACATACATTGGCTTCATTCTGAGGCTTCGATTTCACTACAAACAAGCCAAGAAATGTTGATTTACGGCTAGGTTTCACGTTTACGAAGAGAGAAATGAGAAAATATCTCCGGTTTTCCAGTTAAGTGTGTTTTTCTCCGAATATATTGTGGGTACAAAAACAGTCTGATTAACTTTTAACAGTGGTGACGTGCGATTATGCATGGAATACGAATTGAGGAATTTTACTCGGCTCATTTCCCATTAAAAGTTTGTAAATTCGTGAGTACTTGATCGCAGACTAGTCAGAAACGCAGGAGCAAGTGGATGCGGCGGCTACGATCAGACTGTAAAATGTTAAACATCCCAAAGCTTGTTTACTAATGAACGCTATAGTCATCTCAGCAACGGCGATCTGTGGCAGGCGAATAAAATTTCTTATAAACAATTGCTATATTTTTTTTTCAATTTTTCTCTCAAAATTATTCTAAAGTCCACTGCGAACAGATTGATTTCTGAAGTTATTCACGTTGTTGCGCGTCGGTAATATTTTGCATATACCGTGGTGGATTCTGCTAACGTGGCCATAGGTAACATCATCTTGGATCATGAAAAGTCTGCTTGACCGTACGATGGTAAATAAGAGAAAGATTCGCTGTAAACTGATTCTTTTATTAATAACATCGGATAAGAATGGAAATGTTTTTGAGGTTAAAATTAAGTTGATATTTTATTTGGGTAGTGCGTAAGAGACAATAATTTATAGAAATTAATCTATCCAATGACAAGTTACAAATCGGAAAGTAAAACTTTCATCTTTTATCCCACCCCAATAAGTTACGGTTACGTAATTTATACGACTCATACTAAAGATTAAATAAGAGAGGCTATAATAAATAATCCGTTGCATGAGCTGTGAGCAAACAGTGTTTTTGCTTCCTAGAAATAACGTGTGGATTATCATCACGCCAATAAAATTGTTTTTTTTTTTATGAAATAAAAAAAATTATTATATTAAAAATCCGGCGCGTGAGATTCCATCATTAAGACTTTCATGCAGACTTTCTCGGGTATTGGAAAATTCGCGGAGCCGTAACGTTTTTAACTCTCGAATTATTTTTGGATCCTTTTTTTCTATTGACGTCAGGGAGCCATGCACACCGGTCAGCCCGCGAATGTGTGAAATGAGACGAGCATGAAGCTGCGGATGTGGTGAAAGTTGTCTTAGTCGTTCACCTCGAAGAAATTTCACTCGATAAGGATTCACTCTCGCGTCGCTACTAAGAATTCTCGCGCGGCCGTACAAGGCAAATATTACCGGTCTCGTACCTGTATATAATGGCGGCAAGATGTCGATCAAACACCTGTAGAAACGTTTTACCTTCGATTATGAGCTCATAATTTGGAAAAGACACTAATCAGTGAATTTGTCTTAAGAGATGATGAGATTAGATTGGTAAAAATGTGTGAGGATGAAACGTGAAATCGGCAATTTTTTTCTGTTTAACCTAAGACAAAGTTTGGTAAAAATATTGAAGAAATTGTGAGTGGTTATGTGATTTTTTTAAATTTCGAGTCGTGAAAATATACACGAAAAATTGGGAATGTTCGGGAAGAGCTTTAGTTTTGGTATCTTGATTTTAAAATTCGCAGTGCATGCAGAAAAAACGATTTTCTTTTGATTTTTGTCTCAGGGTGCCGTGGAATCGCAACGTTTCTTATATTACAATTCTTTACCTTCACGAATAAAAATTTCTATTCCATCTTGTAAATTTTCACGTAAATTACGTAAACAGTCGTCATCGAATGAGAAAATATTTAAAAGTATAATTTTATTTCGCAGCATCTCGAAGAATGGAATACATAAAAAAATGTAATCAAAGCTCATTGCAGAAATAGTAACATTTAATAACAAAAATAGAAAATCGTTGCATATTTCATATTGATTAGGAATAAGAATACCAAAAAGCACTTTAAAAAACTTTGAATTGAGCCGCCTCAACACAAAAAGTTCGCCGAAATTGATTTTGTTAAAATAAAAAACCTCTTTGTAAAATTGTCATTTATCAACATTAAAAAACAATAGACAATTTTGCAACTCTGACAGAATAGTCTAGAAAGACATTTATCAACTAATTTTTTTTTGGAGCAATGTTTCGTTGCTTCTCACAAATTCAACATGTACACCGTAAAAAAATTGGTACTTTTCACAAGAATTTATAATCGGTAATCGCTCACAATTTTTTATATGTTAGTTTTTTTATCCGATGTTACTTTTACAAACAAAAGTACAAAAGGGAATCGTCAACAGAACGTGAAACAAAAAGGCAAGTTCAGAACATTCGTGTTCTGATTTTATTGAATTACTTTTTTAGCGGGTAGAGTGCACTAGGGTGAAACGTGTCCTTCGGGGTTAGCAGGTGTGGAGTCGATATTCGTGTGGTTCAGGATTAAGTTTTGATTGTTGCCATTAGTATGCATTGCCTACTCTGCCGTTTGCGTAACACCGAAGCAGAAGCTCTGCTGGCCTAGAATCGTCAGCCACTCCATTTCCCCAGAGTTACACACCGTCGTGAACGCACACACACGTGCGTGGTGGATGGAGACCGGTTTGTGTACACAACGGTACATGAGTACATTGTAGCAAGCATCGTGTATGGTTAGTTTGCGTTAGTCGGTTATAAGCGTCAAATCGATCCAAAGCCAACCTTTATCGACCTGTCACACGTGTGGGTACTTCGAAACGTCTGTCTGACTCGAGCTAATCAAATACACCTAAAAGAATAAGTTCGATCGACAAAAAGGAATCAACTTTTTCAAGAGAATGTCGATTGTGCACATAAAATGAAATAAATTATAATGGTTATTTATCATTAATGCAATTTATGTAAATTTTTCAAAAACGTATACTTTTTCAGATCGGATACTGAGAGTAGCGAGGAAAATTCGATCGCAGAATTATACCCTGCTAGTTTAATTTTTATCTATATTCCCGTAGGATACTGTTTCTAAAAAAAATTGTACCATGCCTTTCAATCACAAAAAGGAGTCGCATAATTTTATTCATTTATTTTTTAATTAATTTATTTACTTATCAATAACTGTTATAATTTGAAATCTGTTGAGTAGGGATGGAATTTTGCTCGGACAGCAATAACCGATTGTACCATCTCGATGACTATTCGGGAAAAACGAAAGCTCTGAGAGAAAGCTCAAATCGTGGTAAAAAAATAGGTCCAAATTGTGCAACACTTATTCTCCCCGTAAGAATAACGATTCCATTTATACAGTGCGAGACACATTGACGAGTATTGAGGAAAAACTTCCAGGATCGTCGAGTGGTTCCCGGTATGGGCGGTTCGGTAGCACGACTGATTGGCTGATTACATCTCTACCGTACAAATTACATGGTACTGCAACAAGATTCGACGTTCGTTGGGGGTTAAAGGGGAGAAATAATAATTGGCCTGGGATGCGGAGACGTTACAGGGGGACCAGGAATTATTCGGGCGTTGATCGGACAAACGGGAGCTCTCGAGAATATTGCACAATTCGTGTTTTTCTCTACTTTGCGCAACACCAAGAGCGCTTCTTCTATGTGGCGTGCATATTTGCTGATGGACAAACACTATTAGAGAACTTCGTCAGTCAAGACAGTTATGCGAGTTGGCATGACGATGTCTGACAATAAATCCATAACTACTTCACAGACTTCAATCAGTCGTTTTTTTTTCTTGATGAATATTCTAATAAATAAATTACTACGATGAACCAATAAAATAATAAATTATTTAAAATTTCTTTTTTTTTGCTGCCTTGTATTTGAGTTTGTTCAATAGTTCTTTTTAGTCATGAAAATTCGTGAAGCTGGAATAAGATAAATCGCAAAAAAAATACACGCACCATTCGTAAGGGGAAAAAATTTCATTAGAGCGCATTTTTCTTTTTCCACGGCGATGCATTTTACGTTACCGAGTACGCGTGGCTCGTTGTTTACATCTGCTTATTAAATCCTCCCGTACATTTACCATCCAGACGGATATTATCCAGCCAGAGTCGTCGAGACCTCTCGTGTATTACGTACTTTGTACTTCGCCCGCTTCCCGTTCAATGTAATTAAATACCGCACGACCCAGTCGCAGCAAACGAGGCAACTAGCGAATACTTCGTAAATTACGAATATCTGACTCGTTTCCGTAAACGGGATTACGGGGAACGATGAGAACCTCTCGAATGCAGAGTCGGTAACGATGCGACTTTTCATTTCTTTCGTGTGCATGCTGGTAAGGGTTACTCTATCTCTCGAATTCGCGAAGAAAAATTATTGTATTTTAAGAGAATATCTTTTTTCAAATGTAAGAAAATAATGATCGCATTATTTGTTGCAGACGATTGTCCAAACTGCGTGGACGAGCATGCCGGTGGTCTCACGCCGTCGAGATGGACGATGCCACTGCTGAAACTCGGCGAGAAGAGATACTACCTTGGAATATTCTTCAAGGTAAACAGAAAAGTGTAATCCGTCAAACCAATAAAATATATACGATGAAAAAAAAAATTATTGTCATAAAGTCATTGACATAGTTTAGAAAGATGTTTATTTGATATACAAAAGAAATTCATTTCAATAACTGTCATTCGTAGCTCGAAAAATTAACGGATATTTAATGTTGGCGATAAGAAATCAAAAACGAAGTGAAAAATTAAATATAAAAAGTATTATGTCCGAAATTTCGTAATGTTTCAGACGTACATAAATTATCTATGCCTCGGGATGATAGGTACAATTAACAAACGAAATTAAGAACAGAGGTGAGGTAATTGAGTCGGAGCTTCGAGTTCCTGTAGATAAGAAATAGATACGGAAAGACAGGAGAATGAATTAGGAAATGACATGTGTAATTAACTACGGACGTATGGTACATAGACAGACGTACAAAAATTAGTCTACCAATCCCTGTCGAGACGATTTATTTCAACTCTATGGGAAAAAAAGTGGTGTGGAAGTTACAGATGATTCCGTGAACTCTTTTTTTGACGAAATATAAGTATTGGTGTAGAAATGATTACCGTAGACAGAATTTTTTTTAAACAATTAAATAATTACTTCAACGCAATCCAGCAAAATAGTGAACCAAACCTTACATCAAAAACAAGGCTTGGTAAATGCAAACAAAATTGATTTAAATCAACCACATCCGATGATCGCGGGTAGCAAAGGAACAATTTGGTTAAGTTGTCAAAACTGATATATCACCGTTAAAAACAATCATTTCATCGTCCCAACTAATTCGATTGGTGCAGCTAATAAACCTTCTTAATAACTTATATTTTAATCTAAAAAAAGTAATTATTTGGTGATAAATAAATCGGCACTTGAACCAACTGCAACGGCTTGTAGAACATCGAACTTATTTGGTTCGTGCTTTCTATCGTGATTTCGTTGCGTCAAACTATAATTTTTTGAAATATGACTACATTTTGCGTTAAAAAATCTATTTGTTTGGACCAATAATTTTTTTTTCAATGACTTCATATACATTTCACATCGTTTCTACAAGTGAAAGAATGCAAAACAATTCTTTCTCTTTTTCCACGGAAAGTTAAAAAAAATACCGTGGACGATCGAGAAAAGAAGAAGAACTGGTTGAACCGGTGGTCAGCCGTTGTTGGTCTTTTGCAATAACGCGCGTGCCAACGGGGAAAGGCTTCGCATATTGCACTGTATTTGCATACTTGCGCGCGTTAGCGTGGTCGCGCTTCTCTTTTTTTCTTCTTTTCACCTATTTTGCATTCGGGCACAAACACTCCTGACGCCATTGTTTTTTTTTCATTCGTTATACTTCCTCCACTCGCTGTTGTTTATTCATTTACTTTTATTTTCCTCCTCGTCACGCCCGCTCGTTCGACATGAAACATCGCGGGTTCAACGAGTCGACTGCAAATTTTTCGTCGGCGAAACAGGTCCCGAGTTAAAGCAGTCGAGGGGAATCGGAAACAAATATATTTCATCAGCGCTCATGCGGAACGATTTTTATTTTTGTCAATTTTTATTTCGCTTAACTAATCGACGGTCAACGAGTGGAAGAAAAAAATAAATACTCACTACGGACGATTATTGATTAGTAAATACGAAATATCGATTATTAGGAAATTGATTCGTAAAATTAATAAATTAATTAATTGGTGTTTGTATAAATAATTTCATGTTGTAAACGATTTTTAAGGCCAACTGGTACAGGGCATCGCAGTACTGTCGCTATCACGGTATGCATCTGGCTAGCATCGCCTCGCAGGAAGAAAACGACAGGCTTGAGAAGCACATAAAAGATTTCGGTCTGGGTCACGAACATTTTTGGACATCCGGTACCGACCAGGCGGAGGAGGGAACTTTCTTCTGGATGGCCAACGGTAGGCCGATCACATTCGAAAACTGGAACGTCGGAGAACCAAATAACTTCCGGTATAAAATTTTTCAGATTAAAATATTATAATAAATAATTTTCATTGTTTATATAAGAATGTTCACACATTGTTTCGATGAGTTATTCGTTACTTTTCTCGCTGATATCAAATCATAGATTTATTTTAGCTAATTCTGTTAATACGGAAATCCATTGAGAAAAAGATATATTTTTTTAATCATTTCATTTTTTGGATAAAAACAATAAATTTTCAGGTACGAAAATGGCGAGGAGGAGCACTGTCTCGAGCTGTGGAACAGGGACGGAAAGGGGCTCAAGTGGAACGACAGTACGTGCAGTTTCGAAACGTTCTTCGTCTGTGAAGTGCAGTGATGAATAAAAACATTTCGAACATTTCTGGGCTCCAACTAATAAAAGAAATATAATTTTTCAAAAGTGTCTCGTCTCTCCCCTCGTTGTGACAACAACTAGAGAACTGGGGAAGTTTCGCTACTCTAGTTCCCCAAAGACAACGGAAGAAAGGAGTTCTGACAATACTCGGTCAATTATTTCGTTGATCTTACCCATAAAAAAATTAATGAATAAACCAATAATTACCGAGATTGTGCAAAGATTTTTCCTAACTCGGGCTTAATAATTGTGTACGCTCTACTATTCATATTTATGATAACGTAATCAACGTGGAGGATGTAGCAAGAGACAGAAAAAAAGTTAAACTAAAAATGTAGTTGATTTTTTTTGTCCCTCTCACGGTTACGTACTTCAGAGTCATGACCTCGACATTCACATGTATAAATATTTATAGTATCGTCATATTTTACAGATCGTGCACCGTACGGAGTTTGAAAAAACCTCGTTATGTGTTTTACGGCACTATTGTAATTAATAGGTCTTAAAGTATAGGTGAATCTACGAACATATAAATCCACGCAACTATATTGTCAGAAGGATGTATGACATCTTGAATAAATGAAGGCGATATAACATTCATTTTTTAAATATCAATATAATAGATCATGATTATTCGTTCCATCCTTACATATTAAAACAATATTGTGTTAATTCTTAAGGGGTGTTTGAAACATATTCGACATAACCACCACTGGCTCACGCGCTGAAATCACTTCCATTCTCCCAAAAACGTTGAGGAACAGTAAAAAACCGAAAAAAATTTACTTCAATCTTCAATATGTATCGAGCAAGATTTTTTATTTTTGTCTTTCCAAATTACTTACCGATTGTCCAAGCTTTTTAAAAAAATTGACAGCTATCGTGACAAAAAAGGCGTTTATCGGTGTAACGCATCCCATGGGGGCGGGCGGAACGGAACAATTGTCTATCTTCCAGGCACAGAGGGTTTTCACGGTCGACGAGGGATCAGAGGTCCGGGTACTCGCTCGTTTTTCGGATTGACAGAACCAATTAGTGGTTTGCCGATTTTTTTTAAATTCCAAGCGGAACCAAAAAGCAACGAGACGGGTTTAAATTTCCGCGTACTTGCACGAATAACGAAAGAGTGAGGTACCATTGCCCCAATTAATTGCGGTGATTTTGGTGCGTTTTTGGAGTTGATTACTTTGAAGTTACACGCATTTTATCGCACTCGCACTGCTATCGTAATGTAAGTACGAAACAGCACGTAAAAAAGATCGGTAAATCAGCTGGCTTGAAACGATACAAAACAGTTGAATTCGGTAAAGAAAATTGTAATTTATTTCGTTAAGGTTCAAGATAATGGACGCTATTAGTTTAATTTTTTTCAAAAGTTTTTTAGATTCTTTCCAAGAACCCCCTATAAAAAATTTATTACATTTTATATTACTTACTGATCTCGGCGCAGGCGATAAGATTTTTGGTAGATTCTTCGTTCTGATCTGATTAAGACAGTATAATTAATTTTTTGATCTGTATGGTCATTTGATGTGGGACTTTGATGTTCCCAACTTAAATAAATAATGTAATAAGTTTTATGCAATCGCAATAATAATTTATTAATCATCCGTTTTTTCTTGTCGCAGTCGATTTGATAAAGGGTTATATTCACTGATGATACCAGCGAGGTGTACATCATCGGTAATGCTTGGCTTCGTAATTATCCATCCACCAATCATAGAGCCGTCTCGTGTTTAAGACACACTCGCCGTTAATCCAAATTTGCAATAAAAGAATAATCATAATTGGTCGTGGTCGAGATTACCCCTTGAGAAGAAATACATTTATATATACATGTATATATACATATATATAAATATGGATATTTTTGTTGACGATGCAATACAGGTGGAGAGAATTTCCATCCACTCTCGATCCTGACGTAATTGGTAGAGTAAGATTGATTTTACAGAGCGTAGTCATTTGTCGTAGAACATTGGTGTTCCAAAATAGAAGGACAATTCGTGACAAGATTCATGAGATTGAAGTAACTATTTATTTATCCTTAATTTTTTAAACCCTGTAGACCTAGTAAGCTACTAAGGCCTAGTAAGGTAGTAAATATATCTCTTTATAATACTATGTAATATTGACAGAATAAAGCACGAAATCTTCATATTATATTTGATGCAGAGGACCATCAAAAGCAAACTTATCTGGTGGGTGTTGAGGAATACATTCACGTGTGAAAGTAAAATCTCTTGTCGACGCATTCCCCATCGATACAAATCTGCAATAAAATAATAGGAATTTATAATTGTCGGGACATCAAATAAAAATCATTGCAAAAGTTGGACGCTTCAAGGTGGAAATTCTTCCAGTTTCGAGGTGAACCACCACAACGATCGGGTTAGTGCCGTTAATAAAATCTACCGATATCCGATCGTTATCGAGTAACTGAGTCAGTAAGTATAGCACTCTTTGAAAACTTACTTTCTGGTCTGCGCAGGGACTGCCATCCATGGATGCTTGCCAACTGTGACAAGGGTAACCAGCAAATGCATCGGCACGGCACCGTAATTCCCTGCACGACGTAGACTGAAACCATAAATTATAAAAAATTAAATTATTGTGGGTTTCATGTACGTATCACACGAAGCCGAAAATGGATTATAGAATTTGAGAAAAACGACCGATTCATATAATATAGTCTTACCCGACAGATGTTTCCCACCTCTGGTCCTAGCGCGGCGCACTGATCTCTCCATGACATAAACATACCTGGCAGTATTATCTCAACTGGCTTGCCAGGATTGTGAAAATCTTGGGGACCTTTCATGCACCATCCGTAGCTGGAATCAACGAAGTTGTCGAATCACACGATCTTAAGGTGATGAGAAATCTCCCTACCTAGCCTAAGCCTGATTCAGTCGGTAACAATACCGTAATCATTTTTTTTAATGATGCCAAACTTTTGTTGAAATTCAAATGATTACCTCTGCAGACTCGTCTGAATCGAATCGACATCACAGTAATTCCACGATCGGTATTTCCACTTTTGTCTGTACGTACATGACCTCTGCTCGCTCGAGCCGTGACCGAGTCTAATAATTACGAATTACCGATCAATAGTTATGATAATATCGAACGAGTGCAACAACGAATACTGATAAAATACTGACATGCGTGCCGTTACGCGAAGAGTTTCCTGAATTCCGGAGAATGCCAAGTTGTCGTATGCTATGAGAACACCCGTTGCCTTAGGATCATCGCGATTGCACGGCAAGCCTTTCGTAGATGCAGCGACTAGAAAGTAAACATACTGATTTGCAAATTACCCAATAGTATTGTCGGTCTAATTAGCGTATTGATATAAAATTCCTACCAGCTTCGCTTCCCGGTATTGGCATCATACTGTTCATTTTTGAAACACATTGTGGATTATTTTACGTCACAAAAAAGTATTAAATCCATTTGAAGCATAATCTTTTCATCGAGAAATATTTACAAAAGTTTTTCAAATAAGCATAACGATTGTCTGTTTTGGAAAACCATTAATAAAATCTCAGTTGGAGGACTGCTTACCTACCGGATAGATCAACCATGAGACTCGTCAAATAAACAACTGGTTGCTGTTCTACGAAAAGCCACCAAAAGGCAACCGTTGAGAAACCATTAAATGGGTTTTTTTTCTAATGTGAGTCTAAGCTCATCAAATGTGAATGACAAATTGTCCGTCAACGATTCATCTTGTTGGATAGTTACTTTATAGTGGGGCGTGCGACCTTTTCCTTGCGAGAAACGCCTCGATGCTTGATTTCGGTTCAGATTTTAACCCCTGTGGAGGTTGAAATCTGAACGGAAGATATATTAGGGGTAAACAAGACTGCCACGGTTGCAAATATGACCCATTTAGTAATTGAGAGGCAACGATTTTTTTTTGGTTTGGTTGGAACTTGATTTTTGCGAAAAAGCAACTATGGTTTCACGGATTAAGACCGTACATAACTAGAGGACCGTTGTTTTTTATCTGATAGGGTATGCTTCGAAGATGTTGAAACGATCAGAAATAATCTAAATACTCCGTCATGAGTGCGACGATGTTGTAAGTGCCCTGTTGAAAGTCAAATTGATCACGCATCGAGTTGCCCCAATATGTCCGCATACGATGCAATGTCCCTTCATACATGAGGTAGTTCTTGCCGCCATAGACTTGGACCGTATGATGGGTGGAATCTCTGTCCTGCGGTGAACAGAAGAAAAAAATTGGCGATGATTTGTCAACTGCAATACACATGAACCACTTTGAGGATTAAGTAGATAACTCTAAAAGTGATAGTCCAATAAGTGGTAATCCAAATGTTGGATAGTCTTACCCGACCGATGACTATACCAGCGAGACGTAGACTGATCCATGGTTTTGTGATTGGTGCCAGCTGAATATTGATGCTGTTCCAATAGGCCAAGGCGTAAATGATTCTCCCCAGGATCAAAGTCTGTTCATCACTAGTACAAGATAGATTACAGAAAAATAAGTGACGAGGTCGTTCACTCAATTGCTTAACGCAACGAAACGTTTCAAATGTAATTACTGTTTGTTGGATGGCCAGTCATTTCCATACTCCATAACTGCCAGGACGGATGGATGATAAACCGACCAGCTGGTCGTCCGTTTTCCTCGCCTAGCGGCGGAAGAGATCGTAAATTGAACATTGTCTTCTAGGTCGACGAAAGATTCGCTGTCTCCGTCAAACTGGCGCATCAACACGGGAACGTTTACTTTGGTAACAATGTTGAGAGATCGGTATCGATAGGTGGATCAGTTAAGACTGTTCCATAATCGAACCATAATGCTCATCGACAGCAGTCTTACCAGATTAATATTATCATCGACGCTCCGTTTTTTTTTGGAAATTACATTTAATTCTCCGGACTTCCACTTATCGATCGCCTGTCTTACAATCTGTAGCGATCAATAAAGAATCGATAAAGTAATTAATTACTTTATATATCCATGGACAAACGTACCCCCGTTTCGAGTTTTTTGTACGTGAGACAGAACTTTTTCTCGATATTCTCATTTTTGCAGATGGGATATTTGTTGTAGGCGACCCATACAGGTGTATCTTCACCTGCCAAGAATGATAAATTTGGATCGACTGAATCAGCAGATCTGTACACTCGCTCGTTACTATGATCAGGTCGACCTGCGTCTATGTCGTCCTTCTCGAATATTTTAGATGCCTTCATTGTGAAAAAAATCCGTGTGAATTTGAGACCATGCATACAATTATATTTTGGCGTACAATAATACTTCGGATCTTACTTACCGAGGTTTGCGTAAATGTCAATGAGGAGAAAAACGCGAAGCAGGTTAATAGTGCAATCCCATTGCACACCGTAGTCATTATGAGAATCGTGTGAAATTAATTTTCCAAAAATTATAGTCTTTTATGTATATTTTGATATGCGTCAGCGATAGAAGAATATGAAAAAAGATTGCAATAATGAATATCTTTATAACCGAGAATGTTTAAAAGTTTCAACTCAGTCAGCTACGACGTCGCAATCAAACTCTAGCGAAACGAAGGCTGATGGGACGATCACCTCCATCTGACTCAATCTTATCTTATGCCACGATAGTAAGCCAAAAAAAAATTACCGTAGTGAAATCGAAAACACGATGTTTGACAGTTAAATATTGTAGAGCCGAAGCGTAGGTGCTTATCATTAGGTCGCCCATCCACTTGACACTCAAGCCATGATTATGGACATTACTTTTTCTTATATTTACAACTGGATCTATGTTATACAGATGTTTCTTTATTTGAATACATTTTTTATATATAAAAGACGTCATGTAACAATATAATCCGCGCGACTACTTATTTGCAGACGTTTTTGCAAATAAGCCCATAATATGTGTGCACAAACGTTTTAAGAGTTATTCGAATTAAATATCCGAATATTCAAATAATTCGAATATTTAATACTAATTCGTGAATAAACAGAATCGGTGGGGTGAAAAAGGGAAAAAAATTGTTATCCATCGATGAGGCAAAAGAATCGATATACATCAATACGATTAAAAGGGCTCAAAAATCAGGATGCATCGCTGTATATTTCTTCATTATCCCTTAGTCCGAACTACCGTTCATGTCTTGAAGCGATTTACCTTATTGGTATGTGCCAATATTTTGTGCCGTTTTGGATCACCGATGTATCGCTATTTTTTGTCTTGTTTGCGTGTGTGTGAATCGGTACGAAAAATTCAAATCGCTAAAACTCGCGACGCCTTGAGCGATTAAGCTCAAGCGATTGAGCTCAAACTTGACATGCGATATGTGATCAATTGATATGTGATCAATAGTAAACGTTGAGTCAAACTTTCACGAAAAAGTGTTTGGTTGTTTTTTTTATAGGTCATTTTTAAATTCTCCGATACAGTTTGTGCGCTCTATAGCGCTCGGAATTTTTCAGCTATCTGGCTAAAAACGCGTTTAAATTTCAAGAGAATCGATGGAGCAGTTTTAATTTAATGTCATTTTGAATTGTATGAAGTTCATGATAAATTCCAATCTTACTTTAGACACATAAAATATTTATTTACGCCTAAAATAAGTATCAGATTCGTAACCAGAGTGAAAAAATGCATAGAGTCCAAAAGTCACGACGAAGGAAAATGTTTATCGGTTTTTTATATAGCGTAAATTGCAAAAATGAGTGATTTTAGGTCATTTCAATCAGCAATTTCTATGTTTCCCGACCGAATCTCAGAACAACCTAGGTGCCTATCATGTTCTACAGTAAGAAAAATAGAAGATAATGCATGCAACCGAGTTAAAAGCATTAGGTAAATGCTTTTAACTCGGTGTCATTCAGACATCTCGAGTAAAAATGGAAAGTTTGAAATAAAATTTTGAACACATAAGCCTATATATTTCTTCGTACCAGGCACAGATTTGATATCCGTTTTGACTAAAAACGCAAGGTCGGTGTATTGTTTTGTAAAAAAGTTGAGAATTGAAATTTTTAAATCACTTCGTCATCAAAGTTGAAAGTTAAAATTTCTAGGACACTTTTTCATAACATCCCTGTATTTGCCAAGCTTCCACTATGAGGGGGCCAAAAATATAGTAACTGCTTTCTGATAAGAGAAGCTTGGCAAATGAGGGGGCACTACAAGAAAGTGTTATAAAAATTTCAACCTTCAACTTTGGTGAGGAAGAGACCTTCAAATTTCAATTTCCGACCTTTTGTATCTTACTTACTCAACTGTCCCCTATTATTATAAGATTAAACGAACTTACCTGTAAGTGAAGTTCGATCTTAATTGTATTTCGCGCCTCTTCCTCGAGATCAGAATGTAGTGCCCCTACTATGCACCGATGTCGCCACAATTTTTATAGTTCAAGTTTTTCGTTCCGGTTCTATTCCATGCATATTCCGGTACGCAACTCATTTATTCAAAGTGCTGCCGTAACCTTCAGGGTTTCTAATATATATATATATATATAATTAGAAAGAAGGGGAAAACCTGTTGGGTGGGACTGATCTCTTCGGAAGAGGCGCTACATACAATTAAGATCGAACTTCACTTACAGGTAAGTTCGTTTAATCTTATAATTGTATTTCGCGCCTCTTCCTCGAGATCAGAATGTAGTTATTTAAAGTTTGTTACGGCAGATATTCCATAACTCAGAAATTTGAAATCTTTATATATTTATAACATATTTTAAACGTGTTATACATTGCTTCTATCCAAAATCGCTTTCGCAAACATGCCTTTACTCGTTACAACACGACGGTCGTAGAACCTAGCGAAGGTCCCCGAACGTTCTGTCCAGCCTGCGGCTTTTCTAATAGCGTCTATATTGACCCCACTCTTTTTTGCGGACGAAGTCGATGCATGACGAGTGCTGTAAGCGTCAAATGCGTCTGTATCTACCCCGCTTTCCATAAGGGTCTTTTTTATCCATCTACTCAAGGTCTGGGTCGATACCCCCTTGTGCGGTTTTTTCAGAGCTACAAATAATCGAGTTTCTTTTCCTCGTAAATCTTTCGTCTCATTTAAGTACGTTTCCAGCACCGATGCTGCGCAAATACATTTATTCTCGATATAAAAAGGGATGCTCAAAATTGGCTGTGCTTTATTTATTTTCGAAGTCTTTAAACGCGCCGGAATTTTAATTTCGATCAACCCCGTTGATTTCTCTATATTTCGAATATCGATTGACGCGAGTGTCTGCATACGCTGCGCTGTGACTAACGCCAACAATGTAACTAGCTTGAGGGTAAGTCTTTCTAAGGACATTTTTTCGTTCGGTCCCCATTGCGCAACGTAGTTTAAAACAAGTTGTGGGTCCCACGTTGATTCATATTTGGGCTTCGTCGGTCTGAGATTCGCGATGCCCTTGAAAAGTCTTCGTACTCTGGCGTCTTCTCCCAACTCAGGCCCCCGCAACAGCGCGATCGCGGATCGGCAGCTGTTTAGTGTGCCATAAGAAGCGCCCTTCTCAAATTCGGCAGACAAAAATCTTATAATTTGTGATGTGTCACATTCGTACGGATCTATACTCTCTCCATGGCAAAATGACCACCACTTTTTTAGACAACTGTCATATTGTTTGAGCGATGAATCCGACAACGAGGAGAGCATAATAGAAAGTGCCTCCTCTGGCACGCTTCTCCTCTTCAGCGCTTCCCGGACAGCCGTCCTGCAACCAGGGTAATCCTCCTCCAGATCGGGTGCGGTTGTCTATTGAGAGAGCGCAAAAGGTTGACGTTTGGTTCAAAATAAATTGGTTCGCAATCCAACATGGCAGTGAAGACTGGGAACCAAACCTGAGCTGGCCAATACGGTACAATTACGATACCTCTAGCCCGATCGTCTTTAAGTTTTCTTAAAACGCGTAAAATTATTGCGAACGGCGGAAATGCATAAAAAAACCATCGGCTCCAATCTACCGTGAATGCATCCACCGCAATTGAGCCTGGGTCTCGCGACCAGGAAATATATAGCCTACATTTCGCATTTGTTCTTGTTGCAAATAAATCTATTTCCGGCTCCCCCCATCTATCTTGAATCTCGCGGAAAGCCGAATTCGATAGAGCATATTCTGTTTCTGGCTCAAGTCGTCTCGATTCGAAGTCAGCTTCATAATTGTCCCGAGACGAAATATATGATGCGAAAATGTAAATATTTCTTCTCTCGCACCATTTCCAAATTGTTTTTGCCAGCCTACTCAACACGGGGAATTGAATGCCCCCCATCTTATTGATATATGCAATCGCGGTAGTATTATCGATTCTCAATAATATATCACAGTCCTTTTGGTTTCTTGCAAAACATTTTAGGGCAAACATGGCCGCCAACAATTCTAAATAATTAATATGGTGAGTTTGTTCTTCTTGGCTCCAGTGACCATGCGTTCGGTTACCTTCACAGCACGCCCCCCAACCGGAGCGCGACGCGTCGGAGGAAATTTCGAGGGCTGCTCTAAACGGCGTTATCGAACGCACTGCTTTGTGAATGTGAATTTTCCACCACTCGAAATCTGTCTGTAAATCGTCTGAGGGATACATGCGCGCCTCGAAATTTCCGTGATTTGCCCCGAGAGCCAAGAATTCTGCTCGCTCAAAATTTTTCATGTGTACCCAGCCGTACTTCAATGCTGAGCAACACGAACCTAGTGTTCCGATTAATCCCGCAAATTCTCGGATTGTACAGCGGCTCGTTCTACTAAATTTTTCGATATTTTTTACAATCCTGACAACTTTTTCTT
The DNA here is from genome assembly GCA_963978505.1 of Listrodromus nycthemerus. Taxonomy (NCBI): domain Eukaryota; kingdom Metazoa; phylum Arthropoda; class Insecta; order Hymenoptera; family Ichneumonidae; genus Listrodromus; species Listrodromus nycthemerus. The sequence continues at coordinate 8,691,113 of OZ021679.1, forward strand.
CTGGAAGCCTGATCTCCATTCTTTCGGAATCGTAGATAAACCCGAGAAATTTACGTCTCGTCGAGGGAATTACGTGACTCTTTTTTTCGTTAATAACAAAGCCTAACTTTTCGAATAACCGTCTCGTTATATGAGTATTTCTCAAACATTCCTCATACGAGTCCCCCAGAATCAACAAATCGTCTAAGTATATTACCGATAGTAATCCCCGCTCTCTGAGATGCAAGACTGCCGGCTTAATTAGCTTTGTAAATGTGTACGGAGCTCTGTTCAGCCCGAAGGGCATACACGTAAATTGATACAGTTTCTCTTCGAAAATAAACCGTAAAAATTTTCGATCAGGTTTCGCAATCGGAATTAGATAATACGCGTCCTTTAAGTCGATAGTCGTCATAAAACATCCGCGAGTTATCATTTGCTTTGCCGTTTTTCCGTCTTCTAATTTAAAATGCTCCGTAGCTATGAATTCGTTTAGCTGTTTTAAATTCAATATAAAACGGTGGGAACCATCCGGTTTCGGCACGAGAAAAATTTTTGAGATGAATTGTCCGGTCTCCGACTGACATTCTTGTATCGCGCCTTTCCCCAACAACGTTACAATTTGTTCTCGCATTAAATTTCTTTCTTGATCCGACCACCGAGGCTCGGCAGGCGGTGTGTGTTGGTTTACCTTTGATGTAAAAGGTATTCTATAGCCTGTGATCCAGCTCAGGATGGTTTCGTCCGAGGTTATTTCGAGCCAGCTTCGTTTAAAAAGAACTAACCGACCGGCAAATTTACATACGTTTAATTGTTTTTCTTCAGAGGCGGACGGTCTTTCTGCTGATAAATCCTCCCCCGTGACGTGGACTTGTTGCCTCGGCTGTTGCGACTGTAATTGTTGTAAGTCTGTTTGTACCCGCCCCCCCTCGAATAAGTATTCGGCTGATACTGGTGTTGTTGAGGCGGGCCCCTCGAGTTTTTTGAATTTTTTCCTTGATCCGACAATTGCTTGGCGGGCTGTTTTAAATCCTTCGATGATTGCTGTAAAACTTTAGCGGCTTTTATTTTTTCGCTAAGTTCTTTCCCAAACAGCCAGTCGTCCGATGACAAATCTTTCAGCGTGTCTTTGAACGGCGCCTTGATGTTTTTCAAAATTAGGCTCTTCCGGATCGATGTTTCGTCGTGCTGCAGGTCCGCCAGAAGTTTCGCAACGCCGTTGAGCGGTTCCAAATATTGCTTCTTATCCGCAGGATTCGATTTGATCAGCAGCTCTATGACCTTCCCCACGCCGGCGAGCGAAGCAGCGACCTTTTCTTGTTTTTCGACAATTCTTTCGTCTCTTTTTACGACTGTACTATCTAAGGCTGCCTTAACCTCCAAATTCAATTTGGGAGGATCGATGAAGACACAATTCTGCGGAGGCGAAATCTTTTTCAAAAAACCTTTCCGTTCCTCCGCCGGGAGTCCCTTCTCGATAATTTCCAGCCAAAGCGTCGCGAGATGACTGTGCACCGCCGGTGCTAGCACTCTTTCCGGTCTGAGACGTTCTCCGAACACCTCCATAACGTCTGCTGCCAATTCGGTCTCTCGTGTCTCGACTGACACCTCTCCAGCATCTGGCTTTGCATTGACAGGAATCTCGCTAGTCGTAATGACTGAGGCATCCGCGACCTCTTGAGTGTTCGGTTGAGCAACGTTTGTTTTGTCGCCGGAATCTTCCTCACGCTCCTCCGGTGGGTCGAGCGAGGGAGATATCGAGTGCGCTCGTCTCGATGACTCGCTCTCCGAGTTTTTCGCGCGATCCAGAGACAGCTCAGTCTCACTGTGTCTATCGCGGTTGCGACCCCTTTCAGGATTCATGTACGAATGACTTCGTTCTCGTCGATAGGAGCGACTACGTCTAGAGCGTCGGTCTTTGTCACGACGATTTGCATAATCGTCGTAACTTTCATCGCCACTGCAATAACCTCCGCGATCTTGGCGTCGATGCGACCTCGATGAGTCGTAATCGTCGCGACCCCTTCTATGAGATCGACTCCGTGATCGACTCCGTGTCGAACCCCGCCTTCGATTGTCTGTTAAAGCGAGAAAAAAAAAAACATAACGAAAAATAAATCTTTTCGTTCATATTTTTCTCTTGTTTAAAATCGAGGGTTGTTCACTTTCACGAGTCGGTTGCATACCGCGACGTGAAAAAATGTATATGGCCGGCGGATCTTACACTCGCGACCGTTGGACGATCGCGAGACAGAATCCCCCTGGCATAATGTACCGGGTTATGTACACATGCGATGTTGCAGACATCGTTGTGACACATATTGATGGTTTATGGTTGGACCAAAAAAACGCATCTTTCCCTTTCGTACAACATCGAGTCCTATCACGAAACACAAGCCAGGTTAGGTGCCTTTCCTAACCTCAAATACTTACTATCGTGTTCAATTCGCTTCTGGATTTGTTTTTCCAGCCACTCGACTCGATCCTGTAGCCTCTCTCGATCCTCGTCGTCCGACGAGCGATGCCTGCGTTTCTTTTTCCCCATTTCTTTTCCTTTTTTCTTTTTAAATTTCTTGAACGTGTGACGTGATCGGCACAAAGAAGAAGAATGAGTTGCGTACCGGAATATGCATGGAATAGAACCGGAACGAAAAACTTGAACTATAAAAATTGTGGCGACATCGGTGCATAGTAGGGGCACTACATTCTGATCTCGAGGAAGAGGCGCGAAATACAATTTCGTATTTTAAGTATCTTCGAGTTTGCCCAGCCCTGATCACAAATGGTCTTACGCTTTCTAATTTTTATTGCGTTCATTTGCACCTTCATATTCGAGTCATTCATAAGTATTGAAGGATATTCATAATAAATTTAATTATTCGAAAAGTTCATAAGCATTCAATACAAGTTGGAATTGTGCTGGCAACGTTCGAAATCTGAATTCCTTTGCATATTTCGGTAATACATTAGGTACAAGGAAGAAAATGTTTGTTTATTTATTTATTTGTTTATCCATCGATAAGTTACATAATTAATAACAAACTTCAATCCGATATGCGGGAATAATTGAGCAATCTTATACGCTGGATGCATTTTTCTAAATCGGGTCTTTTTTATTGCACAGTATAAGTTCGATAGAAGTTATGAACGCTCCAGTATCTCATCGCTGACGCATTTTTCGTTCGAACATATCTGGAATAAAAGGTGATTCTCATTGGTCACCATTGAGCATGTTGTTGGGTTTCAAGATGAAATCATTTTTTTAAGCTCAACGCTTCTAGGAAAAAATTAATCTACTTGTAAGGCGAGCCAGCATACCGACCGAGTTAATTCCGATAGTAAAGCAATTCGCTGAGTGATTATAAGACATTCGATTATCCTTCACGGGAATATTTTCACCATTTAACCAGTAAATTCGGAGAATGAAAATTCGGACTAAATTCGTACTTGAATAGGTAGGTGTTACTATGGACATAACTCGGTCAGCATAAGAATTTTTTAAATTTACAGTGACATCATACCATTCCATCTCCGCATTCGCTGCCGTCCAAAGGTGCGTGCTTTCTTCCACACATGCTGAGATAATCCTCCTGGCAACGTAGTGCCTTGCAAGTCCACCTCTACAATTATTGATATTTTTAACATTTAACCAGTAACTTAGCGCCTTTGTCACGCAAGGCCTTGGTTTTTTTCCTTGGTTTTTATCACGTAGCAAGAAAAATTTGTAACCCCACTTGCAAACAGCTGATAAGTCGAAAAATCCGGACTTTATAATAAATCGAAAAAATGCCGATCTTACCTTGCACGCATGTCCTGCTTTCCATCCGTGGGCTTTGCATTGTCGTTCTAGCGATATTAACGCTCCTGGTAGTATTGTATAAACTGGTTTTCCAGGATCGTGATACTCCATGGGTTTCTCCATGCACCATCCATTCCTTAAATATCGGTACTCGATTGGTTACGGAAATTATAATCGCACTCTTTCAAGAGTACCAAAACTTTTATGTGAATAGTCGGTTACCATCCACTGTAGAAACAGATAATCTAAAATACTCGAGACTGAATTCAGCGAAAAAGTCTCGGAACCATCCACGAGAGCCGCTTACAGTTTTGGTTACCGACCGAGGCGAAATCGCATTTTCTCAAAACGAAGCAACGAAAAAACTTCCGTGTCGATAAAGTAATCAATGCGGGTCGTGTAATCATAGAAAAAAATTATCAGTACCTCATGAGACTCTTTCGGATGGAATCCAAATCACATTGATTCCACGTTCTCTTTGTCCAATCACTCCTGTACTTGCACGGAGAATTGTTGTCTGCGCCGTGTCCCAGCCTAATAGAAATATCAATTACCAATAAATAGTACATAGGACGTGCCTACGTTGAGCGGATAAATGCCGACGGGGAAATACTGACATTCGAGCCGTCAATCTGACAGCTTCCTGAAGTCCAGAAAATTCCAAGTCGTCGCTTATTATGAGAGCACCCGTTGCTCCGAGATTGTTGCGATCGCACGGCAGACCATCGGGCAATACACCGTCTATAAGAAATTTCATTAGTTTCGAAAATGCGCAATCGCATGAACAAATAATCGCTGCAAAATTCTCACCAGTACTTCTCTTCGGGGATTGGGAATCACTGTCAATTGAAAGACGATTTAAATAATTGCACCCCTTAAAATATGTTTTTCTCCTCTAAGCATGTTTTTTTTATGGATACGAATTCACGGCTCGAGACAAGGGTTGACAGATTATTGGAAAAAAATCTAAAGCTGACTAAACGACTGTTTCAACAAGCCAACAAGGGTCTCGTCGAGTAGTCTACCATGCTTCAAAGATATTGAAGTAATGAGGCACTAATGAACGCTGTTATTACTCCGTCATGAGAGCTACGATGTTGTAGGTACCCGGCTGGAAGTCGATTTTTCGTCTCATCCGATCGCCCCAATATTCGACCAGACGAAATAATGTTCCTTCATAATGGAGCAACGCCCGGGAGCCATAAGCTTCATACAAATTATTGGTAGCATCCCTGTTCTGTAGAAATAAAAAAAAGCAATAATATTCGTGCCGCATTCAAACATTCTTCGGCGATCCCCTAGGGCACAGCTTGGCAAATATATGAATTGCGTTAAGCATTTGCCACTGAGTTACTATGCCAGTATTTAGAATTTCAACACCAAAGTTCTGACAGCATTCAATACGTCAGTATTCCTTTAATACTAAGTGCCCGGTACATCAAGTAGTTGATACTCCAATGGTAACTTCATGTACTTGTTACGTCAGCCGTAAGCGAAAATACTAACCAACTCAACAGTCACCTCAAGTACTTGGAACTTCAGACCTAACCAAAAGTACTTAGTAATTGAATCGTAATCTTGATACTTGGTACACACTTCGAATAAACTGGTCACTGTCTTTAGAAATTATTCCTGTATCATTTACCGCTCTTGTACACCTGTGCCGGTGCGTTCGCCCAACTCTGACCTAGGTACCAGAGGGGTAGAAATTCTAGAGCATCACATCAGACCCTCGTACGTTCCCCTATGTCAAAGGCCCTATAATTTCTACCGGAAATACTACTCTCCCAAAAATCGAATGTACTTACTTTAGCAATGACGATCCCAGCTAGCTGTATCCGCACACTCAGTTCCTTAATTTCTCTTAGCTGAAGATCGATATTGTTCCAAAAGGCCAGAGCGTAGAGGATTTTCTCCATGACCAACGTCCGCACCTCTCTGAAGCACCGCAGATTATACATGAAGATGAACAAATCCGAAAATCAATGATAAAAGTGAATGATTATGAGTTTTATTTTGTTCGAAAAAAATTAACGAATAAATTTAATCGTGGTCTACTCTTTATTCGATGGCCAAGTTTTTCCATACTCCATCACTGCCAGGACGGATGGATAGAAAACCTTATTTTTATCTTCTCGCTTCAGCCGTTCGTCTAGGTGAGGGATCAGTGAGTGCTCATAAATTAACTCACTGTGTTCTTCACGCTATTGCATTGGAAATGAAAACTTTAATTTCAGTTACTGGGCTTGGATTGAGACTGTCACAGTGGTTCCCAAGAATTTCATCCCAACTGTCGTTCGACATCATCATTATAGGACAATTGTGAATTTACTTGAGGCACATTTTCATCGACGCTCCGTCTTCCCCTGTTGACTTGTCTGGATTCATCAGACCTCCAATAGGTAATCGCCTGTTTAACAATCTGTGCCGAAAAAAATCGGATCATTGGATGAGATCAATCGTACGTATTTTGATATAAAACATACGTACTCCCTTTTTGAGCTTTTTGTAAATGAGCGAACCCCTGTCGTACTCGGGGTAGGAAGCGGTCCACACGGGAGTATTCTCTCCAGCCAATAATACTTTCTCCGGATGGCTCAGCTTTCTGACCGAATTAATAGATCGATCCGAGAGCGTGATATTGTTCGCTAAAGAAACCAGATTCGATTGAATGTTGATCAATTGGAAATTTAAGAACAATCAGTTTTGTTTTTCATAGGATTTACTTGTAGCGACGTCATATGGGTCGAATGATTTTGTCCCCTCATCTCGGCGATCATCGAAAGGAATCTGGAAAAACATTGACAATGTTCATAGAATTACTGCAGCGAGTAATGTTCGCTTCCGCGCTTCGTGAACTCGCAATGGTTTTGTAAAATATACGATGTCTGCCACGTCCCCTGACCTGAGTAACCACGACTATCCGTGAGTATTGATATGAGTTAAGCGAATATCCCTGATATTTCATACGTATCATTGCTAGTATCGTCCCATATCGAGGTAAGTGTACAAAAAAACTTTATTATCATCTAGATATTTAAGATATTTAGTTTAATAAATTCGACGACTCACCGACGCCTCGGAAAACGTTAACTCGAACAAAATTGAGATGCAGTTCAAGAGTGCAATCCTGACGATCATTTTTTAAATGATAAAGACTGCTGCAACAGTAAAATCAACTTTTAGACATTTTAACTTTTTTTTTTCGCTTTCACCGTTTTGGAGTTTTATCAAAGTCAAGTCACGACCCAACAGTGCAAACATACGGTAACCAAATATCTCCCCGAGGAACGTCGAAAGGACGACTATATTTTATGAATGTGAGGTCGGATTTACCTTCGGGCGTATTTATATCCCTGCTAGACTGCTCCCTGTTGACTTTTAGATTCCAGTGATTTTCCACCATTGCACCATTGTGTTTGTCAAAACTTGGCAGCATTAGGCGGAAGTTTGTACTGCTTAGTGAGTCGTGCCCGATCTTCAAAAAAATTGCGACAGCTGGTTAATTCTTCAGGACAACTAATAAATGTTCCGCTGCCTATTTCAAGATTTGCGAGGCAAAATTTGGACAGTTCAGCTGTTGGTAATTTTACCGAATTAAGCCAAATCGTTAGATTTAGCTTATTTCGGTTTCGCTTCAAGTGTTTCGGCGTAAAACAAAAGAAAAACAATCGCGTTTAAAAACGAGACGTCACCTTACCATTCCGGGATCGCAGATAAACCCGTCAACGGGCATGCCGGCATGATCGCATTTACCAATGATTCTTCGAACATTTAAAGTAATCACACGCCCCCTTATTCTATCGAACAGAAGTTAAAAAAGTGGGACGTTTTTTTTTCCTCATAAAGGTTTTTTTTTTTTTTCAAATATTCACCCTGCTGACTTGAAATTCAATGACTCTGCTTCTGGTTTTTCTGAAAGCGGACAGACCTGTTGTCGTGCGCAGTTGTCATCTGATAAAAAAAATTTATTATTTCACCTATCAAGCCCTGCGTAAATTACATCCAAGTCACATTTGTACTAGCTTCTCCCATTCCAGTCGGGATTTAACTGATAAGATATCTAACGTATTCGGTGCGCGCCAATCTGAAAAACAATGTGATGTACACGATAGGCTGACAGGGAACCCGAAAAAAAACTCTCGAAACAAACCCTAATAAAATGATAATCGAGTACGTGACATAACGTCAGAAAGACGAAATCCAACATTACCCTGGTTGAAACGACCAGATCAAATTTCCGGTAGCCAGCCATTTAGCCGAGATGGTTGAAAGCAAAAGTATTTTTTTCTGCAAATGATACAACAAATGTGTTTCTAATCCTGTCGACGCGATAAAAAAGCAATCGAAGAAATAAATTCTTTAATATCGTTGCGAATCAATCTTCAGCAATTCACGATTTCTGGCAAAAATTATAATGATCTCGGAAACTAACCTCGGCAACATCCTTTCAGCATTCCAGCTGAAAACTTTCGCCAAGTTTGAAGTACAGCCCACTGAATTCACCGAATCATTCACTTATGAACAAATGTGCCACGTTATTAATTCCAAACGCACGAGTAAAATCATTGTGAATATGGGCGGGGCTCTAGAACGCAAAAGAAGTTCAGTTTGGTACGTATGCAAAAAGTGCGGCGGAAAAATAGTAGAACCATGACCCAATTTTGAGTATTTTAGTAAAGGCAACTGTAATTTAAAAAAATTAATTGAATTTGTTAATTCTTTTCTTGCCGGAACCATATCCGTTAATAGATTATTCATATTCGGCAATTACAACTCGACAAACTTTTTCAAATGGACATAAGTTGACCAATAGACGGGCATTGGATCGATTGCCATCTGCAACACATATAATTGTCGAAAATCATTTAGCGCCAGTCTCACGGTAATGTACTTGTCCAGAGACTATCGAGCAATTGCCCGATGTAATTGCTCTAGTTGAACTAAATATACTAATGGTCGATTGCACAATCTAATACGAATTATAATAATTTATTCCTGTACTACACCCTGAAAGTTTCAAATTTTGTTGATGGGTCGATTTCGACCTCCAAATATAATGATAAATACAATTATTACCATCGTAATTATTATCGACGAATTGAAAAAAAAAAAAAAAAACGGTCGGACGGTTCGATAACAAAGTAACTCGCAGAGCTAGTCAAGTCAATAAAATGTTCGCGCTTGACAAGTGTGTCTGTTCCTTCCAACCGTCGAGGTACAACCAAGATCGAGGTCGACAAACGTTCCGCAGTTGGTAACATAGTTTGGTAGGTTTAATTATGATTATAGTTCAGTAGTTAGAGTAGTAATTATATCAAGGTGTAAGCTGACGTAAGGTGTAACGTAATTCATGTAGTTGTCGCAATACATCTAATTTGAGTGTTGGGAGTTTTTTCAACACACTTGACAACGCGCTTGTTTTAAGAGCGATATAACCGCACGTAATGAGAGCTAAGAATAAACAATTATTCGAACTCTGAAAAAAAATTGATGCTACCAATATGCTGCAGTCTGGTGCTAGAAACTATTGTCACAGTCATACTAGCAAGAAAACAGCAAAACATGACAAATCGCAATTGCCATTCTTTGCTTGTGTTACGGTTGGCTATTCGGGTGGTTGTCACAACGCTCAGCGGATGATCCCGATTGCACGTCAGACAGATAGCTTGTATTGTGATGCTATTCGACTGAGCCTTTCATAACACAAGCCAGAAGTTTTCAAAACTATTTATTCAATAATCTGAGTTAAAATTTTCTTCCCAGTGGCGGCTCAAGGTTCAACTTTTTTAGTAAAATGTTTTCAATATTTCGCAACGACTTTAAAAATAACTTTAATGACAATTTTTATTGAAAACTAAACTTTTCTTTTCCCATTCCATACAAAGGATGTACGCAGTTTTTATGAGAACTGTCATTACAAAAAAAAAACGCTCAGATTATAGTCTAGAAATATGATTTGCTTGTCACAGTATGTTGAGAAATAATTTTTTTTTGTCTGTCCGTCTTTCTGCAGGTCTATTTGGTCGGAAAACGCAATAAGTTTTGTCCGAGATTTTGAAGCACAGCTAGCGTTTCGTTTCGCGGGAAAGCCAAACTTAAACACGTGTTATCAACTAATGAATGAACACTAAATGAATTGTCTTTAATCACCCGATCAATTTATCGAAAAAAATTGTAATTAACGATCTATCCAAATGGCAATAGATTTTGATATACAATGTAAGTTGTTCGTTATCAGTTGTCAATAACTCTATTCGTGACTTATATTACTCAATAAAAAAAAACTCAAACTTCATAACACCTTGCAATTCATGTATATAAAAATCCAACCATTTCACTCTAATACCCGAATTGAACAAATAATTTTAAAAAGTGGCTCGTTTTTAGGATCATATCCTTACGCTTATGCTTTGGGGGCACAAACGAAAACCTCAAAGTTTATGCCGAACAAATACAATTTTTTATACAGTAAAAATTATAATCCAAGCTCTTATTAACTTCTTGAACCAAACATTTTAACACGATGAAAACGAAGCCTTTTTACTATTTTTGATAAAATTGGTTTGGAAGGTTGAAAACTGAGCGAAAGAAGATCCAAAAGGCCATCTCGTCCCACTGTGACGCAAATGGTTGAACAAAATTCGGTCGATGAATTGATTAATTTTTATTATTTCTAACTTATCAGTAATATACCATGCATGACGTCGCCAATGAAATACTCGAATTCATTCTCCATGAGTAGCGAATTTTCGATTATCTAACCTGACGTAAACGCGAGTGTCTCATGGGACATAGATTTTGGAGAAGTCGAAAATAATAACATGCTAACCATGGACCAACATGCCTACCTTATCAAATAACACTCCCGTCTGCTATGTAAGTTGTCTTATTCAAACATTATTGTTTTTTTTTAACTCGTTGGTATGGCATATAACACACGATCGTGAACCACGATGAAATAATTCACTGATCAAAATGCTCTTATTGAACAATAAAATGTGGCAATACCATATGCGATAGCGACTATAAAACCAGCAAGAGATTCCATGTAAGTTATAGTATTGCAACGACCAGCCTGTGAGAATTATTAAAATTTTTCATAAGCTGCTGTTCGATCCACCTCATCGTACTGAACGTGATAGGTATATCATTTTTTTTAACGATATTCGTTGTTTCGTTGATCTAATGTATTTGAATGCTGTTGATAACTAACGTACACTCATTTCAAAATGTTAGGTATCATCAATCATGCAACTAATTACTCGAAACTCCTTTATCAGTTGCCTTGCTATTTTGGTAGCGGCTACATTCGTAAATTGTTCGGTGCTTCTTGAAAAGAAAGGATCTTTAGCAGGCAAGATAGTCCAGTTTGGCTCGCCAAAAAACCTGACAGCAACCAGCCGGTTACTTACACCAGGCTCGAGAAGGGGGTACGTAAAGCCATCACATCTACAATATCGACTCGTTCGCGAATTCGAACTAAACGTAAACATTTTTTTTACCCCAAAAACAAACACAGATAGTAAAACAGGCGATCGACTATTGGAACAATGGGCAAGAAAATCGTGAATTCCCACTGAGAAAAACACGAAGCGTCGATAAAACTAATTACGTAAGTTCACTGTCTCATCATAGTTGGACTAATTTCTGTTCGTCCAGAAGATTATCCGAGCCCGATTAATTTTCCACCTTGAAATTACCGGCTTATCGCCCGATTTGCGACGTATCCGGGAAACGCATGATTTTCGAACGGATACCATATCCAGGTCCTTGATAAAATTCACGGGACGAAACCCAAGAGTCATCGGATATTGTTAACTCTCACATCTGAAAAAGATTAGCATTTTCTTGAAAGGTCAGCGACATGGCCGTGACATTTAATGAAGAATGTCGGGGCAAATATAGGATTCTCTTTCTATAAAAAATTCCTGGCATAAGAATTTTTTCTACTGAAAATTATCGATCTCTAATGTGACTCTCATCTGGCAGATCAAACGACATGTACCGATCAAGCGTAACAATACGGAGAAAAGAATTTTTCTCTCGAAACGAAGCACGGATGACATCGTCATTTACCCTTCAATCCTCGCTATCGTTGACTACGACAACTTTCACCCAATGACCGAAGAGTGAGTCTATCGACGACTGAGTTGTCATGCATGTCATGCATACGATGTTTATTTACTTTGCCAACAGGAACAAGGAACGAACAATCAAGGAAAGGATCCTTTACGCTTTGGCCTTTTGGAGCAGCGTCGACACTGAGCCGAGACACATAAAAATCCCAAGAGTGTCACTCCGAATAGCTGGAATCGTCATCCCTCGCGTGAGTTCATCGGTTTGCAGTAGCGAATGCTGAAACAATCAAACTAGGATTCAATGATCAACCGTATATTTCTAACCTTTTTATTAAATGTTGCAGGACCGTAATGCTTCACCGTACGTAGATAACATCTCGTACTGGTACTCAACATTAAATTCGCTGAAGCCTATGTTTGTCCATTGGGACAAAGTGATCGAGAGTAACCAAGAGTTCGCGCCCAATTCGTTCAATATCGTAGCTCACGTTACGGAGTAATAAGAATATTCATTATTACCGATCGTTCTTTAAACAATGTGGTTTTCTGACTTGCATTAATATGTTTTAGACTTCCAGCTCACTTCCGCACCGTGACGAAGACTACAAGATGTACCCGGGTAAGTCCCCTCAAAACAGTATAAAAGACCCGGTCACCTTCAAAAACTGTCCTACTTGGCATCAAGAATTGACACTTATGTTTGTCATGGGGATTCCCAAAATCCTATCAAAAGTAAATTTATGCATGAAATGCCTCTTGATCGCAATTCCTATTAACTTGTAATAGACCACGCAGAAAAGGTGCTCCGAGTCTTTACTATCGGCAAATTGTGTGTCTCGTCACAACTAAGCAATTGACCTTCCTTCACAGGCCTAGCTACGCTCTATACTCCCTGCGAACTAGATGGTCAATTAGCCGGTCTCATAGCCTACGACGACTTTGCTTTCAATGGAATACACACGGTCGTTGAAAAGATGGTTAACATGTAAGTATTAAAATAATAAAATTGATTCAGGTCTCGAAGAGCGTCGGATCAATATTCATCCATCAATTAATTGACTTAATGGATGGCTTATATGCCACTTGTACCTAAAACCACTTGGCCCACCCGATATGAGACCATTGATATGTGTACAGAGATTTTTTTAAATTATTAATTCACGTCAATATTTTTGACAGCTTGGGCGACAGTTCGGTGGACTTGGAAAATTACGAATACGACCGTAAAGAATGGACGCAAACTTCTTTGGATAACATCGCTCAGAGACTGACAGGGTAAGAAATCTTCCTCTCACAGAGTTTCCGGCTCAAAATTTTGTATAGCATTGATGAGTTAAAAAATCAACAAACTGATCTTTGTAACGTACTTACAACAATCAATATAGTCCTGGTGGAGCATGTATGTTGTCGCCGAACGAATATTATCCACCTGGAAACCCAGTAGTTCCTGTCATGGCGGGTGAGCTTCTACCCCGTGAAAAGCAATGCGAAGCGTCTGGATTTAATAAAGATACCTGGCACTGTTGGACTCCCGACTTCTGGGGACTGGTGAGTTTGATTAATAACATAAATTCCCAGTTATATACCTCATTAAGGAATCCGACCCTAGATGGAACTTACTGCAATCTAGAAAATACAAAGGTAATCGGTTCCCCTATTATTGACTGCTAAAACCCGTTTAAATATCACACGCGGTTGCATTTGTATGAAGCATAGCTAGACAAACACTTGAAGTATAAAAGCACTGTCCACTACTTGAATGTACTTGAAAGCTCACCCTCGCTGAGGCCAGAGAATACGAGGCACTCCGGCAAGCCGCGACACCGTGCACGCCAAGAAACAAACGGCCGGCACTCAGCCCGCCCCTTGGCCCGGAGGAAGACACCCGCTCAGGCCACAAAGGAGGCTTCACTCTGGTCAACAGGAAAAAGAAGAAGCGCGTCGGGTCACTTACCGAGGCCCCGCCAACACAGAAATCCGCGACGGGCCCATCAAACGCGCAAGCCCCAGCCCCCGCGCACCGGAAAGTAAAACGGAAAAAGGTAACAGCGCCGGGCGCCCGTACTAATGCCGTACTGATAAAGCCTGTGCAGGGAAAGTCCTACGCAGACTTACTCAGGGACATTAAGAGCAAGGTAAACCCGGAGCAGCACCGGGCGACCATCCGCTCCATCCGCGAAACCAGGGACGGAGATATCTTGCTGGAAATGGACCGGAAATCGAATAGCTGCCCAACTTTCACCGACGCGATAAAGGCGGAGGCCGGAGAGCAAGGCTCAGTCAAGAGTCTATGCCCGACTCACACCATAGAGATCCGGGATATGGACTCCTCCACGGAAGAGGCAGACATACGCGGCGCCCTAGTGCGAGACCTCGGCGACACAGCGGAGATTAAGAGGATCGGACTCTCGAAGAATGCCTCGCGAGGGCAACGCACGGCGTTCGTAGAATTGGACGGGAAAAGCGCCCAAAAAATGATCGCGGGTGGCCGAATAAAGATCGGGTGGATTATCTGCCGAACCAGGCGGCATGAATCTATACGGAGGTGCTACAGATGCCTCGGATACGGACACCTCTCCAACAGATGCACCGGCCCTGACCGCAGTAAGCTGTGCTACAAGTGCGGCGAAGCGGGCCACAAAGCAGCGGCTTGCAACCGACCACCACGCTGCATACTCTGCGCGGCAACCGAAGGACAAGAACGTAACACTGATCACGCCCCCGGAGCGGGACGATGTGTAACATATCGAAATGCGCTGAAGGGAGCTCACACCGGTCAAAAATGACGACCTTCCTGTAATATAACCTGGGAAGGGGGTGGACCGCGCAGGCGTTACTGCATCAGTTCACCTCAGAAAACCCCATGACGTCTGCATAATATCAGAGCAGTACGCGAACCCACCGCAGGCATCGTGGCTCTCTGACACGTCGAGCACTGCAGCGATCTGGGTAGTCAACTCAGCCCTACATCCAACAAACAGCGGGCGTAGCGACGGCTTTATCTGAGTGAGGCTCCGAGACCTCACCCTTATAAGCTGCTATCTCTCGCCAAACCAAGGAAGCCTGACGTTCAGACGACAGATTGCCGATCTTGAGGACACAACTCGGCGCATTGACGGCGAAGTTATCGTGGCTGGGGATTTCAATGCTAAGTCCACAGAATGGGGAATGGAGTGGAGTGACGCTAGAGGGAATGAGCTGGCGGACATGGCTGCACGACTTGACCTGACCGCGCTCAATGAGGGAAATGTTTCAACCTTCAGAAGACCGGGCTGTCGAGAGTCGATCCTTGACATCACCTTCGCATCACCGGAGACGGCCGCAACTGTATGGGACTGGAGGGTCCTGGAGGATTATAATTCCAGCGACCACCAATACATACAGCTCTCGGCCGGCAGCGCGCCCACCAACGGCAGGAGGCAGGAAGAAGAACGACGGCGCCGGAACGATAGGAAGCTGAATGAGACAAAGCTCATCAACTCTCTAAAGAACCAGGTCCAACAACACGCGAATGAACCGACGGCTACGAGACAAGACGTGGAGAATCTCGTGGAAAAGACGATGGCCGCCATCTCGTCAGCCTGCGACGCTTCTATGCCAACCAGGAGCACCCGCGTGAAAAGGCGTGCGAACTACTGGTGGAACGACGAGATCAGGGAGTTTCGGAAAAAGTGTCTGACGCTACGGCGTAAATCTGTTAGAGCTAACCGCAGGCGTCAGGCCGGCCAACCGGATACTCTTTTCGCCGAACTAGATAGCGCCAAGAAAACCCTAAAATGGGCAATCAAATAAAGCAAAAACCAATGCTGGAAAAATCTATGTGTCGAGCTCGATGAGGACCCTTGGGGCAAGGCCTACCAGATCGCGGTCAGGGGACTGGGTAGGCAAAGCCGCATACCTCTCATGGAGCCAACTACCATAGAAGGGATCATCGGTGATCTTTTCCCCCAGCACCCACGGAGGGCACCTAGGGGAAACGCGACAATTGCGTGCGGACCGCCCTTCACAACGGCGGAACTACAGGACGCTGCCAAGTCCCTGAAACCAGGCAGAGCCCCGGGTCCGGACGGCATCCCTGTAAGTGTCATCAAGAGTATATCCAGAGAGTGCCCCGAGGTACTTCTCACAATGTACAACGCCTGCCTCGCAACAGGCACGTTCAGCCGCCGATAGAAGCGACAACACGACTGGTGCTTCTGGACAAAGGGAAGGGCCCTCCAATGACGTCATCATCGTACAGGCCGCTCTGCCTGCTGGACGTCGCAGGCAAGCTTCTGGAAAAAATTATCAAGGCACGCCTAACTCAGGGAATAGACAATACCGGAGGACTATCGAACAACCAGCACGGATTTCGAAAGAAAAAGTCGACGATCACCGCGAGCTACTGGCCACCAACTTCATGCGCGAAACCCATCCAGTCGGATACGCCGATGACATTGCCGGTATAGTCATAGCGGACAGCACCGACGATGCACGGAGGAAAATTGGGCACCTGGTCAGGCGAATTGGCACCTGGCTAGGCGGCCACGGGCTCAAACTAGCAGCCAGCAAGACGAAAATGGTGGTCCTCACGAGGCAACGCTGGTTCGAGAAACCCTTCGCCATAAACATAGACGAGGCGCTTGTCGAGGCCAGAAGATCAGTCCAGTACCTCGGTCTCCGGCTCGACGAGAAACTAACCTTCGGAGAGCACATCAAACGGACAGCTGACAAAGCCGACGGTGTCGCGGCCAAGCTCTCGAGAATCACGAAGAACATCGGTGGCCCCCGCTACGCGAAACGGAGACTACTTATGAACACTGTAATCTCTATAATCCTGTACGGCGCAGAAATCTGGGCGGACCAACTCGAGCACGAGGGACGCCGACGCAAACTTGCAGCAGTACAAAGACGCGCTGCCCTTCGAGTCGCCTGGGCATACCGCACGGTCTCGGAAGCGGCGATCCTGGTTATCGCCAAGTCGCCCCCAATCGACCTCTTGGCTAAGGAACGAAGGAGACTCTACCAACTGCGGACATCAAACCCCCTGGTCACCGGCGTCGGGGAACCAGAACGGGCGAAGACCATCGGAGAATGGGACCTCAGGTGGCGAAATAATAACACCGGAAGGTGGACGGCCAAGCTAATATCCATCATAAGGACCTGGATCGGATGTGAGCACGTAGATACGAATTTCTACCCAACGCAGCTACTCACGGGACAGGGAGCTTTTAATGCTTACCTGCATCGAATGGGCCTTATCGACAGCCCAGTGCAGCTACTGCCAGACCGAAATCGATGTTCCACTGCAACAGATGGACGAATGAGCGAAGAGCCGCTGCAGAGGCAATTGGCGAAGCCCTGCACCCTGAGAATCTGGTCGCCCATATGATTGGTTCCAAACCTAAATGGGAAGCCATGATGACCTTCGCGGAGGCGGTGCTGAAGGCCAAGAGGCTAGAGCAGGAACCCAACGGAGCGGGCGCCTAGGGGCGCTTCAGGGGTTGGACTGAAGTAATGCGAAAGCGGTTTCCGGTCCAACCACCTTCATCTCCATGAATTGAGACAGAGGATTGTTTTTAGTCAGTAAAAATCTGACACTACCAACAACACAACAGCTTTTACTGGTGTCTTTTCGAAGATTTTTCAACCTCTGAATTAAAAAAAAAAAAAAAAAAAAAAAATTAGAAGAGATGAAACTTATCATCGAGTAATCTTCTTCACACGCGACGTGCTCGCTAAACTAAAAGATATTGTCCGTACAATAAACAACGATAAAAAAAAAACCAAAATTGACAAAATGGCTTCTTTTAAAAAAGAGTCGAATATCAACTAAACTTTTTGTAGCTCTTGAACTGCCAGAATTCGATTTTTTATCAGATTAAAAAATCGATAAGTCATTGTATAGAGAACTGTATAAAGAGTATATAGAAAAAATATTCGGTAGTAATCGCGTCTAAAAATAAAATTATCTTTTCCAATGTTATAAATTGTTTAATATCATACTTACATTTAATCTGCTATTCCAGGTCCATATAATTCACCTTGCGTTTCTCCGAAAACGGCTTGTTGTCCCGAAGAAGAACTTATTCGGGATGAACGACACTCTTTTGAAGAAGCCCTTTGACGATGATCTAACTTGCTGCAGGTCTAACCATTATTTCCATTATATTGAATACCTTCCAAATTTACGAATAACCATCATTAAATTTTGGAGTTGCAAAATCGTTTGTGTATCCAGTGTGAGGTAATTGAGCATTAATGTACTGGTAGTTCCTTCAGCTTCCGCGGGACGATAAGCGCGCCAACTTTCAGCGCCTTCTGGAAAATTATTATGATTTGGTTTCTTGTAAGTTGCAGTTAATAGTGAAAAAATGTTGCCCAGATTGCTTTATACCTTTCATCTACAAAGGACGGTAGAACAATACCTCACGTATGTCCCGCAGCTAATGAAACTCTCTAGCTGCCGAGTGGTTGCCCTTTAAATGGCTATAACTCAAAAACTATTTGAGATATTGATTTGAAATTCGAATATGTTATTTTTAAAGGTTTAATCGACGGAATATGAAAAAAAATCTATTTTTCCTAAATTTAACTCTAGGTGTACTCCGTAATGTAATTATGTCAAAAAAAAGTATGCACTTAGTTTCACGGCAATAAACACACCAATTTCCATTTCTCAAAATGATTAACAATACATCCGAACATCTTTGAAAAGCGTTTACCGTCCTAACCCTTTGAGCCACGAATTAATTGTGTGGACGGATTTTAATGAAAATTGGTACTCGGGGGTTTTTGGGGTCGCTGATTACGAATCTGGCATTGGATTTCCAAAATTCAAAATGGCGGATCCAATATGGCGGACGTCAGTTCCTAAAAACTTATCAAGTTGCTTGAAACTTTGTACTCGGGGGTTTTTGGGGTCGCTGATTACGAATCTGGCATTGGATTTTCAAATATAGTATATCTCTTGTAAACTTCACGCCAACAAATGCCCTAAAATTTTCCAAAACTCATATTTTTTTATCGTATTGTACCCGCGCTTAGTATTACCCAGAACTGACGACGAGGACGTGGCGGGAATCCAGTTCCATTTTTGTTTTTTATTGTTTTTGTTTTTTATTGTTTTTTTTTGTTTTTTTTTATTGTTTTTTTTTGGTTTTTTTGATTTTTTTATTGTTTTTTTTTGTTTTTTTGTTCATCGTTTTACAATTTTTTTTTTCTGAAGGTGGAGTTACGAATAACAATAAATATAATATAGCAAAATCAAGATTTATTTTGAGATTTTTACAAGCTTTTCTATTCCTTCAGGCTACTGATATTATTTAGAATGGAATAGTTTGAAGCAATTCGAATCACTCGCAATGCAAAGTGGAACTTTACATTCTGTACAACTCCAGAACGATTTTCTTTCATTTGTTTTAGTGCTACATAGAGCACAGCGCCGACGCTTCCCATATTCCGGTAAATGCGCTGCCTCCGATAATCTCTTTTCTGCACAAATATGTGGTTTTTGACCACTTACAACCAATGGTTGATTTTTCCTGCCCAATTTTGGCGTCATTTTCCCTCCAACTAACGCTTCCACGATTTTTAATCTAAATTGTTTCAATGTCGATTTATTTTGGTTCTCTTTTTCACAATGGATAATGTAGGCATTAGTGACCGTGGTATCAATGAAATGCCAAAAAATTCTAGGCCACCATTTACGGGATTTACGATTTATCTGATAGGTAGATTTGAGCATATCAGCTTTGTCTACGTAACCCATGTGTTTGTTGTAGTCTGCAACAACGGTGGGGCATTTTATGTCGTGAGAAGAACCATCTTTTTGTTTCCGATTTACGGTAGTAAATTCACATGGATTATGATAGTTGGATAAAAATCTCACTGCTTTATTATCCATCCATTTGATCCAAGTTATCCCTGACGAAGATATGCGGTAGTCATGATCACCTCTCTTCATCTGTTTGTCCGCCTTTTCGTCTTTCGGCAACCCAATTCGATCTCTACGAACAGTTCCACAACTATAGATACCGTCGGCTTTCAAAGAAGTGATAAGATCAATGCTCGTGAAAAAGTTATAAAAAAAACACGATGATATTTGCCGACGAGTTCTCGTGTGAGGTCCGTAACGACTCGAGCACCTAAACCTTTCTCAGCTCTATCTTTCTCTTTACCTGAGTATATCTGGAATTCGCAGACATATCCACTTTGATCAGCCCGTACCCATACTTTGTAACCTCTTTTTATAGGCTTAGCAGCATTATACTGCTTTAGCGAACTCCTACCCTTGAATTTGATCATGGATTCATCGATGGATTGATACTGAGATGGCTTGAAACAGCTTTTGAACGTCTCATTCAATTTGTCAATCATTGGTCTTACTTTGAAGAGTTTATCATATCCAGGTTCTCCTTTTTTGATCTCTTGTTGCCCATCGTTGGCGTGAAAGTTTTTCAAGAGAAATCCAAAACGATTTACAGTCATCGTTTTGCTTATGTAAGGATCACGGAGCTGAGAATTCATCGACCAATAGTCTTTATACGAAGGCAATCTCTTTATGCCCATCAGGATGTTGATTCCCAAAAAAATTAGAAACTCACTTCTTGACACAGGATCTCCTGAATGGTTTGCATTATTTATGTGAAGATTCGTTTGTTCGACAAGGTAGTCAATAAAATCAATTGGAAGAAGACAATAGAAAATATCTATTGGCGTTGAAACAGAATCTGGAACATTCGGCCCGCAGTCCCCAGTAAAAGGCACATTATCTTTCGGTTTACTCTTTTTTTCCCATGTAAGACCTGAGCTTTCTGATGGTATACATGGGATATGAGTTTCGGAATTATCGTCAATATCTAAATAATCGACGCAACTTGAAGGTTGCGGTAAGTCTTGGTCATCGTCGTCAGAAACTTCACCATCATACGATTCATTTTCGCTTGGAAAATCCACAATTTCCTCCGCCATTTTTACTGGACAAATTAATTGTCCTGGTAGAGAAATACGTTATTTTTCTACTTATTCGAGCATCAGATCACAAAGTAAAGTAAAACCGACAACGTGTAGTTATTTCCAAATATTAGTGGAACGGTAAGAAAAATGCCCTATGTATAGTTGTGTATAATAGTAAATTGAAATAAAATTTGGTATGTATGTATAGTCTCAAGAGTACTCAAGAAATGACAATTGAAAGTTACACTCGTAATCAAACGTTGCAGATGGGCACTAAAAATTTTCAAAACCAGAGGACAAGCAAAACAAGTTCTACGACCAACAACATCGAGAAGAGTGTATTCATATAAGAACTTTCACTGAATTACCTTAGCTTCTTGCTTTATTGTTTTCTGCAAAAGGTTCAAGCGAATTGATAAGTTTTTGAAATTGCTGGCCCACCCCCTTGGATCCGCCATTTACAAATTTGAAAATCCAATGCCAGATTCGTAATTAGCGACCCCAAAAGCCCCCGAGTATAAAGTTTCAAGCAGATTGATAAGTTTTTAGGAACTGACGGCCGCCATATTGGATCCGCCATTTTGAATTTTGAAAATTCGATGACGGATTCGTAATCAGCGACCCCAAAAACCCCCGAGTACAAAGTTTCAAGCAAATTGATAAGTTTTTAGGAACTGACGTCCGCCATATTGGATCCGCCATTTTGAATTTTGAAAATTTGATGACGGATTCGTAATCAGCGACCTCGAAAACCCCCGAGTACGAAGTAACAAAAATTTAGGTACCGTTTCCTATGAGAAAATGAATTTCTCCCGGAAAATCAGCACTTTTTGGGTGTTTGTTTATTAATAACAACCAAAATAATAAATTTTTCGTGTGAAACAATTTTTTTCAACAAAGGTGGATGTATATTGAACCTGAAGACATAAATAAACCCGGTCATAAATAGTTAAATAAACGTTTTATAAATAAAAAACTGACTGACTGTAGGTGGGTCACTGGTGACCCACCGTGACGGAAAGGGTTAACATTAACTTGAATACAGATTTTCGAGTTTCATATCGGGCTCGGATATGGTCTTGTTAAATCCTTATGAGGCCATATTTTGACCCCACCAGGGCCCAATAGACCGCTCGAAATTTTCCACTCGGGAACGCGTATGAAGAATTATTTCAAGCGTTCTTTATGAGTTTGATCCGCTGAGATAACCAAATTACCAATTATTGGCTAGTTTGCATAAATAATGCGTATTCATCTTAGCAAACGAGCCGAGCTTGGCCCGCTTTATTGTCAATAAACTGCGATTAATCTTCATTGCCCCTAATTACGTTCAATGATTTGGAAGAATGAGAAAACAGAAGATATTTTTATGGTAATCTACCTGTGGCGTCTCCGCCGTATAGTCCCGACTATAAAAAATGAAGGAGCTATCGAGGAATCATCATTTAGCAGTGATCGTCTCACGAGAACCATTTTAAATTGTCATCCAGAAGCTGTTATCCCGGCGTCATCGAAATTCAACGTTAAAGGTAAATCAGCTATTTCTTTTCTCTTCCTCTCTCGAATGATACTGAAAATGCAAGGTGACGCTGAGTTTCAGCATGCATGGTCGTCCACCATTCTCAACTCGATATTAGCTACCAAGTATTTCTACCAAGATTCCATCTTGGTAGAAATTTTTGAACATTGACAGTTTCTGATGAAGTCCAGAAAGGGCTTGGTCGGACGCTTGGGTGGACTGAATGGGACCTGCTTAGACCGCGATGTAGAGCTTTACAATTTCTAACCTCTCGTCCAT
Organism: Listrodromus nycthemerus; assembly: GCA_963978505.1. Taxonomy (NCBI): domain Eukaryota; kingdom Metazoa; phylum Arthropoda; class Insecta; order Hymenoptera; family Ichneumonidae; genus Listrodromus; species Listrodromus nycthemerus. Next base: position 8,713,707 of record OZ021679.1, read on the forward strand.
GTTCACTGATTACACGGGTCAACATGAAATTTGACTTTGATTGCAAAGCATTAAATTTCGGTAGTTTAGGTCGTAATAAGACGGAAAAAAAATATATGGCATGAAAAACTTTGCTTTTGTGCTTAGAAGACTGATTGAACGAAATTTTTAAAAATCTCGGATTTTAATTTTTGATTGAAAATAAAACTATTGAAATAAAAATGTTTATTATTTTTATTAAGTTTTACTATCAAATTAGCTTACAGAAAAGTGGAAAATAACTTAATAGTGCACACTTTTACTTTTTCTTTTATGTTCATAGCTACTTTCTCTCAATAAACCCCAAATATAGTCGCCCATCATGTTTTCATTGTATTGGCCTTGATAGCGTTGTTCAAAATTCATGATGTCCTGATGGAAACGTTCTCCTTGCTCTTCGGAATAGGCTCCCATATTGTTTTTAAATTTATCCAAATGAGCATGCAGCATATGTACTTTTAATGACATCCTGCAGCCCATGGCCTTAAAATTTGTAAGCGTATCCTCAACCAACTTTTCGTAGTTTTCAGCTTTATTATTTCCTAAAAATCCAGAAACTACTGCTTTAAAACTGTTCCAACTTGCTTTTTGAGTACCATTCAGCAACGTTGGAAATTTTTCATCGGCGAAAATCTGTCTTATTTGCGGACCAACAAAAACCCCAGCTTTAACCTTTGCTTCCGATAACTTCGGAAAAAATTTTTTTAAGTATCCAAAAGCTTCTGAAGTTTCATCCAGTTTTTTAACAAATTGTTTCATCAACCCTAACTTAATGTGCAAAGGCGGCATTAACACTTTTTTCGCTTCAACAATCGGCTCAAATTTGACGTTCTGTTTTCCGACACACAATTCTGTTCTTACAGGCCATGACCGTTGAATATAGTGTTTAGAATCCGCTCTGCTATCCCACAAGCACAAATAACACGGATACTTTGTATATCCACCCTGTAGCCCCATTAAACATCCCACCATTTAAAAATCTCCAATCAGCTCCCAGTTATACTCACGATACTTTACAGATTCAAGCAAAATTTTGACACTTTCATAATTTTCTTTAAGATGTACTGAGTGAGCAATTGGAAGAGACGGAAATTTATTTCCGTTGTGCAATAGAACTGCTTTTAAACTTTTTGTAGAGCTGTCAATGAATAAACGCCATTCGCTAGGGACACAGGGTATGCCATTTGCTTCAAACATACCTTTAATGTCATTACAAAAACAAAGTCCATCTTCCTTCGTGAAAAACGTTGCAAACATTTCATGCCTAGTCCGCTGATCCGTGATCTTAACATCATCAAGCAAATTCCACTGTTTTAACCGAGAGCCTAGAAGCTCTGCTTTATTTTTTGGCAAATTTAAATCTCTAATTAGATCGTTAAAATCTTCTGAAGTAATGAGATAGTGTTTTGGTTGTTCAGGTGTAGGCAAAAACTCCTTATCGGAATTACTTTTATAAGAACTAAAAGATGAGCTACTTTTCTGCGATAATTTTTTGGTGGCTCAGGTACTGGTCGTGTCAGGTCGTGAGCAATTGGAGCAGAAGAAGATTCGAGGTCAGGATATTCAATAGGTTTTGCATTTTTACCTCTACGTCTTTTACTCGGATTCACCATACAAAAGTAGCAGTCAGTAATATGGTCTTTTGGTTCTCGCCAAATCCTTGGTATTGCAAATTTCATAGACCTTTTCTCACCTCGATACCAACCTAAAAATCTAAAAATAAAAATTAATATGTCTATTATTTTGGATTCATCGCTTAATTAAATAAAAATTGCTTACCTTCCAAACACCTTTTACAATAACTACAAGCAACATGTGGAGCCCATGGCTTATCTTGATTCCGTACAGGACAGTCAAAATATGCTTCATAGGCTTCACAGAGAACGTGAGATGTCTTTAGTTCATATTTCACGTCTCGAACTTTAATAAATTGACCACATATAAAACAAAATACATCAGCATCGTATTTGCACTTTCGTGACGACATTTTAAGTTATTCTGGGCTTGTAAATAACACCTGATGGTTGTTTATCACTCGGGTGCCATCTAGCGGCACAGTGTAAACGTTAATACCCCACTCTCACCGCGCGGTCTTTTTAAAAATATTAAAATCAATTAAAATTTATGAAAAAATTGAAAAATTAGTATTATTATTATAACTATCACAAAAGTAAACTTTATACCGAAAAAAGGTATTTTCTTTTCGTTTTTGTGCATAACTAACTGGAAAATAATAGTATAAACTTTAGGACAAAGAACGAACATTTTTTTGTAGAGTCGTGTTATTCATTAACAGCCAAGCGTAAAAACAATTGCCAAAATCAAAATAAATAATGATTAATGTGTATCAACGGAATAATTGCAGGTATCTTCAATCATGCGATTGATAATGAGGATCCCATCCCTCTACTTCGTCATTTTGGTCTCAGTGGCATTTGTCGAATGCATGGTAAGTTGCGCGGTAAAATTACTAACTTTGAGCCGGATTAACGTACGTCTTCAATTATTATCTACAGATGATCACCGGTAGTATAAATGTGAAGCATCCCCCTGCAATGTTGGCGGGGGAAAACACTCCTGTTTGGATTGCCGACAGACCCGATCCTAGCAAGCCAGTCATCTATACTAAGCTTGAGAAATGGGTACGTCACTGTTGATCTAAACGACGTGACAAATATACACATTCGACTGGTCGTCAAATTTATATTGATTCTTCAACTTTCATGTTGCCCAACGTCACAGATCGTAAAGAGTGCGCTTGACTATTGGCAGACCAAGAAATCATCGGATGGTTTTCCCATAAGACTATTACGAATGTTTCAACACAATTTCGTAAGTACGCAGTTGCGTTCAATAAATTCGAACAGAAGACTGATGAAATTTGGGAATTGTGACGACGCGAATTACGAATGGACTCGTACCAGGACTCGAGCTTTTAAAATGTCAACTTTCCTCCGGCAGGTCAGCGATCCGGTGCCTCACAAGCGACCCGACTTAGAACACCGCAGTGTTCCTGTTGCAGGCAACCTGTCTGAGAATGGAACGGAAACCCTATTACTCTATCCTTCCCTCTTGGTTGTCGTGGACTACGACTACTTCTTACCGATGACTAAAGAGTGAGAATGCCATAGAGAGAATCATCATGCGCTTGAGTTAATTAACTTTCCTCATAACGTCATTTTTGTTGCGCACAGAAACGAGGAGACGCGCATCAAGGAAAGAATCCTTTACGCCTTGTCTTTTTGGAGCAGCGTCGCCATTGACCTGCATCACATCGAACGACCGCATCTAGATCTTCGCATCGTTGGATTGGTAATTACTCGTGTAAGTCGACTTAATACCGATAGTTATCGTTTTGTTTAAAATTATTTCGTGATTTAACGACCAGCCGATTTTTTTTATTCCTTCCTGTCGACTTCCGCAGAACCGCAAGGCCTCGCCTTACATAAACAACAGCGAATACTATTATTCCTTAGTATCCTCGTTGCAACCTATGCTCGATTATTGGGCTCAAGACGCGAACAACAATCAAGGTGTTCCGCTGGAAACATACGACATCGTGGCTCACATGACAGAGTAATAAAACTGATCATTATTCACGATTCTTGCAACAATGATGTTTTTTCGCTTCCACTGATACATTCTATCTTTCTAGTTCGCATCCGCACCGTGAGGAGGGCTTCAAGATATACCCGGGTAAATGTCCTCAAGTCAATTCAAAACTACCCGCTTATTTTATCCGATCAGAAGTAAATTTGTGCGTGGACCGCCTGTCAGCAAGGGTGAATTTTAGAATTCGTTTGCGACCGGATATAGTGGAAAGCCTTAAGAGAACTTATCGTTGTTGCTTTGGTACCGATGTTAATTCTGTTTGCAGGCATAGCATCCACCTCTAATCCGTGCACGGTCAGCAAAGGAATTTCTGGGCTCATAGTTTACGACGATCTCGCTTTCCTTGGATTACACACAGCCGTGGAAACAATGACTAATATGTTTGTATCAACTGGTAATATGAAGGGTCGAACGACCGAAGGGCAATAGACGTTGTGTTCGTGCACAGTCGATACGCCCTCTCGATCTTATAAGACCATCGATAGAACAACGGCTTATTGCTCCAATTATTCATTTTTAATGATACTGTCGTCAGATTCGGCGACAACTCGGTGAGCTGGAAGCAATACACGTACGATCGTAAAGGATGGACGCCGACCACTTTGTCCAACATCCGCAACGGCCTTAAGTAGTACGGCTTATTGTATCGACAGATTTGTTAGCGGCGACGATTTTCGTAGTCTAATATAGTATTATAGTATTGTCCTTTGAATTTGCCAATATCAGTTTGGAGTTCCACAAATTTACATCAGTATAGGCGATGGGGATGCAAAATAATAATTATTCAATTTTTGGTCACGTTTCAGTGCGGACTGTATGGCGGCTCCGAAAGATTATTTTCCACCTGGAAAGAAAGTATTCCCGCCTCTGCCCGGTGATCTCTTGCCCCGAGCCAAACAATGCGAGGCGCACGGTTTCAGCAATCATACCTATCACTGCTGGAGTCCAGACTTCTGGGGACTGGTGAGTCTAATCATCGATATGTACCGTGAGATATCGCAGGACCGTTGCTTTCCCACATTATCGGTTGAACATCAGGAATCAACATTTATTTTTTGTTATAACAGTTATCGAATAGAACCAAACTCGTAAGAGTTGTATCGTTGTTGGATAGTTTGTTTTTTCTGTCCTTGCTTCTTTTACCTTGCAAACCACCGTGCTATAACTTTGAGTCCGATTTTTGTCCCCAGATGGTCGATTTCTAAACTATTTATCGGTAGCTAAGCATAGCCGCTAATAAGTTCATTATCCGTCGACTAAAACTCAAAGTGGACGAGCAGTTTGTTGCCCATGATTGCTAATCATGAGTTCACTTTTTTGCGACCTTCTAAGTTGTCTTTTAGCAATTTTTGTAAGAAAAACGTCCAGGTAATCGTTTGCACCTGAGAGTTAATCGACAGACTAGGGCTTTTTTTATTTCGCGATCTCAGCAAACTACGAAGTCGCACACGCCATTTTTTTTTGTTGTAATAACTGATAGCCGGCAGTGCGCTAATTTCACCATTGACTACGTGCAAAATGCTTCTAAAGGGAAAACTATAGCTCTCTCAAGACATCCGTACGATTCACGTTGGCTGCTTGGCGATTGATACGAACCTGATGATTTTCAGATTACTTCAACCTGCAGAGATCTTAAGTGCTCAAATTCATTCGCCTCTATCACTTGCTCGTACAGCAATCCGACTCTTGATGGAACCTTCTGCAGTTTCGACAATAAGAAGGTACGTCATTCGGAATTTAATGCTTCAGCTTCATCGTCTTTTGTATCTATTTAACTACATGAAAATAATATAATTCTTTTTGCAGATATGTATGGCTGGAGAGTGTCTTTGGGCTGCATAATTCATACGGATTAGTCCGCAATGAGGCCGCCGTCTACGATAATTGTTCAACATATTTTCTTCGTTCACCGGACGCTATTAACGTTTTAGAAAAAATCCTCAGCGCTTGATACCTTCTCGTTTCTGATAACAAAAACGTATTATCTTATAAAGCGACTTATAGACAATTCAGGATGCAAATTTGCGTTAATAGATGTGAAATCCTGACACAAAGCTTTCGCAGAGGTATTGTCACTTCTTACATAATACCATTCTAAATAATTCGGGTTTCGTCCTCTAGTAAGGGACTAACGGCTTGACGCAAGAGAGAAGTCAATCGGTATTTGTAGTTTGTTCCGAGCTAACTTACTATTCGCTGGTCTGATAACGGAATCGTTGGCTGAACACTTTACTCCTATAAATTGTAAAATTATGAATGGCACATTGTCATGTTATTTTTCGCCACGAACCCAAATCCGATGGCAATGATTATCTAAAGTCAGGCCGTATATTGGTAAAACAGCAAAAAAGCAGTTTAATTCATCAGGCATTTCGCAGCATTGCCAATAAAGAAAAATAAAATAGAAGTGCACCATATCATTCAGTCTTGCCTAAAAACTGTTAAAAAAATATTTCTTTTAATTAAGTTGCACATTCGGGATCCAAGTGTGTGCAAAATAGTATATCTTCAGTCGAGAAGCAATTATTTATCCGCCAAACTCGTTTTACGCGCCTCATGGGGTGTAAGTAAGTCTGTCGCAAAATAAATTATATCTTCATAAAAGTCTGAAAAAAAAGTCCGAGTTCAATTCTTATTTTGAAGTAGACAGAAATTTCTCGAGCCATAGTTTTATCTCTTTGAAGACGTACTAAATTATAATTGTGCTAGTGAATCAATATTTAACACCAAGTTGAATCTTTTAAAAAAATATTGGCACGTAGTAAACCTCTTTCAAACGTTTCTTCCATAGGTTTAAGAAGTGGATATTTTTCCAGGAAAATGGGTGATATGGCTTTCCCTGGAGGTATGGCCACTGCAATGATGGTTCCCTTCAACAGCGGACGGTCGCCTTACTGCCTAATGTTGCTGGTGAGATAGCCACGTCAAAGATGGTGGACCACGTGACTATCTCATCCGCACTATTTTGATAATGCGGCCAGTAAAAATGTCTTGAGCTATTCCGATGGTTTTCTAAGCTTGATTGACTACCCGCATGACAGTGGCCATGTCATTATTTATTTATAGATCTACAATAAAATCACGTATCGAAAATATCGAAGGTTCTGATTTAAATACTTCAGTTTGATGTTCCTAGAGTTGCCAAAAAAATGTAAGAGATTCTTCAGACGATAAGCCTCCAGATTCCATTAATCAAAAAACTATCGCCATATTACTCCAACTTACTGTTTTATAATATTTTTTAAGTGTATAGGAGGTGAGTTTGTCCTTTTCCTCTGAGACATTCGTGCAGCAGTTCACCACAATTCATAACTACCATCGGTGAGGTGACGTCTTTAAAAAATAAACCAATATATTTTTCGAAAGTATGAGACACTGTAATATTTTTACCTAACCAGTATGGATAAATTGGGGAACATACGGTAGGTAATCTAGCGCCAAGAATCGTCAGTTGCACACAAGGCATGCACAGTATAATCTCGATAAAAAATGCACATTCATTTTATTACAAAACAACAATGATTTGTTTGCTCTTTATTTGAAATAACATACAGTCACGTGTGCGAGACATTCATGTAGTTTTTTTTATACAAAATCGTTCGCAGACATCTTCGAGTAACAATTTAATACCTATCTCGCGAGACGGATTACGAGGTAAGATGCGTAGTAATTAGAAACAATGATTCATTGATAGAAAATATGATAAGTGAGACAATAATTTAATGTCTCGATGGCAGAGTACATTTTAGGACAGTTACAGCTATTATTTATTTCTTCATCGTTCTCGATGGCTTGCGAACAATTTCGTATCGTTTAATTGTAAATTAATCGTATTTTCTTCACGATCGTTTTTTTTTCTCTTTTTATTAAGTGTTCATTATCGATGGAGAATTTCGTACAACCGCGTCCTTATTTTTTTAATTCTCTAAGGTTTTTTTTTTCTTTTTCAAATCTTTTATTTTCAAATGGTTTCGTTACAAAGACCGATGTCCGTTCGGGAAAGGCAGAAATGGAAATAAATTTTTTTTAATGCCGGATAAATGATTGATCGAGGCTTATCCGTGAAATTATTTACAACAGTACATTGGTAAACATGAGTATATATGAGATTCGCGAGATCAACACAATTTTTGCTTGTATTCTTCGTATATTTGTCGTTATTTTCCACACTTATCTTTTTTTTTCCTTTTAACCAATTACGTTACAACGTCACAGCAACTTATTTTGTTGGGCACGAGGTTTACTTTATTTATCTATTTTATTTCCGTATTTTCAACTCGCAACGTCTATCATACGACTTAGACACTTATTCGCGAACTGTTATAACATCTTTGATCGCTCTGTATGGGGATTCGATCTTTTTTTGTTTTTGTTCAAGTGTTTGTTTTCCATTTTTATTTACAGCCTCGACTCCTCTATCAAATTTTATGGCCTGACAAAAATCTAAAAAAAATTCCTAAAAAAGAATTCGATAATATTTTCGCAGGCCCCATATGTTTAATTGTGCGTACCAATTTTAATTCATTGAAAAGTTTTCAAAAGTATTACACCTCAAACATGACGTTTCAGTGTTAAGAAGTATATCTTCTCCTCCCCTTGTTAATTGAAATTATTCGTTGTATGTGTTATCAAAGTCATCTTGGAAAAAAAATATTTTTATAAGTTGTTTTTTTTTTACTCGTCATTTTAATTCGTCAAATGGGAAGAGTCTCGGCTCGAAAGGTCTGCGATCGCTACGGAGTGTATACGTTATAGGATATTTCGCAAAAATTAGGGACTACATAGCTACCATTATCATTACGAAGGTTACAAAAAGATTCGATACCTTATCAGAGAGTCTATAGATATTTTGGCGTTATAAGATCAAATCTCAATTTTTTTCTCACATACTATAGTAATACTCGAGAGATCGTGAAAATGGCGATGGGATAGCAAAACACATTCAAGCGACCAGTAAAATAGACAAAAGGATATATTAACGTAACAATAGGCGCTAGGACGCACAAGGTACATTAGATGGAAGCTTCTTCCACTCCGTCAGCGTATTATGTAGGCGAGCGGTCAGCGAAATTTTGCAATGAAATTTCGTGTTATTGGGTTATTTTTGTTTCGTAATCTGCCGACTTAACAATTATTAACACATCTTCTATCTTTAACAACAACAGTATAACAACATCGTTCTTGTATCAACAATATATATGCAAAAATTATTTTACAGCGTTATTTTTTATATGGGCAATAATTGAAATAAACGAATAATTATAACGATAATAAGTGTTTAAAAATGATTATTTAAAAACCCGGAGAATGAACGCACATCTGTATTAGAAACTTTTTAGAATATCGAGCTTCTTTAATTACGAAATCCAAAGAATAATTTTTTTGTTTTTTTTTTTGTCCAAGTATGATAATCGCCACACTAGCTAATTATTTTGAGCATGTTGAACGTTCTCAAAGAATATTTTACAAAAATTCTGTATTAATATAATATTTAGAATATTCCGTTGCTGATCTCGATATCCACACTCACGTAGGCATGATATTAATTAATTTATTCATTTCATCTCCGTTTTATATCATTTTATTATAATAATGTATTAAATATAGAATATATATGTGTCTATATATTTATACCCGGTGATTCAGAATGTTTTCGACAAATTGTAACGACGGGAAGTTAGTTGTAAATTGAGAAAAGTTACAAACCATTTCTCAAACTCTCAATAGTTAATTGGTAGTAATTGAGGTTGCGTGAAAGTTCGGTAAAGAGTGAAATAGCCCCGGTATGCCGATATTGCAAATTCCTAACATTGATGCCGATGGAAAATACTTTCACAATCTTAAACATTAGACGATCTTGTTACGAATTTCTTAAAGTTTTTATTTATTTATTTTTTAATGTTATATTGAATTCAAAAAGCTGGAAATTCGTCGGTACAATAGAAAAAATCCCCCCTACAGGTGACATTTGCGTTCGGAAACTATAAAATCTATACGCTTAATTAGATTTTCAAAACAGGTGTTATTGCCCGGTATGACGTCACGCTTGTAACAACATTAGATTATGTGCCCGGGGATGAGAAGTCCCAATTAAGACCACATCCGTTTCTCATCAGGTTCCTATCTAGTCTCGCAGGAGTTGACGTCAAACTGAAAATATATGTAACATCTGGTTCGAAAATAAAATTCACGTATAGGTTTTTCAGGTTGTCGAACGCATACTCCACGTGCAGGGGGAAATGCTTTTATCGCACTGATGAACCTGCGACTTTTTTATTTCAATATGGATTTTAAAAGACTGAATGGAAACTGAAGGAAAATCTCGATAAAATCGCTGGATTTATACGATCGTTTGTATTACTTAATTGCCATCGTATATTTATACGAAGGCAGTTACTTGCATTATCGACACGCCAGGGCTTTCTCATGCTCAACCGTACTCTCGACAATATAAAGGCAGCGCCGATTAATGACCGTGATTGCAGAATTTGTCAGGAAACGGACGTCGCGCTTGCGTTCAATGTTGCTGATCTTCCGAATGGCCATTTCGAGCTTCTCAGCGCCACAAGTTCGTTCACTCTAATCGGCCTAATCATTCAAATTAATAATTATTATTTCGAATTAGTTACTATAAATAAAGAAACAGCTTCGTAACTTTCTGAGTCAACAATAAACTGGCCAGCGGCAAACTGCATCGAAATCAATCTGAGTCACCCTGTATGTATGTATATATGCACATATATATGTATATATGCATATACATGTGTGTATATACATATATATACATACATACTGATGCATGTACACCTAAAGGTATCCGACATTTAAATTCAATATTTATTTAGTATGATACACATCAATTTTATCCAGCAAAGTTTAGTGTTACGTGAATATCAATTTTTTAAAAATTCTTTTGGTAATACATTCCATTTATCCTTTCTTTTTCCCTCTACAAAGAGAAAAGTAAAAAGAACCACCCGTATTGTAAGCCTTGTCATTTGGTTTGAGCAACGCCCATTAAAAAAAAAATCATTTCTTCACCCTCCCGATCTATCTATTGCATTGTTGGTGCGTAACCTCATTTCCGAGATTATCCACCTACAAGCTGTTTTGTTACGATGATAAATTATTTACAAATTTTTAGATTCGATTTTGGAACAATCTGTCGTCCATTGGATCTATAGTGTAAGTTACCGACGGAAGATAAGACGCATGGCAGCTGATTCAAGAACTAGGCGCAAGCTTGCTATCCTGCAAGCATCGACTGCTCATAAACAGTCGATACAATTCTCGAGCTTGCGAGCTTGCGTATCGATCGAGATTTGCTCTTGCATTTTACCCGCCGTCGAAGTTACCGATGACAATCTGAGAAATAACTTTAGGCTGAATATCGCTGGTAGATACCGCTTTTTACAATTTTCGCATTGGCTTTTGACGAAAAAGCTTGCGTCATATAGCTCAACGTCTCGTTGTTTGACACTGATGAAACATGGTCACATGGTAGTCGGATAACACCAGCAAATCTGGAGCTAGGCGATAAGACGAAAAAAAAAACAATGAAAAAAAATAAGCAAGTCAGCTTTTTCACGCGACCTCAAAAAAATCACATTAGGCACTGAATCATTTGATGACATCGAAGTCAATAAATTTTCCTGCTCCTCTTCTTCTTGAATTTTTTCATGGTACAAGGCGGTGATAAAAAAGCTCTGATACTAGCTTCGGGCTTTTTTGTTGTTGTACTCGAATCAATTAAATCGCCGTTTCGGTTGATAGTTCAAAAAAATGATCGGATCAACGTCAACCAGGTACGGCCAATTCTTCCACACAAAGTGAAATACGGAATCCAGTTTGCACTACGGACGTTTTTACTTTTGACCTGCAGAAGGTCATCATTCGCACCGAAAGCTCGTTCATCGTAAGATTCTATCACAGAACTGTCTCGATTTCTGCTATTTCTGTCCGAGTTGACTCGTCCTCGGATGCTCTATAATTGAAATACAAATGAAAACGTCGAACTTTGTTGTGTTAAATTTTGTTTCGAAGAATGAGGTTTTTTTACCTATAAATTTCTGTGGGCAAAAAACCTTCGGCATATTCGGTAGTGACTACGTGATTTCTCGTCATGTCTCTGGGCCTTGAAACTTCGACGGCGTCTACGTACCTGTGGGAATAAACAACATATTTTGTTAGAAAGAAAAACTCGAAAAATATAAGTTCAGGCATTTTTTCCTACAGCCTTTACTCTAGTGTGCTTTAAGCTTTGAAAAATATATATTACGTTGATTTCTCGGAAACATCTACATGCCATGCCGTCACAAAAATTATCATGAATAATAATAATAATGATAATAATATGAGTTACTCCACGAATCAAGGCAGCTGTGATCGGATGGCAATTATGAAAGCTTAATTTTTTTTACTTAATTTCAAGGGTAAAGCTTTCATGGGACTTACGAGTCGAAGTACGGGGGCAGAGGGTGGGGCGCCTCGACCGCAAGATGATCACTGGAAGCCTGAAACTCCGAGGCCTGTAGGCATCCTCGCCACCATCCGAGCCTACCCGGTTTCCTCCTTTAAAAAATGTCGACCATTTTGCAACAGTGTTGCCGAGAATTTTTTTACTTTCTTTTTTTACCGAAAGCTCAGCGAACTTTCGAGGAGAGTGTTTGGTATAACTTTCTCTCTGTCACAAAAATAATCCTATACCATGACCGTTTCTCAAGTCACTCTCTAATTTTCAAGAGAGATCTAGGAGCTTTAAAAAAAAATGTTAAAGACCTTTTTACGCAAGGGGTATTGTCGGAAGCATAACGCGGCCATCCATTTTTGTCATTTCATTCGTTCTTAGAATTGACTTTAGAAAGGAAATAAATAGTTTCGCGAACCTGCAATTCCATCCTCGGAGAAAAGCTTCTGAATAAAATAAATAAATAATAAAAGCTCTGTTTTCAAATGGGATTTGCTCGGGTCGGATTTTTTATATGATCTTGGGAATGCAACGAATGTTCCTCGAACATAAAGGAAAACCCACTCCATCCTGGTTGCCGATGGAATAATGAAACCCGGGACGATCTCCGAGTTCTTTCAATTCATTCTTCCGCGCGCCAATTCTCAAGCAAAAACTCCGCATCGTACGTCACTGCTGTGTTTTTCTCCCCTCCTTTCTACAGACGGGAATTCAAGAAATAAGAATATCTTCGAGCAATTGTGGGAGCAAAAAGTCAAGTACCTCATAATATTACTCGGAATAAGCTCCGGCTTCATTGTTGTCGGCCTCGTTAGGGAACGCTCGAAACTTGTTATTCGACAAATTCTATAAATTCTTAACTGACGAGTTCTCAACAATGCCATACGTACCGATTATTAAATTTACGGAGAACAATTTGCATCTGTCGTTTTGTTATATAAATAATAATTTAGAAAAATGCATACATCTAAAACATGTATCAACATTATAATCTGACAATAGTTTGTTTTATTTTACGGTATCGTTTCTCTTCGTGTACGATGACTTATTAGAAAGACAGACAAAATATATTTTGGAAGAACGATATCAATTGTGCTTTTTTGCGACTTTATAAGGTGCGTCGAACCACAGTGGAAAGTATAACGCATATATCGTAATATGAGAGAGCATACAGGCGTACGATAAGTGTAATGTAATTGAAAAAAAGAATTTAAGAACGTAGAAGGAGAGATAGAAACGCAATTCGACACTCGTCGATGCAATACTTCCAGCTTGTGTTCATGCTGCGAGGAGGTCGATTGAAAAACAAAGCTCGCAGTAAAAAAGCCGAACAAACAGGTCCAAGTAAGCTTGAGCTTTGAAAAAATTGTAACGGTGATTTCTACGAAAGATTGCGTATTGTGGAAGTTCGATGAGACACCTCGCCATAACTTGCGGCCTTGTTTGTTGCGCTTTTTTATACTGTGTTAAACGAATAAGCTTTTTTACGGATTACTCTGGAACTTGTTTTACCTGGCTTGGGTTGGTCTAATCCCGTGAGCCTCTAGGTCCTTTTCTAGCTGTCTTATCCTCAGTCGGGCCATGTCCAATTCGTGTTTGACCTTCCACAGATGAGTATCGCAAATCGGATCTCTGCACCTGTGATGCCTGAGGATATCCTGAGCTTCGAAAACTGCTCCACGAAAGGTCAGTGATTTTCCCATGCTCTGGAAATATCAATAACGACACGACGTGAGCAAGCAATTAGACTCGGAGAGCAACAGTAATTGACTTTCTAATTATCGCAGTCTGAGCTTGCAAGCTCACTTTATACTTTAATTAAATTAATCGAATCTACGATTGATTTATTATCGAATAGTTTACGGGCGCAAAGTGGAGGGTAAATACTTCGAGCTGTAAGTAAGTTATCGCAAGCTCTACCCATGAAAGGGCTTTTCCCTTTGACGTTAAACGCATTATCGGGAACTCTGATGATCGGATTTGGGGTCTTACCAGGCTTATGAGAGCGCAGCAACCACCTCTGTCGCTTCGAGCTAGGTGATGCCTCACGTATTTGAAGTACAGATGCTCGAGAAATAAGAGCGCTGCAGCGAGTAGAATTCCGGCCATAAGGAGGAGGAAAGCACTCAAGAATTGCTCGAGAGCCAAGGGATCCGAGCTTTTTTGCACTTCCTTGCCGGGCTTGCAGGTTCCGGTCATCCAGTATCGTCTCAGGCGCTCAAGATCGCCTGAAATTCATTGCATCAATACGATTTCTCCGAAACGTTGCTGAAAACGTAGATGCAGCTTTGGAGCTTTTTTTCTTAGGTTTTTCGCACTATCTCACCGTTTTCTCGATAATCGAGTAATCTTTTGTTGAACATCGGGAGGTATTTAGAATTTCTGGTGAACGCTAGACCGTAACCGGTCATAGCATACCAAGAACCCACTGTCAAGAGTCTGCAGTCTTCATCCTGTGCTACCAAATAATCGAGGACTGTTCCGTCGTAGAAAAACGCGTCCATCTCACTACAAAATTGATGTATGCATTATTTATATGTAAATATATAAATATATAAATATATAAATATATAAATATATAAATATATACATATATAAATATATAAATATATACATATATAAAAATATAAATATATAAATATTGACGGAATTGAAAAATAGGATACGAACCCGCTCACGACGGCGTCGATACCTCCATAAACGCTGCTTTTGTTAAATTTTTTCATGTAATTGTGCATCTCAGCGAAATATTTTGCTAGCGTGCTGTCGGTGTGACTCCACGGTATAGTGCCAAATCGAAACATCGGTTTGTGGCTCCAAGGTTTGGCGAGACGCGAATCGTCGACGCCGGTGAATTCGTGAAATTCCTCGCGCGTTATCATGAACGCCGCCAGGTTGGCAGTGTAGATGGCAAGAAATACGACGGCGAACATTGCCCAAACGTTCGTCATGAACCTAGAAAAAAAAAGTAAATAAACAGTACGTTCGGTGATAATTCGAAGTTTTGAAGATAAACATTGGATTCGAGCTTTCGCGAATATTAAAGATAACACTATTCGATTAATTTTCTGAAGAAAAATATAAATATTTACCTTGCCGTGAAGCCTCGCGGTGAGTCGATGTGAACCGCGGCCTGAAATAGAACTGCCCACACGAGCCAATAAGTTCTCGACAGCGAGAAACGATGATTCGGCGATGGATTAACCTGCAATGAAAAAAAAAAATTATAGCGTATTTTGAATAACTATTTGACACGATTTCCGGAGTTTTAATTTTTGTTTGTAAAAAAACTGAATAAGCAGTTAAAGGGAGGATTTGGAATATTCCAGATATTCGGAGCACGTAGCCAGATGATCATCCGTGCGTCAAACGCCCAAACTGTATGCATATATATTGCTGTTATACGTGACTATGTAACGTACGTGAATAACGCCTTTGCGGAGTTTTCGTGCAAATCTAGCTAGAAACAGTGGACCCAAGCGGAAAAGTCGCAACTGAAAATGTGTTTTCATCCGTTTTTTTTTTATTAACTTACATTTGATTATTTTAATTACATTTTTTTCATTTTTCTTTACTGTATTCTTTACTGTACTCGCATATCATTTTTGACGACGTTACTTTAAATCCATTTCCCCGAAAAAAACCTACATTTTAAATCCGTTTCGTTTTTTTAAATTGAATTAATTGGATTTATTTATTTTAGTCTGGAAGATTGTTAAGGGTGCGGTGGTTGATTGGCTTATCGATCTCAGAATCTCGCCAACTTAGATAAGCGCCGCTTGTTCAGGGCGCCTGCTTCCTTTACACTGCGGGATAATTGGGTAAACCCGACAGGAGTTAATCTTCCGGAAACTCTATGGAAACTGCGTGCAACCGACGACGGCGGAAACTTGATTTCCTACATCAACCTCCTCTGTGGTATCCAGGAAGATGGGTTTAGTAACAGTGACGAGAAAAGTTCTCACAGTCCTATACGTAAACTAGCCTTAGTAACATAAATCGTGGAACAATTAAAATATACCTTCATATCGAAGCCGAAAGGTGACAGCCACTCGAAGAGAAATATAACGAAAGTGGCAGCGTGGATGGCAACAATTCCCACGAGCATCCATGAGGCTGTGTCGAAGGGCTCTGAAAAAAACAGTAACATTTTTTTCATAAAATTTATATTTTTACTACAATAATAATAATAATAATAATCACTGCATAACAAATAAATATTCGTTGTGGCAGATTTTTGAAAATAATTATATTTCACCTTCGATTTTGAGGTGAAGATGAAAATATTAAAAAGTTACCCAAGAACGCGGTTGGCGAAATAATGCCGGTTCGCTTGGCAACGACGATAGCGATTCCGGTCTCCATATAAGGTACCGTAAAGTCAACGACTGCTTCCCTCTCGGAGTTTATCATCAGAGATGTAAGCACCATATCGGTCTTTCGGTTAACGAGATCCGCTATAAGACCGTTCCACTTCCCATTCTGCATAAAAAGAGGAAAAGCATAAAAAAATTAATAGGAATGCTATCGTAAGACGGAGAAATAATTGTGAAGATATGCCTAGTCGTAGTGCGTCTTTAAAGTTATTTCTTATTTTTTCATTGGGTCCAAAGACATGATTGTTACGACCGTAAAAGCTCACACTTCCGGCTATCACGGCTGTTACGAATTAGATTATCATACTCTTAACGCAAGCGACCATTCGTTCACTACCCAGATCTTAAACTGTAGAATATCTAAGCCAAATTCGAAGCTAGGTGAGCCCTGAAATTTTTCGATCGAGCTTTTTTTCCCTGGATCGATTATATAGCTTGAAAGTTACAAAAGCTTGCAAGCTCTTCAATAATTACCTCCAGTGTCCCCCACTTTCCATCTTCCACTCTGACTAGCTCGTAGGTGAAACCAATCTCTTCGGAAAATTTCTGCAACAGGTCGATGCAGAATCCGCTGCAGCACTGGTAGAAGCTCTCGTTTCTCTGAGCCGATTGTATGTCCATTCTGAGACGGAGGCATGTAGGGCCGATAGAAAACATATGATAATTACGATTGCATATTATCGATTCTCATTAGAAATTTCCATTATATCCCCAGTCGTTTTCATTATGGATCGCAAAAGCTGTGCAAGCTCGCGTGTCGTAACTTAACAAAGCTCAGGTTAGATTAAAAGATAATTAAGGCTTATCCTCTCTATACGAAAATCCACGTTTTGTTAGAAAAGCTGAAAATGTTTTCCCATAAATAAGAGTCGAACGAATGTTACCCGAAATTGTTCAGTAATTTCGTTAAAAGCGAGCGTTTCATTAGAAGAGATCGCCGTAAATCTACATTCGTCGGTTATTTGGTTCTCCCGTACAGCTGGACGAAGGCGTTGGTAGACGTGAGTCCTGGAATTACCGACCGAATACAAGGGATTGTTGAGTTAACCTCTCTGAAATTGAACTTCCGTCTGGAGGACACTCGAAAGCTCCGTCGACCTCTCTCGTCTGATAAAAGTAGCACTTTGGATTAATATCCAGTCCAGCTGACCTTTGTCAGCGCGCTGGAGAATCGTATTGACTACTTTGCCCCCCGGCCCCTTTTTTTGTTACATTGTATTTTGTCTCTAGAGCAAAAGCTGACAAGCCCCGAAGAACCATTGATAATAGGGAACTAAACGACGATATTAAAAGTCTACGGAAAATAATAAAATGACGAGCAATCGTTTAACAACCTTCCAAATTGAAAACTAAAATAAATGCTCTGAAAGTCTCGAAACGATGGAAAACTTGAATAGTTTCAAATTCGATAAAGTAGTAATTCAGTCGCGGGTATTTTTCTTCGACAAGAGTTCGACAATTTTCATTTTAAAGGCAGCTTCTACAGATCTGACTCTTTTGAGGGAAACACCGAGTTTCTGAAGAATTTACCAAGAACCTTTTACCATTTTCGTAGTTTCGTAACCGCGAATGATTCTACGGTTAGATCCGGTTTTCATCCCCTCAAATAGATCAGGGTTTTAAACTTTCGTCGTGCTTGTAGGGTCGATTGTGCAAGAAATAGCGAAATCGTCGTAGTTTCGCAAAAGTACGTCAGTGGGTCAAGCTTTTTGCCCAAACTGCCCAACGCTGGGAAAGTTCACGGCCGTGTCGACGGGAAAATGGGTATTTGATACTTTTCAATTATTTTCATAGTTTTATTATCGTTCCCAGGTGCGAACTGCAAGGAGCTGCAAACTTTTCGATAAGGCAACAAATTCCCGGTAAATAATTTCTAGCGAAAACCGCTACGAAACTTACAGAAACAATTGACGCTTCGTGGCTCTTTGGTAACAGACGGATATCGGATTTTTGTATAATGGCACTGATCTTGAACTCATGTACAAGACTTTCGCGTTAACGTGCGTTTTTTTTTAGAGTGCAATGAAAAATCCATCGAAGAAAAAAATTACCAATTTTTCGACGAACCTTCGGACCTGGAGCTTTAGACGCGGAAAGTATTTACGGGAACAGGTTCACACTTCCTGTAGCTGTATTTTCTGATGTCTTTAACTTTTCCTATTTCGCTGCCGGCGCATTTATGAGACACCGAGGGAAAATGGTTCGCTAACAAAAGCATCGGCGATAAAGCTCGCCGCACGATAAGCTCCGTAAGCTCCCGTGCATGCCTCGTCGCTTGTTTCACGTTTCGTAGTTGATTTTCTCACGAGCTTGAGAATAAATTATTTCAATTTTAATATCCGGTTACGTTCCTACACCCGCTGAGAATGAGAAACGTACAGACGTGGGTACGGAGCGGTTGCTTACTTGGCAGCAGCTTTATTGAATTCTTGGGCGGAAACTGATGGTATTTACATGCTTCTGGCGATATTCAATCAGGCTATGTTTTCACCGTGTCAATTTGCATACCGAAAAAGCACAAATTTCACACCAAAGGACATTAGTCTCGCTGAGATTCGAAAGCTCAATGCTATTTTCATAAAACCTGCAAGCTCTTTGAGGAATTGGCCTTATTTTTTATCGTCATAAATCTTCTTAACATTTATCATATTTTGCGTTAGCAGAGTACAACATAATACGATTAAATATTGCAAGCTCAAATGCCGTACACAGTTACGTCACGTCCGGTGAACTCTTCTTGCCAGCAAGCTCTAGACAGTGGAATAAATTTGGACATTTAACAAACCTTTTTTGTCCACAGACGTCAAACATTATTCACTTGTCAATAAATTAAATATTCCTAGAATCAGCAGACATTTTGGAAAACTGAGAAGATTTTTTTGTCATTAACAAGAAAATAAATTCGGACGCTTGTAGATAAGAAACGTTCGTACCTATTTTACCGGTACGCTCCGCCTTCGTCTGGATTGTTGCGTAATATGTGTTATGCAGTAGTCGAATCGTAACGCACGTAATTATTTTGAATTCTTGCTTCTCTTTTTATTCGTACATCCGCTTTGCACTTGTTTTACGACCCCTTCGGTAAGAGCTTTCGCCACTTAATGACGAACAATACGTCTCTCGTAACTACATTTTCATAGTCCAAGGTGCGGACTACACCGATACACAGTGGAAACATCGTCGCACGAGCTATGTATTTACATGAGATTTTTTTTTCGAATTCTTGCAGTACCGACTGAACAGTAGAAATTGTTATGAGAGACGAAAGGTACAAAAAAAAAATCAAAATTTTGAGTGATGGAAAAATTGTTTTTTTTTTTACTTCTGTGACGCTTATGCAAACAAAAAAAAATGGTGGATCGCATTGGAACACAGCTTTCCTTCCTGCCTCCTCATGCGCGAAAAAAGCTCCGTCAAAAATTCTACAGCATACACGCGGGAAGCATCACTTTACGAGTGGATCGGAAATCGTGATGAGCTTTTTCGAAGGCGTTGACGCGGAAGTTGAACGCGAGTGGAATATCCGTCGGAGGCAAATTCAGAGCTCTGTCTCGCTACCGATGCCGGAAGCTTGCGAGAATAAAAGAGGAGGAAAGAAAGGGCTGCTGAATACTGGGTCAGGATAAAAATTATTCACGTCTGAGCGAGCCGGTGAGCTTGCGGCAGAAAAGAACATGGAAAGCAAGGAAGACGACGGGTTATGGGTCTCGAAATGTCCAACAAAGACTGCGTTACATCCCATACTCTCTCCATTCGACTCTCTATTCTCGTCACAAAGCTTCCGTTTTTGTTTTTCTTCTTTTCATTGTTATTCTTGCCGAATAAAATTGTCAAGGTTTTGCATACCACCCCGGACAAAAGCTCTCGCTGGTAAGGCAGCGAAGCTTGCGGGGGTCAAGAGATTCAAGGTAAAAGTTGTCCGGTGACCAGAAACATTACGAGGGACACCTCTCTTTTAGCCGTGTGGACACAGACTAACAAAAAAAAATCTTTTTAAGTCTTAGAAATAAAAAAGTACAAGAGTGGATAAATTTTCAATCTGTCTTATGCTTACAGTACCATACAGAAAAAAGGATTTAATAAAAAGTACTACACTATCGAATAAAAACTATACAATTTATGTTCTATTTCTCTATCCGTCAATATTATTATGATTGTTATTGTTACTATTGTTTTTTATTGAATTTCCCTTTATTTTAGCAGGATTCAGAAAATCCCTGGAATGACTCAAGTATTGCAGATATGGTTGAAAAAAAGTAATCAAAATTAGAGAACGAATGACCCAAGAGACGACGATTTTTATAAACACTGTGTAATTTCCGTATGTTTCCGTAACGCGATGTTTTGTCTTTTCGAGTTTGGCACAATTCTGGTTTACGTCACGGAAGGTCGAATGCCTCGCGGCCTCCAGACGTGTTACGGAAATGAATAACGGTAACGCAAGGAGTGAGGTGTCGCGGCTGTGAAGGTGGTTTCGCGTTAGACCGAGCGTTTCCGGGAGAGCCGCGGGTGGTCGCGGCGGATTCCAGACCAGCTGCGTATTACGGCTTTACGGCGAGCTTAATTCTCGTCCCGCTCCCCGTGTACGACTTACCAACGCACCACAACCACTGCATCGCCCGTGTTTACTTCTCCTAGCTTCGAGCCTCGACGTTTTAATTCTCCGGCGTTGCAAGCCGACTCAGCGATCTCAAACGGCCTCACGTCATTCGCCAGCATCGGCAGCTCACCCGTGATGATTGGCAATAGTACGGAATCATGTCACTCTGTCACACACGGGAAGCTTTGTCTCTGGGAAAACTGGTCAAGGAATCCCAGCACGCAACATAATACTCTCCAAGTTGAAGTTTCTAATCAAGTTTGGTTGTTGAGAAGTTGCGGTCCGTTAGATCGTCGACCCATTATTGATTAAACAGTCTGAGCATCAGCAAAGTTTCTCACCACGGCAGTTCATCAATAGAAGTTTGCTCCATTTTTTCCACAACCCACCATCCAACCACATTATTATCGATGGACCCAAAGACCTGCATCTCGATTTGCCGTATTGAGTCCAATTGATTTTCCGAATGCTCAGGACAGACCAGTAATCAGCATCAAAGACTCCCGAAAAATGGATTCAATTCTCTTAACAAACTTCTCGAATTTTAGTAGGACGTTAGTGTGCCACTTATCGTAGGAAGTGCCGGATTTATGCGAATTTTTCTTAGATCTTATAGAACAGATTTTTTGATAATGTGAGACTTTCTGTCATATGTGGCGCCCTGGCACCCTGCTATGTGTTATGGTATTTTTTTTGACAGATTATTTCCCAGCAGATCCTTCTCTCAACGTATAAAAAAATGTCGTCCAGTCGTGGTATCAACGACGCTGACAGGTTGAAGAGGAACAGTGCGAACGACGTGTTCGATACGGTTCGGAAAACGTCATCGAGTCCGAAGGGAGCCGGCAAACGCGTTTGTGTAGCTCCGTATTCAAACGCCAAACCTCATCCTCGATTTTCCTCTAGGTAGCGAGCCGTGCTATGCACGTTTAATACTGTTTCGTTTCGACTACTTCTGGAATTGTGAAATTGCATTTTGTCGTCAACGGGGAAACGTGGAATGAGAGGAAAGTCTGGCTGAGACACGGTGGAATGAAAAGAGAAGAACGAATAACGGGTAACGGCTTTCTAGACGCACGACCGCCTGCCGGAATTCAATTTCGCCGAGCCCAGCCCCTTCGCACGGCCTGAAAATGACACTGGCAGGAGCTCATCAAAACCGGCCATGCCCTACTCGATTCAAGACCTAGTCATTCACACTCGCTGACATGATTTGAGATATTATTTTTTCGCACCCAAAGATCCTGGGACTTGTTGTCCAATTCCCAAAGTGGCCAAAGAACAGTGCGACACGATCGTCCAACAAACCTATTTCACGCATTCTTCATCTTCCATCCTTCCTATCGAACTTCCGAGACAGCGAAATTCTCCTCGACGAAAGTACCGTCCAACCGACGAGCTCGCAAACTCAGTGATCTTGTTTGTCACCTGACAATCTCAGAAACCACTTTTACCAGGAAGTAATGCTGACTCGTGAGCGTCAAGTTGTGCCCATTAGCCTCCTACTTTCTCCACGAATCTATCTCGCGCGTTATCAGGTCTAAAGTTCTCCCCAGTAAGTTTTTACTACTGCATAACTTGGAATGAGGAGTTAGAAAAAATTTTAGCGAAGCCCAAATTGACTCCCTAAAATTCTATGTGAAAAGATCTTCAATGGTTTTAGTATTATTTCAAAATTACGTAAACACACGGTCCAGGCTTTTGATCATTAAAATTCCTTCAAGATCCCCGACCCTAATTTTATAAGTTTTCCTAATAATCTCGTACGGCCGACTTATTTTGCTTCTGATTTTTCCAGGTTAGCGTTGTCACAGACCTCGAGTTCTATGCAGAGCACAATGGTCAAATCGTTCTAATCTCACTTGGGCTAATAGGATCTTCCCAAAGACCGGCTAGGGCTCCAATTGTACCAAGTTCTCCCTCAGTCTTTTCAGAAAATGTCCCAGGCTTTAATTGTTCTGAGTCTCCACAGACTCCTCCGTCAGACTTGTTCCAAAACCCATCCCTGGCCCGGATTAGTTCAAGTGCTCTGTGCCAAAGTTCCCCCCCTCCCCCTCCTCCCGCCCTCCCCAGATCTTTGCCAAGATTTTATTATATTACGTCCCTCATGTGTTAAATTCTTTCCAGGACAGATTTTAACCGTGACCCTTTTTTCTAACACCCTAAATATATCTTTACATCTCAAAATCAATGATCATGAATTCAACATAATTTTCTGTGATGATTAAAAAGATTGCGTTTTGTCCAACTTACCCGACCATGTCCGTTTCCTTGGCGACTCGACAGTGAACTCCCCTGTCCATTAGGCACTTCCCGCTTACCGGATCGGGCGGCGCCAGATTAATATACGGTGGTTCTTCGAGAAACGTTATTTTAAGATAAAACTTCTCCGGTACTCCTTGCGGTGGTGTATGCGAATTGCCCGGCCAAACGATGTCCTTTATGTCCAGCCCCTCTTTTTGCCAGGACTTCCACACGCCGATCTTAAATATAGAAATTGGAAATCTATTAATTTACATGTAATAGGCGTTGATACAAATGTCATGTGCTGTTTTGAGCGTGGTTCCGATAGGTTGCATCAGCTTGTCGCCAGATGGCCGTGCGGTTGTGCGTACCTCACAAGTGAGAGATCGATGCCGAGTGTACATAACCACTTACGTTACGTTCATCCCCAATAAATATAAAATCGAATCAGTGTACAAATTAAATAATTTTAACAAGGATCATTTGCTTGTGAAATAACGAATCCTTGTGGAATACATTATTCGAATTCAGTTAATTATATTCATATTCGCCAAAATTCAACCTAATGCAGCAATCGTTGCACCGATTTATTCTCATTTTGTGAATGGAAAAAAGAGCAAGTAGAACTGTCGATTCAGCCAGGAATAAACGAAAATTTGATGCTCGCGTGAGGTGACAGAACTGGATATCCCAAAGGTAACGGGATAACGGCAGCGAAGTGTGAGGAATGTAATTGGAAGTATGGAAAGGGGTGATATGAATTTCACGACTATCGACTAGATCGATTCGCGGCCATCGCAGAATGGACAGATTCCGACTGAAAGTCGTTCAAAAACCGGGTATTAAATTCAATGCACCTGTCCCAATTCTACGAAGTACGATACGAGACAGTAGAAAAAATCGACGGATCAAATATTTTGAAAAATGAGTTCATTTGAAAAATAGATAAAATTCCAACTTCAGACTTAGATAGTAAATCAATTATATTATTTTTAAACTGTTGACACTTAAAAAGAATAAACAATATTATTAGTGAATGCAAAAAAGGAATGGTTAAATGAATGTTAAATTCCGACATGAAACAGACAGAATATTCATTGCCGAACCCATAATATTTCAGCCAAGGGTAAAGGATGTTTCACCCTTGGCTGAAAAAATGGCGAAAGGAAGAAAATAAAGCAAAAATAGAAAAGCCGATGAAAAAAGGGACGGAGGATATGAATTAGAGAGACTGCGAAGTAGATGTACATATTGAAATTACATACTTTTTACATAATAAAACTTGGTCCCATTTTACGACGGCCACAACGCACTTAACCCCTACCCAATCCTTCGATAGTGTCGTATACGTCTGATTCTTAACTCTCTTATACTACTGTCAAATATATTCGCTACTCCGCGTCTACCCTTTTTTGCCTTCGTGGTGAAAAAATACTTCTATGCGCATTTCGTTGTTATTCGTTATTTCTAACGTAGACTAAATTTTCGTCGATATTAGAAACACATTAACAGGGATGGGTAATATTTTCGTTTACTTCAAACCATGTTTTTAATAACGCAAGTTTAATGGGTGATCATATTTATGTTTTATGATAGGATAGAATAGGGTATTTATATTGTATTATAGGGTACACGAGTTCGCTTAATGAATTTACATATTACCGGTTAACCTGTTATAGTCGTTTGCCGGTGACCTTTTGCAACCGCCTGATTATCGTCGCTTTGGAATAATTTGTAATGAAAATAGACAGCGTGGCCGAAATCTCTGGACAATCTTTGTTCTAATTTGCAGAACATCGGATCATGGGAAATTCTCATCAACGTCGTGAGTCCGAACCCGTGAACCGGAGCTGAACATTGTTCATTCGGCTGTTCTCGAAGATATACATTTATAAAACCAAATGCTGGATCGTGTTCACCATCTAAAACTGGACAAATCTTATCTCGGAAAAATTTTCTAGAGTGGATTGGCCAATCCTTAACAGTTCGTTAATCAGAAACTACCCAGTGAATATAAATTTCGCATAGAAAACAGCTGTCCAGTTGTTAACGGCTAATGTGAACACAAATAGTTCGAATAGAAACAGTTCATTTTTACTCGAGGGTTGATTTTTCCCCTACTTTTAGCGGGAAATAAAAAAATCATCGGTATCTCGTCTAATCGCTGCAAGAACCCTGAGCTCACATGGTTTTACGACTGCTTGAATACGTTTTCGTGGGATAGAGCTTTTTCGGAGGGCTTTTATCCTGCCGAGCAACTCAAAGGCTTCCCAAACGACCGAATGCTTCCCATGTGTGGGAGTTTGAAAAATTTTGAACATCGGCGATGGATGGTCTAAAGGTTTTACGCGTCTCGCGAGACTCAGGTGCACTGTCAACTGGGAATGGGTGGAGTTTTCGGATGCAGTACCGAGCAGTAAAAAATAACCTTGAAACTATACAACCTGTCACGTTTGAGTATCAACTCTTGCAATAAAAAGCTCTGAGCGATAGCTCTTTGATGCTTTGACGCTCGGAGATAAAATGAAACAAGACTCTGGAGAGACCTTTCGAATATAAAATTTTCCGTATCGAGTTTAGCTTCCACTATTTGTATAAAATATCTCGGTTCAATTCCTCAGTCGTGCTTATTAACCTACTGCTAACCTTTTCGCTCACAATACCGTATTGATATCGAACCTCTAATAACGTTACACACATCATGAATAATTCATTGAAGCGTTTGCAAAAAATGAAACAAGACATTCGAAAAATATCTTTAATAAAATTTGTAACCCTACAAGATTGTCATAAAATGTATGTAATGCTTCATCGAACCGTTTGGAACATAATACAGATTAAGGATATTAGTAGATGTGACAATGCTGCTAGTAAGGGTTAAGTGATTAAAAAAAATGAATCGCGGGAATTAACAATGATGACTATTGAACTCATACGCGCTTGATGTTCAATGCACCTGATTGAGACAGCTCAGTGGATCCAGCTGGGCAAACCATACGTGCAAACAGGTTGATATCGGAGTACTTTGATCGTTCGAACGTGTGGTTAGGAAACCCTCTAAATTCCAAACTCCCTACAAGCGATAGATCCACGCGTTCGAAAAGGCTCAAGTGGTCTCGTATCAGTGAGTTCAACAGAGCCTTAGCCACGCGAA
Organism: Listrodromus nycthemerus; assembly: GCA_963978505.1. Taxonomy (NCBI): domain Eukaryota; kingdom Metazoa; phylum Arthropoda; class Insecta; order Hymenoptera; family Ichneumonidae; genus Listrodromus; species Listrodromus nycthemerus. The sequence continues at coordinate 8,740,178 of OZ021679.1, forward strand.
TAATTATCTCGGAGTATCGCGATACGTCCGGGTGTCTGACTAAAGCGGGGCTTAACCACTTCGGCGCTTCCCTTCAATGGCAGCAGACAGATGCCTCGTCGACACGGTCGATAATAGACCATAATGGAATGGTCTGTCTGATCAAAACAAGGCGCTTAGAATTCATGACTCTTCTTATTTACATGCCGTCATGGAAAGGAAAGAATTAGTCTGACTACGAAAGGCTTATTCTACTTGATCACTGCACATACTTTTTTAATACCAATGTTTTAATAAAAAAATTTAAATACGCCTGGATGAAATATCCTTGATCAGTGAAGCTACGAAAGAATTATATAACGGATGCACCAAACGCGATTGTAGTACTTAAGCGTTTAAAAAGAACTTATTAGTTTCATATGTATATCACCAGTAAGAGTGAAATTTAAGTCTGATCATTACAGGGCTATAATTGTTGTCAATTCTTTTAGCAGGACTGTATCGAATCCTTGTGCTATGGAGGATTTAAAAAAAGTGTCTACATGTAACGGCATTTATCACCAAATCTTAAAAACTGTTCGCGCCTAAATAAAATTTTCTTTTACTCCGCAATTAGCCGTTCTTCTTGCTATCCAAACGTTCAGCAGATAGACTTTTTTTATCAGTCCGAATTCATGGGCGAATCGAATGTGCTTTCTCGGACTGGTGAATACTCGTGGCTTTGCTATGTATCATGACTAATTTTACATCTCGCCACCTATGGAGAAGCACGCTCGTCAATATCAATTTGTACACCCGAGCTTCGTATTACGAATGAAATCCGAGTAGCCAGCTGGAACACTCGAGTTGGCACGATATCTCGGATTATTGTCGGGCTGACAGATGAGAAAATAAAAATAAACAGCAATGAACTGTTCCTCTCAACATCCCCCAGATCGCTGTTGAAGTTATCTTTAATTAGAAATCAAAAATCAAGTGTTACAGAATTGAAGAATGAAGGATATAAAACGAGGAAAAATATTAAGATCGACGAACAGAGCCGGGGTGGTCGGACGTCGACATAATTGGAAACGGCGCCGCAGCAGAGTCGATGGGATTAAATGACGTAATTAGATTCGTGATCACTGGTTCTCCGGCCGGATAAGCGAACATTCCAATTCATTCCGAGAGCAGAGTGAAGTTAGTTTGTAGTGCCTCGAGATCAAAGATAGCAGTCCAGAGTTTCCTCACAATGATCATTTCACGAGGTCTTTGCACTAACCGCGAACTACTTCAGTTACTCGATCAATTTAATATTTCCTTTAGCTATTATTATTATCGCCTCGGGTAAAGTACTGTGGCATCTTCTACGGAGACAATTTTTTTTATTTCCTAGTTTCGATTAAAAAAATATACATGTGTGTTAACAAAAGGCGCAAAACGAAAGAAAGCTTCGCACACACTTTGATGTGTGATATATAAGACGTTCTAATATTTCAATAGCCGGTAACATTGATGAAAAAAAATTGTCTCGTCGATTCTTCGACTGTGGAGTATTTTTATCGATAAAAAATGTCCTTTCATGCCAAAAATAAACTGTCGACGTTATGATACTTTTTACCCTTGTTGACCAATCCCGAATAGGTCGTCTTATCTTCCGACGAATCATTTTCACCCTGCCGAGCAGTGGTGCGATAAATGGGGAGGTGTTATAACGATGTACGCAATAAAAGCCACAGGACTGCGTGAACCGAGGGGTAGCAAGGTTGGAAGGACTAAGTCGGAAAGGCAAAAATAAGTGCAAGCAAAAGAGGATATGATAAAGCAGCGATAAAAATAAAATCGAACGATGCGACTTGTCGACCCCCCTTCCTGTCGGAGAAGGGAAGATTACTTATTATTCGATTACTTTTGACCCAGCATATATTCAATCTGTATTTTCCATCGTGAGTAATTTCTGTTTACTCTCGCTAACTGATTTGGAGATTATAAACGCTATACCTCATTTTTTCTCACTGCTACCCTCCATTTGCCACACTTCAAATTTCCCATTTTTTCCACAGTTTCCCCGCATGGAATTCGTGCCGAAAATACTAAGAAGATATGTGGATGAAACAGTAAGAATTGTTCGAAAGAAAAAAATTTATTACGAACAGTCATCTCTCGCAATGAATAGATTTTAAATACTTATAATCAGGTTTCCAGCATCGCGTGACGTTTGGCACAAAAGTTTTCGCATTTATCGCGAGCTTCCATAAGAAAAGTCAAGCCTGGCAGAAGTAGCAGAACAGGGGGTGAGGGTTGTGCAAGGGTGGGCCCTGCGGTAACCCGGTGAAAATTTCAATTAAACTTGTTCAGCGGAGTTTAGCCTAACAAGTTCAGGCGTGAGAAACATGGCGGTGCTTCAATTAAAGCTCGAACTAAACAGCAACTGTTGAGAAAAGAGAATTTACTCCGGCTGGCAGAGCGTTGTTTATTCGTCGTGCGATTTTTAAATTGAATTACAGTACATCTCGTAAATTTTCGTTATGTTATTGTACGCAGAGGTCTGAAGCGTCGGTGCTTTCGTTAATCGCTACTGAGTAACAATATCGAGTTTACCTCCTCCCAAACTAGTTGTTTGCTAACTCCCGGTCGGAGATTCATGATTTTCAGTTCAGCGGCCTTTAGCACTCCGTCCTGAGTGAATTCCACATTCGGCTTTCCTTGGTCGCCCTCTACGGACACGTTTTTCAGATATCTGAAAAAAAAAGCATAGCAACTTTTAACAACTCCGTGCCGAAGCTTGCAAAACCGTATTTCGCCGGAAATCCGCGTTCAGCACCTCGCTATTATCTCTGAAAGCATTTTTTTTTGCGTTTTTCGTTGTAAAATCCATACGACAGAATGTCACATTTGCACTGGAACAAAATAATTGCATTAACTAAGAGTCTGGGTGAGATCCGAGCAAAGTTGTTATTTGTTTGGTACAAATAAAGCATTGTTCCGTTAAACGATCACTTGCTTCAGTTTATTTCAAGACTTATGAGGCAAACATGTAGTTCTTTTGTACCGACCAACTACATCTTTAAATTTCTGTCCCCGCGCATTTGCTTGATACAAACGTTTATTTTTTTCGCAGCGTGCCAATAAAAAAAAATTATAATTTAATCAACAGTGCAGAATTTACGGATTTTAAAACACGCCTCTAAAGCGCTTCTCTCACGTATTTTTGTACAGATAAAAAGATGAAAAGTAGTATCCTTAGTAACTGTCTCCATATGACTCGCGACACTTCAAACAGCTGAATTCGAGAAAGCTTTTTATGAACTATTGAATTTAGGGAATCAAAATCAAAATTTTCAGAGATGTACCCGATGTAAGTCACTGTCAGTTTAAAAATCTCATTTTTTTAAATCAGAAATTATTAATTCGAACCAAAATTGCCGCGTCTCTGGTAGAAAAATTATTCGATTCTTTTTCACAAGAATATGGCGCGCCGGGCCGTTATACACCGCATTATTCTGGACATGGGGAAATTGTTACTAGGAGTAGCGGAATTTTTCGATTCTTGACAATTGAGTCCAATAAGCAAAGAAAAAAAAGTAATCAAATTTTGTAAATATATATGTGTATACATTTTTTAATCCGAGTCGATTATCTTAAAATTTATTACTTGAAAAATCGATCGCCCGTGTTCCATCGAGACTCGCCGACTCCCTCGCAGCTTAACGCGGTGTTGAGGCTGTGATTATTATTCTTCGGATCGTTGACAAAGTCTTCGACACCATAAGCGTAAACTTTAATGGCAGTTGCGATCTCGTTTACGAGGCTCGCGCTGCTTGTGTCGAAATGAACACCTGCAACCATAAATAGAAAAAATAATAATAAAAGCTCGAATCCAGTTTAAGGCGCACAAAAAAAACCTGCAATCTCGGTAATTTTTATCCTCCAGAAACGGTGAAACATTCCGATTTCCCCGACTGCAAGCTCTAAGCTCCGTCGAGTATGAATTGAAAGGCGGACGAAAAAAATTCCTGTATGTCTTTCCCGATTGTGAACCGGAAAGGCCATCGAGATATAATAACATCGAACTTCTGTTAATGCAACTAATTTTGTAAAAGCTTTGAACACAACCTCTACAGTATTTTCGCATGAAATCAATAAATTGCACCACGGCGATTTAAATACGATCGTTTTTTGCCAGGTGGTCGCGGCGAGGCTTTAATGACGGACTTTGCAAGCTCCGGAGTAAACCGGTATATATCATACCAATGTGCAGAACTCAGGCAAACACCCTCGGGAGTTAATAAAGCAGCGCATCACGGTAACAAGGGAGTAACGATTGAACAACGAGCTTTCATGAAATATCAAAGGATAGAAAATACCAATTGTGAAGTGGTTGGCTAATGGCCATTAGCGTAAAACTGTGGCGTAGAATAATAAAAAAAGATATCAACGTTGTTAAAAATAGGAATTGCTCCACGTACAATAAAAACGGAAACGAGGCGAACTGTGCGGACGAGGCAGCCTCTCTATATGGTTTCACCTCCAGCCAAAATATAATTTTTTTCAAAATAAATGTATATTGAACGTTTTCAAATAAAAAAGCTCATTAGTTTCGACGAAAGAAACCGCGACAAAATAACGAGGTAAATGAGCGAACAAAAAAATATCGTATGAAATTACGTGACCCCGAAAGCTGAATAGAGAAAAAACTTAAAGCTCCCCGTGGTCTAACTTCCCGTCCGAGTTTGCGTCACACAGGATTCTTTCGGCTCGGAAGTTCGAATCAACCAGAGACAGGATATTCTTCGTCGACCTCGCTCTCTGTGTCGGCGTAAATAATTCAAGAGGCTCTGCTGCGATCGAGCCCAGCCGGAAGAGGTGTTCAGGAGCTTTAAAAGCTCGCGTCCTCTCACTACGGTTAACCACTTCCCGGTAAACTCTAGCCGCTACTTCCTCCCAGAGAAATCGAATAATTTCCTAATTATGCTCAACGGCTAATTGGATTCGGCAAGAGGGATCTTGGAATATCCGCAAGAGCTCCGTAACAGTGTCACAAATAAGTAATAATAAAGTTCGATCTCATATAATATTCACCTGATGTAAATTCACCGAGTGATTCGATAAAAAGAAATATATAAAATAAAAAAATTAATAAAACTGCAATCTACTTCTACGAGATTTTGTCGTTCATGTTTTAATTGTCACATTGTCAAATTGTCTGAAACAATGCACGTAATATGAAGAAATATCTGCGCAATGCAATAAGTTGAAGACCACGCGCTAAAATTCAACCAGTACTAAACTTCGCTCACAGAAATTAATCAAATTCGTTACTAGATCTAATGCCTGATCTAAAATTAACATCAAATTGGATAATTCCATTCATAGTATATATCCGACTTTATGGATTTAATATTTTCCATTTTATATTCGTCATTTTTTTAAGAGACCTGATAATTAGCAAAATAAATAGGTGATGTCGACTCACCGAGCATTCCGACGGGGAACTGGTTGGGCGTCTGAAGATTTTCTATCACACTCTGGGTAACGACCCAAACATAATTTTCACCGGTTATCTTGTATTCCCTAGCGTCGGACAAAATTTGGGTTGCCTCTTCTCTGGTTGAGTACAGCAGCATTACCCTCGATTCGCTGTTTACCAACTCAACGAGATCGTCCTTCTTCGTTACAAGAACAGCGTTGAGTATCGTGAACTTGAACGTGTCCTGCATGTCCGATATTCGCTCGCGGACCGCCTGAATGAAATCGTCGTGACCAGCGATCTGGGATGTGACGATACTGAACTGGTGCCACTTGTAACGCTCGAGGATGCTCAACATTGCTGCGGTCTGGTGTTCAAGGGACGGGGCCAGTTGCAGCTGTAAGCTGCTCTGCGATGCTCGCTGGAAAGTCGATGAAACGTAAATCAATATGGTGAACATAAAATTTGCTTTTTCATTAAAAGGATAAATAAATAAAGAAAAAAAATTTCGATGGAAAAAAATAGAAAATAAAACCTTGGAAATCGGTGAATTAAGAAAAAAATTCATTAAAACTAGTGAACAAAGAATTGACAATTGAACTCACCCTCTCGAGCCCAGAGTTGTCGGCATTCCAGGCTATAACTGGAATTCCGAGGTAACCGGCGAGCTGAAGAAAGTACTGGGCGCTCGCTGTGCTTCGACCATATTGCTCGTAATTCATCAGGTAAAGTATGGCTGAAACGTTTACCGTCAGAAATTCGTGACACAAGGAGTTGAGAATTGCTGTAACAGAAAATTATGTACGAAAATGTCATTCAGGGTTTAGTCAAGGGATCGTAGATTTTGTCGATGGTAGGATTTCAACCGTTCAGATCACCTGATGTGACAGGACAAGTACAAAAAAAATTGTGGACACGTGTCAAAGTGTGCTTGCTCAGATGACGACGGAAAAGGTTTTACTTGAAAGCCCTTCACATTGTTTTAAAAGAATAATAACAGATAATAGCTTAAATTCGCTTCCTTGATCTTTTCAGTTTTATCCGGAAATTGAATCTACTCGTTTGGGTAGCAAGCATGGTAGAAAAAACCTGAAAAAAATGGTGGACATGCTTTAAAGCATACTTTCTTCAATAGCAAAAAACCAAATTTTTTCAAAAAGCGTCGCTATCCTTCCGAGCAAACAAAGTATGATATCAACTCCCGATCATCCCTTTGTCCTCGCAGTTTCGTCCTAAAATTCAAACCACTAGTTTAAATAGAAAATATGGCAAAAAAAATCTGAAAAAAGTCGTGAACACGACTCGAAGTATTCTGTCTATAATGGCAGACAAAAAAATTATATTTCATCTGAAGCAAGAATATGAATAAAAAGAATTGCGCGACCGTGTGGCTGAAACTTCGTTAATGTGAATATGGCCGATAAATCGCGACGATGAACATTTCGAGATTAACTCAATGTTTTCCTGGAGACTCATTTATCTTTCATACTTCGGAATTAAGCACGTACAGCGGAAAAATCGTTTCAGAGGTTTGCGACCAGTGATAAATGCCAGGACACGTACGCCAGAGGTCTTTCAGGAGACCCCCTCGTGCGGCTCACTCTCGTTTCTCGTTCCAGGGGAAAATATCTAGAGTCAACTGTTATAACTCGTACAACCGCTCTTGCCCAAACTCCGTCGTCGTTCTTATCTACACAACATCTCGTGAAATTTTAACCTTCCTGGCCATGGAACCGCAAGAGTAACGATTATTTTAACCCCTCCGGCAGTGGTTCGCAATTTTCCAACGACACAAATAATGAGGAAGCGGAACGAGAGTATGTGATCAACTTCACAACATTTCCGGGTCACTGTGAATTCATTTCGATTTTTCGCACCCACATCGTGTTGTTTTTTAATCGATCGAACCTTAAAGTGAATTTTCGGCTCGGATAAAAATTGTTTTCTTTCAATCAAAACGATAATTGTTTCATTCGCCATCGAAACGACACACTTTAAAAATAAATTGCACGGGTTTTGTACTGCAACTTTAACTTTGCTCTCATTAATTGAACGTCAATGTACTTTGTTGTAAAATAAAAATCACAAATATTAAAATGACATTTTGTTTACATGAAGTTTGCAACATTTTTAGTCAAAAGTCTATATTGTCAGTAAATGTGCAACGTACATGTATATAAAATTTCAGAAACAGTATATATATTTAAAAAAAATCTTCGAATCCGCTCATTGGATTCGTAATAAAACTTTTTTACAGGGTACATCAAGGTGTGTTCATAAATTTTTTCAAATTTTTCCAGGATACGTTCATTATTGAAACGGCTCGAACATCGAAGCCTGGACAAACATTTTTTCCTTCGTCGCCGCTTCCCTCTTGATTCAATTTTCACCAAAAGTGATCATATCTCGGTGCAGTATTGATTAAAGTCGGCCGCACGAAACAGAACGCGAATTTTCAGATAATACTTGTTTAGCTGTCGGGTTCATTATTCGTCGCCGCTGGAAGCTCGCGAAATAGTGCGGACTTCAGATAATCACATAATGACATTTATACAACGTGACAAGAAGTTCTCGCTTTGGTATAAGCGAATGGCGAATGGAATTGGTACTGGTTAATTAGACGTGATATTATACCGCATTCCATTTACAATAGGGCCGAATCCTCGGTCGACCGAGCCCTCCCGATCCATTAATACCAAAATGCAGCCATGCAATCCAGTCAATTATCCATTGTGCCGACGATCGATACGGATAATGTCTCTCTGTATCTCACGATTATGACGCAGCGGCTGTCTAATTATCATCGTATATCATGGATAGCTAAGAAATCACAACAGCTGGAGCAACCTCAGAGATTTTTCGAAATTTCGGAACGGGCTTAAATCTTCATGACCATTATAACGAATGAAGAGACGTAATCAATCTACCAGTGTACAAAATTTGAAGCCGTTATCTCAAGCCGTTTCCAAGTTGTAGGGGTTCTAAGCGATTCAAGTCTGTCACCGACGAGCACTTGCTTCGCGCACACACGCATACATACATCCGGATGCCAGCTAAAAATCACATGTCTCGACGTTTACAACCATTTCTATTACGCTAAAATTAAAGTCTTGAATTAAACATTTTTTTTTTTCATGAAAACATAACTTTCTCTAAGGGAAGCGAAGAACGAATATCAAATTAAATTCCCGGATGAATTACGGATCACTGGTCACCCTTAAATAAAATGCGCTCGGATGAGGCGTTGAACGGGCTGACCACCCTCTGGATTATTATCGTGCACGAACGGTTGTGCACAAAGTGCATTTAATCGGCCGCGGGCGAGCATAGTTGGAATATTATATTGCTCCGAGACAGAAATGAAGAGATTAAAAGCCCTCTGTAGCGGACTGGCTACAGGCGCCATACTCCCTTTTTGCTCGATAGAAAATCAATTTACAATCCTTATTAACGCTTACGACTCATGGTTTCAGTACTTGAGGGTTAATTAATCGGAATCTTAAATCCGCGTAAATACCGAGCTGTGAATAGTTAGGAAAAAATAAGCGTTATTGTTACATTTTTCAGCACAATATTTTTCATACTTCATACAGTACATTTATATGTCTACCACTCACAACTACCAAATAAGCACTCTACCGAAATCCCCACCACTGACGAAAAAACTTGCTTTGTTTCGTCAGACACTTTTTTTTATAACGGATTTATCAATTTCTACCGAAAATAAAATAAAACTCCACCGTTTATTTCACATACACGAGAGTATTTTTGTCAGTGGGGATGATTTCCGTAGAGTTGTAATATGGTAAGAATATTTCCTGGTAGACTTGTGTACATATTATATATGTGTGATACATATTATAGATTTTGTCTTAATTTCTTGTACGTTCTGTGGATTGAATTCAATGTGACAGGAACTGAAATCTCGTGACCATTGACGGTGTTTAATCTCCCCGAAGCTTCGACCGCAGAACATTAATTTCGAAAAAGATTTCGTCTGCAGTCGATCATGTGAAATGAGGTGGAAATAGAGAATAACAATACTGTGTATTATGGTTACTTTAGCGGGACGTTGATCGAGAGATTCTCGTTGCATGCGAGGCCTCGTCACTGTGAATAGCGCGGAACACTCACATTGGTAACGTCTGACCACGAACCGCCCGTTACTACTTGTCGCTCGGGAATATAAACTGCGGTAGCGGTTTTGTGGATCCACTAGCGTGGTTTGTTTTACGTTTATTTGTTTGGCAATTATGTTAATTGTTTTCTTTTCTTGAACCAAAAAATTCAAAGTGTTGACGTGAAATTAATGGTTTATCATCGACAATGCGCACGCGAGCGTAATTCGGTACGGTATAAAAATTTTCCAACGCCGCAAGATTAATCGCAAAAAATCTAATAATAATTGAAGCATCACTATCTAATTTTGGAAATGTTTCAATTTAAAAAAATATATTTTTCGGATACTCCGTTATAGTCTATCTTCCGAAATCAATAGCACGTGAGGTAAATTTCGATAAAAATTTGTAATATTTAGGTCAATCTGTTGTCAGTTGAGTTTGCTTTCCCATAGAGGTAACTATGTTTTTCTTTGCAAAGGCTAAAAAATTATCGTTTTTGTTTCACTAAAATATACGCATGTTTAACTAAAAATGCGTGTGTTTAATAAAAAAGAATTTAATTAGCACTCTTGCACATTTTTTTCTCGATTTCCAGTTTTGGAACCTTTTTGCGTCATTCATAAACGTTAAAAAGTGAAGAATGATACCTCCAGATGTTTTTCAATCCCGAAAGATTGGATATTCCAGTTCATATAGATAATATATGTAGCGTGAGGTAAGTACAGAAGGTACGAAAAAAGGTCGGAAAAAAATAAAACGTTTTCGCAGTGAGGCTAAAATAGGTGATTCTTTCATACCTCAAATGTTAATCTCGATCTTCCACAATCGTCACGTGACGGATATTCTTTAATCTATCGAGCTTGAGAGAACGTATTATTGACCACCTCACTGGATACAAACAAAATCAATAAAAATATTTATACAAAATTCGAATGTTGCACAAAAATGATGTGAGAAATTTAAATGTTATTAAAAATCCAGTTAAAGATGTTTAAAAAAATTCTCACCAAGAGTCTCGATGTTAGAAAAAAATATCTAATCAATGTGTGCCTATGACGAAAATATTAGTAACTTGGAAGAAAAATGTGCATGACGACATTGAGGGTCTATGTCGTGGATCGTTTTATTATTAAGGTCACAACGTGGGTGGATGATGAGCCACCGCAATGGAATTGTTCTGAAATTCCCGAGGGTACGAAAGGTTCTTCAACGTTGGCTTTGTAGTCGGTCCCTCGGGTTCCCTTTCCGCGTCCGAACGACTGTTTCGCTGTATACACGTGCTTATTCGCTGGTCCTCCAGATTTACCGGCGACCGAGTATCTCGTATTTATCAATCCGCCATCAATATTTCGAATAACATTTTAAAAAATACCTATTTTTCGAAATAATTCACAACTGAACGTGTCGATTACTCTAACAAGAGATTGCAGCATATTAGTAGCCAAAATCTAGCAGTGGTTGTTGTCCAATCACTTGTTATTCTTAGCAACTTTGAAAGAGATCAAAATTCTTCCTTATAGGAACTCAACTTTTGATTACATAATTTCTCAATACGTGTTACTACTTACAAAAATGAAAGCTTATTTTATGCGATGAATGAGTTCGATAATGGTTTGGTAATCAATTACGTTGCATGCCAATGAATTATTTCGGAGTAAATTTTCCTATAATTTTTTAACATTTCACGCTGATTAACGATAACTCGAACAAATGAACTTCGTTACGAGTGTTTTCAGCATTGAATGCTGGCAACAACGTAGGTGAATGAGAACACACATGCCGCAATTTTGCCGCCATCCTGTGTGGTTTCTATTTGCTGTCGAGTTGTTGACGAAATTCTATACGGGAATAATATATTTTCTTTGTATCAACATAAATATTAAAAAGAACAAAATTTTGGCGATTTTACCTGTGGGACTCGGCGTAAGCTGCATCATGACACTGGTCACATTACTCTGGGTGAATCCGTATTTCGATAAAAATGAAAATTTTGGTTGTCCCCTCCCCCGATGAAGAGCGCCGACTGCTCTATTTATCGCTCTCGTGTACTCCCTTACGCCAAAATTGGTGTGAGGCACAATAAGCCCGATCGTCAGAGCCGGCAAAGAACCATTCGTCGTCGGTACGTCGGGTATCGTGCCGCGCTGTGACGATCTCCATTCGTAAGTTCTCGCGAACACCAAACTCCCGAAAAACGGTATTATGCACAACGAAGATTTCATTTTTATTATTATTGTTTTTATTTACTTTATTTGATTAATTGTCCACCGTTCTACTGAGATTTCCACGAAGGCACGTTTTTACGACGAATTGGTTATTGATCTCATATTTCTACGCACTTTTTTATTTACAAAGTTTTTATTTTGCTTCTCATTTAAATCAATTTTTTTCTAAATACTTTTCATACCGTAGAACATGGAAGACGACGAACACTTTGATTTTTCGATAAATAATTATTTGATTAATTTATTTTGTGGAAAGCCTACAAAAGAAGATAAAATAATTTCGATGCATTCGGAGGTTTCGAGATATTCCGTCGCTGTCGATTATTCTACACGACTACAAAATTTCGAGACGTTTTCGGTGGCAAATTTCGTCATTGTTTACAGAAAACTTTAACTCGAAAATGTAATATGGATTGCATTTCTATAAATCTTAATCAAACCAATTGGCACAAATAGATCAATTATTTTTTCGCGTCTAGGCTGAAAAGATTCTACTCCATGCCTGAGACGGGTGTAGCATGTGACCGATTCTCAACCAGCGAGGGAAAAAGTGAACTTTTCTTCCGGGAAATTAATTTTCCTGCCAGACGTCAAGACTCGGCTAATTTCCATTGCCATTGCAAGCATAATAATATATCGACGCTTTAGCACAGCCGGAAAAAAGACCGCACATCACTCGAGAATAAGTGCCTTTTCACCGCGTGTGAATTTCTACTGCCACTTCGCTTGGAAATAAAACTTCGTACCCGATGGAAAGGCAAACTTTTTGCGGTGAAAAGACTTACTTTCTCCTTCGTGGCGTAATATATTTCGAGCATTAGATTCGATGGATATTTTTCCGATATTTGTATCATGAGATTCTATTCTCCCAAGTTTTCTAATCTTAAATAATCGACAAAGAAAAGCTTCAAAGAATGATGGATCCGACCTTTTTCGACTGTTTCCGTTCACGCGCCCCCTCCACCCCTAACGTGAAGTTTAATCACTGGCTAGAACCATGCGAAAACCCGGCAGACTTCCTCCTTCGTCAAGCTATCGCAAGCTCGAAGATTGATGGAAAATCGAAGAGGGGTGAGAAAATGGACTAGGGTTGAAAAGTGGCTATTCGACGGAAAGCATGAGACTCGTTGCTAAGCTTGAACATCTGCAAAAGCGTAACATTTTTCACAGCAGCACGACGCTGAGGCGTTGGTCGATAAGGAATTGGAGAGGAAAAAGCTCGACAGATTTTTCGGCACGACAGTGACTTTCCGATGATTCGATACGTGATGAAAACGACCACAACGTTGTATCGACACATCGAAAGATGAGATGTTTTCCGTGCATGTAAGCTCGTTAAATCACCGGATGATTGGCAATCACCCGGAGGCCTAGCCCTGGTTCACTTTCACACTACGGAGCCCCAGGACAGCTTGCAAGCTCGTCTATATAGGTTCGTCTCAACATCCGATTTGAAAAAGCTCGCACTATCGAGAAAAGAACAACGAACGCTATATTCGTCAATACATCCATATTCCAGTCATCGAACGTTGAGAGCTTTCGGAACCCCATCGTCGAATGGCGATTGGAAAGAGTATAAAAAAAAATAAGCTTACCCATACTCCAATTTATTTACCTTGTTTCCTTCAGTGTATACGGCTTTTTCCAATATCCGATTTTTCACATGCGATATTCAAAAAGCTCCGATTACCTGCAAAAGCTCATTGACTTCCGTATTTACCGGTTTTATCGGCGTTTTCCGCCTGAAACTTTTAGGGTCGTTCAAAGCACGAATATTGATTTCCAAAAATGTCGACACGAGCTTTCGAAAAAAATTCTTTGTTGATTATTCACTATGTTCGTGTGATTTGCCGAGATAAATCCATGAAATTGACCGTACGATCTCATGGCAAATTAATATTGTCGTATCGCCATTGGCTGGGGCGGAACGAGGGAAAGGGAATGATGGAAGTACGGATTGATGACCGCCCGAGAATAGGAATCAACTAACTGTACACAGAGTGAAAGTGAGATGGAGAGAGCGAGAAAGGATCGAGCCTTTCACGCGACATCTGGCAGAACCCGCGCGGAATCGATTGACAACGACGAACCGATGCGATGGCATTGACAATAGCCGGGAAAATCACCGGGGATGAAGATTCCCTTTACCGTGATTTCAATTCTTCGCCTCGGCGAGCACTCATCAGCGCTCCGTTGCACGTAATAACGATAACAACGAAAATAAAACAAGCACGAAAAAAGCTCGTGACGACGAATGGACATTTTTTTCATCCGGAATGTTTTTTTCATCCGGCTTTATTAGCAAACCTTGCTAACAAAGCACAGTCGTCATAAGAAAAATTCTGGCCCATTATCCGTGCTGGCCTCGTAAACAGAAAAGCTTGGAGTGAACGCATGTTTCGTTAATCTCGAGAAAAAATAAAGACCGTGCTTGGGAGGGTCAATAACGCGATTGTTCGGCTCAAAGTCGAAGGAGCCTCAGAAATAAATCTCTGCAATACCACGAAAATATTATGACGAATCGCTGACTTATGAAATTTTTTTACTTTACAGCATATTTTTTTACCGTTTATGATCGATTGGCCACAAATTTGTTGACACTTAATAGTTCATCGTTAAATTTTTTCACTGCTGTTCGTCGACTATTGATATGTTTGTTGATTACTGACAAATCTGTTGATAGACGAATTTGATTGACTAATCCGTTGACTTTGGGAGGTAAATTGTTGACACGTTGAACACGTTTAACACGTTGAACAGGGACGCGATTAGAATACGTAAGCTATTGTTGCTCTTCTGGATTTCGAATTTTCTTTCTTTCTAGAAACCTTTCAACACACCATCGACGAATGGATCGTGACTGAGCTACTTTGGTCGACGATGATATAAATAATTCTCGATTCAACGACCCGTAAATTGTTTATGGAAGAGAAAATGACTGAAGTATCGATGACCCGTGAGCGATGTGGTGTGAAATCAGGGGAACGAATCACCCTCGGGTATATCAAGTCCCTCGGAAACTGCTCACCCCTCGTTCAACCTTCCTATATCCGATTCTCATTCGAGCTTCCATTCCCCCACCTGCGCTCCGTTTCGCTACACATCACACCCATCACTGTTCCGGTTATTGGTCTGGACTCTAAACATTTCTTTCTAATCATACTATTATCTAGAATTCGTTCGTCGCTCGGTAATTCTTTTTCGCTTCCTTTTATTTTTTTCCTCTAAATCAAAGATTTGATCTTTCATTTTATTTTGTTTGTCGGTTCTAGGCACGTTTTCCCCTTGTACAAGCGCGATACATGGGAAACAAGAGTTTCAGACCCTCCATCTCGTTATACGTGACAGACTACAAATCCATCGAATTGGGAATCCCCGAACAATTGCGATCGCTTTTATTATCCAAACTTATCCCCTCCGGCCTTTCGCTCCACCGAAGGGGTGCGAGAAAATCCTATTAGGCCAAAGCAAAGAGACTACCTCGTGAGTCCTGTAAATTGAAATTGCTCACGAAATGGGCTCCATCGCCAAGTTCCGTGGAATTTCATCTATGATGAAAAAACAAAATTGACAAAAAATATTGAGTCTGAGAAAACCTGGAAATGTCAAGGTTTCATTTAATTCAGCTCTGGTAGTTACTCGTTTGCTGTATCACCGAAGCTGATTGCCCTCTTTAAGTCACGAAAATAAACCAGCATAATTATCGTAACGATTGAAGGTTTGCCAACATTTTTTTTTTCATCATTTTAACTCGACCCGCGTTCGCCCATGACGATTGTATCTCAACGTGTTATAATCAGTCACGAATTTGATTACGAAATATCGTTATGAATAAACACTGTGCTCGTAGCAAAAAATAATTCAATTTTACTTTTAATCAGCACATTTTTATTGTCGTTTTTGTGACTCGCGAAAGTGTCGGAGAATTTTTTTTTTACTACTGTCTCTTCGTTATCTTTTGTTTTACCGGTAGCCTTTGGCACTCCAACACTCCGACTTTTTTTTTCGATTTTCGCACTCTTCGTCTCGGTGCTTGGCCGCCGTCGTCTTCATTATTCGTCGAGCGAGCACTCCAGTCGCCTCAGGGGCGTTTTCACATCGTTTTCCTAACGTCCTGGGCATTTAATATTGCTCCGTGAGCTCTCGAGAGTTTTATTCCCCGACGAAAATGTCTTCTTTTTTCTCTCATAGCGTCGAGGAGACGATAGAAAAAATCCGAGAATAAATTTTATGGAGATTTTTTTTTAATGATTCCATTAATTAAAAAAAAACACGATGATAAATAATGTTCGTCTGGAGGTGGTTGAATTAGGGCAAAACATCTGGGAAATCGTCTCCGCAGGATTCGGCAGGAGCGCTGCTCCAACTTCCGGCGAATGGGAATGGCTTTATCTGTCTTCTACACTCGGTTTAACAAATAAGGAACGAAATGATTAAGCTCTGTATGGCGAACATAGTTCGCTTCACGGCCACAAACTTCCGGCGAATGGGAATGGCTTAATCTGCCGTCTACACTCGGCTCAACAATAAGGAACGAAATAATTTAGATCTGTATTGCAAATATAGTTCGCTCCACGGCTAAAATACTTCGGCGGGCAAAATAAAGCTACTTATATAATTATGCGTCGTCACAAGTATACAAGGAGCCGTCTTCCTTAGTAAAATAGTTTGTTATTCGGTAAACACACGGCATCCGAAATGCAAAGCGAAATTCGATGTTGACGATATGAATCTTGACTTCACCAGTAGCGCCATAACGAGAAATAGTAGAATTCTTTGAGCAAAAAAATTTCATATTCGGTTATCAATTCGAGATTGACACGTGAAATCCAATAAAAGATAGAAGATGCAAGCGAAGGACATTTCAGTCACGGATAGGCATATACGGACGAAATCGATAGTCCTGATGTGTAAGGAAGCGCGAGGATGGACAGGAATGAATATAGCGAATGATAGATTCGACCTGATTGAAACATCGTACTGCAATACGTCATAAAAAAAATGTTTATTCGTAAATAATATAATAATATAATATCTCTTACCGAAGACCTCAAAAAAAATTCGCTTCTATTCAGTCTGTCATTTTTGAGATACGACAATTGCAGCTGACGTTTTGGCTAAAAGCGCAGCCCCTCTAAAAGCTCGTGTATCACCAAATTGGCACGAAACAGTTTCCCGCTGAAAACTGAACAAAAATTTCCTTTAGAAAAATTTGATAGAAACTAGGGTTGCCGAATTACGAGCGATTAAAGTTTCAGCAGAGGTGACTGCGCGATGGGGGCGCCACTGTCGTCCGAGCCGGTTCATTGGCTTAAACTTCGCCAGCTCGTAACTCGACAACTACACACTTTAGAAAATTTTATCACAAGGCAAGTTAGCTCAGCTTTCGGCATCCGATGTGATGCCCGGCTTTTGAGCACAAATTTCAAATCGTTTTGCCACAATCTATACTTCGAGCTGCAAGCTCATCTTCCATATGCTATATTCGGTTCTAGGATATGCGATGGTATGTGAGCTTTCCTGTTTACGTGACTTAAGCTTGCGATCGAGTAAACGGAGAGGAAATTCCAGGGAATAACATACATTGTGACAGCCTGTCCGACAAGTATGCATGCATCAACTGACACGACAGCCGAGAAGCAGAAAGACTTATCGCACAGCATTTAATACGTAAAACGATGCGAAATCAGCCTTTTCCCTTCTTGGTCGTCGATACGAAGCTCGCAAGCAACCTTGAGCTTTCAAGCTCGCTGCATGCCCTCGAGCGGTCGGTGGGATAATGGGACACGCTGCATAAGATTT
Organism: Listrodromus nycthemerus; assembly: GCA_963978505.1. Lineage (NCBI taxonomy): Eukaryota > Metazoa > Arthropoda > Insecta > Hymenoptera > Ichneumonidae > Listrodromus > Listrodromus nycthemerus. The sequence continues at coordinate 8,757,754 of OZ021679.1, forward strand.
ACATTCCGATAACTGTATGCACACAGGTATGGTGCTCTACCTCACGCTTCGCCACCACCGTCACATTTCACACGCAAGATGAAAACGAATGGAGCGGAAGGGTTGACAGTTGAACGGACGGGGATGCGCTGCTCTGATGTTGGATGGGGTAGTAATATCCCATGTTAACAGATGCAGGCCATACCGTTATCGCAGCACAGATTGAACGGTGCTTGTTTATCCGTTGCGTTTGATCGATGGTTTGGGATTTAAATGCCCAATGATCAAAGCCGTTGGCGTTTAAGTTATTCGCTTTCTCGAGTTCAGTACGGTTTTAATTCCTTATATTCTTGCAGCCAATTCGAAAAAGTCCAATTTTCTCAAATCCAATTCGGCTTTATCCACAATTTGTATATCCAATTTGGCCTACAATCAATCTTACTGTGACCGATTTGATCGGTGGACAATCGTGAAATAACCATTTTGACCGGCAGCCAATATTGCTTTATCCAATTCGACCGATCATGTCGCTGATCTTTTCTATTTAATTCCACCTGCGTCCAGGATATTGGTATACAATTTGACCACAGGCCCGCCTTCTTCTATTTGATTTGAAACATGGTCGAACTTCACTTATTTATTGTCCTTCTGGAACATTTTTTTTTTATTCATTATTCAATTTAGCCCTTAGGCAATCTTTTTAAATCCAATCTCATCCGTCTCTGTTCATCTTGGATATTATTTGGCCTGCGATCAATGTTATTGTATTTAAACGAACCGTGCACAAGTAAACAAATTTCCTTGCACAATTCCTGAATTTACTGTTTATTTAATCTATCTTAATTATTAATATAGCGAGGCAGTAAAAATGGTCGACCCTGTATATTTAGAGGCTTTAACACGCAGTTGTTTATTTATACGTATATGTAATTAGCGACGGTTCACCGACGCTACGAAACGTGTAAAGCGAATCGCATTTTGTGTATGCTCCTGGCAAACCTCCAGCCTTCTTGGATGTGTACCCTTGGCTTGTTTGCCTGATCAATATACCTACGAATAACAAGCTCGTTTCTCCATTTCCTCTATTCGCTATCAAACGGTACAGTTACTGGCCACATTTAATCGATTCTCACGTTCGTCAGTGAATCGCAACTCGGCCTAGCGAATCAATCAATCTCTCTCCGACTTTTCGAAGCTACCAATCTCTGCATTGTGTAGAATGGAAACGCTTCAATGTTGTGTCCAGTTCACACTTTGATGCGGAGTGCTTTCATCAAATTAAAAACTCGTTGCCGGACCAGGAGTGGACCGAAACTCGGTTGAGTCCGAACATAAGGTCATCCAAGATTGGAAGAACATCCGCAACGATTGGCGTGCAATTGTGGAAGAATATCGCAGGGTTTTTTAAGGGGGTTTGGAAATCAGCCCTTCGGCTGAACGGAACTTAGTGAATCTATAGCTGAGACCAATCTATCGGATTTAGTAGTGTACTGTTTACTCACGATCGATTCTACTCGAGCATCCCGCGATTGATCTACATCATCGAGTACACCATCGAGTAATTGAAAGGTCAAGACTCGAAGCACTCAAGGGCTGCTTGATACTCCGGTAGAGGAAATTGCTTCGGTGCTCGAGTTCAAGATGAAACTCTTCACTTTTTTTTTGTACCTGAAGAGCCTTATATCAGGTGCATAATTCGGATATGAAAACGACTTCGCGGAAATTCAAAAATGACAAGTGGCGTCAAACGTTACGACAAGTTAGGGTTTACTCATTATTAAGGGCCGATAAGAGACCTCTAATTAAAATTCAACAATCAGGGCCTGGAAGACGGTCCTTGGTTGAGAGTTGGTGTAGTTTGCAGCAGGAAAAAGGATCTCAATGGTATTCTAAAAAACTATTTAGTTGGACGCGGAAGAAGTGGCTGGCTTAGACGTCGACGAAGATACCTGGATTAAGCGTCAAATTAATGAAAACCCTCAAATTTTTAATGGCATTTTTTCGAATAACGAAAATATTTTTTGATGATTCTGGAACCTTTCGACTACGTCGAAGCTTGATATAGAGAGTTATAGGGCTAGCAAAATACTTGTAAAAAATATCTCTACATTCGACCCCGAATATCATAAGGTATCAATATTTTTTCATTCGTGGAGATCACATGCTTCTCTATACCTACGATAATGCTTCCGTGAAACAACTCTTAGTTGGAAAGGGTGGCTCGAAAAATGCTCGAGGCCTCCAGCATCAAGCTAGCACCGAACAATGAAGAAATGTGTACGGAAGGTCTGACGATGATATTTTCGAGGGGAAAGACAATCCATGGAACAATAGAAAGGGATGCTCAGGGCCAGAATATATAGGCCAGAGGTGGGACACGGAAAGCAGAAACAATGAAGTAGTAGAAAGTGAAGTAAGACGTTCGATCATCCTATCGTAGGACAATAGTAAGTCCAAGTTTTTTGGCACAAATGAAACTGTAAGCGGGGCTCAGTTTTCGATTTTTCGTGTGTAAAATTCTACGGAAATTATTGAAATTAAGACAGCCATAAATGTAGCCCACCACAACGTAAGTGCATTTTGAGAAACTTAAGCATTCTGACAACCATGGAAATTTACTTCGGTAACAATTTTGCTATTGCATGTAAACCGCAGCGTCAAACGACGAGTTGCAATTTTGCTATACTGTATGGAAAAAAATGGCTTTTTTACATTAAACAGAATGTGATTTATTGCGATTTAATTTCGTTGTAGTTAATCACTCTACTCCGACTGCTTAGGAGCGGTATATTAAAACGGGACACGGTAGCTGCGTGCAAGTTTGTAACCCGACAAATTTTACTTGCAGGCATGCATAAGTTCTTCGCCGAGCGAATCATAAATTAATATTCAAGCAAAGTAGAACATTTTCTCGAAACAATAAATTACTGATAAAATCGAAATTCCCCTCCCCCTGCCTATAGTCATTTACACGACCCACCATTTAATTAATAATTGGTATGTGTATGCTCCGATGAGCCGTTTTCGACATTGTTATCGACGATTTTATGTATAATTAATTTAATCAAGCGCATGAGAGTTCTCGTAAATTGTTCAAAGGTATCTGTCATCCAATATCATGAAATGGTACAAATTATTCTTACACAAAATGATTCAATGCATTCCGGCTATCGTTAATGTTATTACTTTGTAATGAAAATTCTCTATGTGTGGTTATTATTTTTTTCCTCAAAATTATACAATTACATACTAACTATTAATATTAATAATTTTGCAAGACCCCGCATAATCGTGATAGGCTCGGAACATTTGGCTTTCGGAGTATGCATTTACAGCAGGATTTTTCATGTCGAAAGTGACAATCGATGCCAATCGATTTTGCAATTATGAAAAATGAGCACTGATTTTCGTAGGGGTATCGAGAATTCATTTGTGAATGCCTTAGGATTATTGACTGTTTGATAGGAGTAAATAAACGTGAGGTCGAATTTCCGAGGAAGTTTCCAGGAGCCTGATAGTTCTATCGGTTATTTTTCCCGGTTGCCCCTGACTCACCCACGCTGAAAAGCTACTGTATTGTTAAGCGCCAGGGGGTCTGTCGGAGAGCTCGAGTATATCATCGGGAGATTAATTTCATTCCGTTAATGGAGCATCGTATTGGACCGTTTGTATCTAACATGGTTGACAAACACAAATCTTTTTCAGGAATTGAACACAACGACGTAACTAAAAGATAAATAAATTAATGCTCGCTTCGTAACTCGTCTGTTGGGAGAAAAATATCCTTTTGCTAATCGTCCTAATGAGGGGAACCAGAAAAAAAAATCTACATCCAAATATAGATCGGAAATTTTTCTGAAAATTTTTTATTTTTTGACGAACAAAATGTCAGCTGTGTTGGAAATAAGATCAACATTAGAGGAGATGCAAGCATACGAGACAAAATAAATTTAAATTTGTTTTGACTACCCTAAAGTAATCAAAACTTACCCTGTGACTCTACACAGTAAAAAAAAATTCTGCCTAACAAAAAATCTGCCAAAACGAGATTAAGTATTAAGTGGTCAAAACGAGATTAAGCATAAAGTGGTCAAAACGAGATTAAGTATAAAGTGGTCAAAACATATCTTACTGAGTAAAACGCAGTTTTTCGATCCAAATAGCACTTAAGGAAAATAATATGTGAAAAATAATATTTAGTAGGAAACCCGTACTTTGAACTAGTTTGACGAAGTATTAAGATGTCAAAATTCGTTTGAATAAGTAAAAACAGTTTTTATTGGCAACAACAAAGTAGGAGTTTTAATTCATGGTAAAAACATCCTCGACTAAAAACACCTTCGACTAGTAAAAATCAGTTAAAACTGGTCCTCGCTCGATCGCATAGCTCAATGCTTCCGAATAACAGGCCAATCTACTCTAAAAACCATCATACTAATGCCCAATCATGTTTTATTTTTATTCACCATGGCCCAAAACGTCTCGAAACTCTCTTTTCGTCCTGCACAAGGGACATCGGCCTGTAATTAATAAATGCCACGAGCGGTTGGGCGCTCGAGTCTCACCTCGGTAGTGAGAACACCGAGTAATCAGGCAGTGGTCACGATTTGCACAATGAATCACCCGGCTCTCCGGATATTTATGTTTGCTTTCGTTCTACGTCCCTTCGTCCGTTACACTTTCCGGCGACCATCAATCATCCCCCAAGTCTCACAACAAATACCCCACAAATTCGCCTCTTGCAAATTGACTAAAAAAATTATAGTGGAAATTTTTGTTTGTTTGTTTGTTCGGAAATTGTTTTCTCAAAAAAAATCGACCAACGGGAAAGATACTCATAAAATCGAGGAGCTCGAATATTTTATCGTTCCATTCACCGCCGAGGTTCCTCGCGAAAACTCCTCGGACTGACTCTCGTCAACAACTTTCACCGGAACTTCCATTAAGGCAGGATCACTTTCACTTTCACCTTTTCCCCACTCTCACTGTTCGCCACGGCGATGAAAGAGTCGCGATAGGACGTAGCCGGAAACAACCGGATATGACATGAAATGCGAGAATAAAGGGAGGGAGAGAAATAAGAAGATAGCGCAGGGAAATGGAAAGCGAAATAGAAGCCCTTGAATCCCAGGGGTATTTTTGCAGTGGAAGCCCAACTCCTTTACCGACCCCGTTGACCCCACTAGATTCAACCCGCCAAACTTGAACGAAAAAAAGAAAAAAAAAACAAAATTGACCCCTGACGGTATTTTTTTACTGAAAAAAAAACGCACAAATTTTGTCCCGAAAAATGAAACTCTGTTATAAAACGGAGGTGCGGCAGGCCCGCGCGATTTTGCTCACGAGCGCGTATCTCGTGCGTTGGAAGACACCGCCCAGCTGGCACGATCCCCGGGTGTACCAACGTGAAAAAGTAGCCCCCCTTGCCCATATCATTCGGAGGCTTTGGCTAACAGCGGCGGGGGTGTGCAGAGCGCAAGCGCCTCTTTCTCCCCCCACGTGGCCATGGCAACCAGTGTTGTCTCTGTCGGACGACGAGGGTGAGAGTGAGCAAGAAAGTGAAAGCGTAGCAGGGCGAAGGAGCTGCTTGGAGGGGCCGCAAGGGATGCTAGGTCAGCGTGCTCGATCACGCGGCCTGGACCCAAAGCGCGTATCTGTTGTCATCAAAAACATACCTACCGTATCACACATCCTTTACTGAATTTTTTAGAGCAACTTCCACACCGAGGTTGTCACCGCTTTTACGACGGATTATCGATTTTTCACTTCTTTTCTTCACCAAACCTGAAGACTTATATTGAAAATTGCTTAAAAACAATGAAATCAGCAAACCTCAGTTTGATATTTCATATAATATTTTCTATAATAAAGTCTGGTTTAAATTTTGACAGATTCCGTTTTGTGAGATGTAGACGTTTTTTTATGTTACGAAAAAGGCGCGAGATAATTTGCGTATTTTTTTTTTAGTCGATTAAAAAATAAATGTAAAAATATAAAAAAGCTAAAACTTGTACAGCCTTCTTATCACAGGTCTTTATTTTTATTATACTATACGAAAATTGTATTATAATCATAGATTTCTGTACGACGAAGACAAAATCGTACAAGAAAATTTATCGTGGAGGAAGTTACGCGTAAAACCGTAAAATATGAGGGAACAATTCTGCAAATCATTTTCCACTCTTTCATAGCAGTTTTGCCTCTTAAGGCGCTTATTTATCTTTATTAAAGCGAAAGATATCCCTTACGCATGTACTTTAAACCTTCTCGTACGATCTTGTAAAACACAAACACATTGTTATTCCGTAATTGCATTTGAGTCTCGTAATGTAACTGAGCTCCGAAAAGTTACCAACGAGTTTATTCGTCAGTGATTTTGGTTGCCAGGTGGATGGGTGAACGAGGAGGGTGCAGGGAAAAGGAAGCAACGAACATTGTTGGCAAAATCTTCAACCAAGAAGTAACTTTCCAGCTGTGAGGCAACCTCGGAATTCCCTCGTCAGATATTCTGCTGCCGAAGTCAAACAGGCGTGACGAACTTTCCTCTTCCATACTCGAACCAAACCGACTGTCCAAGACAAGGGTCTCGCGAGTGTAAATATAAAAAAAAAACCTCAAACGTCAGAAGCGACAAATGTTAGCTCCTCTCCACGTTGGCTGATGCTCCGGGGAAAAAAAAAACCCCGCAAGGTCTCCGTTTTTTCACTCCGATCTCGCGCAACAAAACTCTCATGAACAGATCTCCCGACTAGCAAAGGTTTTATTCCTCTTTTCGAAGAATTCGTCGATATTCCTGTGATTCGCCTTGGCAAGAGGACAAATAAAATCTGCAGGATACAGATTTATTTCATAAATTTATCAACAATATTTAGTTTCAGGTTTTTACATTGCAAAAAAAATGGAAAGTGTAATGAATAAAAATAATCGGTACTAGTAGCGAATGGGGAGTGAACAAACTATGATGTGGTAAACATAGCAAGAAATACTGGCCAAGACTATTTTTGGATCTCGGCCAGCATGTCGCATCGGTTTGGCACGTGACGAATCGCAACGATTTAATAATCGGTAATTGTCATTATTCGTATCCAGCCAAAAATACAATTTGAGACCAGCCAAAAATACAAACGTGAGACTAAAATCGCAAGCCATACATTGTCTAGTGTCATTCCGGTTACAGGCAACACAGAAGCCAGTCGAGAAATCGTCATATGAGGGCGTAAATTAGTTCCGCTCGGTGGCGCCGTCCGCAATTACCGGCGTTGAAATTCTGAATGCATCACATACAGAAGGGAGGAAGACCGATAAAAGCTGTGCACACTCATCTGGTGGTGACTAAAAAAAATTATGTTTCTCATTAAAAATGTAATAAAAGAGAGAGATATTTTTTTGTGTGGTGTCTCATGGCGTCGCGAAACTCGGTGACGACAGAAACGTGGCTGAGGCTAATAAGACCTTTGGCGAGTCGGGAGAGCTTTCAAAACTCGATGATAAAACTCGCTTGCATGAACCGCCTTGCGCAACCGAAGAACTTGGGATTGGCGCCCCTCGTCACCGAGCGAGATTAACCAGTCTCCGAGACACCGCAAGCTCATAAGTCGATGATATATTTTACCGGAGAGCATTTTCGCTTCTCACGACTTTACATCATTTTTTTTTACTACGGAATTAAATTCGGTATATATACGTAGAATATTCCGGACATGGAAAGAAAAAAAAGTTTCACTCGGAAAGAATGGAGTGACTGTTTATTTAAAAGAATAATAATAATAATAATAATAATAGTCCAGAAAAAACAATTTACATTGCTCCGTCGTAATTCAATTTTACAGCAAATAAAAAATGCAACGATAAAACTAATGTGGCCATTGAAAAAAGTGTGATTCAAACAGTGACTTATCCGAAATTAGTGACAAGAATTGACTTCAGAATATGCACATAGATTGGTTATAAAAACTGTCTATAAACTTATGTGTAATGAAAGATGAAAATGAGTTTTTCAATATACTGGTTCGAATTGTCTTGAGATGCTGAATCGTTCCGTCAAATCAAGGGATATACAAGAAAATTTGGGACCACAAATTTCCATGACTTCAGCGGTCAGTGAGGGTACAAAGGGATCGAGCATCAGTGCGCTTTCGTAAATGGAAAGCGAGAGCAGGAGGGTTAGGATATGTGCGAATTACCGAGTATCGATCGATCTGTCGAATGAGCTATTTTCGTCTGGTCTCTGGTCCTTTTTTGTCTCTTTTCTGTCTGTCAATTTATATTCGTCTGTCCCTGTATAAAAGCACTATGGCGCCTTGTACCATAATACGCCGTACATTTTCGACGCCGAAAAGAGGCCCTCGGGTGAAGCGAACAACTTCTCTCTAGACCCTTGGGAATTCGCGAGAATGTAATATCCTTCGGTACGGAATTACGTGAGTGGGCGTGGTTGGAACATCAGGAGATAAGGAACGATAAAAAAAACCTGGATATGTTACACGTCTCGAGTGAAGGGTCTAGAAATGCACGAATATATTACGTACGTTACTTTGTAACATTACTGAAATATTCTGTGTATTTGCATTATATAATATGTATTATCTATATATAATACAGTGGAGACGGGTAGCGCAAGATTTTATATATATATATATGTAATCTTATATATAATAAACGCACGTATATAAATATCGTCTCGCACTTCGTGCACCCTCATCCTTCTTGTGGACTTAAACCCTTATTATTCAAAGTTCTTTAAACCCTCTCGAACCTTTTAACTCAGCCTCGACATCCCGAACCTTTTCTGAATCCCAATCCCCTTTATTCCTTTTGACATGGTTGTGGTGGTGGCGGCAGCGGCGAAATATTCTTATACTATAGAAATACTTATTTGTATATCAATAACGTCCAGTTTCTTTTTAACCTAATAACGATTTTATTAGCAATAACTATCCATATTTTGTTCGTATTCATTATTATTATTGCATAATTAAGGACGAATTTTCCGACAAATTCGTTTATTTTTAGGTGTTTCTAAAAAGTATGACTTTGTAATATTATTATTATTTTAGATACAACGATTTTTTTTTACTCAAGAAGAAATCGTATGTCAGAATCATATTTTTTTCTATTTCTTCGAACATATCGACGACATTTACCTGCCTCGTTCGCAATCGGAGAAGCTCCCTGATACGTTTCCGACAAGCCGCGAAACGACTGACCGTTAGAGGGTTAACGAGAGAGCTGCAGAATAAATCGATGATCCCCCTCGAGGAACTCGGGTTAGAATCCCCGACATTACTTTCACATTCCTCGTTTTCTCGAAGGATTGCCCTTTCCGATTTAGCGTTAGAAAATCGGAGAAACCCGAGATATTCCCAGTGTAATTTTCGGCATTGCTATCAAAGGTTTGAACATGATTGGAATTGGCCATCTGATCAAAAAACACCATTACTACTACTGATCGGCGGTAGCCGATATGAAATCACAATTACGTCCAAGTAAACAGGAAAATGACCTGCATCGTCTGATCATGAAATGACGTCACCAGTGATCACTCCCCGGCTAAAAAGTGACGATTAATAAGTGCCAAAGTTATCTATTTTACTAAAAAAAACGGCCACACATGGCGACCATGTCTCAACAGAGACAAGAAATACGTTAAAAAGTCGCGGGCAAGTATGTCTGATTAAATACGGATTTACCACTGTAATACGTATGCCTGAAGGAGGAAAAGAAAAAAAAATTGTTTCGCATGTTTCTCCATAAAACGAAAAAAAATGATTGAAGCAGAGAGTTCGACCGAATAACAATCCGTCAGGATTCGATTTTTCTGCGGCTAGACGTATGCTTTTTTTGTCATTCTATCCGCAAAAGCTCCACGGAGAGGAATACCAAAGAGTCAGAACAGTGGTCCTTACGCCTCGGGTTTCGTCCCCTTCCGAGACTTTTTCGCGCGGGCATGCGTCGTCGAGCTAGTTTTACCGACCGGAAAGCTTGCAATCTCCCCGTAAACCCCCGAACTTCCTGCGAGTCCTCAGAGCTTTCGGACCGTTCGATGTACTCGGGATCTCGATGTACCTGCGCACAAAAGGGTTCTCTAAGAAATATGTGTTTACGTCGAATGGCAGGACGGTTCGGTGGAAAAGGAACGCTTAATTGATGGGAAAACTCGATGATCAGAGCTTTTATCGGATGTTTTCTTTGAGACCTTTCTCCTTGTCGATTAGACCCAGTGACAGCACCGGGGAGATCCTCGAAGCAGCTCTGTTTCGTCTTCATTGATTATTAAATTAAAGGGGATAAAGCTCGTAAGCTCTGCCGTATCTTCTATTGGTTACTCGTAACTAAGGATGACGGGTGGGAGTATTTTTCGTGCCCCAAGTTCTCCCTGGAAATGAATGGATCAGGTGCAAATCAAGAATTCCGGTCGTTCCGCAAGCTCGAGCTTCCGCGTCTCAAGTTGGAGTCTTGCTGGATTCGGCTCACTTTCTTTTTGTCCTCATCCATCTTTCTCTCGTTGGTGGGACATTGTGCGTTGTGGAAAGGAGGTTAGGGCACGCGTGGGACGCGTGAATCAAGAAGAAAGATGTTCAGCTTGCGTGTTGTTACGAACATGAAAGCGAATGGAAAAATGCAAAAAGAAAACAGAGAAAACTCCAATCTTTATTCACGTCAGAGCCGTTACTCTGTTGGACGAAATCTTTTCACGATTTCTTTTTATCCAGCTATGATTTGTTTGTCTCAAAATATATCGAATGAAGCTTCGGAGCTGATTTTTAACTCGACCTATTGAATTGCAGATGCTCCGAATCAAATCATAGATAATGACGATTGGGTAGATGTAAAACTGCTCTGAGAAATGTTTGATTTCAACAAACCACTCAAAAATATTTTTTTTATATGCGTTGACTTTTAGTGCATCTTAATTCCTTTAGATAAAAATTGAAGAGTCAAAAAGCTTCGTTAGAGGGAAAGGTATTGGGGAAAGATGTTGAGGGTGAGAAATTTTACAAATATAGGGCTGACCATTGCGCACGGTATCAATACGGCAAGTATTACACCACCTGACTGAGATCTCGGAGTTTCAAACTGAAGTCGATAAAAAAGTACGTAGACGAAGAAAATCATTCACGGCGAGTTTCAATAGAAAACTTTTCTCTGATATCTTCAGTAAAACTCCCAATAAATATTCCTAGGTGAGCTTGAATCTAATTTCCTCGACATAAATAAGGTCAAAGGTCTTTCCGCTCAGAATCGCCGTTGGATTTTTTGCACCTTAGACCGTGGCGCAGTGGATGAAAGAAGGCGTAAAAAAGTTCTGGGTAATGAAGAATGAAAATGCTCGACGCGTCATAAGTGGTAAGCTTTAAGCACCACCCGGGCCTGAAATGACACTCGAGCTTTGTAGCTACCAAAGACCAGTAGAATGAAAAATATAAACTTTTTTCCAGTGAGCGGCATGAAAGCTCCACGAGACACTTGCGTAAACGATGTACATACTTTACCTTCGGAGCCGGGAAATCTCACAATAAAGTTTATTCAATTAATTACTGATCAAAAAATTGTCGTAACGATATTACTTGAAAGACCTTTGCATGTAACGAGGTAAGTTAACCTGACGAATTTATAAACTAACGAAACCTACGATCAGCAATAACCAATGTGTCTCGCTTGGAGCTTTCGTGTTAATCGATCGATCCGTTCCAACGAAAACACATGAGCAGCATCACTAACAGGAATTTCCGGGGTCGGGGTAGAAAATTAATACTTAATCCGAAGATGAGCTTATGCGCCTACCGCCCCTCCCCCCATCTCTCTCTCTCCCTTTACCTTTGTACCGAATTAATTAAAGTATCAGGCAGCCACCGAATATCGCAGCCTCAGATTGGCCAATATGCAAAAGCTAAAGATGAGAGATGAGTTGAGCTTTCGAGACGTGTCCAACACGCGAAACTTGTAGCACATTTCATTCAAGATCAACGGACCGTGCGGTCATTCGGGTAATTCGATCGACGGTACGGAGCATATTTGAGGTCGAAATTATACGAGGGCCTGGCGGATGGCAGTTGGAGAATGTTTGAAGGTGAGCTCTCTCATGATAGCGCAGAGTTGGGCAGATCTGTGAGCAAATTAGTAGACTTCATGCTGACGTCGGAATTACCATTCAAATAGCGTTAACTACCTCGCAAGAGCTTCATTTTTGTCCGCCAAGCACACCGAAATAATTAGCCGCAAGGCTTGTGAACAGTGCAGGATCTGTCAGAATGACATAAATTCGAGGGGTTTCCAAGGACGGGTGGTTGATTTTTTTTACGTTTCGGTCATTAGCACGAAAATAGTATTAGAATCTCACATTGGATCAGACAGATATATGCGTAGTGTTCTTAAGCCCCGTGACGCCGATTGTGTTTTCCACCCCAAAGCTCGTCATCAAACTTTTACCCGTGCTCCAGGTCGATAATTCTCATACCGGCGGTAAAGTCGAAAGGGCCGATGTTCGCGAGCCCCCCGGCAGATGGCGCGAGCTTGCGGCTGCCGGTGAGCTTTTATCGAATTGTTCGAGCTTATCTTTGGCAATAATAATCACTCGCCATTGGCAAATACAAATATCGAAAAATCCAATAAATGCATGTCTCCCGCAGTCGAGAAAAATTAGCGAAGAGCTTGCGGCCTTCGCGAGCTTTACCGACCGGTTGAAAATCTCAACGAAACAATAATTCCCCCCACCAATGGTCCCATTGACGTTAGAATCGTCCATAAAGTACTTAGACCACAGGAGACACATTAGCGTTCAAAACTCGAAAAGCTCTCCCACAGCGGTTGAGGCAACAATCGCCAAATGCTGTCGAAGACAAAAGCTCACGGAACCCATCCGATCGTCGGAGTGGCTGTTGACCTCGTTTTTAAACAACTCTCGTTGGTGCATTCAAACACCGACGAAAGGAGGGACAATGCGTCAGCTGGATGTGGCCAGCGGTGCGGCTGAACAGTGGCCAACGACCACGATGTTCAATTTGTCCCTGTGTCCGGATCATTTCCGGTTTGTTCGATCGCTAGCCTGGAACCGAGTGGCCAGCAAACGATTCCTCCCCCATACTTCTTCCAACTCCCTGCTATTCCCACAAGCACCCCCTCCACACCCCATCGGCCCGTTCAGTGTCCTTGCATGAAAACCCTCAAATCCTTTTGGCTTATCTGTTGTTACGTTTAGCGATACTTTACTATCACAGTAGTGACAAAAGGTCTACGTACAAAAAGAGCGATGACAGCTGGGGACATGAGCTTTTGGTCACAGGTTTTATGACGCCGAAGGGTTTAACCATGGAAAATAGCGGTTTCGATTACGATGATGGAAATTGAATTTGAAACAATGAAACAAAAACGCGCTGAAAAACAAAAGCTCATGGCAAAATACGCGTAGAGAGCGAACAGAATAACGAAGAAATAAGCGACGAAAAGCACAGTAACATCTATAGTAGTGCGTGGAGTTGAAGCGATCATTTATGGCCCTCGGCGTCACGTAGAGTCCGAGATACGTCAAAAAAAAACCTAGGGTACACAACGGAGGATAGTGAAAGCCGGGAGGGGGTTAAGGACAGTAGACGGTCGAGGGCTGAGTGAGCGAGCAAAAATGGCATGTCGGGTTATCGGGAGAAAAAGAGGACGCGTGAGCGGAGCGACGACATCTAGAGAAAATGAACAGTAATTGTGAGGTCGTGTTTATTCAGGGGGTGAGCGACCGAAGTAGATTTAGCCTGGATGTGGTCAGACGATATACTGAGTGAGAACTGCGATATACTGCAATGAGAAAATAATAATTATTTAACAAATTTCTTAGAATTGTGAGACTGGATTTACAATATCGCATTGTATGCCTGATAGACCCACCAACCCAGAAGTAGTACATAATTATTTCTTATATTATTATAGTTATTATTATTATTGTTATCACTGTTAGTAAAAAATCCGCTTTAATCCAACTGCAATAAACTATTCCGCGAAGCTTATCACATACTTGAAACTACACGGAATCGAAATACTGAAGAAAAACCGCACTATTGAAACTTTCAATTTTGCATGTAAATGAAAAATACGTAACGATATTGTAATTAAAATTTTTTTGTTCAGAAAGCATTTCTGTCCCGAAAATAATTGCAGACTCTTTGGATCTTATAATTGGGAAAGGTATTTCCAAGAATTGGCGTTTTACTAGAGTGGCAATGAATGATGCATTAGTCATCGACTAATTGATTAAACGAATAGTGCAAACCTCACACTGAACGGTATAACAAAGCGACAAATAGCTCCAATGACGTAAACTCGAAATTACTTTGGAGAGAGTTCTGGTGTACCTCAGTCATTAGACTTGTCAATCGACAATCGAAAGGCCCCGGGTTCGAGTCGCGGCCCGGTACGCGCCATATTATTTTCGGATTGTCTGAATTATTAAATTCTGACGGTCAACACAGATCAGACAGGTACCCAAAATCGTGCACGAGTGGATTAACCCACTGCATTGTCAGACGTAGTTATTTTTACGGACAATTTTTTTTCCCAGAACCGTGTCCGAGTCAACTGGAAGTAGTAAAGTCCTACGTGCCATCAGACATGTAAGAGGTATTTTAAAAAAAAGTTTCACGAACGGAACAAGAACTACTCATCCAGCAGTGGTCGGAGGAGCGAGGCTCGTATTGACTTCATACTTTTCTGCTGTACAAACTTTCACCATCGAGGCCTGTCGAGTACCGAACGTTTTGCTTCGAGCCAGTTCAAGAGCTGAAACCCTGCGCATTTTCCAGCGGTGTGTGACAGCTTGATGGAGAGAGACTGGTGTTGAAACGGCGATGAGAAATGTCCGCTGCGGGGAATGTGGAGTAGCGCAGAAACCGTACCGAACGGTATCGTACGTTAAATATACTACCGTTGTGCCAACGGGATACTCGAAGTTTTCCATGACGAGTGCGGCCGACTCTTGTCATGACGGCGCATGTCGTAATGGACGAAATACCCCTGTTCGAGGATTCCCGTGTGCTTCACACGGAGAACATTTTTAAAAATGCTGCTGGTTACCCAAACACAAAGTTTATGTATAACGGTACGAGCTCGGCGCGCCATCGTAATTCAGGAAGAAACTTTACATTTCACGGAAATAATAAATTTCATTTGTGCTCGTCAAAACATCTGCAAAATTTGCAGTCGTTAGCATAGTTCCAAACAGTCAGGAAATGGCGTATAACATTATGAACGACGGTACTATTAATTAACTGGTCGGTAGTAATCAAATCAACTTCGGATTTATGACTGATTACTTTGTTATTTTGAGATCAACTCGCATAATTAGTGTTCCGCTCAGTTAGGGTCGGCAAAGAGTTTTCTGGGAATTCATGTTGAAAATAACTTATTATTTATTCAATATGAATCTAGAATTTCTAGATTTGCTTGTAATTAGTTTTGATTTTACTTTATGCTCTCGTCGGTATTTCGCTTAATTAAGGCTGACCAACCGCTTCCCGAGGATTCGTGTTGAAAATAATTTATTATTCATCGTATTTTGATCCGAGTCTTTTACTGAATTTGTTACTGAAATTTTATTTTCCATGTTTGTTTATTCCCCAAAATTGAAAAAAAAACCCGTAATTTTACACTGACAAAACGATATTCATTAATTTTCGTAAATTACATGTTGTCAGCGGATGAGTGTGAGGAAAAATGGATCCGGTTCGAGGATCGGTCGAATTTAAATACGAACATTTTGTAAAGCGAACGGGTGAGTACCGGATAAAATGGATTCGCCCTGCTCGTAAACCGTTGCGCAAAATTCACGAGGACTTTCAGAGATCTACATAACAAATTTACTCGCTAAAGCCCGAGCGTCGAAGCAAAACGTGTATAAAGCTCGGCATCAGACTTCAAATTTAAACGCGACTCCGGTGAGGCCCCGGAAAACTTGATGAGGGCTTGATGAAACTATCCGTAAAAAGATTGTTTGTAAAACAAACAATCAAAAAATTTAAGAATAAATAACTTGTGCTCATCTTCATTACCGAGGCGTCGTCAAGTTGGCTTCAACGGAGCCGTAGGGAATAAAAGAAAGAAGTGTAAGAGACGACGGTGACGTGGCGCCACGTCGGGGACTCTAACGAGATTTATATGATAAAAGGTCCTGACGCTCCTCCATTAGTGTCTCTATCCGTTTTCTACCCTTTTCCGTTATCCCGCGCCATTCTCCACCTCCAGCTTTTTCCGCTCTGTAAAGGAAAGAACTGTCGGTCAAAGCGCGGAAACTCCTTCACTTTGCATGCATTTGAATTTGTTCGCCGAAGTACGATCGCGTACCGGTTTCAATAGGGCGATGGACTGAGGGTATTCGAGTCCTCGCAAGTCTGCAGTAACGAAATAGCTTCGGCTGATGTACAAACGGAAAATCGAATTTATATCGACTCTTAGGCAAGCTCGGTGCGCTCGTTCCTCTAGTCACAAGCTTTATCTCTGTGCAATTCGAAATTGAAAAATTTCGTCTATTTCACTGTCGACGAGAATAAAGGCAATTATTCGTTTTATGCGAACGAACAGTAGGTACCAAATTGTTCGGAGGGTAACGAAGGAAAGGGTGTTATAGTGAATAATTAAACGGGCAAATCCACCACCCAGAGTGTCAAGTTTGGGTGACTAACTTGACACTTTGCTCTTCCTTATCATAAGCTACTGTGTGAAAGCTCACAGTGACCAGAAATAATGGGCTATGACGTGGGCTCTTTGGATATCAGGCGCGCTCACAGAACACTCAGTCTGATCTTCTTAAGTGAGATTTTGAGGGAACTGACAAAGATTGGGCCTAGTCTGAGTATATTGACAATACGATTATAAACATATAAGTTGGAAGTCGCAGCGGAACGGAACAATAATTAAAAATAACTAAAGTACACACACGAGAATGATGTCAATTTTACACTCCGCCAAAGTTCAGCACTGACACAGCGGTGATAATACTCCCGTTTCACCGAGGTAATCGATTATTGATTGTAGACAAAACTTGAAATTAAAACACGAGCTCAATTTTACGAGCTCAATACGTTTTAAATATGACTCTCGGCAAATTAAAAATATCAGTTACCCTTGTCGATGTTTTTTTTCGTGTCATTTATTCTACCAATGTAAGTGCACGTTATTTTACTCGAAACGCTTTTTTGTATAAAATTTTCTAGTCACAAGAATTGTTTTTACTTGTTAAGCAAGTTCCACGTGATTCGATGACATTGATTGATGATTGTAGATAAAAATTAAAATTCTGGGATAATAAATAGTATTTGTGTTGAAGTGTTTGTAATAATCAATCCACAGATTATATGGGAATTTGTTTTTTTTTGCACTATTCTAACGAAGACTGATTGAAAATATTACGCTTTCACGAAAAGCATTTTCTGTGATGTTGGCTTAATCAGAGAAATCTCCGCAAGTAAAGTAACGTTATGGGAAAGCTATATGAAAATTTCAATTTGCAACTGTTATGAGAAAGTCATATTAAAATTTTGATGTGCAAACTTTATGAGATATTTTCCGCGGCAGTATTATCGAGACTAGTCAGTGGCGCATGCGCGACTCATCAAAATTTCGATCAACTGAAGTCACTGAGTCTGGCTTATGTGTAAGCATAAAAACGTTCCCAGCACGCTGCGTCACGCAAAATAACCGAAGACCATCCTTAACGAGGGTTCTTTCGTCGTTCCTGCGGTGGAATGGTAAGCATTTCACCGCAGAGCTGTGAGTACACTGGTTCCGTAATCACCCCTCTACACATTGCCACCGACGGAAATTACATTGATGGCAAAAACGAGAGCTTACGGTTGCCTTCGTCATCGCACTAATCCGGATGTCAGCCGTAGGTAATTTTTCCAAACACTCCAAGTGCGACACAGTTTACGGAGACTGTGATGTTGGTATTGTCAAGATAAATTGTCGCACCTTCCACGCAATCGATAATTCCAAAGTCCAGAAACTTTGTTCCGAAGCTGGGCGACATGTCAGTGAACATTGCAGGTCAACATGAATTGGAAAGTGCCAGAAGGAACTTCGGAACTTCGCAACTTCGGAACTCCGACAGAAGGAGTGCCACGTTCGGCTCGAGTTCCTGCGGCGATGACTGACTAACAGCACTGCAGGAAGCATTCATTGATTTCCCGAATGACGAAGACTGTGTCGACTCGAACGAACACGGCCAGAATCCAAAATTATTTTGTGTCAGCACGGAATTGTCGCACCCTTGTTGGGTGATCAGTGGCGGATTTACAATAGGGGCAGTCTGGGCTAATGTCCAGAGCGGCAAATTTTCGAGGGTGGCAACATTTGGAAAGTAGAAAAAATTTGTTTAGTTATATCAATTTCTCAATAGGGATTTTTTATTCTTTTGATTAATCATTTATTATTCAGGAAATAATTTAAGAAATTCAACTCATACATTATTGGTAAAATCAAAAGTTGGTAAATCATAGATTTTGCACTTAAAGTAAAAATTAATCTTCGAAATAATTTAATTAATTCATTTGATTTAAGATTTGAACTGGTTGTATTTGATTTTTTAACATCTGGAATTAAAAAATTTTACGCTGGATTTTTGAAAAAGTTACAAATGTTTTTGAGTTCTTCTTGGATTAAACAAATAAACTTTAATTGAATATAGATTTCTTGAAAATTTTATAATTTGTTGATTATACTTTTCGTTTTAGACATAAGAGGTCAAATCTATATAACTTTGAGTGAAACTTCAGTGATGGGGCGGCATTTTTCTCAGTGCTCAAGGTCACATTTAAATCCGGCCCTATGCGTAATTCTTATTGCCTTGTTAGCGGGATCTTTAAGATAGGTTTCACTTTTACCGTATCAATTGTCATTTTAATTACTCCTGTATTACTTCTCCGAATTATTCTTTAGGGAATTCACGTTGTATAAGTAGGTACAAGTATGGGTGAAATCAAACTTACAGTTGTAATTTACTGCAAAAAGTCTTTGATTTCCGAAGGGTAAACCGACTTTTGACAGTGAAAAAATTAAGACAGCGTAATCGCCTTCAGGCCTAGAGATAAACACGAGCTCGGAAAAAACAGCTCCCCGGTGCTTCGCAAAGTGGAATCGCGACAATAAATTCAATTAACCGAACTTGCAAGCACGAATTAAATCGCAGTCCCCAAAAACAGTCGAGGGAGATTTAAGACGAAGGGAGAACTTTACTATCGCATCGTTCGAAAAATTTAATCAGGAGATCCGCCATAACTCACCCGGTGATCGCGTGCGCTCTTTTCTCAACGAGTTTTCTCTTCCTTGATCCACACATTCAGAATATAAGAAAAAAATTCAACTACTCACTCGCCCGCTCGTTCCTAAGCACTTCTGGATTTCTTTACCTTCGCTAGGCCTAAATTATCTTTTTCGGCTTTGTTCCCTCCCCTCCCTGAGAAAATAGGTGGGCGCTCTCGGAGACTTGGAACACGTATCCCACGTACGTTCGTCTTCATATTATAAATGTAATAATAGAAATAATTCACAGTTACTCGTGAAACCATTTTTTTGTCCGGTAAAGCTCAAAGCTTTTTGGATGCTCGCGCCAGTTTCATTTTTGGTCTTTCACTTTTTTTTCTTGTCCACTTTCGATGTCGTCCTGGGAGTCCGACAATGAAACGAAATACAGAGGAAGGTGAGTGCAAGAGTGCCAAGGGTTCACGTACGGTCGCACAATTGGACCATAAACATGTCCCGAGCTCTTTCCCCGGAGGGTGACCCGCACCCTCGGCGAGGTCTTTGTCAGACGCCCTCTACGAGCTTTCGCATGGTAACTCCCGTAGCGCTATAAAAGGAGCCGAAGTGGAGAAGGAAGTATGTTACAGACATACGGAAAATGTGAAACGTGCCGCGTCTTGAAAGGGTCCCTCCGACGCCCTGTCGGTTTTTATACTTTCCGCTCGTCACTCTTCACTTATGGGACATGTTTAAGATACGTTCGTTTTTCACTTCCGAAAGTATTAATTTGCTTTAATTTTTTTTTTGTGCTAAAACGTGGGATCGAACATTTTCCCTGTTAAATTCTTCATAGCAGTGTTTCGATCGTGTGAAAATAATGTTCGGATTCGAGTATAAGAAATCGTGTAAGATCAGTTATTTTTTATTAAAAAATATTTTAGTCAGATAATACGTAATGAAATCGGACACCATACAAAGAACAGTTAAGCATTGGGATTTCTTAGGACTAAAAGAAATCATCGAAACAAATAGAAATAGCAAGAGTTAAATGATTTTTATTTTTCTGTTTTAGATTTTTTACTCACATGTAGGACTCGGTGTTAATTCTTTCATGTCGATTCGCACATCGAAGTCGTAAATATTGAACAACTCGAGTCTCGGACCTCTCGTGCTCTTCTGCAACGTGTGTATCGCTGTTGTAACTGCCTTTGTGTATTCCCTCACACCGAAAGATTTGTAGGGCACCACCATTCCCACCTGTTACACAAATCGATCATCACGTAAAAGGTCAAAGTCTACAGCGTACATTTAATTCTATTCTGTGCAATGTATCAACGACATTTTGATAGAATTTTCCAAAAGTAGAGTTTGTGACACTACTTTTGAAAAAAATAAATACGTACTCGGTTGAAATTTACATAAGAATATCTTCAACTGTTTTAGGCTCGGGTGGAAATAAAACGTAGGGCTCTGTTAAAGGGCTCTGATCAGCTTACGTCTCCCTACGTATTCTTAAATGCCACCAGAGTATCCGAACAGGCTACTGCTTTCCTAAGAACTGTCTCAGGTACTCGTTATTGTAAACTGCTTTTGTTTGGACCCAGAAATATTCTAGCCCCTAATTATTCTATGTCCCACCCGAGTTAAATCCTCCCGATTCAGGCCCGGATTATTCCACTCACAAAGTAGTCCCCGAAAACTCACCCCACAATTAGATAACTGTCTGAGTCAAAAGAATTTCTAAGAGACACTCAGAGACTATTTGCTATTCCTCCGGTTCCTAAAGTGTCCCAAGAGCTGATCGAACCCCTCATTATTTTAACAATTTCTGGGTCAAACCGTCTGCAATTGTCCCAATGCCCGAAATTATCCAATCCTTCCTAAATCAGAACAGTCCACTAAGAACCACCCCTGATGTGTTCTCAAGAACTATGTTACTCCCTAATTATTAGAAGTCTTTTCGTGGGTCGAAGCACTTCTTAGCAGCCTTCCCAGACCATGAATGGTCTAAACCTCTCTGGATCAAAATCGTCCTACAAGAGTCTCCGAATTCTAATTGCCTAATTGTCGTCCCTCTTGATGAAAGTCCCCCTATGATCTATTCGAGCCTTTGATTGTTCTGAAGTGTTTCTGGGAGAAAGTCCCCAAGAGGTGTCTCAGACGCTGATTACTTTCAATCCCCCGACATCAAAGGCCCTCCTTAAGCCATCCTAACCCTTGATTATTCTTCTCCAAGCGTTTTTAAATATAAGGCTTTATGGGGACATTTTTGACTGAGAATTCGGAAAATCATTGAAAAAACCATAATGTGCAGATCAATTAATATCGCCACATAGCAACAGTTTAACATGCATTTTGGCTTGAAATTTCCAGCATGCAACTCTCGGAAACCTCGAGGTAGTAATCATGATTTACTAAGCTCTAAAATGTCCAACTTTCCAAGCTATGGAAAACCCGGGACTCGTGAACAACAGAAACTAGGCAAAACAACGGGGCGTAACGGCCGAGTTATCATTATAGGACTAAACTCTGCGGAGTCCTAAGTAGGCGGCGTGCAATAATAATTTCCTTCGTGCGTTCGTTTAGGTGTAAGCTATACGCATTTAGCGTAACAAGTCTACGAGCTGACCATTAACACCAGCAACTTCGTTGAACACAATTTCGTGTGAGCACGAGCTTGTTACGGATTGTTTCGAGTTTCGGGAATAAAAATTAGATTTTGGGCGATAGTGAGACGAATTTAGTCGGGTTAATAGTCCTGGCAGCAGCGAAAGTCGTGTTCGTGAAGATGTGTCTTCGATAAGCGTAAAATCGAGTCATTGGCTGATTATTTTTAAACGTAACGTTGTAATACTTTTTAATGTGTAAAAAACATTTAAATAATTTGTAAAAGAAATTTCCAGATTTTTTTACTGTTATTTTTCACAAGCGAAACGGCGGATTTTGGGAACTGTATAGAATCGCTGATTTAACCAGAGGTCGAAATCGAGTCCTTTTTCCGGACTCGCATGAGATCTCTCAAGATTCTCGACCACTAGGGCGAAAGTTAATCGGCTGTGCTCTCTCGCGCATGCCTTCATCTCACCCTTTCATCTATTCTATAACGATAATCGATAATACGTGCAACAGGTGGACAGACGAACTGGCCGATTGTCGTGTCTCGATAATAAAAGGCTTATTTAACATTACTCCACGTGCCTGTGTATGTTAACGCACTTCAGCTTTATTACGCGTTTGCAGAGAATCGACTCGATGAAAAGGATTTGACACCCACTTGAAGGCACATGGATTTTTTTTCAATATCTCTTAGCGCCGAGTCTGCCTCAATAAAAAGTTCGAGCTCGCTTTTGAGGTTAAAGGAGACTGAACACGTATGCGTACGAAAGACGCAGAGTACATTTTTTTAATCCATTGTTCGCCGAAACGATTCTGTAAAATAAAAAACTAATTGTGTCAAAACGCGAATTACATAAGCAGTGCATAACGCAATTAGTATAAAGTATAAAATATAAAGTGTAAAGTATAAAGTATAAAGTATAAAGTATAAAGTATAAAGTATAAAGTATAAAGTATAAAGTATAAAGTATAAAGTATAAAGTATAAAGTATAAAGTATAAAGTATAAAGTATAAAGTATAAAGTATAAAGTATAAAGTATAAAGTATAAAGTATAAAGTATAAAGTATAAAGTGTAAAGTATAAAGTATAAAGTATAAAGTATAAAGTATAAAGTATAAAGTGTCCAATATTTATGGTCCAGTGGTAAATATGTCGTTCCCCGTATCAATAAGTAAACGTATCCATTACCAAGTACTTTAGTACTCGAATTCTATCTTATACAAAGCATCATTAGTACTCGAGTAGATCTTTTGCCAAGCGCATGCGTAAAAAACGCAAGAACCGACCTTCAGATAAGTTTTGCTCTGATTTTTTGCGGCCAGAGACGACTGCGGTGCAGGTGGTTTCAAGAAGAACGGCTGAGCGGTGGTGGTTGTCGTGGTTGTCGGTATATTTCTCAATTTCGTTGAATTGTAAATTCTACCCTCACCAATGCGAACCCCGGAGTTGCCTCGTCCAGTGCCAGTGCCACGCGTGCCCGTACTAGTTCCGATCTTGATTCCACTCTCGCCGCGTATAACACCGCTTCCACCATAAAAGCTTCCCAAGCCTCGTCGGACACCGACGAGAAACGCCAGAGCCACCAGCAGCGGAAGTGACGGTCGCATCTCGTCGAGCTTTTTCTTTTTCTCCCTTAATACCTCATCAGACTCCGTTTGTCGGTATTTTTATTTTTTGTTCATTGTTATTATTATTTCGGACCAGAAATACAACCCTCCATTTTTTATCTCTATTCAACCTCATATTCCACGTTACTTCCGATCAGACGCAAAACCTCCTCAATTGCCAGCGTCTTCGGCTATTTCCGTCAACCCGCTCGATAACCGCACCGGACGTCGCCCCTTTGCCTCTTCATCCCTCCCCCATCGCGACACTTTTTCACAACTTTACGTTCGAGAACTCTTTACGAAGGTTTACATTTTATTTCAATAATTATTTATCCTTGTTATTTGAATTCAAAAATAAACATGAAATCTCACCGGAAGTGCCGATAATTTTTTGGCGCTTTTGTGATTTTTCTCAATTTTTCATCATTCAGTTGTATGGCGAAGAAGGTTTTTATTTGCTTTCACGAATTCTATAGTTATCCAACAATCTTGCCGGCAGAGTTGAATTTACTCCGACACAAGAACCTCTCGGGATTTTCATCCTTCACGATCACGTATTGTGTCTCCCAAAGTGTTACGAACTCGATTGTTGCTTCTTGCATCATCGTGTGACTTTTTTATGTCCTGTTTTCTAAACTATCCAAGCCGGGCAGTTTCTGAAACACAAAGAAAAATGAATGATTAGGTGCCGCTCGCTAAAAGTTGAGAATAAAAATTCAGGAACTGTGCAACCAAAAATTAACAACGAGTATCGGCGCGACGGTACTATTACTCCTTTTACAACATTTCTCCGTATTGGACCGATTAATCTGTTGAAGCTGGAAGAACAAAAATAATGGTACTTCTGGTATTTCGTCACCTCGAGAGCAGTACAGATTTACGAGGCAGAGAAAACGAGCTGAATTTTATACGGAGAAAGATATAAAAATTATTGAATTTATCAAACGGTTTGATCGAACGATTGCATTGTCGTATCTACGGGTTACTATAATATCAACATCAACAACAACAAAAATAATCTTAATAATAAAAATAATATTCATTGTGAATATTTTGCAAAAAATTATTCACCCACGTACGGGTCGAGGTATTTTATCACCACATCTGCTTTAGAATAAGTTTCAACTACGTCAATGGACTGGAATTCAATAACAAAATCATGGAGTTTTCGTATAAAAGCTCCTGAGTATATTGTACGGCTCATTCCACTGTGATAACGAAGAGTGAAAATCGATTAAACGCGCATCACTGGGTTATTCATTGGACAACAAGATCGGTTCATTATCGTGAAAGCTATCCGTGATTACCCCGATGACGTACATCAACACATGATGACACAATATTCACGTCGATCGACCTGTATTCTACAATTTTTCGAACGATCAATCAAAGATTAGCTACGAACACGAGGTTTATACAGTCATGAACAAATTTCCGACGTCTGAAGCTTTCGAGCTTTTATTTCTGAGAAATTATACCATTCATTTTCGTTCGTCACACTTTCGATTCGGTTCTACGATAAAGTTTTAATCACGTTGCAAACAAATAACTCGATAAGATTTTTATTATTATGTCGTTCTACGCGTTTATCAGCGGCGCTTTATCGGGAGCTTGCGGAAAGATCATCAAGTTTAACCGCAATGTCGCGAACCTCGAACAATTATCGCTACATTCTAGGCTAGTAGACGTTTTTTAATGTTCGTTCAGAAGAACAAAATGAAAAAGTCGCACTCGAAATAGTCCAAACGAACTTATTCTAAAAAAAGCTCAAGCTGACCGTTGATCAACCGATGTTACGGGTACTAGACAAAGTTTCATGTATCTATTTCGTGTACCTATTTCGTGTATTTGATGAATTATCAAAAGACTAAGCTCCACCATTCATAAATTTTGTATTACCGTTCAGTACTCATTTTTCTCTTCTATATACAAAAGCTCGACTAAGAGGAAGTTTGCAAGCTTGCGGATGGGGAAGCTTTTACTTCTATTATTGACAGGATTAGACACCAAGGGGACACCTCGAGCTTATTGCCGCAGGGTCTGCCACTCATGAAACCCCCGGACAGACCGGAGCTTGCGAAAGCTTAGCTGCGTTAATCATGCATTCCGCGGAACATTGGAAACCATTCCACTCCAGGGCTTCGAAGGTTCTACCCGACACGAAATTAATCGTCACGTTGGTACGTTCTCAAGAATGAAAATTAGTTTTCCCGAAGCTTTTAGGACTGTCTTTCGGACAACAGAGTGGTAGGTTAAGAAGTTTTCAATTGCGTGATCCGAGGAGGGTGAATCGGATTTATATAACATTCCTTGTAGAATTTTCTTCTCAACGGGACATCTTTTGCCACCATTCTAGGAAGCAGCCACGGATTAACTTGCGAAACGAGCTTCCAAAGACCACGAGCTTCGGCTCTCTGCAAAGTTCTACTATATCCGCAAACGGGGGGCCGGAAGGAGTAGATAACGATCGTGATTCGTCGCCGCGGATCGAGTAACAATGGTTCAACGACTGCTTGAGTCCGAAAGCTCGGGCATAAAATTCTATAGGCCACTTGGCTGCAGCGTACGTCCGAGCTTGTGGGCAGATACGAGCTTCGTAGAAGCACACGAGAACTCTTCGTCCACCGTAATTTCCTACAAATCTTTTCATAATTCCCAGAACTCTCGGTGCAATGGATGGAACCAAATAAAAAATGCAAAATCATTGCCACGTTTTCATGAAAATGTGCAAAATTTTAACCACCTACCTCGAACCCTCCGTGTTTTACGCCGTGATTAATCCGATTTCTCTACTTTTCGAACCATTTCAATTATCCTAACACAAAAATCTTAAAAGCAGTTTTTTTTCTTTTTTTTTTAGAAAATCATAAGTTCATCTGTGAGGAAGTCTAAATAAGAATTTTTTCAGCCCATTCATGCGCGTCAAAGTATCTCCCAGAAAAAAGCTCAGTTTTATTCACGACACGCTTGACCTGTAGACATTTTTCGTCAATATTATTTTTCGAGTTAGGTTGTAGAATAATGTAAGTAAATAACATAAAAATGGAATAGATAAAGCAACGGTACAAGTTAAGTTTTAGCAATTTTCCCCGGTAAACTTCGTCGACATAGCTGAGAGAAACGCCAGCGTCTGCCGATACGACCGGGTGCTTTTCATTCTGGGAATGTTCTTCCGACCTAAACGCGCCGATTGAATAGCAATGAGACGAACGTGAGAAGCGTAAAACAAGTGAGTCGAATGCAGGACGTAACTGACCCGGCTGATCGAAATAACACAAAATAAACATAAAAAATTAGAGCACTAAATGATATAGTAAAGCTTGCGACGAATATGTATGTTGCTTATCATTCTATTTCAGTCACGAAATAGCTCGGACCTTTTCACGTGACTACGTGAATTCTCGAAGAAATCGATGATAATGAAATTTCGCCTCGTGTTCAACTCAAGTAATTCGAAAGAAAAACTAGCCACAAGCAGCGCAGCAAAATCTCGGCCATTGAAGATAAGTGAATCGATTTTTTTTTAACTTTCTGATCTTTACGTTTCATCCAATATTTGACAAGAGTTTCGAAAACAAAACAGCAATTGCAATTCGTCCAACGGTGCTTTTGTATTCGCATTTGCTCGTGAACAACTCCACTGTAAACTCGAACTGCACACAGTGGCGTTCGATCCGTATCGAGAGCGTTCGAGCTTTATGAAGGGAATGATCATCAGAGGCCCTTTGAACAGACTGCAGTAGTCGATTTAGGCGAATCTATAAACAAACAATTCAGGTCAAAATAAACACTTGATAAACCATAACTACGCGAATCGTCCGAGCAATGTCGAACCAAATGAATTATTATACGAGCTCAATGAATAGGGTAATTGTTTCCCTCATTCATGGGAGGATGGCGATCAGTAGATCGAATTTCATTGGGCATTCAAGGCTCAATTACCGGCAACAACTTCTACGAGCCATAACGTGAATCAACATAATGTACAATCATAACGTTATTATCCGGTGATAATGGCCAACGAAAAATAACACAAACGTTGGCCTGAAGCATTTATTGTTGCAAGGTAAACGTGGCGATGTATTGTAAATTCGAATAATATAAAACGGATCGAATATATGCTCCGCTGCAGAGACGCGCCGGATATCGAATCTATGAAAAAACTTTTTTACCTGAGCTCCAAATTAAGAACTCACGGCTGACCATGGCAATGGTTCGATATGAAAATAATGTTTTCTCATCGACAATTGTCCGCGTGATTTTTTTATAATTTTAATGAGACTCAAAAGTTTTCTCAGACTGCAGAAGTTAACAGGAAAGCTCATCCGATATTCGATAGTCACGAAATCGGTTATGTCATCAACAGCGAGATTTATCCAGGATCTTTGGAGATTTCGGTGGCGCTGGAAATTCCGAAAGTTCAGTTGAAGAAACGTACCAAATTCTCGCGTACCAAGAACCAAGAAACGTACCAAGTTCGTCGGGATGGTTCCGCAGTTGTATCTCTGTGCATGTGGCGCCACAGTAGTTAATCCATGGTTAACCCGGAAGAAACTCGCTCAACGAAATATTGTGAGCTTGCAAGCTCCTTCGAATCCCATTCCACTGTACCTTTCCAGGATCCTGCCATGTAAGCGTGCGTGCGTTAAGCCCCGGGAGCCGAGCCAGGGAATCGATACAACCCCTTCATCGAGATGAGGGAGCGATGAAACATCGATGTTTTGCTCCGAGCTTGCAGGCAGCGAAAGCTCCGAGGCGTGGTAAAGCGGATGAAAGACGGGTCAAAGAGATGAACAATTTTTCGCCGGTGAAAGGTCTTATCTCTTACCTGTGAAAGCACTTTTCATCGAAAAGGCAAAGCTCGGAGCTTGCGAGATCTTTCACGCCGACGGATTAACCCGCTTTTCCGCTATCAACATCGCCATCTTAATTGCACGAGGAATCCTCGCCCCAACTCTTCAAACTTTGTTTGCATGTTACTTTCCTCCGCTCCGTTCGCTGTCGAGCTTGCGAGCAGGTAAAGGTAAGGGCAGAGCAGAGAGGAAAGACGCCGATAGTTGTGCAAAAGTAGTTAAATGTGTTGTCCCACCAAGCTAGTCAGAGTCGCTGTCAGCAGTACTAAATCAACCGAGAGCTTTTCTGGATCGTCGAAGCTCTCCATTATGTCTTCGTGTTTGACTTTACCCGACATTGGCTTTCTCACCTTCTCCGAATCCTTCGCCCTTTCCGTGTTCATCATAACAGACACAAATTTCCGAGAGACGTTAATGAATTTAGAACCCTCGTCCAATGCTCGTATTTCTAACTCGACTGAACGGAGCTTGCAATGTTCTTACAACCATCAGAACTCAATTTTCTGACAAGCCCCGAGACACCGAGATAACGACGTTCGACTGGTCCAATTTTCCGTGTTTTCGTGTCATCGTCGCTTTCCTTCTCCCCACCCTCGCTCCCACTTTTCAAGTCATTTTTCGCCAAGACTATCTGAACATCGAATTTATTTATTGCACTTGTGAAAAAGTTGAACCGATTCCTTGGTTTCCCATTGAGCATTTAAAAAGTACATTCTACCAGTTATTCTTGCTCGAACTCCACTGGCAAGTCCTAAATTACCAGTACGAAACTAATGGTAATTTCCTAAAAAAATTCAACTGGTACTTCTTCCTATTCGTTATTAATGGGACTCCCATTCCGAATGACTGGAAAAATTCAAGTTGTACTTTTTTCTATTCATTATGGGAGAGCCAGAATATTATTTCCGACCATTCCAAATGGGAAATTGAATGAGATATGAAATTGTAAAAATATAGGTACGATACCATTTTCAAAACCCCATTTAATTTTTTTTAACAAATAGTTAATGGTAATTAACGTGATTGCTAATGGTAAATTATGGGGACTTAACCAATGGATGGTAGCAACGGTTTTGTACATTTTTGCTGGATAAAGTCAGCAGAATAGTTTCACTGGAATTTCGCTCACTGGAATGAGCCAAAATGAAACTGTCATTTGTAACGTTCTTTCTGACATTTTCCCACGCTCATCGTTCCGACATCTCGCTAACGTTAATTTATCACCAAGCTTTTTCGAGCTTTTCGTACCCGTCCGCCTTTCGTGGTTGCCCGAACTTCTCGGTTCAATGTGCATTACACTCCTATCATCGTCGGACAGTAACGCTGCAACTGAACGAGCTTCGAAAGCTCGCGAAACTCATAAAACCTAAAATTGGCTTTCCCGCGCACAAAGACGGAAACTCGAAGCAAAAATCACTCGAAAATATGAAAAGCTTAATTTCATGTCAACGCGTCACGTTTGTATTCATTGAGCGTGACGGTAGCGATAATCAGACTTTTCGCCGCTACAGCGGTGAAGTCTCGAGAACCTCACTCTCCCCAGAGCTTTCATAATGTCCTGTCGTAATAACGAAAAACCAAGCGACTGCCTGTCACGAGGGAGAAAACGATAGCAGCACAGCGTGGCAAAAGATCAATGCTCTACATATCAACATTAAAAAGATCGCCGACAAAGAACCCTTCTGACGGAGACAAAACATGAAAGCTCATTGTGTCGCTGTGGACGACAATTTTGCAAACGGCGGAGCGATGGCTTCGCAATAGCGAGTAAAATTCCACCGGTTGAAGAATGGCAGTCCGGCCAAAGCTCGAATTAAATCGGTTCGTCCGTTCGGTTTAAAGAGCAAAACAATGTAATTGCACCGAAAAAATTATTTCCGAAAGCACGTGGGCACTCAGAATGAAACACGAGATTTCCCCGGAACAACGAAAGTTCATCTTTTTGCGACAATGAGCGGACAAGCAAACTTATATATCGCTAAAAGATTCGCCCAATCGTAAGGTATCTCCAGGAGAGAAAAACTAGTTTAATTAAAATTTATGAGAAATATCGGTGGAAGCTCGAAAGCTCTGAAATACATAAATTCGCGAAGCTTTCGTGACCGAGCAAATGTTCAGGTGGACCCTTCTGTTCTGTATCGCTTTAGGTCAAATAGAGCCGCAAGCTTGCTCGTAATTCGTCGAGCTTTCGGAAAAGCTCCGCTGTGGAATTAAAACTTCCAGCACTGGCGTGTCGAGCCACGGCTCTAAACTATTGTATCGGTGGGTTGAGCTTTCAGGAGGGGGGGTATTGGATTTCTCGATATTAGAACACGTCCCGCATGAACGCTTCGATAAGCCGTCGGTCTCCCAACGCAGATTATAGCAGCATAACGTGAAGGTCTTGATCACCAAGCGTGTTCCACTCCGTCGGCCCTATTTTGCCTTCTACTGTCCTGCGATTTCCTCAGCAATCGCGCCGCGTCCACGGGCCATTTAACTATCCGAGCTTGCGCTCCATGAGCTTTCTGCATCGAGCTGGTAGCGTTCTGTAGTGCCCTCAACCAGCACCGCCCACATTCAGTTCAACTGGACGCAGCATTGAGCCAACCGAGCTTGCGGACAAGTATCTTCTCGGAGCTTTTACCCCGCAGCCGTTCAACGTCGTCTGGAGTCCAACTCGTGTTAATCATTGAGCAACTAACCACTTACTGCTTGGTTACATTTCCAATTACACAACACTGTGGAGTCCCAGACACGACCAACCTGACTTCTCATTCGCAGGACATACATAGGTGTGACGAGTGTCGTTAAGATTTCCTTTTATGAAAAAGCTCTGTTTTCTTAATCACCCTGATACAATTATTTATATCGGGGTAATCGACATAACAGGTTCTGCAAAGGTTGCGAAACTTTATCGTTCGCTGAGGGGTGATACAGTTCATCGAAGGATCAATTAAAAACTGTAGGAATTGCGAGAACCTGAAACAAGCCGCAAGTGATTCAGCTGGCTAGAAGCTACTCGATTAAACTTCTGTCGAATGCTTTTGCAATGAAGCTTTTACCCTCACTATTTTGGATTCTCTATGGTTTCTCTTTACGCGATATATTAATGCTGCACCATTGACACCTTCGTTATTAAAATTTTTTTGTGCACTCGAAGGTTCATTAGTTCGAGCTTTTGTTTCATCCACGTCAGCCGCAAGCAACACTCATTACTGCGGGTCTCGATAATTACTTCGGAGCAAAAGCTCACTTCGAGTCCAATTAAACATACCGTGCCAGTACTACGTCCGCATTCGAGTTTTACACACCGCTCCTTTTCATTTGACAGAGAAATTAATGAATATCCCGAGCTTTTCATTCACGATGCTGCGTCCACTCGAATGCGAAACGCTAATTCACATAATTTTGATTAACCTTCCAAAGTCATTGAAAAAAAAGTTTTTAGCGGGAAGCGTACTCCGATGAATGGTGGCTTCGCCATAACCGTGAAACATTTACAGAATCCATATGACCCGAAGTTAATCACTGCGGTAACAGTCAGTGAATACATTTGCGCCATGTACACGAGAGCTTCCAACTAGGCTTCGTGTTACTACAGAGTACTCAGTGTATGTATTTAGCACCTCGTTAGTGAGCTATCCTGAAATCGTGTGCGGAACTCAAAATCACTAAATTTTTTTTTCAGGCTTTGCATGACTTCAAGCTTGGGAGCTTTTTCTGGACACCGGTGTCTCAGAGCGTAACGCTAAGTACTCAGCTCCGGCACTTAGAGTTAGATGGGTGAGACGCACTATGCCGCTATGGTGCAGAAATCGATATCGCTAAATGTGCTTCTGTGTATACGCGTTTCAGCAGACAAAAAGCTCGAGAGGTTTTTTAAGAGAGCCGTGTCCCACTGTCACAGAATGCTCAGCAGCCAGACCTAGTGCTTTGTGACCGAGATAAGCAATCACGAGATGGTGCAAGACTATCGTCAAATTTTTCTCGGATCACGCAAGCTCAGAGAAACAAAAAAAGCTTAGGAGCTTTTTCTCGGAGACAGTGTCTCAAAGTACTCAGCGTGAGGACTTAGCGTTACGTGAGTGGAGCACACTATGCCACGTAGACAGAGAAATCAATGTCGCCCAACTTGCTTCCGTTCATACGAACTTTGGCAGACAAAAAGCTGGAGAGCTTTTTCTCGAGAACCCTGTCCCGGTGTCGCAGAATACTCAGCGGCCACACTCAATGCTTTGCGACCGAGATAAACCACGACGGGATCGTGCAGAACTATCACCGAATTTACTTCGGTCAATGCGAGTTTGGTAAAATAAAAAGTTCGAGAGCTTTTTCTCGGAAGTCGTGTACCATTGGGAAAAGCCAAATTGATCGGATCTATCGCCCGGAATTTTATGGTCGTGGGCAAAGTCTCAGATGCTGACATTGTTAAGAGGGACGTAAGGGCAGAGAACCGCAGCAAGTGAAAAGAAGAAGGGATAGAAGCTGGATGTAGCATGAGGCGGGACGATAAATTCAATAAGGCAAGAGACTGAGAAACTGGCGAGTCGGTTTCCGTCGTCAATTCCTCATGCAGTTTGCCGTTTTCATTCGTATCGATGGAGCGCGAGCTTCGCAGGGATAAAAGAGCAGAAGAGAATAGTTTTAGGGTGGCGAATAAGGGAGAAGGGTGGCACCGAAGAATGACGTTACGGAATGGAAGCTTTCAGGAGTAATGAAGATAAATCGGGTAATTCGTGTGGTACAGGACAAAAGTGGCAAGCTGCGTTTCAGAGGCCCTTACTCTCTTTCGGGGCCGTTTTACAGTTCCTTTGTTCAGGCTCCCCCCGTTGGAACACTTTCCGCCGAACTTTTTACAGATACATGTGCTCATATTTACTCGTAGGTAAAAGAGAGGGAGGCCGATTTGGCAATTCCACCGTCCAGCGAACCTATCGTCATCTACTTTCGTAGAATCGTCCTCAAGCAGATTCTACACATATTTAAATTTTTCCAAGTTTTGTACTAAATGAAAATTAAAGAAGTGTCACGTAAATTTTAATCAGGGGTTAAGTGATGTCTAAGGACGCACTAAGTGACTTTAAGTATTTCCCAAGTGGTTCTTCAGCAAATTGCAAGTAAATTGTGATTAATTCTTAATTAAATGCTAAAGCATTTAATAAATTCTTAATTAAATGGTTTAGAATTCAATTAAGAATTAATTATTTAAGAAAGTAAAATATTTTTAAGTAAATTATTAATTATTTCTAAGTAATTCTCTGTTAAACGCGGACTCATTCCCAAACAAATTCTTATCAAATTCTCAGTAATTCTCTATTAAATGTGAAATAATTTCTCAGTAAATTCTCAGTAATTCGGAAACTTCTGAGTAATTATGAAGCTGCGAAACATTCAAATAAAGTGCCGAGTGGTATTAAAGGTAGTGCCAAGTATTTCCGAAGAACGTGCCGAGTAACTGACAAGTAAATCCGAAGTACAAATTCGATCAAATAATTTTCATCGACTGCACTGAATACCTAAAAATATGTTCGGCAACTAATTGGCCTAAAGCGAAGTACCAATGTCGCGCTCGGCTTGCCTGTACACGGCTCCTGAATATAATTCCCAATGTTAGCTCACGCTACTGCACCCGGCTGTATTTACAATGGGTAGCGGCTTGCACTCGGCGACGAATCGATAACTCGACGAGTCACGTCGATGACGATAACTCCGTAAATCAGCGAGCCTCGACCCGACATTCTGAACGCCCGTACGCGTTTCCTTTGCGTTTATTGGCCGCTCTGTCCCATTCGTCGCATCCGCCCCGTCACGCCGCACCGTGGCTCAATGAAAATCACTGCGCTTTTGACACCAACGATATCCGTCGCTGCAAGCATCGAAACTGAAATTCCACTGTTCTATCAACAATTTCGCAAACACCGCCGACAGGAACATCAACGTCACGCTTCGCAAACCCGCAAACCTTCTGGGATTACCGCAACCATTCTGTCACAGGCACTTCCGCTGAAATATAAATACGCTCTTTAAAAAAATTGTCACGAGTAGCGTTGGAAAAAAAATGTGACAAATATTGTTGAATACGATAAAAGAAAAAAAAAAAACTCGGACCGATGTATCGAGATTCGATGGCGTGAACGTTCAAAGGGACTTTCCAATGGAAGTTCTCATGCGATATTTTAATTAAAATAATTGCCCGAACGTTTTGCGATTTGTAGAATTAAGTAAAGCGATACGCAGTCGCGTCGTTTAAACGCCCAAACGGCGATGAGAGCCCTCGGCGTCCACCTGCACGGAACCGAATCACACTGTTCGGTTCGAGCGTGGCGCCGAAGCCCGGCGCTTTTACAACCGCAATTAAATTACGAGGTGGACTTGTGTGCGGTGGTGACGTTAACGGGCTCCTGACTTTAATGGCGTTCGGTGCACCGAGAGGGAGTGGCCCTCGTAGCGGAGATGAAGCTAAATGCAACTTCTGAAACACGTCCGTGTATGAACGGCGACTTTGTGGCGAAAAAATAATTCAATGATCGGACGCGGACCATTGGGTGAATTAAAAAAATATATAAAAATATGAGAAAAATAATGGTAGAGTCTGATGGATTTTAGCAGCATGCCGTTCAGTCTAGACTTTTTTTTTTTTATGTGCAACCATTTTCCGATAGGTTCGTAAGCGAAAAGTGTCGTTAAGAAGCATTACGAGAGTCGGAAGTGAAGGCAAGAATAATCCGACCCTTGCGAGTGAGTTGCTGGAATAAGCTGTGAGAAAAATAAAGGTAGGGAGCAACAAGAATTTCGTTACCACAACCGATTTACGGTTAACATAAGAAAAAGCTATATATATATAAATTAATACAGAAAGTCTGACACAAATTCGTCTTGGCCGATAATTAATTTGTGTTAAATCCTATCGGATGATCCGATGATGGTGGACGATTACGAAAATTGCCCCATGCTGCACCTTCTCGGCATTCAGTCGGTAAAGAACCGTACGATTAATGCAGTTTTCTCGACATAATACATTGCCGTAAGCGTTTAAAATATCGTCTCTCCACGACAACTTTTTGTGGCTTATTAGACCAGCAGAAGATTTGATACGCTCCAGAAACGTAAATACCTTTACAATTCCATTTTTCCCAGTGAATTGTGCGGTATTTAGCCGTAACTTTGAAATCAACATCTAATGTATTAGGAATTTTTCCTACTGCGTAACGTATCCACAGCCTACTGATATTATTATATAATACATTCATTTATTTTTTGCTTGATGCGACTTCTTCTCAAATTCCTAAACTGCATTATTTATTATTTGTAAAGTCGTTCATATTAAAGTTAAGATTTCAATTGGAAATCGTCTGTAATAAAGATTCTCAGAATAGGCAAAGGCTTGTTTCAGAGTTAGCAATATCCGATGTGCAAATGAGCATTGGCCGTCAATTTACCAAAAAAAAATTTTTTTATGTATCAAAGAATTAAAAAAAATGTATATTTTAGTGTTTTAAAAATTAGATGATCGCCAAAATTGCATCGAAAGGCTTCGTAACAAGGTTTTTTTTTTTTTTTATACCAAGTCCCAACGATGGGCGCGCGACCCAAGCGTATGGTCCATGTCGTAACCAAAAAAGAAAAAGGATAGCTTAACGGCGTTTCAAGTCTTGTCAAGGCGACGTTGACATGTCGAAATTGCTTCTCGTATAGGTAAAGCTAAGGGGGCATCCCTGACTTTTCCGCTCCAAACACTTGGCCACTCCCTCATTCCAGCATCGATTCTACGTACCTCTTGTACTTTATACGAGAAACGCTGTAATCGAATTCCCGGATCTCGAGTTTCGGGCAAATTTCTTAGCTGATGTGACTGGAGGTGGGAAAAGAAATACCGCTTATACTCCCTCAGGGCGAGGTGGCAGCGAGTCACGGACCGACCTATGTCTGCATGACACACCGCTACCCCTTCGTAAATGGTCCCCAGGCCAAAACCTGATGGAAAAAAAATCTAACATACATCTAGAAAAACGGGATTCGTCGAATGTTTAAAAAAACTTATCTCGTATTCGAAGAAGTGGAATTGTCTGAAATTGAGTACGTGAAAGAAGTGGAACGTAGATGTATCTCGGTTATTTCTCGCAATTCTTTGACGTTGCACATTTTGTGCCGCTCTCCTATCTGAACGCATAAAATTTTGAATACGGTGTAAATAGTTGGAACAATGTGCTCTGTGTGTGTGAGGAACGTTATCACGAATAGCGCTGGTACCGAAAGGGAGGGGGCTGGAAGAAGAACCTCATAGGGACGCGAGAATAACTGCATCGATTCATACCATATGCTTCAAGCAACGGCAAAAGTTTGAGTGATTATTATTACTGCCAATATCGTTATTCGAAGTGTGCTCATAGTTGCGCCCTGGCAAAGTTACATTTGCGCCGACTGCTTTTCCGTTGTTCGTTACGCTCTGCGCAAAGTGGTATTACACAGATTTATATTATACATAATATTGTAAAAGCAAAAATTTCGTATGACGTGGATCAACATCGACCAAGGGAAAATAGAAAAGTCCTTTCAGGCTTTTACATTTCTCGCTTTTATTGCTGAGAGTTACAGCGCAGACAGACGGGGTGGAGTGATGGTATAATCCTGTGGAGCGAGAAATTGGATATTCCCACCACCTGGTTGGGGATCTCATCCGTCGCATAATCGAAACACGAAGTAGCAGATTATTTGATTATTCAAGAAGATACTCTCGGTAGTGAAGTCTCGGCGGTCTGCCACCGACATAAGTGCAGGAAAATTACTATTATAAGAAGTTAAATTGCAAGAGTCTTCGAGTTGATCTTTGCTTCCGACCGCACTATACATAATATCCTTCGAGGATAATCCCGGAGCGAAGGGATTGCCTCGAGACTGAATATCTCCTGTTATTCGTCGTCGTTCCACGATCGCGCTGAATCTCTCAATTTCTCAATTTCTCAACCTCTCAATCTCCCAATGTCCCAATCTCCCAAACTTCTAATTGATCGATCAACAAATTAATAGAGCTTTCGAGCTTCCAAGCTTTTAATTTTACGAATAAGGATGTCCATAGTTTAAAAAGCAATTGATTCTGATTGTTAATAAAATGATGTTACTTCCACGTCTACTCGGGCCTTTGATTAGTAAAAGCTTAAACCTTCCAACAGATCAGTTAAGACGATAAGAATAATTTTGCACGTACGCTGATGATTCACCGTTCCGTCTATCTCTCCATTTAGTCTTCTCGTAAAACCGAGGCGTGAGAGCCGACCGAGATACTTCGAGAGATCAGCAGACGAAAGCTCGGGGTACCGTTGAACAGCAAGGATAAGAGGGTAGATAATTTCGAACGATAAGAGAATTACCGGACCTCCAAAGTGCCTTTATCCCAAATCCCTTAATGCGTTCATTGCTCCCTGCTTTCCTTCATCGTTCACAAGGTCTATTGCTGTGCAGTCGTTTCTATCGAGGTTGCAAGCTTTTCCGGTTTTGGGAATTCGAATCCTGCAACTTCAACCGCTTACACAAGTTGAGCGTAATCGGCGTAGCACTGGCATTCCTGCCCAACTTGTTTCCAATCAGATCCAATTTTAACTCCCCCAACCCATAGCAAGATACATGTGTCCGATCGATGAGAAGCAATAAAATTCTAGAGTCTGGGATAGTTTCACCGATTAGCGAATTCAGAATGCACCTCCACGAAATATGCTGATTGCATCGTATCGATTTCATTGCGAACAAACCAAAAAGTATTCAATTCTCGTCAAGTTACTCCTTAATGAAAATAGCGATGCCACGCATTACCGATTTCTTCAAATTGGGAATTTAATTTACCGAACAAAAGGTTTTTGGAAACAACTGATGTATCAAATTTCGTGTATGATTATGAATAATTAGTGCACCTTTTCACAAAAACTACATTGCATTATCTAAATGACAAGATTTCTAAAGTTTTCGACATACTGTACGTTAATTTTTATCAAAATTTAACAGGAAATCCATTGCCCCGGCTTATATGGATAAAATCCTGGAATACCTGCACATTAAATTGTATTCGAATTATTTTTTTACAATGCACGTCTTCCTTTCATTGTAAATGATCAGTGCAAGATCTGTTGCGTGTCACCAATCACCCTTGACACGCAAGCCTCGTCCAACCTCTTGTTGTCTCCGTGCACATTTTTTTTTTTCTGAAAGCTGCGAGAGAACGATAGCGTTGAAATAAGGTGTGCCCCGAAAGCACACCGGAGCGCATAGTGTACCTTACCGACATAGAGGACCGCCATGGATGAGGACAAACACCGAAAGCTCCTGCGGATTTGAGAGCGCGGGTGAGCACACAGTATTCCACTGGTATGTGTATAACCACGCTACATTTGAGCAGCTTGCGCCAAACCTGCAAGAATAGCACTGCTCGTACGTGGGTGTGGTTACATAACGAGACTGGGAGGGTGTGTTCGCCATTTGCATATCTTTGTGCCCCCTCGCAGTGTTATACCGTCATATATCCTTTCATCATCTATTCCACGCCAGTAAAATATTTTAGTAAGAATAAGGGGGAACGAATAATAAAAAAATGAACACGTGGCCAAAGAACGATAAGGGTGGTGAGAGGGTTAAGTAAAAAACTTTTTGAATACAAAAAGGAAATACATGACTCTCGAACAAAAAAAGATACGAGATAACTTCCTTTCGGTCGAAAGATGACACTTCTGGATGTATCTGATAAATTTCTGTAAATATGAGTGTCTGGTGCGCGGACTAGAACAACCGTCTCGTTGAGAGTAAAGGATGGAAACACTTGTTCACAACTTACGGCCCTGTCTCTTCCAGCTAAGCCACGTCGCATCGATTCCATTTATCTTTCTGCACGCGGCTTTCCCCAGAACTTCAATTTCTTTCCGTCCGTCTTTGGTCTGATCGGATTCGGGTTTTTCTACTGGCATTTCCGAATAGCGCAATCAATGGAAAAGGCTTCGAAAAACATTTAACACCTTTCGGACTTGGGACAGTTCAGGACATGTGAAAAAAGTATCGCTACTGTGTCTGACGAGGTGGTTGGCTATGCTGGAGTGTTGGTCAAAGCGCCGGTCAACTCGTTTCTGGAATGAAAAAGGAGGGGGTTATATGGGGATGGAAGTAAAAGCTTTCTGGTTCTCCCGCGAAAAGTTCACGCCAGAAGCGAATTGATGGCGAAGTCTGAAAGCTCTAGTAGAAATATCGTGTGAGTCGGACCAAGAAAACGCGGTTTAGTTTTCTTATGGATTCATGTGGGTTGCGTTTGCAAGCTCGCCTGAGCGAAACTGACGACTTCATCAAGATCCCGAAGTGCGTCCGATCGCTTTTCTGAGATAAGGAAGACAGCTTGAGCTAGCGAACTCTCAACTATACCATATCCTTTCACTCCTCCATAATGAGAAACAACCATATTGATTGTCGAAGCTCCGAGGAACCAGCTAATGAAGTTTGTGGTAAAAATTTCGAGAGCTTTTACAGAAGGAGGATGAACGTGCGTGGAAGAATTTCGGGTTGAAAGAATCGCAGACTAGAAACGATCAACGGGATAATTGGAGCTCGCAAGCTCCACGAATTGACGTGCACACTCACGACGGTTGTTGGCAGTCGATATATTGCCGGAAGCTTACTCGACTTCGCCTACATAAATCAATCGAGTAGCTTGTCTCGGGAACTCGACTACTTAATTTCATGATTGAATTAAAGTTGCAACCAATCAAAATGGTGGTTGATCGGTGACATTGTGTGTATTCTCCTGGTGCAATGAGGGTACGTTCAATGGACGCCCGTGTAATTAGCGGTTGCAGGTTGGTGGTTTCGTCGACCCGCAGAGTTGATCGAAACGTTCGCGCAAATGACGATCCTCGGCAGAACTATTGCTTCTACCTGCTGGTACACGGGTTACGTAATTATGTTAAGCGGATGGATACTGCGGCAACGACGGGGGTCGACGGGGCTTGTTAACCCACGATGCATGCATCCTTGACTGGATCACGAGATGGGACAGGGTGCGAGAGCCAGCCTAATATCAACGGCTGCGCTCTTGTAACCCTCTTGCCAAGGCCTCGTAAGCTCGCTAATTTCTCGATAGCTCCAAGTCTCGGACCGCTGCCAGAAAACCGGAAAGTTTCATTCATCATTATCTGAAATGGACCACCTTTGTTGCCGGGAAATTTTCGGACTAACTCGATTCGATGTCACTGAGAGCTTGCGACGCGGCAAAAAAGCTCCAAATTTTTGGCAAGTATTGCGAAGCAGTGTTGAATACTGGGGAAGTTTCGCGTCTCGAGCTAGCAATCGATTAGGTGAAAGGTTGTGTGAATAATTCAGAAGAAAGTTCGAAGCGGAAGTTTGAATTTTTTTATTAGCAACGGGAATTGTGCGTATATATTGAAAGCACACCGAGTTATGCAGAACTTTTTTTTGCGTCCGTATGGAGGAAACTTTATACTTTCGTTGTTTTTTTTCGGGCGTTGCTCCGATGCTATTGGGGTAGACCTTTTTCTAATGTATTGGGGTTTTGATGAAGAACCTGCCGGAAACCCCGCAAGGACAAGAGAAACGAGCGATCTCGTGTCTGTCGAAGGCTCACATTCGTGCCTTTATCCCAAGGTCTTCGGATGTTTTCAAAAAGCGTTTTTCACGACGCAAATAAAAATAGTTGACCTCGCGAGTAAACGGATTCAGGCCGGTAAGGGTGACAATGACGAGACAAAGAAAATAATGAAGTATAGAAAGCGCAGTGAAAAAAAAACCTTGAAAGCCCCGAGGGGAATCCGAGTAAGAGCTTTCGGAGTAAGTGGAAAGTCCAGTCACTGTACGGACCAACCGCAGACACATATACACATACCCTAACACAGTCTCTTAACATACGAATCTCGAGAGTGGGGAGGAAATCGTGCGAAAAGTTATTTTCGTCCTGATTGCGATGTGTGACACGAAAGCTTGGCAAGCTTGCAATGCAATTCCGATCACTGCCACCGAAAAATTACCGTACTCGCCGCGCTGAAAGTCACACACCGTGCAAGAAACTCAATTGCGGACTAAACAAACTACTTGAAAGTCTGATGCAGTCACGCTTTATCGTACGGTATACGATGCCCCGGAAATCCCGACGGTGAAAAGTTTTAGTAGTTACGTCAACTTGATTCGAAGCTTCTAAGCTTCGTTGTAAGCTCCGACTGGGTGGCGCGCAGTGTGTCTTTTAATGAATGTACAGAACGGACTTTTGCAGTTCACGAAAGAATCGAAACGACAAAAGTCCGGCGCAAGCTTACGGGCTTGCGAGAGCTTCGTCGGAATAGACCGAATGTCCCTTG
Source organism: Listrodromus nycthemerus (assembly GCA_963978505.1). Lineage (NCBI taxonomy): Eukaryota > Metazoa > Arthropoda > Insecta > Hymenoptera > Ichneumonidae > Listrodromus > Listrodromus nycthemerus. Next base: position 8,799,348 of record OZ021679.1, read on the forward strand.
GTACATGCATGAATCCTGACCGGGAAGTTCATTCGATCTTTGATAATGAATGTATTTCTGTCAATCATTTGCGTATTATCGCCGGGGTAACAAGTTAAGCGCAGAGCTTGCGAAAGCCCGATAACGAATTACCGAAGGACTGAAGAGATTTGCTCACGCACAAATCCCTCGGATGTCTATCTTCTCCTCGGGTGAGATTTCCTAACCACAGGGAAGGCCAATTTCCCGTCGACCATAAATCGTCCGAACTCACGCAGGATCGTTTTACGCTCCTGTTATCGAACGAGAGGAATCCACGCCCAGCTATACGATAACGATAAATTCTCATGGGAGTGAGTCTGAGCTAGGGCTCCGCGCGGAGCGAGAAGAAAGTCTTAACGGTCGTCGAACATGTAGGGCTGTGGACATGAAAACGCGTAGCTATTTGCCATGAACAATTATTGGAATGTTGGCTAGGGAATTTCGCTACCTAGATAAATATATGCCAGTGACTATACCCTTAGTACGACTGAGTAGCCAATCACTGCGATATTTCGAACGTATCGCGATTTCTTGTGACTGGAGATACAGTCAAAAGTCCTACTGAAATTTTTTATATCACTGCAAGTGTTGCATTGTAAAGCCATACATCTTAACCCGACTGCGAAAAAACTTTTTCGTCGAATTATTTTCATTTCATAAGTAGGCATATAAATGTATTTTTCGTGGAAACTTTTTCTGGCAACATCGCTTGACATATATGTCATTCGGGAAAACGTTCGTTAAACGGACAAATCTATTCGAACTTGTTTTTACTTCGGAGTGAGAAAACTATTAATCTTGACTACAACTGGACAGGTCTTGGAATGATAATGGATCGTCCACTGTCATGAATCCCAGCGGGAAATCGTGAAGATATCATAGCGCAACTTTCTGCTTTCTTGTCTCGAAGAGAATATACGAGGTCACATATTTTACCGTCGCTCGAAGATAGGGAATTCAAACCGATCGTATATCAGATTGATCGCCCAGAAAGTAATAAAAAACGTCAAGAAAGTAATTACTGAAGAATCTCACGACGCAGATCGATTTTGCATATCATTATTATTATTATTATTATTATTATTATTATTATTATTATTATTATTATTATTATTATTATTATTACCGGTAACTGGTGGCAACGATTCCTGATGCCACGTCGATCGCTGTTGCGATCGTTCAAGGGTTATTCTTCAAATAGTCAGACACTGAAACAAAACACCTTAGTATCTTTGCTCGTTATTTCACACGGATTCGATCCGGAAGTATACGATTTTATTTTTTTCCCCGTTCACATAAATGCTGGGCACAGTTGAACAGCTAGCCCCGGGGGAACGTGGCCTACAAACGGTGTCTCGGCTGTCGCAGTAGAAAAGGCTTGGCATTGTCAGACATCGAGTTAGACTAGTCAGCACTTTCCTGGCATAATTTCGTGTCTCCGCGGCCATTTCTCAGCCTGTCATCGATCTTCTATGATCTTTATTCGATTGTGTTTAAATTTATTTATTTGTTTTTATTGGTTTTTCGCTTTTTTGTTTTTGTTTTTATTTTTCTCACGGACCGTCGAGTAAAAATGACTTTGGTCGAACAGGGAATTGGCAGACGTTCGACTGTGCAGAATAAATAGTCAAGAAGGGAACAGCAGAATATCGGTCCACCGGCCGGGTTCAGTGCGGTGGATACCGGCCTTGGCCTCTTGGCTCCATTCGTGAACGACACCCACCTCACTGCCGCACTGTCGAATAACGCTCTTCCGCCACTTCTCCAATCCATGTCATCCTTTCACTTCGTTATTTTGCTTGTTACCATTGTTATATTTTTTATTGCTCTATTCAAATACACTTTGCAAATGATAGAGGGTGAGAGTAGAAAATTTCCGTTAAAGTAGAGAAGGTTAGGAAGACTGCACATCATTGTGCTCATTTGCAAGGCTACAAATGAAGTTAGAACGTGAGACTAAGTTTAAATGCAGCAAATAAAATAACGCATTAAACCGGCAGTTTGGATATGTGCGAAAAAAATTTGCCCATTACCCTAGGAATGTGCGAGGCTGCAAATGAAGTTCGCAGACTTCTCGTCATTTCGTTACTCGTGGCACAGCGTTTCAGAGAGTTGGCGAGCTTTCTTCATCTACCACTCGGTGGCCGTGCTTATCGAACCTTCGACCACTCGACGTCGCGGCGGTGTATCGACAGGACTATTGATAGAAGGAGGACGGAGGAGAGGGTGTTCGCCCTCTTTCAATAGGTATCGCCGACAGTGACACAACAAATGAGGGTAAAATGTGGTGACGCGACAAAATATCGTTTCACTTATTCACCGAACGAACAAAAAACTGTCGCGACTGTATTTGATTCTTACGGGCGACCATTATCTAGATATATTTGTTATTTAAATAATCAGAAAATAATAAAATAAAAATAATAATTTTACAATAATAATATAAAAAAGATAAATAACAATGTTTTTTTTTTGTGGTTCCCAGTAAGGTCTCGAGCGTTCGAACAATATGTTTCTCGATCGAGTTGAAAGTAAATTAAAATCGTTTTGGACGTAGTCAGACCCGTGTCAAAGTCGAATTCGGCCGACTGAACACCGTGTCTGTTCCGTACAGCCGCATCTACTCGATCCCTCGCAGCGCATGTTCGGACGCCGTACGTATACACCTGTACATACCCGGAATACCAATGTCATCGGATACATTGTCGGTAGGCTACCGAGCGGAAAACGCAAAGTGATGGAAGGCTGGCGAACAGAAGAACGGTGGCAACGGTGAACCAACGCCGAACGGATGGAAAGCAAATAATCGCAAACACTAACACATGGTTTCGCAACGAAACTTCAACCGTCTCGATCGTCAATTCAGAGAATGGTTCATCGATCCTCAGTTAAAAAAACCAACACTAGAAAACAAACAAAAAACACAAGATTGGCACCATATCTTTGAAACCAAGCACTTTTGCACGGATAAAAAAAAACTTTTATAAAATTTTTGTTCTCCGGTATGAAAGTCGGTGCTATTGTCCAACGAAACTTTTAAGCCATTTTTTCTGTGTAAAGGTAGAATAAAGAAACGCGGTCGCGTCTCGACTCCAACTACTTGAAAAAAATCATTACAAGACACTACCAAGAATAGGTATGTATTCCAATATGCCAAAAGTGATTGTTTCCACTCAATTATTTGAGGGACAAAGCACTGTATTCCGATGGTCATAACATTCTTACTACAAAATGCCTACCCAAACTTTTCAACGCACCTCGATACAATGGAAACTGTTTGGTAGATTCTGAAATATGATGAGGAAGATATCTACAAATTATTTCGCACCTTTTTTTAGATTTTTTATTGACAACAGCGACTCAATTTCGTTTGGCACTTTTTTTCCCGTCACGCTTTCCATTTCCAGCGAGTAACCCGGATACGCCGTACTCGCTATCAGCGTACTTTCCTCCTAACGGGATCCCTATGACGCCTCTGCCTGAGAAGTACTACTATATACATATATATCGATGGTTAAAATTCTCGTGCCAGTTTGTGAGAACCGCTCTATTTTCCGTCCACACCCCTGTCCACCCTATTCCCCGTTCAATCTAACAATTGGTCGTGCTTCCACTTTCCCTAGTCTCGTTAACGGTCTGCAGTTTTTTTCCCTTCACTCCCCAACCGTACACATTCGTTTATCCGTATTCTTTCCAGCTTCGCCACAGCAATAACAAATACGATCTTCGCAATATTTTTTCGCCTCGGTTCTTCCTATGCTTGTTCATATATTTTTTTACCATTTCACTTGTCATCTACACGTTTCGTCGTTTTGTCCAGCGCGACCGATTATTCGAGGAAACAAGGCGACATTCTCCATTATTTCGCTGACGAGAGAAATGAAGCGATTTTTGTTTCCATTACTTTTTCACCACATTCTTTTTTTTTGCTACGTTGTGAGAAGAGCGACGGTGCGAGTTGGCTTCTTGAGGGCGAAATGGTGGGTCCATGACGACTGGAAGCTTGGCAAAGCTTCCAACAGAGGGCAACTCAACTGAATTCTCACAAGAAAAATCTTTGTCAAGACGCCGGTCTAAAGTGGCGACTGCCGCCTCGACAAATCCCACTCGCAAGTAGCAATAATAACGTTTTTCGGAATCCTTTGCGCTCCACTGTCTGTCCACGTTATTTGTCCGTTTGTCTGTGTCCAACTGTTTGTCCATGTTGTGCTCCTCTTATTCGGAACGTGCCATTCCTATCCAGCGGTGTTATTTCATAGTTCATATTTTCAATTTCAGTCAACTAAATATTACTTGCTACAATCTCCTTCAGTGAAAGGCAATTTTCAATGAAGAAACACAATCTCTGATTTAAATGGACGTCTTGGTGTTGAATAAATAAATTATAGTCGACTTAACAACCAAGAGTTTTTAAGTGCACATTTTTTTTTCATTGAAAAAAGTAAGTTTGTTTAAAGAAAGCTGCTTAGTTCGTCCTAGTTAAACTAACGTTCGCTTTGCTCAAAAAAATCAATTGCATCAATTACTTTGATCAGCATAGAATTCAGCGTTCAGTCCATCTCGTCTTTGACAAAATAATTGGTCAATATGTTTCTGTAAAGTTAGACGAAAATTTGAAAAAAAAAATGGGATATTCAGCATATTTATGGGCTGCAATCGATACTTTTTTGGTCTTCATAAAAAAAATTACCTCCATCCATCGGTATCATTTTTCTCCCTTGTTTTGCAATTCTTACTGGACTATCGGACCGTCAAATAGTGTACTTAGTGTCCTGGGAGGACGAAAAGGAAACATCTGAGCGTAAGCCGTCTTTCCGGTTGGAAAGAAAATCCTTATCGCCTCGTTGCTTCTTTTCGTTTGCATAAAAAAAAATTTCATTGTCTCCTCACTGTATTTTTTTGTTTCCGTTCAACGATTCCTCGCGTAAGGCTCGGCTGATTCGCATTTCGTTTTATAATACATCGCCGCGGGTGATGTTCCCATTCCGTAGTACAATAGCAAAGATGTCATGAGATAATACGCCAGTGTTGAAATATCCGGTGGGCCGACAGTCCCATTTTCTTAGTGCCGCGTTTTCCTTTTATCAACGAGCCGAGCCAACGCTGGACCAACTTCGCACAATATTTTTTCCGTCTCGTCCGAAGTTCATTCGCGTGCAGCGAAATCGAGGAGAAACGGCAAACGATAGAGAAAGAATGCTGAGTAAAATAAGGGTAAAAAACCAACAACAACATTGGAAACTGTGAGGCAAAACTGTGAGGAAAAATAAGCGGGACCAGTGAGGGCTTTGAGAACGTGTTGCGTTTCGTTCGAGCCACGTTTGACGCTCCCACGGGAATCGTCCGCGAAGTACATAAGCTTTCTCTTCTCCTTATTTCCGTTGTCGCACTGTCCATGGAATTGCAGTAATCAAAGTTCGGTAAATGAAGTTAAACTAAAAAAAAACTTCAACTCAGCCATCGACATTATTGAGGTAATTTTTCGAAGCGATCGATTTTCCTCGATTTTAATTGAATTTCCATAAAACACTGTGGATTTTTCGAAAAAAAGGAAAAATATCATTTTTACCGGAGCGATGTCGGCAAGGTTTTGCTTCTCACAAATTGTTCACCATCGATTTACATCGGCCGTACTGAGAGAAAAAAGCGCTCCATGCTGATTACTCGGAAGGAGTTCTCCCGCTTTCGCCCTCGGGCTGTATCGCAAGCTCCAATTATGAAGTTAATAGTCCCTCGGGAGACAGCGTGGTTACAAGATTGTGGCAAAAAGGTCGATGGAGGTCGACGTTGAGGGAAGGCTTGCTCTAGCGTACGTTCTCCGATCGAAATTTGATTTTCAATCAAGCCTTGTGCCCTCGATCATCCATTATAATAGAAACAAAAAAGCTCATCGAACTTTTTATCGTGACGTGAGATTGATGGAAAATTTTTGGAGCATAATAACCAGATTTAGATACCCTTGTTGGAAATAAAGAGCGGGCGCGCAATTTGATTGTAATTAGTCAGGGTCGAAGCTGCAAGCTTATTGTCGGACACGTGGAGCTTTGTTGACCAAAGTGCAGGAAGTGGCAAAAAGACAAAATCACATTTGACTATCACGTCACTTGTAAAAGGCAAAAGGGCCACCAAAGAACGTAGACGACGTTCCAGAACCTTGCAGTCAATTCCGAAAATTGGATATTGCCTGCTCACGCCAGTTACCACATATAATTCACACCCGTCGCAATTAAGCTCTGGCAGCTAATTACCACGATATTCTGGCCTCTCAAAGTTGAAACCTTTGCAAGCTCTGACCTAGCGAAATCGGACAAATTCGATGCTCTGAAGCTGCGACACTCAGCACTGAGAGGAAACACGCTCTGAGGGTCGGGAAAGGTCCGAAAGCTCGACGTCCTTTTGTCATCGAATACCGTGCTCCGGTTATTCCTTCGACTATCGAAGGGGCATCGGACGCTCATCAGAAGCTTCGAAAGCTCGAAAACACTGTGACTTTCTCGAAAGATCAGTAATCGCGCAAATTGAGAAGTTTGTTGTTGCGAAGCGACTGACGACCATTGAGACGCCATTGGCTTTCAAAGTCAAAACCTCCAAAAGCTGAGCTTTCTGACATAGAGGATTCATATTACTGCCATAATATTTTTATTGATTTTAGTCGCACTGATCGTGCGTTTAGGCGTGTCGTTCGAAAACTCGCGAGAGTCGAAAGCTTCGAACGTGAGCGAGAACTGAAAGGTTTATGAGCTTTGACATCGCTCAAGAGATAAAACTTGCCGGCCTGAAGTTTCCAGTTGCGATTCGAGAGGGAACTTGCCGAAACCCCAACGGTCGAAATTTAGGATCAATACAAACGATATAGATCTTTCTTTAAATTCGATAAAAAAAAGCTCGCTTGACAAAAATGCCCCGCAAAATCGATGTCCCGCCATACTCGAAGGCTTCCGGGGATAATAAATTTAATCAAATCAACTCTGTTGGAATATCGCTTTTTCTCCATCTAGCTGTAACAATCGTGCGCGCCCTGAGCTATCTGTCGACATATTTCGTTCCCTCTCGAAACTGTATATAAAAGCTCGTCAGATCAATGATTGGCATTGCCGACGCAATCGAACATATTCTCTAACCAGCTTTACCGTGGCAAATAAAAATTCACATTTATTATATTTCGCGCCTATTTTATTAAAGCTTTTTTGACACTATTTTGCGTTATTTTTTTTACGCGTTAGGAAAATCGAGAATAAACTAAAAAAGCAGTTGGAATGATTTCTTCGAGTACTCGCAGCGAAGGGGACTTTAAAAAATGAGCTTGCCGGGAAGGAGTTTAGAAAAAAAGTGAAGAGAGAAAAAAGCTCATTGACCGACGATGGGGTTTTAACCACAAAAGATCGAGAGAGCCAAATGGGGACATGCCTGAAGTGCACTTGAACCGGCACTTAAGAAACGTTGTAAGTTTACCTCAACACTAAATTTATTCAAGACTTCCCATCGGAACTACCCTAGATCCAACCTCCTCAACCCCCAACCCTTCCCCTGCCGATGTCGCAATCCCAACCCGCCTTTCAATGCTCCGTCTGTCCTCCGAGCTTGCAAGCTCGATGAACCTTTACCTCAACTGCTTCAATTATTCCTTACTCCCGTTATGTTTGCGTTTGTAAAATAAATAAACTTCTCCGTATTTGCTTTCATTGTTTAAGAAAAAAATATTGAATCCAAAATGTAGCTGGCAATTATTTTTAATCTTCGCAACTGCGTTTTATAAAGAGCGACGAGAAAAATTGTGTATATTTGTCGATAATATAAAATAAATAGTGATAAAATAACACGCTCGTATGGTTTCGAGGAGAATTTTATTTAATATAATCACGGCTAAATTGTCGACGACAAAGTGACGAACGTCGGTTCTCTTTGAAAGGCCCCTCACGGGTATAATCATCTAATCAATCGATTATCTGTACGCTTGCAATTTCTCATGCCGAGCTATTCCGGTTGTCTATGATTTGTCTTGTGTCTCGATTCTCATCTCTATATTCGTTACAATACACAAATATTACACTATTCTTTTTAATAACATGTTCATCCCGAGATTCATGAATTATTAATAAAAAAAAACTTATCTTTAATTGAAATACAACAATGGCAAATAGTCATGGCGTCGAGAATATCGAGACCGATACCGTTCTCATTTACGAGACACTATATTGAAAAAAGAAATAAGGAAAAATGATGTACGAGCTCAATATTTATGACTCCGTTCTGGATCGCATCCTGGAGTGAGTAATTGTAATGTCGCAGATGGATTTTATTTCGTTAAAATTATACAATTATATCATTATTTATATTAAATTATACACAATATCATTGTGCATTAAATTGAAATAGAACGTCGATTTTTCGAACGTCAATCGTCTCAGGACATATTCAATTTATCAGAATTTTCGGACTTCCAAACGACTTTGACGTTACATTCGCCCCTTCGGCCTCTTCAACTTCGTTCAAGGTTTGTCTTTATGTGATGGTTTTTGCGCGCCTGCAGAAAGACAGAAAACGGCTTCTCTTGTATTATTACCGTTCGCTCTACAATTCTATCTGTCTTTGAATCTTATAAGTGTAAACGCCACTTACTCACCTTGGAAAAAAAGGACGAAATTATTTTTCAGCTCGAGAATGGTGGAACAGAAGCATCGACGACTTTGGCTTATAATGTTGGAAGAGCTACAATAACAGATATTAAAAACAATGGAGAGATAATTTTATCATTCGCAGCTATCTCTGGACAACCAACTCCTGTTTGGCGGTACGAATTTTTCGCATCTGAATGGACGTCGGTTCCAATTAGTTCGGATTATCGATATTCTTTTATATGATCGAGGGCGTCCCGTCTGGAACTCCGTGGATTCTTGTGAACCGAAGCAAACAAACAAATATATGTATATAAGATTTATAAAGATATTAATTGATAAAAACAATTTGTTGATAAATTATTATTTCTTTTTATACGATACGAAAAATGTAAAAGGGACAGATATTTATATGTATGCATTCATGCTTACAGTGTGCATATACTGCACTTCGTCGGGTATTCCATTTGATTTTAATATTTTATTAATCGGTTAAATACCACGAAAGTTCGTTCCAAAGTATCTCCCGGCTCAAGCTTATTCAATATTCAGCAGCCGCTCATCCTAGTTAATGATAATTACAGAATGGAATTAGTGGAACTGTCGCGATGTACAGCTTTATTAATTTTTTTTTACACTATAACTCGGGCCTCGGAAGCTTCGGCGTAGAAATACGGACGGTGCGAGGTCTTGCGAGCAAGCACATACTATATTCATGGATGCGCGATTAAGGATCAATAATAAGAATAATTAGTCAAAGCTTACTCAGACCTCAGCAATAATTGTTTTTTTGTTCCTATTAGAAAAATTAAGCACGTAATGATGAGGTATTAATTTCAATTTGCAAATTCCGCGTGGCGTTTAATCACCAAGGAAAATCAAGTTTAATTACATAAAAGAGAAATTTCCTGTTATTCAGGTAATTTTTCGTTTAATAGAATAGAGACATTTTTATTTTATTCCAGCACGTTAAAAAAATAATTGCTCAATGCCATACGAGGATACTTTTTTTTATTTTTCAGGCTCGATTCAGAATTCCCATGAAAAGCTTCGAGTTTTCGATAAAATTTTATAAAACAATAATCTTTTATTCTTTCGCATGATTATTATTGTGCTGATTTGTAAGCCGATCGGCGAATTTATGTGAACAGCCTAAATGGACCCGACGAAAAAAGTTACGAAAAGAAACAACACTGCGAAAAATCTGGTGACAATGGCATAAAATAAAAAATAAAATCTAATCAATTACAAATATAATTGAGTCGCTTATGTGGATTTCTAATACAATTACACACAGCAAATCTATCACAAAACAGTCGTACAGAAAAACACGAAGGAACTGCAACGAAATTGTACATTGAATTTTTGTAAAATCTAGATTAAACTTCTTGACCAAATTACATAAACAATGTTAAAACATTCGAGTTGACAACGCGGTTACGGAAAACATTTTTTTATTATTATTTATTTTGATATTGTATGTTTATTATTTTTTGAAATGATACTTCTATTTTTGTTGACGAATATGTGAATATTGTTTTGTGTATAAAATTCTTTGCAATGGAATTTGTGCTAACAAATGCGTCGAACGTAATAAGTGAATTAAAAAAGAATATTGACCAAATTTCCTGCAGCTCGATCGACTCGAAAAAATAATGATTCTGAAAATATGTACCTGCATGAATTATTTCATCATTCATAAGTCGCTGACATTAAACTGCTTTAGAAAAAAAAAAATTGTTCACTTGCAGAATTTTATTCTTCGAGTGAACTACCCTGAGCAAAGTTTACAAGATGCAAAACACAGAGGATGACGAAGTTTAGTCTCGTGCAGGTATCTTATAAAAAAATCATCCATTGCAGTGATTCCGAACCGGTACTTTTGCTAATTGCACTACTCGACAATTAACAGGTTTAATTTGACGAGAAAGGCGGTTCCCTACAAGGCGTAGCGTACTGGATAAAAATTGTCAGAGAAATTCGTAAATTGTCGGTGTTGAGTCATCCGCTTGGTCTCGCTGCGCTTATACTCGGCGCGTGGTCCTTGGGTGAGTCTAGTCAGAAGACCTGCAGAACAGGCTCGAAGCGACGATCCGAGTAAAATTGCACCGAGCTTCGTAATTAGCGTGAGGAGGGTTAGAGGGCTAATGAAATTCACCTGAGAGCCTTGCGATCTGTTCAACGAAGGCTGCACTCTCGCGGCAACCTTCTGCTTTCCACTACAACTATCACCTCTTTCGCCGGGAGGCATTTAAAAAATTAAGTACAATAAACGCGAGTGATCGCATTTATTTGTATCGTCTATGAATGAGCTTTGTAAGAAAAAAAAGAATTGTGAATCTGAACCTGAATTAATAAACAAATAAAGAAGAAAGAACAGCGAAAGATCTGCAAATAAATAAAATTTGAAAACCAAACTTGAAGAAAAACATTATTATAAATATTGTCGTTACTTTGTTTAGATACTCTTTGATATTCTTTGCTTTTTTTCGAAACGAATTGCCTCGAGGAGAGTTAAAATCGTTTTTCGAAAAAATTCAACCTTACCTGGCAACTGAAAAATTAAACAAATATTAAGTATTTCAGATACCATTGAATAAGATAAATCAAAATATTATAAATATTCTCATCATTTTTTCTGATCTCATGAAAATCTAGGTTTTGGAGTTAGCAAATTGAAACACACGTACGATTTATATACGTCGCGACGACGTTTGACGAGCATTACTTTATTTTCATCTGCTGCTTCTCATTTTCACAATAATCTTTTTTAAGTTACATAAAAAAAAAACATTTTTTCAACATAAACTTCAATAAATATACCATCAACGATTTGAACCCAGATGCTCATAAGAAAAAAAATCATAAAAATTCAATAATGACAAAAAAGCAATGTTTGCTGTTCCATTTTTTTTCGTTCCATCGATATCTGATATTGTTTCCAAACCGATATGACTCCTCATGTTTTCTCAATATCTACCGACGCATTCTATGTCCTTTATTTCAACGAAAAATCATTTTCTCTACAAAATTTGACTATCCGATGGTCGGCACTGCGGTCCAAAACGTGTTATTTAACACGTTATTGTTGACTCGTTTTCCGATAACTTCTTCAGCCGTAATAGCTCGATGCAAACATTCCGAAGCGGAAACCGCGGTAAAATGAAGCACAGGCAAACTGGACCAGTATGCAGGACATGCCCGTCTACATTTTTTACAGCATCACATTTTGCATCAGTTTTCGTTATATATATTATTTATCACTCGTTCGTGTTCGGCATTTAAAGACCTCTCGGTCTCTGTTTTAAAAGCGTTTTTTATTGAATGGAGCATTGAAGAAACCACGCAATTTTTTTTACCTCAATTTTTATCCGTCTTGCAAACATACGTGCACTACCTACCGACAAGTGTACGTTTCATAGTGCCATATAACATTTCTTCATTCCTCGAGAATTTAGACGATACATTTGAACGGCAGATATTTGTTATACCGAAAAGCTCCGCACTACCGACTTTAAACGGTTCAATTTTTCCTTTCTTCAAAATATTTTATTCACGACATGTTTTTTAAATTTTTTTTCAAAATAGCAATTTTTCGATCGTGCTTCGCTAGAGTCATTGAATATGAGTGCAAAAAAATGTTAGAATTGCATTATTCCCTCCCGCAGCTCTATTACTTCCCAATCAGTAATGGTCAAAATATCGTATTTCACAAGAGAGGAAGTGTTTTTTGACCTCGTGTGCTATTAATCTGCTCTCTTGTTAACTGTAATTTTGTTAACTATATCTGCTCTTGGCTTCGTTCGGGCAACAATTGTCATACTCGGTAGAAAAGCGCACACCCCTGCCTTGTCTATAATATACTATTAAAAAGTTGTCCTCATAAATGTTCATTATTTCATTTCATGCATGTTTTGTTTTCTTATTTCTATGATTATTTTCAAATAAAATCAAACTACTGTTCATAGTCGTTCTCCTAAAATGTACCCGTTACTCCTGCGTCTTTTTTTTATAAAAAAATTTACTAATTCGTAACATTGCTTTTTTTTATAAAAGCAAAAAATACGTCCATCGATTTTCTAACGAGATTTGCCTCTTGGGGATTAATCGTCGAGGAGGATTAAAATTCGATTGGAAACGGTATGACATATTTGATTTTTTTCTTCTACCTGCTATTTTTACCATACTACCATTTCCTAGGGGAAAAAGTGGGGGAAAATGTTATCAGAAAGACTGATGAGATTTCAAGTTCTCGCAGATTCATCGGATCTGACCAGTGTAAATAGAAACGGACGAGAATAATAGGCGAGGGCTTCGAGTCGGAAGGGGAATTGGCCATAACACGAGCGAGAGAAAATCTTTCTCACAGGATTCATTTTTGTCGACGTTCGTACCTAACCCCCCGTGACCCAATCCGCTCACATAACTCGACATTCTTACACGCAGTAGCACGATTTATATTTGCATAATACATTCGAACTTTTTTGTTTTTTTTTATTCTGTCCTTTTTTTGCCAATACTTCACTATGCGTATATTTTCAACGTTAGATCGAGCCCTACTGGTGTCCCGGTCTTTCATCGATAGTCAAGGGAAAATGCTGGGGGCTTCGACGAGGCTTTGAATAATTTGTCTTAAGCTATTTATTTCTAAAAAAAAAAAAAAATTTCATAACGTTTTCTCATCAAAGTTAAAGTTGGAAATTCTAGACATCTCCTTATAATGTCCCTTTTTGTATATAGCTTCCTTCATGAGAAAGCATTTACTATATTTTTGATTTCTTTTTTTTTGTTCGCGGACTCAAAATTCCATTTGTATAGTTTTGAATTCTCGTAGATAACTTTGCGCCTTTTCAATTTTTTAAATAACAGACGAGCCCAGACGCAGAAATTGTTTTCGTTTATTTTAGGACATGGTAAACATTTATTCATATTCTCATCGGACAATCTTTTTTCTCATTGCTTTCTTTCTCTGTGCGGAGAGTATTCTATGAGAAAGTAAAGAACAAACCGGTCAGATATGGATCTAGGTGTTCAGTATGTCATTAAAATAAATTTACCGGGCGAGACAGGCTATCGCGAAGGCACATAATGAATGAAAACTTACGAGCTTGGGAGACCGGAGGGGGTGAAAAATTGTAACTACAGGTGAGAACAAAGCTTGGAAGCTTCTCGCCCTACCTGCGTCATTGTCAACCCTCCCCGAACTCGAGACGATAAATCAACCGAAATCTCGGGTTGTTCCGCAATGAATTCAACATTAGGTAAGACCTATCGTGATGAAATTTGCGCTGATTTTTTTACGTTATCTCAATTACAACAGACTTCAACCTTCATCTTCTCTCGTTATTCACTGTACAGCATTCATTTATATTTATCTTTTCATTGAGACAAATAATGTTTATTAGTTGTTTGCGATTTTCTTTTATTTAACACTGACGCATATTTTAGAGTGATCTTTCTTGCCTTAAAAAAAAATCCATGTTGATAAAGCTCGAGAATATGAAAGAATATTTATTTATTTCTCTGGTAATTAATTCAACTCTGCAAATTGCGTCAGTAGATTCAAAAAATTATTATTTTGCAGAACTATTTTTGACAAAACGAGCGATAGTTCATTTATGTTAGTATTCTCACCAGTTATCGACGTCGGTGAATTTTTATTACAAATAATTTCACGGCGATTCAACGGCGCAACGCGTGACTCGAGCTTTTTAATCGAGCTCGATTAAATATCTACAAATTTTTCCGCCCTGCGGATTTTCGTTTCATTGCGCGCTCCCCGCCAGCGCTCGAACGGTGTTATCGACACTCCTTGATGAATATTACCAGCTGGGTCGAAGTAACTTTCAAGCCATACAAGCAACCATCAAAAGGATGAACTTTATATAATATTTTTTCAGCTCTTTTTACCTATCGGGAACGGGGCCGTCCCTTCGCCATCAAATCGCCCTTTGGTCCGAGAACGGTGATGAAACTTTAGGGGAATTCCAGACCGAAAAACATTTTACTCCCTTATTAGCAAAGAAAAAAATCTCCCGATAAATTCCAGTCATGTAAAAACGTGAACATGTTTAAATGCTAAAAAATATAGATCGAGGCTGTATATTTTATTGAATATTATTAGAAGGACACAATCCTGCAGTTTCGAAGCTTTGAAAAATGTTCATTTTAATAGAAAAAGTGAAAATTAAAATTGTATTGTATATAGAATTGTATAGTATTATTTTACATTCGGTATGTAGGCATTTAACGCCCGTGTCAAGTGTCCGTCATGTAAAATATGAAAAAAATCCGCAAATTAAAATTGGCCAACTTTAATTTTGTCCCCTTATCGTGTAACGTGCTTTATATCGTGCGACGATTAAAATCGAAGTTGGAGGTGCCTGTGGATTTTTTTAACGACCCACGCGGAGAAACAGTGCTAGTCCGGTCGTATTTATTTTTCGCGTCCACCTTGACCTACCATAAATATCACACGGAATCTGCGGAATTTCACCACGGAATACCCTCCAGATTAATATAAACAATTCTTCAATCTCATTTACCAATTCTCGAAAAAAGCCGCCTCCAAGTGTCGGAAGCGATCATGGTTCAAATTCCCAGTCGAGTAGAGGGTAAAAAAAAAATGCTTCCTCGCAAGCCTCGAATTCCGGTCGTAGTTCCCATCTCTCCCAGCAGCGCAAATTCCTCCGGTCTTCCTTGAAGTTTTCGCACAAACACACACAAGGCCTCGTCGTGCATACACAAAAAAAAATAAATTAAAAAAATGCCAAAAATAAATTTTTATTTTTCTCTATTTCCAAAACTCATCAAGTCAATCAAATTTATTAAAAAAATGAAAATAAAACGTTTGGCTCCAACTACAAAAATGAATGACGTTTATTTAATCGATTCTCTAAAAATGTAGGGGTTGATTCGGTAGCTTCTTTTTTTTTTGCTCGCGAAGCTTTTATCGCGGTACAAAAAGCTCGGCAGTTCGGGAAAAAGCTTTGCGAAAAGCTCGGGCACGGGCCGCGTACCAAACCCAACTGAGGAAGCAACGTCCCTATATCCACGGCCGCGCCCCCGCTCTCTCTCCCTCTCTCTTTTGCTAAAACACCCTGCTGGTCGCGCACGCGTTCAAAACCCCCTCACCCCCGCCTGGTACCGAAAGACGCAAGCGAGAATCCCGCCACCGTCACAGACCACCTCTCCCAATTTTCATTCTACGGATTTTTTCTCCCTTGGTACTGCAGCACTTGGTAGCCTCTCGCCGAAAAAAAAGCTCCGAAACTTGTATACACCGCTCGGACTTCAGTACATTTACCTTCAGCAAGGACATAAAAGAAAGTCTTCATTTTTTTTCGTCACCTTGCTGCGAAATTTTTTTGCATCCCTTGTTGGATAAAGCTCTGGGAACAATTGTTGTCCAATGGTCGTCACAAAAATGTTCAATCCTTATCTCTGAATTGTGTGCAAATGGAGGAAACAGATGTTCGGTGTAAAGGACAATAAAAATGTTAATATTAGTTTTCTTAACTTGCCATCACTTTTGGAACTTAACATATTATTCTCGCAGGAATAAATAAGAGGCTTTGAGGTTTTGGGCAGAATTTTATTAGAAACAATCGCAGGTGAATATCTCGAGCACGAAGTGTCGAACGCCTATATTCTGTAAAAGTCCAATCGATTGTGATCTTGCTACAGCCTTTCTATGAAATAATCTACCCAGTTAAATATTGTTCCGTAAAATTAGAATACTAAGTTTCGGAAGAACAATTTTCGCATAACATGTCTGTTAAGCAGCTCTAAAAAATGGACTGACAATCGAGCCGACGGAAAGCTTCGAGGCTTCTTTTTTTTTTCGCTCACATGCACCACTCATTCGAGTCATCCCACGCCGAAAAAATATCGATACCTTTGTGATCCCTTGGAATCTTTCCCGAGAAACTACTACGGTGTAGACCGAATGGACCAGTCCGGTAATTCCTCCGGGTCATCGTCCCTAATCCATTCGTCCGACTTCATTGGTGAAGTTACCCGTTGTTGGATATTGCTTGAAGTAAGAAGACCATATGGGCTACACTAAGAGGCGGCGACACCCTTTTCCGCAGCCGTCGTACCCAAAGGACGGCCCGTAACATAATACCAGCCTGCGGGAATTTTCGGCACAGATAAATATACTTCGTGATATATTTATTTTTCTACCCACGTCACGAAGAAGTGATAAATGAAAAAAAATTGCCTAAAGGTCAATATAGATGCTATTATTGGGAAGTACACTATAAATTACAAAAACCATTCAGAAGGGATGATTTTCGTAATTTTTTATTCTTCCAATCCTGATTCTTTTTTTTTTCATTAAATTCGTGAAGGATCGTCGAACGAAAAATTTGAATAAAAAAAACGAAATAGCCTGACAAAATAGATTAACCGATAAAATCCTGATTTTGTTGGAAGCGATTAAATATATTCAAAAAAAAAATCAAATAAAATAAAAACAATTTTTTCACTTATAATACCACAAGAGCTTCAAAATTATCGGGTATTTCCCGATAGGTTCGTTGCAAACAAATGAAGGAGTCAAGTTTTTCAGGTTAAAAAATCACGAGCGCGAAGCGCGAGTGATTTTTGCTGAAAAACTTGACGACTTTATTTGTTTGCAGGGAACCTTGAGGGAAATGCCAGATAATTTTGAAGCTCGTGTGGTATTCGGGGGATTATTTTTCCGTCCCAAATGTCGGCCAATAGAATTGCACCATGAGATGAAATGAACAGTTAACAAATAAGAATTTCATAATGAATAAAACAACATTCAATTAAGATTCAGGTTAGTGCAATTAAAAATCACAATTGAATTCAACCTGTCAGTTTGACGTGTGGTTAATTTGACTGGATCATGTTTTGTTTTTTATATATAGCAACTACCAGAGAAAATAATCAAAAAATTATCACTTATAATACCACAAGAGCTTCAAAATTATCGGGTATTTCCCGATAGGTTCGTTGCAAACAAATGAAGGAGTCAAGTTTTTCAGGTTAAAAAATCACGAGCGCGAAGCGCGAGTGATTTTTGCTGAAAAACTTGACGACTTTATTTGTTTGCAGGGAACCTTGAGGGAAATGCCAGATAATTTTGAAGCTCGTGTGGTATTCGGGGGATTATTTTTCCGTCCCAAATGTTCAACCTGTCAGTTTGACGTGTGGTTAATTTGACTGGATCATGTTTTGTTTTTTATATATAGCAACTACCAGAGAAAATAATCAAAAAATTATCAGTATAATACCATGTAGGTTGTACCACGTGACGTCGAATGGTGCAATTCTATTGGTCGATATTTGGGTCGGAAAAATAATCAGTATAATACCATGTAGGTTGTACCACGTGACGTCGAATGGTGCAATTCTATTGGTCGATATTTGGGTCGGAAAAATAATCCGTATAATTTTTGTCAATTGAAAAATATATTTCCAATCCTCTTATCCGTGTAAACGTGTGCATAGGCGCCTGCTGGAGGGATTCATCGGATTCGCAAAGCCTACGCATATTTAGAATGGAACGTACAATCTGTTCAGTGGGGTGTCCACGCTCTATCTATCGTGCATGCCCTTGCGTCACGTTACCGGAACCTCGTACCGGCGATATTTGAAATTCTCTGACCATAATATACCCACCGTACGGCGGGACATTGTTCGCGAATCTCGTTAATAAGGCACGCGGGAATTCAAACCGGGAATTTCCACTGCAGCACGGGTTGCAATCTGTTCGTCCGCGAACGTCGCTGTCCACATCTACAAAAGCCTTCGGGAGCATCTCGAGACAGCGATGGGTTTAAATATATCGAAAAAGCACATAGAAGCGAGCGACAATAATCGATCGTATACGACAAAGGGTGGATTGATAACCCTTCCCACAATAATTTAGTCGATCGAACAAATACCAAAATGCGAAAGCTCGACAGTCTGAGAGCCCCGAAACTTGACAGATCAAAAGCTCGAAAAAATGGTGAACTTGAAAATCTGCACACTTGACAGCAAAGCGCGACAGTCCAAAAAATTTAACGGTGCGAAAGTTTGACAGTCAGTAATGTCAAAAGCTCTTCAAGCATAACAACTTTGATGCTCGATATTCAAAAATTTCGATAACACGAGAGATTGACAAGTCGAAAGCTCAACAGTTCAGGTCGAAAGCTTGTCAACTAGAAACAGGACGAGCGCTCGCAAGCTCGTGGTTTATCGGTATGATCTCTAGACCGCCAACAGCGGGAGATGGGTTTTCGATTCAATGTCCAATTACCTTACTCGAGTTTGTGTGTAACAGTTCACCAGTAAGATTAATAGACAGCCTGTCAAACTGACAAGGAGGTCAAACAAAATTGGATATTAGCTCGGCGCCCCATCGTATTACGTGTTTCCACTCGAAAGCACTGCTCGCAATCGACAAGACACTCGGTGGCAAAAAAAGAGTACAAGTTCAATTCGAGCTTTTTTTGTTTTGTCAACGTTCGGAAAGCTCGTCGGTGTGTTGTCCTATTGAGTGACGCGTGCAAGCACGAGGCATTCGGGAGACAATAAATATTCAAAAGAATAAATAAAAACTCGGCATTATTCCATTAGCCGAAGAGTCAGCAGGAATGTGTCTGACTTCCATTGGGAATGGACAGCATTGAACTGACGCGAAGATTCGAGCGAAATTGAAAATGGCGGCAAATCGTTCCGAGAGATTGCTAAAGGTATGAGTAAGGAGCCGAAAAAAGAACAAAAGAAAATAGTTGAGGTGTTCGGACATCTCCGGTAACATGTGCAGTCTCTCGATACGTCAGACTCGTAAATTCCCTGTCTGCACTATCGCGCTGCGGAGCTTCCGGATCCACGTCTTTCCGAGCTTATCGAAGAAAGTCGGGTTTGCCGAACGTGCTTTCGACTTCCGCAAGCTCGGCACAAGCCCCGAGCTCGATTAACGAGTAAATTGGAGGCTCGCAATCGCCGAATATTCCAAGATCAACCTCGGTACGAATACATTTCAATGTTCTCGTTGTTATTACTAGGATATATTTTTTTTTACATTTTCTTCCGTTCTCAAGCATCTGCGCTTATCCAGGATCGACTCGGGTCACTCCCAGTCCCCAATTGCCCTCGCCTCCGACGTTCTCTTCTCTATCGCATTTGCCATTAAATTTCTCTCGTGGATATTGCAAAACGACGAAAAATCTACGTTGGGGAAATCGGTCTCAGATTCGATTTCTGACATATGGGTCGTCGTAGTGTTTCACCGAAAATGTTAACATAATAGATATAGATAATAGCTATATAGAGCTGGTACTTGCACTTGGAGTTACTACGTGCGAATGACCCATGTATATATCTGGAGCTTTCTCCGACCCTTATTTTTATTCTCGGCGAATCTATGAACTCGGAAGTCTGGCCATCGATCTCCCGATGCTTTGGTCTAGTTTGGTCTACTTTAACCACTGAACCTCTGCACCGGTTGTTAATAGGATATTACAGGGTCAATAATTATTCTTATTAATAGGTTAATTCTAACTGTTATTATTGCGAGACTAATATTTACTATTTTTATAGCAATTTTATAGCACTGTTATTGTTACGAATTTATCACCCAGTTTGGTTAAAAGTGGTTACTACTCGTTACTTGATTTTTACGCTACAACGAATTCACCAAAAAATTGTTTCATTTTGCTGTATTTTTTAATATCGATAACGAAGAGCATGAGATTCGTGAATATAGAGTTCGTGCGGTCGGCGTGTATTCGACCCATCCATGGATCAATGAGGCATGCATCAGGAAGTTCTCTCACTCTCTATCTCTCTCTGCGGTTATCGTTGAAATTCTATTGAAAATTAGCCTCTATGGAACTCGGCGAATCACTAAAACAGTTTCCCCGATGGATCTCCCTATCATTTCCACTCACTGGTTCATCATCTCCGTACTATATCGAACATATCAATATTAGACTCCAGTTCGACAGCCCACTCTTGAACCACTTGTAATTACATTGTAAAGATATATCACTCACGATATTCACATGTTCTCCTATGTTTGTTTTGGTTGAGTTATATTAAAATGTCAAACAATTGACTTTTTAACTAGAAAAATAATTTAAGCAAAATTCTCTTCTTCGTTTTTATAAGCTACCCTTATAATCCTGATAAAACTTATTTGAATGGAAATGATCAATTTTAAATAAATAATAAACGTAATATCAATCGACTTTTGTTTTGATCAATGAAAAAAGTTTAATTCAATTGAAAAGATTAATCTAATTTAAATCGTAATTAAAATTGAATTTAAATTATTTACCTTTATAAAGCTATTAATTTTTTCTGAAAATCTTTTTAAATTTTCGAAAGCAATCTTTGTCGATGAGCTTGGGTCTTAAGGTAAATACGATAAATAAGGTTACGTCACTTGGACCTCGATGATTCAGACTAAAATCTTATTTCGAAGGAAAAACTCGCTTCACCAACTCCGCGGGTAAAACAGAAGAAAAACTCATTAACGAACACACCGTAGGATGATCATTACCACGCTATTCTTTTGGAAGGAGGAGAATAAGCGAGGATTCCGCTTAATCTCCGTCCCGATTCCCGCACGTCCCATACCTCTTGCACCGAATTAAACCACCGGCATCCCCTCAAAGCCCAACGGAGCTTTTTTGTTCGACCAAATTTCAACGCGCGAAGCATTATAAATTCGAACGACGAGTATTTTTGGTCGTCATAAATATTCATAAATTTCTATCCACGGAACAGACATTGCAAATGTATTCATTCAGCAACCTCGTAATCATTGATTTTTTATTTATTCTTTTTCTATCTAAACCCCGGATCGAACTCTTCAATCGGTCGAAATTTTGATTATTTTTATCGATGGCATAAAATACGGAAAAAAAAATTAGTTAAGATACATCTCGGTGAAGGAATTCCTACTTACTATACATTAAAAAAATTATTACACATTCTATAACTATGTATATCCCAAACATTACTTAATTTAACATTCTCTTGAAAAACAAAAATAAAATATTCAAATTTTTGAACAATACGGAAATGTTCTGGATGACAAATATAAAATTGTTTTCATCGGAAATCCTGGCAAAGATTTTTTCCTCCGTCAAAGTATCAGTGTAAAAAATAAGGTTCACTTTCGTGGGAAACTCTGATATTTTATCGGAATTACTTCGTCACGGTGTTTACCACAACGAAGGTGAAATAACTTCCGGTTCCATTATTTTTGTTGTGTTTTTTTTTTCTAGACCGATTGGGGGTGTGTTTACTCGCTTGGAAGCTGATCGACACTTGAATCTGAAAGCTCGACAAATATTTATTTAACTCGCCTGCGCTGATTCTGCGAGTCGAATCGTCCCGGAAGACGTTCAACGGGGTTTTCCAAGCCCTATTTTATCACGATCATTGCCGCTTCCACTCGAGTTGATCGTCTCGCATTTTGTTCGTCGTTTTTGCAACGCATGGAGGCGATCGTCTCGGGACTCGACGTGGCACATTTCCTATCTCGGTGAACTTATCGGTGATAGCTCGAAGGCACGCCAGGCGCGACTCCGAAGGGTAGGAAATTGAACCGACGCAGATGAGACGTAAGTGAGATCGGATGAGAATGCAATACAAATCTCAAATATCGTAGATGATATATACGTGAAATCGTAGATCGTAAATTTTTTTTGCGATTAACAAATAATTCGCCATCCAACTTAACATTTTAAGGACGGGGATATTTTCATCAAAAATCGACTTTTTTTCAACATGAAATTTATCCATAAAATGGATCAATTTCGCATATGAAGGACAAAGTTCCATTGCTGATCGATATTTCGAACAGCACCGTCCTTAAAAGGTTAATGAAAGCGTATTTAGACACGGAATAATCAATTTTTCATTAAAAAAAAAAGAACAAGGAGACATGAATGATCAACGTTATGTAAACAATTTTTTTAGAAACTATTCCCGAATTTGAGACAGCTTAGATAGCAATTAAGTGTTTACTGACAGCGGTAGATGCGTGGTCGGGATGAGCGTTCACAGATGTCAAACAATACCGCTCGCGGTCAGTGCTTGGATGGGTGACCGCTTGACCACGCATCTGCTGGCGCATTAACAATTGAGTGAGAGGCTTATTCCACATGAAACTAAACTGTGTACACTTGAGTTACTTTAAGTACGAGTACAAGAAAAATCATTAGAATATCGCCAGCTCTACTGACATGGGTTTTCCGCAATTTCCCTCTGTCCTCAGCCAAAGCGGTAGAGTTACAGTGCAATAAGTCGGCTGCTCAGAATTATATTAGATTAGTGACGTGCGGCCAGGAAAGTGTTAAAATAAACACAAGGGGGGAGGGGCGGGTCTAATCTAAAGACCTTTAAGGGGTAGAACTTGAAACAAAACAATAATAAAAAAAATGTTAATAACAATAATGTTGTGATAAGAATCTGAAAAAAATGCAGGCCCTATAACTTCCCCAGACAGCATTTTTCCAGCAACCAGCCTGTTAATTTGCAGCATTTGTCCGAACGGTATGGCAGCTAAATTGCGGCATATGCGTCCACTTTTTGCCTGTTTTTCAGCAGTAAAAGCCGAAAATTCTTGGCAGCATGTTGCGAGCAACTTTATTTTTCGTGAAATCTTGGAAAAATTCAGGCATCCTAACTCTGAAAAAACTATTTATCACGTAACGTATAATAATTAATTACCAAACCATTATCGAATTTATTCACCCCGTGTAAAAATCGGTTTAAATGATCGTTAGCAATAAAACCTATTGTATAAATGTGTAATCAGAATTTGGCTTCTGATGAGGACGAATTTTGGTCTCTCATACGACTACTATCAATGCCAAATGAGCGTACAGCAATCATTGTCGCATTTTTGCTACTGCAAACAGCAAAACTCGAAGACAAGCAATTCCCTTTTTTAACTTTGCTGCGGTTAGCTATCCGTGTAAATGCACTTTTTTTATGCGCCAACATCGACGACATTCATGTCGTTAAAAAAAAAATTCACCTAGCGACCAAAAATTTTCCAGCCCACAACTTTCGGGCAACTCGAAAATTTTTAGAAAGCTTCAAAAAAATTCTGAAAAAACATGCACATATGAGTATGTTGTTCGTTCGATGGTCTTGATAAAAATTTATTGCCACAGGAGTTATTTTTTTACAGCTAGAAGAATTTAAAAAATTACATAAAGGCAAACATTATTATAATTCCCAAAGGCTCGATATTTCCGCAGTCGGTGAAAACGTCCCAGTGGCCCTCGAACATCCTAACGAAGGCGATGAAGCATCCTACAAACTCTCAACTACATGAGTTCCTGCGAGAGCGTGAGGTGGAGTTATTCGCTGTGCGCCGCAGCTACGCCGAACTTCGAGTGAAGTTTTTACAGCTCGAGAACGCGTTCGGCACCAACTTGCGCACCCAGATACTACTCGAGAACGAGCTTCAACTTCTGAAACACGACAGAGTTCCGGGTGAGCTTCTTTCTCTTGATATTTCTCGATTATTATCATTATTATTATTATCATCGACGAATGTATCGGCAGTTAATGTACTTTAGGTAAATTGATGAATAATTTTTCGAATGAAATGAGGAGCGAAAATCCGCAAACTGGAACGAAGCTTCATTCGAGTGTGACTAAGATCCGATCCGAGAAGAAAAGGTGGAAGGAAGTTTTTCTGCTTCAAAGAAAAATCACCGAGACGTGAGAGAATTTTGATTATTTTTTCACGCCACTTACTTCTTCGATCTTATCGCTTTTTTTTATTTACGCCTGTATTTATATCAGTCTCTATGAATGGATTCTTTTGATCAAATAACGTTTTCATGCCACGGATCGGATGAGCTTTTTTTTATTTTAATATGATTATTATTATTTCTTGTTTATTTTTTTGTACTGGCGAGACCGTGAGGAGCGAGCTTTTGTCTTGAAGCTTCAGAGTGGAAAAGCTCTCGGAAAGCTTCTCCAACTCACTGTCAATTATCCTGATAAATTGTCCGGTAGTGTGTCGCGTAATAGAGTTTCATCCCGGCTCGTTTCATCGCTACCGGCGGCTTCTCAGTTACACTGGGATCAAGCGAATTGTGTACTTCGTTATGGCGCATTTATGCGAATATTTTTTCACGCAAGTCCCACAGCCTCTAGTAAATTTTTTAAATAGAGCTATCAAATTAAAATGTTTTTTTTTTAAATTAAAATAAACCATTAGCTATTACAATTTTTCCATCGTGATCATCAATTCATAACTTCTGAGCTTGTCATTCCGCAACTTTCAAACAGCTCGAATAGTAATAAAAAAGAATTTTTATAATCTCAAATGAAGTGAAAAAATGCCTCGAAGTGTACTTTTATGAAAAAAAAAACAAAACAAAAATCCCTGAATTTATGCGTCCTGAACAGCGATAAAAGCATTTCGACCAATTCCTCACAGTTCCATTGGGCACGTTGTGTATCTTATGAGAATATCCAAAGAAATTTAATTAATGAATTTTTAACTGGCATGGAGCACAAGCAGGTCGATTTAATCATGCGTCAAAGTTTTCCAGAAGTTTAATTGTAATCACGACCCGAAGTTGCCTAGGTGCTCAATTATAGAGCGCTGTGTTCAACGAGCCAGGAAATGCGGAACTTACGCTAAGCAACTGCTACGCGTACCAATTACTACCGTTACGAGCGATGTTAAGGTTTGCTGAGGAGAAAGACCATCGATCGGGTGAGTTCTCAGAAAAGTCAGTGAGCCCAAGTCGCGACGTGAGAAATGTTAACGAGACGCTTGTGGAAAACAGTGATGTGCAAGATACGTTGATAATGACACCGAAGCATTAATAATGGGGCGATAAATTTTAATGTTGTGACAATAATGCGGAGAACCGTAAAACCCTTTTTTTGTATCTCTTCCTCCCGGGTGGGGAATGGACCGCGAGATCGGAAGATATCACCACAAGAGAGAGTTCCTCTCGCGAGTCGGAAAATAAATAACAAGGGGTCGGGTTACGTTCTTGGCTTGAATGGCGCAAACCGCTGGAAGACACCGGATAAAGATAGAGTACGGTGCAGAGGAATAATAATGATAAAAATATCGAGTGGTGAGAGAAAGCGATCTGATATAAAAATTAAAATTGGCTGGATTTATCGCGACTCTAATCTTTGAGTGGATCCGATAACCATTTGATTACGCCCAAAGGCATTCCAGATAAGAGTTGATAAATTTGCCAAAACACACGTTAATTGCATTTTTTGATAAATCCTATCTTTGAGTTGCTTTTTTGAACGGTCCTCTGAATTAAATATTTTTTTACAAAATGTCGAATACAATATAATGCAATGATCGAAAATATTTAAAAAATCATTTAAGGGTAGACTCTCAAAAATAGTCATTGACTGTACAATTGTTGAGTGAACAGTCTTTAACTCTATAATCGTTGAATAATCAGTCATTGACTAAGTCGTCATGGGTTTAACCGTCATGGACACAACAGTCTTTGCTTACCAAATGGTCATTCATAGAATGATCGTTGATGGAAAAGGCGTCGACCCAATCGTTATTGACCGAACAGTCGTTGACCGTCCACTTGTCGATCGAATACGCATTGACTGAATTCTCACTAAATTTTCAGAAGAGTCATTACATTTTTTCTTTTTTAACACCTATTCCTATGGCTGTCGTCATTTGACTGAATTTTTTTTCCGCCGATCAGTAAAATCAAGTTCTCATTATGTGAATTTCCCTATTGGATTTGTGGAACTGAATCTCCGCATCTTAGAAAGCTGCAATCCGAGTGAAGTAGTAAAGGGAGAATTCGACTGGATCACAGTCGATTTGACGATAAATTGTACGATTACAAAAGCGGAAAACTCATCGAAAGCTCCCGATGGCATTTCGTTTTCTTGAATGTCGAAGAAAATAGAAATGTGAGAACCACTATGATCTCGCGTTTACTGAGTGTAAATGGGTAGACGAGCTTGCATCTTCTGAAAAAGAAGACGATCGAGTAAAAGGAGCTTTCAGCTTTGAGAACTACCCCGTGCAAATACAGGGAAAACAATTTGCTGTGACGTCGGTATCGATTTAGCAGCAAAAAAAAATTGAAAAATTGCTCGATGAAGCTTCAGAAGAGCAATAACACAAACTTTATTGCTTCAGGTACCGACAGCCAGACGATGGTCGTGTAATTTTTTACGTGGACGTAAACTCTTTCTTCCATTTTCTTTAGACAAGCTATTGTGCTGATCTTTTTTTGTCCGTCCGATGTTTCAGGCAAAAGCTCAAGCACTCGCGGACGATTAAGGGAATGCGTGACGAGTGCGAGAATATTCTGAGGACCTGTCGTGAAAGCGGGGAGAAACACTTTCGCGAATTACTGGAGCTTTACCAAAAATCTCGTGAGAAAGTGAGTAAAAACAATAATCAATGCTTCATTAGTATCGAGCTTTTTTCAACAATCGCTATCGATGAAATAGTTCCCGTTAAATTTGCAAAGCAAATTTTCCCGGTCGAGCAAACTCGACGCTCGATTCTCTTTGAACGGTAAAAAAGCGCGTAATCACCGAAAGGTGCTTTAAGGCTTCGTGAGCTTTGACACTTTCGACAGAAGGGTGTAGAGTTAAATTATCGTTTAATAGGGAAACTAAATCTTGCATAATCAGCAAACTTTTCGCCTCGTAGTCACCAAAGGCTTCGCAAGAGCTTTTCACGGCCTGAGCTTCCGATACGTTTAAGCTCAGAAGTTCTCTTTAAATTTATGTAACGTCATTAACGCCAGAAAATGGAAAGTCGAGAAGCTGAGGAGATTCCCACACAATTGCAAAAAAAAAGGTTTACTCGGTAAACTGTTTTTTTCGTGCCAGAATATGCTCCTGAACATGTTTATAAAAGCTCGATTGTCATGACACGTTGACGTTTGCAAGCTCGGTTAATTATCAGCAGTTGAGCTTTCATCGAAATATTCGTCGGATCAGGCGAAGCTTCTCGACAACGCTCTGAAAGAAGCTCAAGCTCGCGGAAGCTCGATACAAGCCCGCGTGTTGGAGCTTGCAAATCTATTCGAGACCCTGGCAAAGTTCGACCGGATGAGGATCGGAATTCTATGCCATCGCTCTGCGAAAGGTAAATTCACAGGCAACTCGCAAACTCGACTGGAAATTTAATTGGCGCTTGAAAGCTCGTACACTGGTACAACGAAATCCTGTACAATTGTGTTTTCCGCAGCCTTGAGAAGCTTGGTAACGGTAGGCATGGAATCGTACGAGAAAGAGATGACGAAATTACGACGAGTCACTTGGGACAATCAAGAAAACTACGAAGATCGCGAGTCCTCGGAATTCTTGAAAGCTCAGAATTCCGTTCTCCGGGAAGTCGTCAAGAGTCTCAAGAGAAAAGTAAGCATGAAACTTCTCGGGAGTTATATATCTATAGATTGTTGTCGCTTGAATCCTTCGCGCTTTCGCTATTGTCTATAAAATTGAAAAACCGGAAGCTTATATTTCCGGACATTGATCGGAGACGCGTCGCTGCCATACTGAAAATCTATTTTGGAAATTTAAAAATACATCACGACCGGTTATAAAACCTCATTTTTTGTCGGGACATTCGACTCCAATACGATCGACGATTCTACATTTGGACATGCTAAATTTTTCAGTCGATTTCAAGTTGAGCTTTCGGCTGAAAGTTGTTAAAAGAAAAAGCGGGCTTGCGAACTTTTTTCCGTCGAAGAGTTTCCGAGACTTTTCTACCTCGAATGAATACCAATAAAAATCACTGGAGAGCTTGCAAGCTCAGCTTTTGCCAACAAAAAAATGACTTCTTGGCGCTGAATGAGTATTAATAATTTTGAGTTCTCAAGCTTTACGGATCGTTTTCAACTGCTTGAGAACTTTTCAAAGTACCCATCTTCGAGCAAACAAGAAGTTAACAAATTTTCGAGTTTATTTTACAAGGCAAAATATGAACGACCCAGAGAAAGCTGGCAGCTTTGTGCAGTTATGCGATTCCCCGCCGTTGGAATACACAGTACAGCGGATGATATTGTAATACCGGTGCAACGAGAATCAATATAGTGGAGCTTTCTAGTACCGAGATAAACTCGAAACTCCTGTGAACTAGCGGGGTATTTTGCACCTCGAGCTTTCGAATTTGGCTAGTCGTAAGTAATATGCCACGGGCATCGATGGCTATCGAATCTCGTCTGCATGCGAAATGAGATTCCCCCTTTCAGCGCGGCCTTCCGACGGAACTAAAACAAAAAATACAATCCAATAAATAATAATAAAAGTAAACAAAAAAAGATCAAAAGCACATCCGAAATGTTCGTTGCATCGTTGGGGACGATCCGACGTAATTGCTAAAGTTTTCTACCGGGTATTCTAGCCGTGTATTCCTTCGCGTCGGTCCAACAATTACTCTATCGTCATCGTTTCGTGCAAAGTTTCAGGAAGAGTTTCGCCGAGCAGAAGGAAATTCTCCTGGAGTGCTGAAGGTGAATCTGCAAGAGACCTTCAACGATCCCGAGAATGATAAAAAATATATATATGAAAAATCGAGGAATAATGCCCCGAACTTGATCGAAGAAAAAAATAATGAAAATAATGAAAATAATGAAAATAAAGAAAATAATGATAATAACGAAAATAACGAAAATAACGAAAGCAATGAAAATAATGAAAATAATGAGAATAATGAAAATAACGAAAATAACGAAAATAACGAAAATAACGAAAATAACGAAAATAACGAAAATAACGAAAATAACGAAAATAACGAAAATAACGAAAATAACGAAAATAACGAAAATAACGAAAATAACGAAAATAACGAAAATAACGAAAATAACGAACGTAATGACGATAATGAAAATAATGAAAATAATGAAAATAATGAAAATAATGAAAATAATGAAAATAATGAAAATAATGAAAATAATGAAAATAATGAAAATAATGAAAATAATGAAAATAATGAAAATAATGCAAATCATAAGAATTATGATGAATCGTCAATAAATAGAATCGAATATGAACAAGCTGAGCATGGGAAAACATGGACTTCAGGAAGGTTACGAGCTTGCGGATTTCAGAGAAGTTCCACTAAAAAAATTTGGGTGAATGGCGTGGAAACGTATCGACGAGACGGAAAATGTGACAATCCTGTCTTTCAGAGAATTTACGTCGACGCGTTCCAGTCTCACAGGAGCGGAGTTCCCTGCAACGAATACATTATCAACTTGTTCGACGATCGTCAATTAAGGGTACGACACAGCACTATGGCAAGAAACGATTCGATTCTGCTCGTCGAATTCGTAGACTCGGTAAACGATTTTAACGACGCATCGCCCGACAGAATGGTCCTTTATCTCGGCGATCGAGTAAAAACTGTTGTCAAAGTCGAAAAATCCGTTACCCATTGCGGAGTGCAAACTAGAAAGATAAAAAAAATCGAAAAATCTGTTCAGACCAGCGCGACAGCAATCAATGGATTTTCGCGGACCAACGCCAGCGTAGCGGTGAGTTGTAATAATAATAATCATCAAATTAAGTCATAATAATATTTAATATTTTGTTTATAAAGGAATTTTTTTATTTTAAAATGGTCTATCAAATCTACCAAACACCAAATCGCTAGACAGCTCCTAAAAATAAAAGCTCTAGAATGTTAATGTCGTTTTGCACCTATGCAAGAAATAATGTTGGTCATTGTCAGATGCTGAACAGCGAAGAAAGAGCCATAAAACGAAGTCTCGCGAGTCTTGAACGTACAATGTCGACTTTAAAGAAAAAAGCCCTGGACGAAGCTCGCTCGATGATCGACGGAGACATCAAAATTCTGAACGACGAATTTTTCGAATGTGTTGAGCGTTTGAGAAGTTGATGACATTATCGAATTTTCAGCGATTTATACCTTAGTTTAATGGATAAGACTACAAAAATTTTTAAAGAAATCTCATTATCCTGAAGGTTCAAAATAATTGACGAGGAAGTGCACGAAGAAAAAACTTCGCCGATTTGTATAGAAAGGCGGTACCAGTTTTATTCTCGCTCGCACTTAGTTAACCTTATTGCTCGGACAGTATTTTTTTTCTTATAGTTTCTCCTGTTCCTTACACGTATCGATGTACATACATATATATAAATTCATATACATATATATATAAATATGTGTAAAAAAAATCTTCGTTATCAATATCGTCTTATCTTATTCGTCATATCTATCGAATTACGTCATCAATATTATGCCACGTTCTTATTTTTCAAACTTTTCACGCCATGTTTTTTAGCTTTTTGTTTTTATGAATGAGGTGAAGCAAAGATGCTTATTTTATCGATCTTAAGGTGCGCACAATTTTTGTTTATTACTCATCGCTCTTATTGCGCTGGATAATAAATCTGTAATTCTAAAAGGCGTGATTTTCTTTTATCATAATTGAAGAAGTTTTTTTTCGGAAAATTCAAAGAAATATCTACATGTGACTCGATTGTCCTCGACTATAAAACTCCTCTACACATTTCTCATCGTGAAAAAATTATCATTATTACTATTGCTATTATTATTATAATCATCAATATTCTTATTATTATTACAATATTATGTATAAATTGATTACATTAGTTTAGCGAAATTTATGGTCTATTTGTCTAGTTAGGCGAATCGGCTCTATTTTTTTTTGTATTGTTTCTTCATACGCTTGTTTCATTCTTATTCGTTTTCTTGGGGAATGTTCTCTGCTCGAGTCAAGAGAAAAATCCGAAAATCGCTCGGAGGAATGTGTCGGTGTGTGCCTGTGTATTCGCTTCTTAGAAATCGTATCGCGTAATGTGTGCTCGTCTAAAAGGTGTCGACAAGTACAGCAAAAAAAAATCACGAAACATTCATGAAACGGACGTGCTCTCTCGTTAAAAAAAAATTCTCAAGAGTGAAATTCACGTTTTTTTAATGCCTCATCAAAAACGCTTATTTTTGCTATTCGACATCCTGGACAAAATTAGAAGTCTTCTGTGCAGGACGAGGAGAAAATAATTGTATTTATCTTTTTTGTTTTTTATGCCTGTGTGAGAAGCTTCGGCAATTGTCATTGCAGGGGGCCTGGCACTAGGAATTCGCGGTGTTTCTTGTTATGCTCTGCACGACGCGCTTTCCCCACCATGCCTCCAAATTGAAAGGTTCGAAATCTGTAAAATTCCAAAAAAACGATTAGTGAGCAATTGATAAATTGTACAAACGATTTTCGCAAAGCTTCAGACGTACACAAAGCCCATACGACGTATTCAAGTTAAAAATATTTTTTAAGTTGGTAGTAATGCTATGAAAAAATTTAAAAAAATTCTCACATGAATGTACAAGACCATTAGATATACAATACCAATTTTATAAAATTCCATTGGGCTATTAGTAATGTGCTTTAAACTAGCAGTAGCGTCGAACTGCTGAGTTAAATTTGGAGCACTGTTACTTTCACTAGAGTACATATGTGTTCACTTGTCTGTAGTGAAATTGACACGCTGGAGGGTGAACCACTGATCTATCAACGTGACATACCCATCCCGTAAATAATATAAATATGACAACTCTTACAAGGGAGCGTTAAAAATGCTAAAGACAAAAACTTCATATGTGTAGTGTCCAAGGTAAATGAGTTTGGTAATAATCATAAATTTTTATTGATTCATCGAATCGTCGAATTAAGACACATCTTTAGAATTTAAAAACTAAATGGAAGCAAAAAAATGTCACCTTTCAGTTGAGGATTGGGTTCCCTTTCTTGATAATACGTAACTGACGCGCTGTTTCTGTAATTTGACGAGTCGCCATGCGATTGATTGTGACACATGTCCAATTCTTTTGATACGTTGTTCCATGCTGCAAATAAAATCTATTAGTTGCTATTCAAGTCAATTCAAAAATTAATAAAAAAAATAATAAATGTGTTACTCACATTCATAAATATATTTGATGAGATCAAAGTGTTGTGATGAGGATTCCGATTGGGGTTGTTGATGCCTCGTTGGAATTGACGATGGCCTCTTCCCGTTCATTGCAGTCATCTGTGATCTGCCACTGACGACGAAAACAATGCGTCATTAATACACGAAAAATGTGACTATTAAAATTTTTTAACTTGAAACAAGAAATTATTTTTTCACCATTATAGAGATCTACTTTACCCTCGATACTTCATTTGCCCTTAAAAATATAAATATGCCGGAAAACCGTGGTCGAAATATAAAAGTTAATGTTAAATTATAGTGAACAGTGGAATTTTTATAACAAATCCAACGCGAAATAGTTTGAACCCAGAACAACTGGTAGCTCGGCCTCAGAATCTAAAATAGAAAATGGTCCACGTCTCGGTCCCCAATTATCCGATGAAACCCCAAACGACCGTCTTCGTTCCCGAGTATTTGACGAAATTTACGAGTTTGGGTCACCCGAGAGCCGCATTTAAATGAGCTGAAATACCAAATCCGGTACAGTGATTAGCCACAATAGACAACCCACAAATAACGTCACGACCACAGTTATTGGCCCCAAAATACATAGCTTTCCATCCATCCAATTTAATTCTTCGAATCTCGTCGACACTAATACCGCTTAATATTTTTTCATCCTAATACGATATTACCTTACAGTTTATCTTTAAAAAAAAAAAAAAAACTGATCGACTAAAAAATGTCTGAAAATTAAAAAAAAAAAAACCGAAGAACCGTTCCTTCGTTCTCGACGTAAATATAAACAGAGTTCAGGATCTCTCTCTGTCGCGGGAGCGAGTGAGAAGAGGCGAAACGTCAGCCGAAACAAACATGGCGTCCGAGCACGAAGGTGTTCGACTCGCCGTGCGCATGCGCCGAGCCCGCGCACGCACCATCTGCCTTTTCTCGGTCTTTCTCAAATTTCCCCGGACTCGCAGCCTCGGTGCGTTAACAATCATACGAATGGTGCTAATGAGTCGACAGAAGAAGTTGGCAGTCTTCCATCCGGGTTGAAGAGCCAACATAATTAATACAACGATTTTCGAGCGTTCGGGGTGTGGACCGAAGAGTCGTAGGGGGGGGGGGGGGGGGGGGGGAAAGAGAGGTCGAACTGGAGTAGGCCGATTCGTAAGTGAAAGCGACGCGGTCGGGCGACCGAGAGAGACAAAAAATGAGTCAGACTGCCAGAATCCAAGAAGGCACGGACAGCCGAACGGACAAAGATAGACGCGTTGCTCCAAAACGCCCTCCAAAAAAAAAAAAAGGTCCTCTTTACACAGACAAAATATATTTATTTACTACGATACCTCATTTTATCGCCACGGGTGCCGTTCACGTCGCACAGGTATCCGTCAGTGGATGTATCACGATTCAGCAGAATTACACGTTTCCGAGAAGCGTCAGAGCCGTAACTTGTTCGTCCCCACCGCTAATCTTCCTGGTTTCCGTTTTGTTTCCGCACTTTCCTCGACGTCGAGATAACAGATTTGTGGTCGGAGCTGCGACGAGTTTTTTTTTTGCTCCGAAACACCGCGAAATGAAACACAACAGTCAACCACGGAGAGCAAAGCGAGGAAGCGAACGAGATGCCATAGAGGAGTAGCTTGACAGCAGTGCCAGACCCCTCCCTCCTCGTGCCGCTGGTGAATTTTTGTCCCGCTCCGTTCCACGGCGTTGTCGCACTCGCTATCCTCTTCGATCTCGCGCGCCAGCTGCTCGTCCATCGGTAGGGCAGTTGTCGGTATCGGAGAATTTTGTTAGAACGGTAGACGGCAAGGAGAGAAGAAACTTAGTAAGTGTCGACATCTGTATCGGTAAGATACACACGGTAGGTATCAACAGTTGAATCCGACCGAGGATTGTCCAAGGTTGTAATTATTCTAGAAAATTTACCAAATTTGAGCAAATTTATCCAAAGCTACGATTATATTTCTATTAATTTTATATTCAACTGTTGAACGTCTATAGTTAATTCTATCCAATAATTGAGTATTCATACTCCAAGAATAAACTGGGTAATTGTTGACTATTGAAATATTGAACTGTTCAACGATTACCTTTTCAAATATATGAATAAACTGTTTGACAGTTCCATATTTAAATATAAGGGTTGATTATACAACAGTCGACTATCAAACGAGAAGGATAAATTCCTCAATGGTTTTACTCGCAAAGTATGTGAGTGAGATATTTAACAACCAAGGCTTGACTATTTACAACAAAAAAACGACTCTTGAACTCCTGTACAGCTTGAATAAATAGAAAGACTCTAAACATTCAAAAAGCTATTCGTCGTACAGACTATTGAATAGTCAACCGTAAATACCCGATGAATACAGTGACGATTAAAAAAGAATTTATCGAGAGCAACGGAAGAGTTCCAAACGGTGAAAAAATCTCGCATCGTTGTCGTCAACAGCCATGAAAAACAGTAAAACGATATCGTGGCAATGTGCCATAAAATTCTGGCTGCACGCGTGCCGCCCCAGCGACATCTCCTTCCACCACGCGATCCAGAAAGCAACGGAGCAAATGGGCGTTGGATCACCAATAGCCATTATTATATCCACCGTCGTCACTCTTCTGGCACGGAAAAACAAGAATACGCGAGGAGCGTGGCCGTGCCAACCAACCCTCATCAACCCCGTGTTCTGTCCTCTTCGACATTGGAGAACGAAAACGGGAAGGAAGAACCAAGAGAAAACAATGTCGGCGGTATTGATGTCCTTTTCGTGGGGTCGTCGGTTACTTGGACTTGGTTGCAAGCCGCGGTCTCGCACTCTCTCGATTATTGATGGAATATCTACTTGGGATCGATGACGTGTGGCGGTACCACCTGGCGCATCGACGTAGCTTAGTTGCACCCAGCACCGAGGCCCCAGTAAGCACTGTGGAGAACCCCTATGGCGAACGGGTCGTACAAGCGTGCGCAATAGCCCACGTACCGTACGTGTGTGTCCATAGCCGAAACTATAGTGAATGTTGAGCAAGCTACAGATATAGCCGGTCGGTACATTTAAATCGTGAAATTATTCACCTGGTCGTATCGGCTTGACCCGAGCGGTCATCACCTGGCGGTTGCATCGGTGTGGTCCGAAGCCCTTCGAAGGCTTAGGACGCGATCATCTATGCAGAGCGTATCGGTGGTACGGATACGTGTACATGACGACATGAAGCTTCAACCTTACAGTCCGATGTTTCCCAACATGCGGTAAGCCGAATCCTGAGATACACGAATGTCTCAATTTCTCAATCATGGTTTCGTGTCTGCTATCACCGATGCAATGCCATCCGCACCTGGATCAGGATCAAGATCAGAATAATGCATTGGGGAAGAATTAAAAGGTGAGGCTGATACTGATCAGAGAGTTTGGACCGGTGAATCAACAGGAGATTCATGGTTAAGATCCGTCTCGTGCTTTGGGGCTTTTATAGTTGCAACGGTTTGGGATTTTCAAATTGTTGCTGTTCCATTGTTCTTCATTGGTTAAGTTGACTTGGTGGTTGTTCATTGCTGCGCATTCATTGATTCTCATAATCGGTCCTGTTGTCGTCGTTTAATACGGCAGATTTATAGATTCTCGTCGTTATTTATTCATTGTTAATTCTTTCCTTCTCATTGCTACTATACTATTCGTCCCTGTTGTTGCTTCTTTTTGCGGATCTTCTGGTCATGGTTGCGGATTTCTAGTAGTTCATTTCTGCGGTTTCCTTGTTGTTCACCGATGTAGTCTCATTGTTTTTCATTGTTGGAGTTGCTTTGATACTCATCATTGTTGTCCGTTCTTCCAGATGAACTTATTAGGTAACGATGTTCCTTCTCATCCATCGTTGTTGATGGCCGTTAACAGTTGTTGACAAAACGGCTTCGGCTTTCCGTTATCCGTTCATTAATCCTTCGACGGTATTTAGGCCATCAGGATTATCGGCCAACAGAGCCATTTGCATCACCATCGCGGTCCCGCTACTGGTACCTGACATCAGCAACCAGCCACGCACCATCTGTTTGTAATTTTCCCACGCTCGCCGCCAGCGAGCAGCCGTTCCGAACCATTCTTGTTTTTCGTCCCCGAAGCATTTGAGGAAAAGCCACCTGACACATTTTCACTCCTTCGAATTTTGCCTTTCCGAAATTGGGTGAGCTGGCACGAGCTGTACGACCGCTCCGGTGATGGGACGAAGCGTGCCAGGCGCCAAGTTTACACCTGCCGTACTCTTGATGTCATCGTGAACATCATGGGTCTTTGCTACCTGAACCGCTTGACTTATGGAGCGCTATAGAATTACTTGGACGGCGATGCCTGCGTCCGTGAAAATACGAGAATGAGTAAAAAAATTTTGAAGCGAAATCGATTCGTATAGATTCGATACGGTAGACTCAATAAAGAGTGTGTTCCAACCTGGCCGTGGCCGAAACTGCCAACACTAGCTGCATTCATCTTCAGCGTAATTTGTGAATCAACGCAATAAAATACTGGCCTATGCAGGTCAACTTTACCGTTTCCTTGGTGAAATGAACCACATAACGGATATGTCAAATTAATGACACAGCAATATTATTAATTTTGCAGGAAATGCATAAATTCACGCTCTTGCAAGTATTTTCCATAGGACTAAAAACGTGCGATTGAAGGAGGGCGATGATGATGCAACGATTTTAGGCAGCAAAACGTCTTTTATTTTTATTACAGGTAAATAAACATTGCATAAATTATTCCTCCTGACTGACCATTCTTAAGAGTGCTCGGATCGTGTGAAAAAAATGTCAAGTCCTAACATCAAAAAACGTTGAAGCAGTTTCATTTTTATTGAATTGAAAACATGAAAAAAATGATATCGCAAAAGAAACCGAAGCAATAGAAGGAATTCGATTTTTGCGGAGGAACGTAGGTCAGTTACTCAATCCAAACTCTGAAGCTGGGAACTTGAAAAAATGTCATTATTATTTTCACTTGTGGCGCGGGTGCATTCATATTACAGTGAAAATCACTACATATACAATTGCCCCCTCTTCTCGAAGCGCAAAATCCGTTGACGCAATCCGTGGTATAGAATTTCCAGCAGGCATCACCCGCAGTAGTCTGTGATAAATCCTCTTTCCAAGGAAATGGAGATCACGAGGATCCTTCCTCCTCGTTCCGGAGTCTCGTGGAATTTGCGTGTATGAAGAATATCTCTCCGGCAATGCCGAAGAATACACGAAGTCAGGAGGATAGTTGGATGTAGAAGGCTCGATGTCGGAGCAGGAGAGGAGAGGTCTGTACGTAGTGTCCTCTTGTGGAATCGAGGATCGACGGTGTACACACTGGCGTCGGCGCACCTGATAACCTCCCTCACGCTCCGCTCACCGGCTCCCTCCGGTCTCTGTGCGAGTAACTTTAACCCCTCGCTCCTCCGCACGGTTAAACCTTCCTCCCACTCCTGACCCTGTACCTACCTACACGATGAAGCGACATGCCTCGCCATTGCCCCCACTCGCCTTTTCAGTCTCGCTCTTCAGCCTCGTTCTTTCTCGCTTCCTCCGGCCAACTTTACCTGCCCGACTGCGGCTAAATTCACAATAGGAAATGGCGCCCACAGTCTTCCTCGCTTCCATTTAGGGTTCATTAACCTTCATCGACGAGATTGCAATTGATAACATTAAAGCTGTTTACATATGCGAGCTGCTTTCTCGAATAATCACAAATGTCGACTGTTTTTACTAATCACCACAAGTGGAGGGTTCCTCTACCAATTACTACAAGCGCAAACTACGTCAGCGAACTACCACATATTTCAACTGCTTTCCCAAATCACCACAAATTTAAACTGTCTTTACAG
The DNA here is from genome assembly GCA_963978505.1 of Listrodromus nycthemerus. Classification (NCBI taxonomy): domain Eukaryota; kingdom Metazoa; phylum Arthropoda; class Insecta; order Hymenoptera; family Ichneumonidae; genus Listrodromus; species Listrodromus nycthemerus. The sequence continues at coordinate 8,837,774 of OZ021679.1, forward strand.
ATCACAACAATTTTAAAATGATTCGACGAATCACTGCAAACTTAAACCGCCTTTAAAAACCACCACAAATATTAAATTCTCCTGGCAATAACTACAAATTCCAACTGGCTTTACGAATCACAACAATTTAAAAATGCTTCTACGAGTCACTACGAATTTCAACTGTATTTAGAAATCACCACAAATCTAAAGTAGCTTCACTGATCACCACAAGTGTGAGCTACCTTTACGAATCGCAACAAGTGTAAACTGCCCTTGCGAATCACCACAAATGTAACCTGCCTTTAAAAATCACCACAAACTTAACCTACTTTTAAAAATCACCACAAAATTAACCCAATTTTACAGACCACCAATCCGAATTCCCTTCAAAAGCACCGAAACCCAAATAAACCCCGAGACCACACTCCCGACATAAATGTCCTTACCTGTTTGTGATTGACCGTCCTGGCGAGTTTTTATTCGCCCATACACAACGTTGTGGACTCGCCCTTATTGCGCTTCGTGTCGTGTGCCACCCCCACCTATTCCGATCCTTGTCGCCTCGTTTCGCCGTCTCCATCAGTTTCCTATTTCATCCACCTGCCATCTCGCTCCACCACCACGCCGATCTCATCGTCTCTCACTACACACACGCGACGCTAGCGCTGCACGCAGAGGCAACGCGGCTCCCTCCATGCTGGAGCGGTGCAGCAGGGGGAAAATCACCAGTGCCAGGAAAACCAACCGAGGCTAGGCGAACCCACACCGACACTACTAAACTCTCCCCTCACGCCCCTCGTCGCGACTAAAACTCCCCCTCCAAAACCCTCCCCGACCCCCTCCTCGCTCTCCTGGAGGAAAGAACGAAGGAACTGTAGCGGCGTTGGGAAGTGTGAGGGGCACCGTCAGTCAGTCTATCGGCAACCTGCGTACCAGCCGTGTCGCAGTGCTTACGTAACATATAATTATTATTCCTTACTTGTCAGTATTTAATTTAATTTTACGTTTCTCGCCTTATCGATGAAAATATTCTAATAGACCAAAAAAAAAAAGACAAAAACGAAACGACCAAGCAAACAATATAATTGCAACTGTTCAACATTTACATATCAACAACAACAACCGAGGTTGATCGATGAAAACGAGCTGTTCGACGGTGAAGAAATTTTTGACAAAAGCGTTGACGAACGAATTGAAAGGTTGATAAGAATTTCGAAAAATTATTGAAATTTAATTTCGAGAAGTTTTCGAGGATTATTCATTGGTTTCACAAATGAAAGTGCTGACATCGGACAGGTGAAGGGGCGAGCGCGAGAGAGGGGGAAGGAAAGGAAGGGACGGATCCAGAAACGAACGAGAGAAAAACAAATAGATACACAGGCAAAATAAATATCCGTCGAGTAATCGTCATGCGAATGTAATTTTTTTTTTTTTTTGGTTCCGTTCTGTAAAAATACAATTCCGTTTTTTTTTTCGTCGAGATCGGTGTGAAAAAATAAACAATAAACCAACGATAAAAGTCTCGTGATGAAAATAGGAATAAAAAAAAATTCATCAATCACCAGTGATATGTAATAAAAACTTTCATCCGATAATTTCCTCGTGGGTCAAACGGGCTGGAGGAGCGTGACTCAGACGCGGGTGAAGGGATAGGAAGAAATTAAATCCAAAAAAAGGGGTGGAGGCTTGGATCAACTGGAGGCACACTCCAATTTTCCGAGACGCTCAAGTTTCTTCGAGGTCGAAGAAAAAACTCCGATTATCGATCTGTTCGATCAATTTCGATCAAACGGTCGAAACAAACCGTAAAAAAGCTCAAAACCCGAACACTAAACTTAAAAAAAATCTCCGACACGAGATTCATCGAAAATATTGGTGCGTAAAAACTTTCACGTGTCCCTCTTTCTCTCTCTCTCTCGCAGGCTCGAAAATAAAATCGAAATTTTTTTGTCTTCGAAAAAAGGCTTTCCTGTGCGTTCTAAAAAAATATTAAAAAAAGAAATAAAATAGAGGCAGAACGCGCGGGTAACACGGCAGTACGAGGCTCTCAGCCAGGTCTCTCGCTATCTTTCTCCGGCACAGCTCGGTCGTTATATCGATTACTTTTCAAAATAGAAGGCGGCAGCGTGTGCGCCGGAAACACCTGCTCCTTGTGTGTGCGGTGTGGAGTATTCTCTCTCCCGTGAGTCGAGTCGCAAGGCGCGCGCGTTTCCCGGCAGTTGTTCGCGCTACGCACGGCCCGACAGGTGCAACGAAGGCGCTTCAGGGCGCAGCGCTCGTGTGAAACGCGTTACGGAAAAAAACCATCGGAAACCAAAGAAACGAAAAAAAAAAAATCGAATTTAATAATTCATATATTTTTTTCCTGTTTTCTCGAGACTCGCACACAGTCCGGTGCGGTGTGACATCGAAAGCAAAGCGAAAATTAACAAAAGTGCGTGGGGAAACATTTTTGTGAGAAAATAACGAAATAGTGAAAGAGAGAAGGGAAAAAAAAAAAAACATCAAAAAATCAATATTTTCTTCGAAGAAAATAAGCGGAAAAATTGAAGTCCGAGGAGTTGGAAAGGAGGTAGAGAGGAAGAGGATTCGATAGGAAATTCGGAGTTGATACCCAGTCGTGGAGGCGCCCGTCGTCTTCGCCGGTACAACCATAACGCCGCCCGCCCTAAAACGCCCGAGACGGGAAACGGTGGACTCATCCCCGCCACCCGCTCGCATCGCATCATCCTCAGGAACGTCGACGTCCCCCGGTAATCCCGGTACGTCCTCAGCGTTGGTCTGCATAAACATGGACGCACCACTTTCACAGAGCATGGACTCCGTCAACACGGTGGCTACCTGCGAGGACGAGGTGAGAAAACGAAAAAAAAAAATCCCATTAAATCCACGAACGTTTTTCAAACTCGAAATTTGACCGAATTTTGAGTACAATAACGATCGAAATAAACCCGATGTATGTTCAAAGTTAAGTAGATATTTTCGCTCAGACAAAACATCGCAGAAGTTGGTCATAGTTATTTTTAAAAAATATTAGAAAACGCATTTCTCAACGTGTCTCAAAAGTAATTTGTCCATTGAAGGACGAAATTTCATTTTGGACCTAAAAAAGACCCTAAACGAAACAGGAAGCCAAAGAAACATTGACGAGGGACAATTCGGCTTAGGGGAAGTCAAGCTTTTTCACTAGTTCCAACTAGCTCCACTAATTGGGTTTCGAAAAAATAACGCCAAAGTGAAACCTCGAATAAGCAAGATGAATCTCGGCAGAGGTTGAACCTCCGCTGGTCCCAATCGACTGCTAAAAACCATGTTGGAATTAAAAGTCACGCCGCAAAGATATTAAAAAATATTCCAAACTCGCTAAGCTCGAATGAGTTCAAACCTCACCTCGCAACTTCTTAGCAGCTATTTCGAAGTTAGGAGTTAAACGGCCACGGTGAAATTTTTCAAAAACCGAAATCGGTTGAGGTGAAGTTTAGGTTAAACCAGTCATATAATTCGAAGCCTCTGGCCCCCGATAGCTTGCAGTACGCTCCTGCCTCGGTCACGAAGTAACCAACCCCTTGTCTATCTACCATCCTCTCCTCCCCCTCCCCACCCAACTCTCCTCCCCGCTTCGCCACCCCTCCGTCCTCGCGCAACCCTCCGGTACACTCCCCTATGGCGCCAGGCAGGCTTCGTCCATATGCTCTCGGTCGAGCGTGCACGCAAGCTCTGTTCCCATCCCCCTTTCATTTTCTCCGAATCCCCTCCCCAACCCCTCGCCCCCTGCCGCCCCTTCTTTCTTCCTTATCTCTCGCCATTTACCTTGTCCCTTTTACCCTCTCTGTCTCCTCACCGACGATCCTTCCACGACCTCTTCCACCCCCCCCCCCACCCCCGCCCCCACTCAACCCTCTGCATCATGCCTCTTCATCCCCCTTACCACCCCTCTACTACCATGGACGTACCCCTTTCGCGCAACTAGCGACATCTCTGACGCACTCTCGCGGGTTTCAGCGCAAGTGCGGCACGAGCGGGTTTCTTCGCGCCCGCGCACTTGAACCTTCGACCCTCATCAAACCTACCACCGAAAAAAAAAATCTTACCCCGTATAGCTAGCTTCGTTACTATACCGGCTTATCCAATTACTACTTCCACATGACGTATCCCTCCCCACCGGCGCCGCTCCCACTTCTTTTTGTTCGATTTTGTCGGCGCGATGACTGTTGGCATGGAAACTCGTTTGTCTCTTATATATATATATATTTTTCTGGTTTTGGGAATTTTTTTTTTTCGCCAAACGACTTTGGACTTTTTTTTAAGGAGTGATGAGTCAATATTCTTCGGCGGTTTCGGATGTTCTGTTAATGGCGGAGACCGAAAATTAGATTGTTTTTCGATCCAGTTCCGGACGGAGATCCGGACTGTGAGGAGTGCGATGAAACTTGCCGTAAGGGTCGCGTGTCTGCATCGATGCTTTTAGAAAAGCCTCAACTATTAAGGTTCGTTGGCGCTCGTGTGTTTACCCTGCGTCTCCCTAATTCATTCTTTTCAGTCTCTGCATTCGACACGAACTCCAAAAAAAATGATTTTCTTGTTGATTCTCGAAAGAAGTTTTGTTAATTTCGTTAAAGATGTCTCTGTAGATTTGACGAAAAGATATATTGTAATATTAACGGGGCTGTAATCGTGGAAGTCTGCGGGCATAAAATTTTCGTTAAAGATGCTAATCTCTTTTACCGGGTATGTTCTTTGAAACACTTGAGTCCCTTAATTCGCACCCCTCGGTCACTGGCTCCGTTCGAGATACGTTGCAGAGAAAAATAAAAAATGTTCTCTCTAACAGAAGTCCACGAGCGTGACTCAAAAGCCGACATTTTTAACCCAGAAATGACATTGCAGAAATATTTTTAAATTTTTTTCTGTGATGTATCTGAATATGGTGAATACGGAATATTCTCTGGGAATTGGCCCAATTCGATTAGCTCGTGAATCAATGATACATGGACCAGGCCATGTTCACCACTTCCACCCTACCCCAGAAATTTCAACAAATTCTCCTGGGACTTCTTTGGACACCAAACGTTATATTCGAGTTTTCCCACCAGTTCTTGTCTCGAATTAATTCTCCCAAAGGGTACCAGGGGCTCCCATTAACAATCTCAAGAGCGCAAAGAATTTAAAGACTCCCATCCTCGCATAAAAGATTTCTCGATCGATCGCATCACTCCTACACCGATGAAGGAAATACGCTTGAATCAACGAATCTTCCCCCACGAACTTTGATCTGAACATTGCATTGGCACACCTTTAAAAATTTGTCGATTCAATAATTCGTCGTCCGTTATCACCAAAATGTTTTCGATCACGTCAAGATATTTTTTTTCCACCAACCGAATATTCATTTGAACCCTGCCTGAATCTCGACTTGCTCAACTTCAATTTTTCAAAAGCGGTCCCAAAGTGTCGCACATCGTTGCCGATGAACAGCGATGAAGAATTCCCGAGCACGTGTGAAGCGCATTCTCGCTGCACCGATGCGTCATGCAGTCGTGAAATGAACATGCGTGGCACGTCCGTGCTCGAGAGACGGTATCGATGAGAAAAGAGACGAGAGATCTGAGCCGTAGCGGCGGAAGGGTGTGAAGAGCGCGCGGACGGTCGGGCGTGAAAGTCCTTAGGAAACGTCTTGAGGGCACGTGCGCGCGCACACACATGGCGGATGCAAGTGTGCAGGAATAACATGGACTCCCATCGTGGGAAAGCAGGTAGAGTAGAGGGGGAGGGGGAGAAAGCACACACGTCCACGCATGCAAGGAAGCAAAGTGGAAGGAACCGAGTGCAGGAAGAACGTTGAGCTCGCGCGGGAATTCGACCGATCGTGCCCGCGTGCGCACCCATCGTACGGAAGAGCGCAGATGATTGCCAACATTCGTAAGACGGTCTTTGAAGATCTTTGAAGGTCTTTGGAAGATCAATGGGACTCGGAATTGATTGTGCCGTTCTTTTCCCGGAGGGAGATTTCTTTCGCGTTGCTGTGACTCGAACCGTGACTTCGAGCAGTCGAAGCTTCCTCGGTCGAGTTTTTGGCTCAGAGTTACTTCAAGATTTTAAGATTGAAGGTCTTTGGAAGATCAGTGAGACTCGGAATTGATTGCGCCCTTCTTCTGCCGCAGAGAGATTTCTTTCGCGTTGCTGTAACTCGAACCGTGACTTCGAGCAATCGAAGCTTTCTCGGTGGAGTTTTTGGCTCAGAGTTACTTCAAGATTTTAAGATTGAAGGTCTTTGGAAGATCAATGAGACTCGGAATTGATTGCGCCCTTCTTCTGCCGCAGAGATTTCTTTCGCGTTGCTGTAACTCGAACCGTGACTTCGAGCAGTCGAAGCTTTCTCGGTGGAGTTTTTGGCTCGGAGTTACTTCAAGATTTTAAGATTGAATGTCTTTGGAAGATCAATGAGACTCGGAATTGATTGCGCCCTTCTTCTGCCGCGTGGTTCCCGTTTCTTCATGAACAAAATTGGTTTGTCGTAATAAAAAAAAATTGAGATTCTAATGTCGGAATACTTGAAATCGAATGTGCATGCGTCTGCCTGTGAGTATCTGCCAAAGTTCAAAGATTTATGAACTTGTTTCATTCGTGTGGTTTCAAAAGTTTGCCATCAAAGTAGTTCCAAAATATACAACTGTGGTTCCGTTGTTTTTTCCAATGATTACGGTGGTTCCGATACGGTTTTTCTCTACCGTGACCCGAGAAATGAACCAAACATCCTGTTGGTTCTTTCGTTGCACGAAATTATTAAAGCTTTTTCACATAATTTTTTTTGCAAATCTGATTTCGAAAATCATAATTGTCGTACCAATTTTTTTCCAATGGTTACGATGATTTTTACACTGTTGATCGTGGCTCAAGAGATGAACTAACCATAAACTAAACGTTGTGCAGCCTGAGCGTCGGTAAAGTGCCCTTACTTTTAATGGTTTCATGAGTTTAACGTCACGCAAACAGCCCGACGCACAACGGATTCGGAGATTTCACAACGCCGCCAGGTCGAGAATTCTCGCTACGGTGCCACGAGGAAATTTGAGTCTCATGGCTCATGTCTGAAGCATGCTTGAACCGCAAGTTCCACACCTCTCTCTAACACATCCAACATCGTCGGGCCTTTCTGCCCATGGTTGTTATTGATTTTTCACCGACGCGGAAGCGAGCCAGAGAGAAGAGAGAAAGAGAGAAGCAAGCGTAAAAGAAGCACGGAAACAGGGCAAAAGAACCCGAGTAAAAGCTGCGGGGTGCAGAAGGGGAAGGGGAGGGGGGTCGAATAAATCGGATAACCGGATGGAACATTAGAAAAGAAACACGAGAAACTAACGACCGCAAAAAATAAAGAAATATATCGATTGTGCAATTTATTTTAGCTATGATCATTGTGAATTTTTATTTTCTTCTCCATTTATGTGTACTTTTTCACCCTACAGGATGTATGTAAATAGAGAAAGTTTTGTAGTTGAAAAGAAATTCGATTGTCAGTTTATGATCTGAAAACACGTTTTGCATTTTAGCATTGGGCAACGAAGCGCGTCCATTTACTCAAAAAATTTTTTTTTTAATTTCTTCTCATCTTACACAATCGTCGAAAAAATAATTTTTTTTGTCCATTTTTTACTAGAGAAGAAAATCGCTTCGGAAAAATTTGAAAAAGTGAAAAATAGGATTATCCACTGTGGATGTGATCCGTTCGTCCATACGTGCTATGTCACCGGTAAAGGCTAGACTAGGGGTTGTACGTAGTGCAAGCGCGCGACTCTGACAACTCTCGACTGGTTGTGTGCTCGAGGAAGCGCGAGATCCCACGTTTCCCCTTGAAAATCCACTCCCATGGCATTCACCCCGCATCCATAACATCCACCAGTACTGTGGATACATCTCCCCTATGTACACATAGGATCAGATATTAATTCGCACTCCCGGGCATGTCATTCACTTTTAACCGAAGAAATAGAGTTTTTCCCCGTTGACTATGTATTAATTATTTCTAATTATTTTTCATAAATAAAATCACGAATTCGAGAAGTTCCGAAGCTTGATAAGAAATCTCATAGAATGTAAACAATTCTTCGAAATGGACCGAGTATCGAGTTATTATTTTTCTCTCCAGCCGAATGGAAGATTGTTAATAAATTATCGACTTTCCCAGCGCGGGTCGTTGCCCCTTGCACGATTACAATTAATCATTAATTACCGTTGCGCCGGTATCTGACCTATCGACCCAACCCAATCGATCGATGTCCCCACGAATACGAGAGAGGACCATACAAGCGAGCGCGGAATCGAATGAAACGGAGCTCGAGGCAATTAGCTGTGAAACGAGAGCATTTCGACTGGCTGCATCGCTTTTCGTGCAAACTGGAAAGTTCCCTCCTCTCTCCCGATCAGATAAGTGTCTTCGAAATCGTACCTTGTGTAGTTATTCTCGTGTTCGCTCACTTGTCACTCGACGATATCCATCAGAACGTAACAAAGCAACGCAAATATGCCTATTTCAACTGGAGACAAAAAATAATTAACTGCGATCCAACGAAGAAGCCGAACAAAAAATGTATGCGAAGTATTTTTAAAAAAATTCTAAACATGGTATCTTATTCGTAATTAAAAACAGAACAAACTTTTCTTTTGGAACTTTTGTGTAGAGTCCATAGACTCCGAGTAACGTGCTGTTAAAAATGTTCGCGCCTGAGCGTCCCTGTAGATGGCGCTCGCGTCGCTGATGTTCAATCGCTCTTAACTCGAAATCTATGCACCGTAGAAAAATGTTCCCAAGGGAAAGATCATTTAGTTTTAATCATCGAACACGATGATAATATCTTGTTGACAATTTTTCCCACCAGCCTCATTATGGTGTAAAATGAATTCGGCCGTGTTGCATTGAGCAATTTGAGAAATTTGACAAAAAGAAACAACACGACACGAGTAATGAAAAAGAAAATGGTGGTCACATTGCACACAACTGCATCTCATTCCTTTTGTGTGTCGTAATGCACTACAGATTTCCTTTTGCCTTCTGACAAAAAGCCTCCCCGTACCCTCGTTGCTGCCTCTTACAATTTCTTTTTCCATCCTCTTTTTCTCTTCTCTCTTCTTTCAACTCGACGAGTCACGAACCTACGAGGAATATTAACCTCCGGCCTTTCTCGTGGGGCCAACTCTCTTCAGTGGCTCTTGTCGACGAGCTACACGACGACGTCGTCGTTGACGTCGACGAACGGGTACAGAGAGGATGAAGTGGAGAGAGAACGGAGCGAGGCAGCGGAGCGAATAGAGCGAAGCGGTCCTGCGGCGACGTCGACGTAGTCAACGTCGATCGATAGTCCGACACACGCAGGGGCAGCCACGCGCTTAAATATCTCCCGCGGTACTTGGGCATATACATTGAGCCGGAGCGGCGGTACGACAAAAAAATTATTTAAATATAAATTGATTCAACTACCAAGAACGTGCACTAAACGGTTGAAATATTGAATTGCAAAGTACAATAAAATTTTATCACACTACTCATGAAGTTGAAGTGCAACTATAGGTCAATTTTTCTATAGCCTTTAATCAGATTTATTTCTAAGAAACTCGCCCATGCTCATAGTTTCCGTTTATTTGAAAAAATTCCTTATGCTTAGACAGTAGCGTTTAATTATTTCGCGTGCTTTTCATTTGTATAAAATGGGACTTAGCGATGAACGGGGAAAATAGAGTCACGCAGGTCGCCAACGCACCCTCGGAATGACGCACTTTCATTAACGCCGAGGCGAGGGGTGACGTATTATCATGAATTTCAAAATCTTATCAGCTGATGCCCGGATTATTTTTACTCAACTTTTGTGGTTCACAAAGTCTCTTTACATTTTTTGTCGTAACCATTGTGTTTTAACTGTAGAGGGATAAATTTTAGGACTTACGTGTCTTTACTTGAGAAGCCCATAAATGCATTGGACTTTGGGGTTCTCTTCCGGCCTTCATTTAAGTACTATGTGGCAAAAATCATTATGACCCCTCCATATTTAAGCCGCTGACATGCTGGCGGATCAACTTCGCATCAAACAATTTGAAAAATTGTAGTTATCGTCCGAGTTACGAAGCGCTGAACAGGGTCGGGAAAACATGTGCGGCTTTGATGATATGCAATCTTTTAGTCAGTTTTTGATGAAAATACGAATCGATTCATACTCCTACTCCGATGAAACAATTTCCCCCGTTGCGCATATGCGTCGGTCCGTCCATCGGACAGCTGTGCCCCGTTGTCCATGCAACCCATGCTTTTCCACGCTTCTCTATCTGTCCTCGCCTAAACAAGCCATGACCGCAAAGTTGTAATACGCACGCCCGTAGGACAGCATGCTACAGCAGCGACAGGTGTTCCTACGAGTCACCGAGGAATCGTAATGCTTTCGTCATCTGTTAGCTTACGTATCAATCATCAAATGTGACGAGTATAGAAAATGCAACGCTAAGATGAAAAGTCATCGCATAAAAAAATAAATGTTTCGTCAATGCTTAGAAACTTCTAATTTACTCAGCAATAAAGTTATTCTCAAGTTACTTCATTGCTTAGTAATTTAAAAAAAAAGGATCTTCGTGGCTCGCCAATCAAAAACGTCTAAGCTCTTTGCGTACTTAATAAATGGCTACGTCATTTCCGAAGATTTGCTTTTTGGGCGTGTAACCTTAAAAAAAGTAAGACAATTGATATTCTCTTACTATTAATATTCAATTCACTTGGTTTACATAGGTTTTCTGTACATTTTCGTAAAATCGTATTGCGATGTTGACATGAAGTAAACACTATCGAGAATGACGAATGATTGTATAACTAACGAACAATGGGAATGAGAGTACCGATGTGCTGGTATTATGGCAGTCGTCGCAGTAACATTCAGTCACAGAAGATAGCACGAGTAGAAGCAACAGAATAGACTGGGCAGAGCGGACGTTGTATAACGGTTAGGCAGCCAAGAGGAACGCGCTCGTAGTGCTAGGCGCAGCCGAAGCTCACCAAGCCGTGAACGTGCACGCTCGACACAAAACTCCTCCTACCGCCAGCGTACAACGAAACATTTGTCCGGTTTATATATCGTGGTTCGGTCGTTGAACGAAATAATCGAATATTTTTAAAATGATTTTTCCTCGATTTGCTCATTTCGACAGCATGAATTTACTCCAATAATTAAGCGTCGCTGTGAATAATAATTATAGACGATTAACAAAGTTAATGGTAATGCAAAATGTTATTTGTATTAACAATATGAGTTCACGATATTCTTTATAAAATCTGTATTATCTAGACGACTTCGAGATACTTGCGAAAACGAAGCTGTCACATTTGCATCTCTCGTGATTTTAAATAACGATTCAAATAGCGGCAAATTTTTTTTACATGTTTCGTTATTCAAAAATCAGGATTGTTATTTTCCATGTCACAGAAGTGTCTCACAAAAATTTCGATCATTGGAATCGTGCAGAATCCGAGATACACGATGTCAAATTTCCAGCGCCATAAATAGCTGTATATAGTACAGTTGTTGCTATCGCGATCGCCCATATCTCAGATGCAGGACGATAAAGTGCTTAAAAATTCGGCACACATTTGTATTATAAACATCCGTTGATCATCTACGAATTTTAGAAATATAGCTTACTTTTTACCTAAAATCGGTTGAATCGGCCAATACTGAAAAAAAAAAATCTTTATATACTTTGGGATTCATCGCAAATCTCACTAATGAAAAATCTTAAGAAATAATCATTTATCTTTAACAGAGCGTGAAAATTAATTATTCAATGAATATACCGGGCAGTCGCTAGCCATCAGCACATAAAGCGTTTATCTCGCTGCTTAAGGAGATCAGAGGCGAAGCATTTAATCCACTCTGAATACATGCATACACGTGTATATAATTACCGTACACAAGCGGAAATCAACGAGACGAATGTGTGTGCTTTAATGAGATGGGAACATAGTGATAGATTCAACGCAAAGGAAGCGAGCTTGAATTTCATAGGAGGAGACCAAGAAATACGAGAGTGTGTTTCATGAATGAATGGGATTCCTGGCCTGCCGTAAGTCAGCCTCCCGTTGAGCTACTGCTGTTACTGCATCGTCCCCCTTCCGCCCAGCCCCAGTTCTGCGGATGCTCCGGCTTCTCACGCTAATGCTGATGCCGCTCCCGCGTGTGGACCATTTTTTTTTTTTTTTCAAATAAAATTGCGACCGATGAACGCATCAAGACGAGTAAAGGTTGCGCAGTTTTTGAATCACTGTTCTAACGTGACGTTTTATGGACACTTAGAAAATATAGCTTTGCGAAGAAGATATCATAATTCGGGATCGGTTGAATGAAAAAAATGTTATTTTTTATGAATTATCATTATTTTATTTCATTCTATAATTTTGATAAATGGTTTTTTTTACTTCTATCGTCGGCTTCCGTCACAATAGGATACCTGTGAAACTTGTCATATGGTGTAAAAAATCTTGCTCCAAAACCGATTTTGTTTCGAAATCGCAATTTTCGATACTGCAAAACATCGCAAACCAGAAAGTAATTTTTCTTTGCAATTGAATATCGGAGAATCCAAAATGCCCATTGTCGTTAATGAAAAAAAAAAACATAAGGTGGGACAACTAATTTTTTGATGTCATTGTCTACCTTTTTGCTTTTTCATTCAAAGTCCCGAATGAATAATCGACCCCTTTTTTATATCTTCCTTACGCCCATCGTAATAATTAATCGGTCCGTCGCGTCCAACTTTTTTATTGTCTTTCTTTCGAGTCGTCAGAGTCTCCCACGTCTCGTCAAGAATCTTCCGAGTACATCGCCGTCTTTATATCACGACGAGCGTAATTTTAATGATGCAAAGGGATTCGTTAGAAAGACACGTCGGAAACGAGGTGGAGTTATCGATCGAGTCTAAACCTAGAAAATATGAAGTCCTTTTTTTTATTAAAAAATTGTTAACTTTAATTTTATAGACTGATCGAAGTTTTTTAATTTATAGAATAACATAATGATTTATTTCGCAACAAAAAACAAGATTATGTTATGAATCTTGGGGGGAAAAAAATAACCGCACAAGAGTTATTTAAAAAAAAAGAATGGTGACGAGCAGGGTGGAAAGAAGAAGCGGTCCAGTAAATAATATTCTCGGTGTGCGGTAAATGGGAAGTTTATCTCATTTCTAACTGAGAATTCAATCTGCTTCCTCAAAGCAAAAGCATTTTCCCTCCAGCTAAAAATAAAGAACGGAAAATAGGGGGAGAAAACAACCGAGTAAGTATTTCGTGTTGAAGAATCAAGTCACAAAAGTCTCGCAATTTGCTTTCTCCTACTTACTTTTATTTATTTCTTTTTTTTTTCTTATTGGTCCGATACCGGTAGCTTTCGATCTGCGCGCAGCAAGGAGCGCGCGAGTTGCAGCGACATTTTTAGAACTCCTTTTTCGAATCTAACCACTACAAACAGGTTTGAACCACAGTTCGGTGTTGTTTTCCGAACAAATAATCGGTTACATTTCACGAAAGTGTATCGAAAGAATTGAAACCATAAACCCAGATAGGATTTACAGTTGTCTCAATGCTTCCGCCACTTCAAACCGGTTTTAATTCCTATCCGAAGTTGTTTTTTAGAGAAATTAGCGGTTAGATCGAAAATATGGTCATCTTGTACCTAGTCAATCTAATTAATCTAACAATTCTTAAGTACAGAAAAATAATAAAATTAATCAATTGGCTCTCTATCTGAGATAAAATCAAAGAAAAAATTATTAAACATTAAAAATATCATATCCTTCAAACAAATCCACAAATATCCACAAACGGAATGTAAAAATTCATCAAATTAACTTCTCAAAAGTCTTGTTTACCAAAAAAAATTAAAAATTACCAAGAGCATATTTTTGTCTCTGGACTTGTCTCGTAAAACATTTAGGAACGATCCAAGGGACATTTCCCTTCCGATCTCGGTGACGGAGTGGCCACAGGAGAAATAAAAATAAATGAAAGCGAAGGAAGTAGATAAAGACTCGCAGCGAGTACAGAGGCAGACCGAAGCGAGAGATATAGAACTGCGGAGCTAAGCGGGTGGATTGTAAGGCCAGAATCATTTCTCGGGACATGAATAAGTGATCGGCGTGCGCCGAGCCTCCATCCTTCTCACTTTCTTCCCCCTCCCCAACCCTTCCGCACTTGATTCCCTCGTCTCCCTCTTACGGCGGAGCCAGACTCACCGTCGCCGTTCCACAGGCCTGCTCGTGAAACTCAGCACGGCCCCACGTTCTCTATGCTGTGTGCTCTGCATTAACCACCAGATCCATAAAAAAAAATATGTTGCATCAAATGCGAATAATTCTTTTTCTCCATTCCAATAAATATTACTTCTATTCTAAAATTGGCTATAAACGTAAAATAAAACTGCATCAAATTCGAAGCATTTTTTTTTTGTGTCGCAATAAATTCAACTTATACTCTAGATTTTCACAACACTTGTACCATAACCCTCTAAAGAAATTATCCATAAAATGCGCACAATTCTTTTCATGTATGGCAATAAATATTATTTTTACCCTAAACTTGGCTATAAACATAAACTGAAAGTTTGCATCAAATTCGTAGAATTCTTTTCCTGTTTTGCAATTAATGTTACTAGTACCCTTAATTTGTACCATATTGTACCAATTTGTACCATACTTGTACCACAAAACCCTTCATAAAAAGTTTCATCAAATCCGATTTTTTTTTTTACTGTGCAATAAATGTTACTCTCACGCCAAAAGTAAGCAGTGAAACTGCAAAAAAAGCCGTGTGTAAAGTCATCTGCAGTCTCATGGCTTTCGAATTTAATACAATTTTGCTCATAGCCCCCTCTGTGAGGAATTTGATCGATCAATTTTGAAGTTCATCATATAGCCATGCGCAAAATTGTAATGAATGAGGAAGCCGTATGCAAATTATTTTCGGTTTTTTTTTTGCATTGTAACCTATCGCTGGACAGCTTCCACACGGGTAAAATATAATTTCGGGCATTCACATCCGAAGTCCGATTCTCACTCGATGTTTCTCCGACGCTGAAAATTCATTAACAAAAAATAAGAGTTTTCATCGCCAGGCAACCAAAGCCCACACGTTTATCACACGCGTGGTGAGGCCGAGGTATCGACTATCCTATCATCCATGGAGAGCCTTTAAAACAATTACGAAGCTAGTCCAACGTTCGATGATATCGATCCTGGACGGTTGTTACTACTTGCCAGTTACCTTGTACAGCCGTTACTACTTGCTTCACCAATCACGGACAGTCATCCTTGTAACGCCACCGTTCATGATCTCCGCAGTTGACTCAACACTTTGAACTGTTTCTCAAGTATTGTAAGTGTCATAACCGACCGAAAAAATGTCTTATGCAATCGGTCCAAAGTCTAAGGATTAAGATTCAAGGATGAAAAAAAAAAATATTTATAAAAAAATCGTTATTAATCTATTAAGAGAAATTCTATTCCAAATTAATATTAACGAAAGTTGCAAACTATTCATGTTTAACCAAGATGAATTTCACTAGTTTTGTAAGATAATAATCCAATGTAATGAATGATTTATTTATTATTTTACATTTGCATTCAATTTTAATATTTACCCATATTGTCGTATATTAGTGCCGTCATTATTAATATTAACATAATTATTATTATATTATATTTATCCATCTTCATTACACTCGACGTTAAAATATTGAGTATTAGCAAGCAATGTCTTATTTAGTCGATCAAAAAAATATTCGATTAAATTTTTGTTTGGGAGACGAACAGTTCATTACAGACATTGGGTATTAATTTCGAAGATCGGAACAACAGCTGGCAATTTGTTCGACACGAGCTTTTGGGAAAATATTGATCGCGGGTCGATGAGCCACGCGACCGCAGGGAGAGTTCTCTCGGTATCTCAAGCTAAACTGCTTCGACCCTCGTACCACTAGAATATTCCAGTTACTTATGAGACACGGGTATACCGGTGCAGTTATACGGCGAACTATGTGCATCGAGCGAGTTCTCGGGTTCATGCATTATACTGGTGTGTACAGACTCGGTATGTGACAGCTGGCTCCTCTCGACGCCTCGTTGCTGTCACACGCCAGTCCCCGACGATCCAACGAAATTATTCATACTCCGCCTATTGATCCGCTGAAAATCGTTTCGATAGCTGGAGAATGTTTTTTTTTTTTTTTCATAACCGACGATATAATTTATTTCAGTTATTTCGAGAATTAATACGAAAACTGTATTCTGACTGTATTTGACGATTCATTTTGGATATATATCATCGCAATTAATTGCATACTCAAGAGTCCAAGGGATAGTCGGTGATCAATGACTATTCTTCATAGTCAACAATAGCCAATATCAAATAGGCTGTGGTTAAAGAATTCGAGAAAAAATCACTACTGGAATAGCCCAAATAACCGGAAATAGTAAAATACTTAAAAACGAAAAATTACATAAGTACATTGTACAATACCTAGACCTTCATCCGAATAAAGGCCTGATTAATAACTTGTTCAATTTTCTAAAATGCAATAAATAGCTAGAGACAGATTTTCAGTAAACAATACAATTTCCAGTTATTCAATCAATAAATAGTCAATGGAACGCATTTATCGCAGTAGATAAAAAAAAATCTCCTGAATGGTCGAACAATACTCGGAGCAATAAAATAAATCCCTGCAATAAAATAAAATTTAAAAAACCAAATAGTCATAAATAGTCAAATCTAAAATCAAGTAGTCACAAACAATCGAGTACTTTTCAGAAACAATGTATCGTGAACCAAAGTGTATATTCGGCGAATGCAAACGCGTTCCCGTAAGTAAATAGAATTGATGCGTCGACAAGTAAGTAGTTACAGACGATGCAGTGTGTACAGAGCAGACCTTAGGATTACATTAGCCTCGGAGGTCAGTGGAATAATGCTCGTTGATGCAGAAACCGATCCGGCTCTAGCAGAAACAGTGGAGAAGCCGAAGCGAGATAGAGGATGTATCTAAATGAGAGAAGCGGTGGTTCAGTCGTGTTCCAGGATTCAGTAGAAACCGCACCGAACTCCACAGACCCTAGGCAACAAGCCAATTGCAGTAGAAACAGGGAGCACCTAACAGAAATGTTTCCCAAGCGTTGTACAGAAACGCTCGAGGGTTACACTCGGCTATTCTCGCTATGATGCGAGAATTCCGTCTAGACAGTAAACCACGCAGGATCTCAGATACCCCTTGAACCTCATCATCAGCGTCGGGTAATTATTTTCGAATTTTGTTTTTTTTTCAATTTTTATTTTTTCTACGGGGATCAACTAAAGTTACGCAATTAGATCTCAGTCGATTACGAAAACTGTTATCCATAGTTTCCACCGGTGCAAAATGGCTCCAAAAAAAAATCCGTCACTACCGAACGTTCAACTATCAGACGAAGAGGCTTATAAAAAAAAAACTCTCAAAAAAATTATCCAACTCCCGTTGAATGTTCCGTATCGACAAAATGCCCCGAACTCAGCCGGTAAACAAAACAAATGCATTTTTTTCACCGTTGCCAAGTTCTTCCGTCGCGAACCACATTATCGACTCGACCCCAGACTAGGACTCTCCGGCAAAAAATTGATCACATCCTCTCTCTTATCGACCGAGTCCAATTCTCATCTACTTGGGACAGAAAAAAAAATTACAACTCGAGCCCGAAAAAAATAAAATTTCCACTACTGATGCAGTTTTAAAAGTTTCTGTGCCTCGTCCGTGTCAGTTATTACCTGCCGCATAGATTGCGCCTGCATAGCGTGCGCGGACCGTGTGTAGCCGAACAGGCGGCGGTAGCGGCAGCAGCCCACTATCAATAATAAAAAGCGTGCGAGGTCAAACCAATTGTAACGTAGCCGTCGTACTACTCCCCAGCTTCATCCACGGACTCGACAGTCTCCTCGTTGTACACACACACTCTACGGACATACACAGGTACACACATGAAGTTAATAGTGTAGCCTTACCAGTGTACGATCCCCACTTTTCGAAAGTTTCCCACTAGTCGTACTTCTCTCGGGCTTCTACGCTACAACGCCGAAGTGAACTCGCAACTTTCTAACACTCATTCGTTTTGATAGCCATGTGCCTCGATCCACACATACATTTACGTCATTGGCGGAATAATGGCGCGCAACGTAACTTCCTCGCAGAAAAATCTATGTCTTTTACTTCCACTCGGTCTCGCGCAACATTTTTTTTCTCGCCTGAATATTTTATGGTGTCTCAATGTTCATTTCCACGGAATATTGACGTGCTCTTTTTTTTCCATTCTCTTTATTCTTTATTCAATGTATTTTTTTTGCCTATACGGGAGTTACAATTTTATCGGAGAACCGTAAACTTCAACTGCACATACGAGACTCCGTGGATTCCGTATTGTATAACGTATTCAAGAGAAGCAGACTCTGGAACCAAGTTAATTTTGCTGACTCGTGAGAGCAAACGTTAAAGCTAAATTACACTGGACATCTATCCACTTGTGGTGTATAGAAGAGTGCATATATCCACGCCTACGGTGAAAATCGCATACAGTTATGGCTACGAATACTGTGATTATGAATGATGGCGCCCGGCAGAGAGCAGGGTAATAAAGAGGTAAATAAAGGGGTCGTGTGGTTGGCATAAATGTACTGTTTTACACGTGTCTATCGAAAAAATAAACGAGCAGTAACGAATTTTAACATTAAAATAGACGAATACTCATACGCTTATACGCTTTGCACTATTTTCTTTATTTATTTATTTATTTTAGTAACAGACGACTCGCCCAACTACAATTTGATGAGAAATGCCAAAAATAAATCCTACACTCAGTGGTGCAAAAGAGAAATAACAATAAGAATGAAAATAAAGCTAGAAATAATTAAATTGAGGAATAAAAATAAGAAAAAAATCGTAAACTTCTCGCATATGAAAGATCCCAAGCGATGAGCCGTGCAACGGAAGAATTTGTGTTGCACCCTCTCGAAGAGAGCCGAGAAAGTTTGTTAATGGAGGGATAATACGACAGTCATATTCAAGCCTAGACTGTACTGGTGCAGTGTAAACAGCATTGAGGTCGTGCGGAATATCGAAAGTGGCCACAACTCTATTAACATTCGACAGAATATTTAGGGCGGACGCGATGCAATGCGCGTAGCGTCCCACGATAGTTCACTGTCAACGTTAACGCCAAAGTCACGCACTGAGGCGACAAAGTCTATTGGATTATTATCGATGAAATACCTCGTCACGCGCATTTGTGACTTCTGGGCGAAACGTACAATGTGACTTTTAGCTGAGTTCAGAAATAATTCGTGGTCGACGCACCGCTTGTATTGGTTGTTTAGTGCAGTCTGGAATCGAGCTACGTCATCCAACACGTCAATGGTACTTCATAATTTTTAAGTCTTCCGCTCATAACAATACCTCAGTGCCTTCGAGAACGATGGCCTCATTAATGAAAATATTAAAATACAAGAGTCTCAGATTTGACCCTTGGCGAATTTCTGAGATAGCATAAAGGTCCGTTAAAAAATGCAGAACCAATTCTAACCCTTTGTAGCCTGCCTGTCAGGTAACTGCGAATCCAATCGAGAAGTGGCCCAGTAACCCCAACGGCTTCCGGCAGTGGTTTTGCAGTTGTGCAGTTGTGCAGTTGTGCAGTTGTGCAGTTGTGCAGTTGCGCAGTTGCGCAGTTGTGCAGTTGTGCAGTTGTGCAGTTGTGCAGTTGTGCAGTTGTGCAGTTGTGCAGTTGTGCAGTTGTGCAGTTGTGCAGTTGCGCAGTTGCGCAGTTGCGCAGTTGCGCAGTTGTGCAGTTGCGCAGTTGGGCAGTTGGGCAATTGGGCAGTTGGGCAGTTGGGCAGTTGTGCAGTTGTGCAGTTGTGCAGTTGTGCAGTTGCGCAGTTGCGCAGTTGCGCAGTTGCGCAGTTGCGCAGTTGCGCAGTTGGGCAGTTGGGCAGTTGGGCAGTTGGGCAGTTGTGCAGTTGTGCAGTTGTGCAGTTGTGCAGTTGTGCAGTTGTGCAGTTGTGCAGTTGCGCAGTTGCGCAGTTGCGCAGTTGTGCAGTTGTGCAGTTGCGCAGTTGCGCAGTTGTGCAGTTGTGCAGTTGTACAGTTTTGCAGTTTTGCAGTTTTGCAGTTTTGCAGTTTTGCAGTTTTGCAGTCTTGCAGTCTTGCAGTAACACAGGTTAACCGTCTTTCAGTAACACAGTTTGGGAGTCTTGCAATAACACAGTTTGACAGTCTTACAGTAACACAGTTTGACAACGTTGCACTAACGCAGTTTGACAGTCTTGCCGTGACACAGTCCGACAGCGCAGTTGCGCAGTTGCGCAGTTGCGCAGTTGCGCAGTTGGGCAGTTGGGCAATTGGGCAGTTGGGCAGTTGGGCAGTTGGGCAGTTGGGCAGTTGGGCAGTTGGGCAGTTGGGCAGTTGGGCAGTTGTGCAGTTGTGCAGTTGTGCAGTTGTGCAGTTGTGCAGTTGTGCAGTTGTGCAGTTGCGCAGTTGCGCAGTTGCGCAGTTGCGCAGTTGTGCAGTTGCGCAGTTGTGCAGTTGTGCAGTTGTGCAGTTGTGCAGTTGTGCAGTTGTGCAGTTGTGCAGTTGTGCAGTTGTGCAGTTGCGCAGTTGCGCAGTTGTGCAGTTGTGCAGTTGTACAGTTTTGCAGTTTTGCAGTTTTGCAGTTTTGCAGTTTTGCAGTTTTGCAGTCTTGCAGTCTTGCAGTAACACAGGTTAACCGTCTTTCAGTAACACAGTTTGGGAGTCTTGCAATAACACAGTTTGACAGTCTTACAGTAACACAGTTTGACAACGTTGCACTAACGCAGTTTGACAGTCTTGCCGTGACACAGTCCGACAGTCTTGCAGTAACACGGTCTGGGAGTATTTCAGTAAACCAATCTGGGAGTATTGCAGTAACACAGTCTGGGAGTCTTGCAATAACACAGTTTGACAGTCTTGCAATAACACAGTTTGACAGTCTTGCAATAACACAGTCTGACAGTCTTGCAACAACACAGTTTGGAAACCTTGTAGTAACATAGTTTGACAGTCTTGCAGAGACACAGTCCGACAGTCTTGCGGTAACACAGTCTGGGAGTATTTCAGCAAAACACACTTTGATAGTATTGCAGTCTGGGAATCTTGCAGTAGCACAGTCTGAGAGTCTTGCAGTAACACCGTCTGGGAGTCTTGCAATAACACAGTCCATCAGTCTTGCGATAACACAGTCTGACAGTCTCCCAGTAACACACTTTACAGTCGAACAGTCAAGAGCGCCTTGACTATTGACAAACCATAAACCCTAATAGTCGAACAGCCGTCAGAATTACGCAAAATAGTGACACGGTGAAGTGGTTTAAAAAAAAAAAAAAAAATTCGATTGAAATAGTCAATCGAGCGAGATAATCGTCGAGTACGAAGACGATGGGCGCGCCACTAGCTCGAGCGAATCGATGACTCACCGGTCAATTTTATCAAAGTATCATGCCGTGACAAAAGTGACTACACGCCATTAATAGTCGTTCCTAGTCGCGGTACACTCGAGTTTTCGCTAATCAATGTTTTCCAATCCACCTACGTAGCTGCTTCTCGCACGGACCTTCCACCATCTCCTCGTTCCGCCCCGCCCAGCCAGTAAAATCAAACCCGTGTGTGTTTTCGCTCGGTCGTTTCCGACTCGACCACCGACTCCAACTTCCGCTCCTCGTCGTCCTCGAACGCTCGCCGTTCGTTCTCGTAACACGCCCGTTAATCCAGAGTTTGTCGTTAGGCGATGGAGTTTTACCTCGCGCATAGAGAATCGGCAAACGAGCCACCGAAGCTCGTTCGCCGCGTTAGTTTCACCTCTGGTGTAGTTATTTCGTCGCCGTATCCCTCCGCCCTTTGCCCGTACATTCCGTCGCGGCCACTCGCGTTAAACTCCGCGGGCGTCCCCGACAAAAAGTAACCAAATCGAGTCCGCTAACTACCGGGAATTGGAACGTGTTGACGCGCAGCTTTGCACACGGGAAATTTCACCAACGCCACGAATCGCTGCACACAGAATTGTACGGCGACGAAAAGAGTAGGGATTCGCATCGCGCAATAACGATAACGCGCTGATAAATTAATTGGCAATCGTTACGACGCCGAATAAAATTAATCGTTCCACGATTAATTCCGTTACGGATAATTGGATTTTGGGACAATGCTGTTTAGTCGTCGGACGTCAAGGGCGCGTGGAAAATTCAAGCCACTGCGCTGCACAAATGCATCAATATTTTTTAATAATAATATCATTTTTATTTAAAATTCTGTGAAGAATTTTGCAGTTTTTCTCTTATATATATTAAAAATAAATACATGAGATTTTCTATAATTTTTTAGAATACTAAAATAATTGGCGGTAAAATTTTTGAAAAATATTTCTGCGATTAAGAAAAATCCAAAGTCACCGAATAAAAATGCAGCGTCACGAAGGATGAGCCGGCAGTAACGAGCGAACGGATCTGATGTGTATCGAGGGTAATTCCGTGGGCAAGTGTGGAATAACGTGGACACGAAGCGCCGGAACGGCGAGGGAATAGAGAAGCGAGCGGTTGTCGACGACGGTGGGAGGAGAGGTCAAGAGAAACGAAAATCCGAGAAGCGTACTTCCGGCCGTCGGGACAAAATAAACTACCGGAGCTCGGCCTCGATGAGCACGGACTGGTTTACAACGTGACTGGAGGCCGCAAGAAGCAGGAGCAGCAGGAGCTAAGCCGCGCTCGGTGGTGAATTCGCTTCACTGGCCGGCCTGCGGACTGAACATTACTTTTTCTTTTGTCTCTCCTTCCGTTCGTCCGGATTTCAAACACTCATATCGACGCATCCCCGCTATAACTTTTGTTACAGCTATCTATTATTAATGTTCTTCGTTACAAGATTCTTTCGATTATGTGCTGATTATTTCTTCGGGACCACGTGACTTTAGAAAGATCTACAGGAAATCAATCATCGCACCGGCGGCGATGATAAATGTAGATCATTGTTCGGTCTTAACCATGGGACGCAGATCATTTTTTTTCGATGACATATAAATCGATTTTTTTCGTTGATATACGAAATCATATTTTTGACGCTGTAGAAATTTATTTTTTGATGATGCATAAATCTATTTTTTTTAAACGATATACACATCCATTTATTCGTTCACATTTATGGCTATTGTGTTCGATCATGTATCAATTTTTTGATGATATATATAAATTCATAATTTCGACAATCTATAAAACTATATTTTTCGATAAATGAATCTATTTTTTTGATGGTATATAAATCCATAAGTTCGGTGATGTATAGATCTATATTTTTTATGATGCATGGATCCATTTTTTTAATGGTATATAGATGCATTTTGATTTTAGATCTGTGCATCATTTTTCTTATCAGATATTTATTTAATAAGCTATCGATAATGCTTTTCCGCTGATTAACAGATCGATTATGATAAACGAACAAAGTTCTAGATTGTGATTGATTCTGTCATCACCGACGAGACCAATATATATACATCCATGAATCTTCGATTATGTTTACGTTAACGTTGCGTAAGAATTAAATTCGTTCCGATCTGTTTCGCGTGTTTCCTAGTTCGAGCCCACAGCGTTACCGATCGTATGCGGCAATCCTCAATTCCCGACAGCGGGACGGCACAATAAACACTGTAATAATCGCTTCGAAGTATGACCGGGACACGCGTCACTCTCGGCGTTCATTGTTTTTCATTCGCCGACGAGGCCACAAGCGAGAGGCTCTACATAGGTGGAATTAGCGGAGCGAACACTCGACGGCGCAACTCCGCTCAACAATGTCCGACTTTCGAGAACCGCTAACAGATCCTTTTCTTTTTTTTTTTTAGTTTTGGTACGAACACTTTTTCTTTTATAAAATCAACAATGATGTTCAACTTTTCTTACCTGAACAAAAAAAAAATTAAATAATCATCAACAGAATTTTAACAACAAAAATTACAAAAAAAATTATCCTAGTACGTTGTAGGCATCGCAGTGCGGAGAACATTTTCCTTATTCCAGTTCCACTACTTATAACTTTTTCTCCACGATGTCTGAATTTTTACCGAAATAAAAAAAAAAGAAATAATCATCGACACAGATTAAATAATAAAAAGTACAAAAAAAATTGTATTTGTACATAGCAAGCTGTCTCAATTTTTGCTTAAGAAAAAATCATCGACAGAATTCGAATGATAAAGTTTTTAAAAAAATGATCTTACCATATTGCTCTTATCGCAGTGTTTATTTCAATGGCTTACGCTAGGGCTAGCTGAGCCCTGGGAGCAGCCGCGTACTCGTCGCTCTACGAAGGGAGACCGACCGAGTGAGTCCAATTAATGCCGAGTCAAGGATTGCCGCGAGGTAATTTAAGTATTGTTCGAGTCTCGGTGAAAAAATATCACAAGCACAGTAGTAACGACATCGGACGGTGCAACTGTGTTGGATTGTTCGTCGAGTAGCCGTCCGGCACTGAAGTGCCTCGCACGCGGTTTTCCATCGAGTATCTACATGCAGAGAGAGAATCGATCGAGCCCCTCCCTCTCTTCGCAACCCTCGACAACTGTATATATTCCACACACCACCTAATTTCACTCGGAGGGGTTTGTTTATTCGCAAATGAAACGCCAATCGTCGATTCACCGAATGCTAATTGCCAGCGAACTGTAATCTGCTCTCGACATCTCGACCCTACGTTGTTATTAGATTGTTACAGCGAAATACAAGCACAGTTAGCGAGAAAGAAAAGACTGAAATTCAAAATATTTATTTTAAAAAATCGTAACTGATCTATAGATCATTAATAAAAATTTATCTATAGATCATTATAAAAATTGGTCTATAGATCATCTATGAAAATCGATCAACGGAACATTTGTAAAAATTAATCTATAGATCGTCGATGAAAAATTAACCTATGGGTCATTGAAAATCATTGAGAATTGATCTACAGATCATTGATAAATATTGACATACATATTATTAACGAGAAATAATTAATAGACTACAACTTCACCCCGCGCGTTGAATTTCCTTTTCCGCTCTGCAACGCCCTTGCAGAGCTCGAAAAAGAAAGTCATTTTCGAAATCCCGTCGAATTGTTGCGTCTCGTTTGTGAATCAAAATGTCGCTCGATTACCGACTCAAGGAAAAAAGCAGTCTAAAAAAATAAGTTGAGTCGACTGCTGGAAATGTTGTGAGGAGCGATTGACGAGGTGGATAATCGCGCTCGCACTAACCGCGATCAATAGGAATTTGACGACACGGTCAGTTGCTCGGTACGGTATTATTATACAAGCCCGTTTCGAGTCGAATCGCTGGGAACGTTTTCGATCATCCGTGATCCATTGTCATCATCTCGTCGTATTTGTCAGCGATTCTGACGAAGTTCTCTTTATCGTCGTTCATCCACCCGAATAAATGCCTAACGAACAATTTCGGAACCGCAGCGCTCAGATAACCGGAGCCAAATAATATGAAATAATCGATCGCTTTCACCTAAGATCGCGCAAGAAGTTTTCAATTGATACATTTAAAAAATATCTCAATTTCATAAACATAACAGGGCATTTTTTGACCTTCCTGAAGATTCATTTTAAAAAATATTCGAGCTAGTTGGGTAACGAAAGTGGACAAAAAAATTTGAAAAAAAAAATGAGCCATGTTCTGCGAACCGTATTTTTGCCGCGTCGAAAAGAATAATTTTCTCCTCCTTTCCCCGCCTGGGAGTTTGCTTTTTGGAACCTGTGACTGTTGCACGATTATTCAGTATTTACCCGCGACAAGCCAAAAAATATTAAATTTTAAGGTAACGGCGCAAGTACGGAAAATCGGTTAGCGGTTTTTCAACCCTAAAGCGGCGACTTTTTTTTTTATCGACGATTTTTTATGGCTATTCAGCAATGGTAATCGGTGAAGACTTGTGATTCTGTGTCGTTTAACAATGACAAAGAGAGTAGGAGAAGCTTTGAGGATAGATTAAGGACCCGAATGATTTCAATCTCCGCGGAAGGGAAACTGAAAGAACGGATTTTCCGGTCGTCGGTGCCCGGATTCTGGTCTAGGTCTGCCCCGATCCACCCAACAATTATCACGATTAACTCAATTATCTGTTTTCTTCGTCTTCGTTTTTTTTCAGGTGCGCACCTTGTTCGTGAGCGGCCTGCCGATGGACGCCAAGCCGAGGGAGCTCTATCTTCTCTTCAGAGCATACGAGGTTCGTATCGGTGCACTCATCATAAGCTTCTATCGGTCAGCTAGTCAGTAAAAAAGAAATGGATTAAAAGAAATTTTGCGCATTCGAACAGTGGAAAAATTCTTTACCGATATTAGCTTTACATTTTGTGAAAAAAATTTTGTGAAGAAAGTGTTGAAAATATAATTGATGACATAATCACTGAATTTCAAAAATGTTGCTAACCTCGTTGTCAAAATCGGGTTTTGATTTGTCTGTGAAAGAGACGTTCAGACAGTGGAAATATTCTTTAACGATATTCATTCGATTTTTAGTGGAAGAATATTTATGGAGAAGGAATAAAAAAATGGAAATGAAGACAGAATTATTGACTCCAAAAAATATTAATCCTTTTCTAAAAGGTTTAATTGAATTTTTTGTCGGCAATAATAATATTGAAATTCGCTGAAACATCGACTGCTCGAGAGTGGGACGGAACAAATGCTACATGTGACGAATGTTTTTTTTTTAATTGCTACAGATAATTGACCTCTGTGAACCACCGGGCAGCAGGCCATATGGCGTCACGAATTCTTGTTCCCGCGTGAGCGCAAGTATGATTTTAATAGAGTCGGGCCATAGGACTGCAGCCTCGAGTGAGCTTAAACTTTTCCCCTCATTCTGCCGGGCGTCACATGGCGCGTTAATTCAATTAATTATTGTTTTATTAATTCACGTTACGGCCACCAAGTAGCTCGAAAGATTCTTATATACCGTCGCAGAGTGCGTGTCTCTCTCTTCGCGAATAGTTTTTCGCCCATTTCCGACGATCCCTCGGTAAACAAAATTTAATTTCGGTGTTAGAGAAAAATTAGTTTGTCCAATCGATTTTTCAATTGTTTTTTTCTCAAGACTTCAACTCAAGCAGTATTGAAATTTTATTCGTGGTACATACACGAAGGTAAAAAATACCTTGGCCCAATTTCGACCTATTTATCGAAAAATTTAAATTTTACGTAATTCCATCTTTGAGATACAATTTTGGTCGTATTATCAGCTTCAACAAACACTAGTCTGCATAATCAATTTTTTTTTTTTTTTTTTCGAAACTCACATTTAATCGCGATGAAATTTTAATTTATGAGGTACGCGATCGTGAAAAATAGCTTATACACAATATCGATATATTCCACGAAAAATTTATTTTTCGTCTAATATTTTTTGATTCCACATTTTGTCTATTATCTATTTTCTAAAATACTTATATTTTGTTTATTGTCTAGGATACGATTGTAGTGTTAGTTATACGTTTCGGAAAATACCAGCTCGCGTGCTGGCTAAGTCAGATAGAGTCAGCTAAAAATTATCTAGGTAGATTATTTTTTTTTACCTTCTCGAGCAAAATTTTCATTGAGTCTAAAAATAAAATTTTTGCCAGTGGTCGAAATCTCGATCGATGCAAAATAAGTGCAAGATCGATCAGACACATATTTATCTGAACGGTAAGTGCACCGATTTTGCCGAGTCGTTAACGAGACATTTAGTATCGACCACGCGAGTCCGCCGGTTCTTACCGCGAGTCTTGCGCGTAGTTGAAATAAGAGTAACGGGCGAGAAGGAATTCGAAGCGCGAGGCTCGCGTTTTACCGCCTCCACCGCGCACTCCGCAATACGGACGATTACACTCTCATTTGAAATACGCCACGATATGGGCATCGCGATAACTCACCGAGCCAGAGAAAAATTCGAATCACGATTAGACGGCCATATCGAGATTTCGAAAGCAAAAAAAAATTAAAAAGGTCGCCAACGATGTTATCCAAGAGCCTCGAGTTTAAAATGAAATTAATTAACTGACCCGAAATGGCAACAATTGTACACAAAATTTTCTTCAAATTCGAAATAAATTTTTTTTAATTACCCAAAATATCACTCACTAGTTTTTCGGATAGTTTGAACAATAACATTTTTTAATTCCCCAAAAAATGGCACGGTTTTTCAAATTGAAAATAACGTTTTTTAAATGTAATCACTCGGAGTGGCACTTTTTTTAAAAGTTACTTTCGAAAAAGTAAATAAATAAAAATATTACCGAATATTCCAAAAGCGGATAAATCGTAGCTCACTCCAACACTCATTTCCGGTCTCAACGACTTTCATAGAAACGTGCTTCGTGTCATGTAATTAAAGGAAAAACAAACAAACAAATGTTGTTAAATTAATTACCTCCTCTGTTTCAATGTACTTTTCATCCAGCCCCGAACTATAACGGAACAATGTCCATTGTGAAATAACGGAGTTAACACGAAAGTTGAGTACAACGTTTGCAGACGATGATTCTTTCCTTTGTGTGACGAAAGTCTTGCTTCGTCCCCATCGTTCGTTTTGTGAAAACGCGAATGGAGCCCACGTGCCACCGCGCGGTTCCCGACAGCAACGGGTCGTTACTTCAACCTGCGCCATTATACGACGAGTAATCTCGGATAACAATAATTTCGCCATTATGCGAGCTGCGGGAAATTCGCCGAGTCTCCACATAATTCTCATAAACAAATCCGCAACAAAAAAACTATTTTCATAAAAAAAAAATTAACTCAAAAATTTCACTCTGCCAACTCCTCTTATTTTCGACTCGTAGATTAATTTTCTTGCTTTCCATAGACTTCGACGACCGATCGAAGATCGAAATTAATCTTCGTTTCGCGAAAAACAAAATACCTCCAGTTTAAAACTTGATATACATATATTTTTTTAATCTTTATATGGTCGTGCGAGATGCGAGAAAAAATACGAAGAATTTTAGCCGACGGCATTTTTTTTTAATGACGAGTCATAAAAAAACACACAGAAGTATAAACAGGTGTCGAGGCAGACGCTGTGGTTGTTGACTCTGGAATTATTTTTAAGCCACCAGCTTTGCTCGGAAACGTGGGCACGTACAGAACAGCGCGATACAAAATCTCCCTCGTCAATTCTAAGAAAACTATGCTCGTGAACTATACGCGAATAATTTTTCCATTTCGATTCTTCAATCTTTTTTGGTTCTAATTTTTACAAACACCTGAATTTTTTTCTTTTTTTATCTATTATTAATTTTTCTACCGATGAAAAAAATTTCACGGATATTTTGCCGACATTTATTTTTGGAAGGGGTTTAGATAAAAAAACTTTGATTCCGTGTTCGTGACAATTTTTTTTTATTCGCATTAATATTTGCACAAGTTGGAGGGTAATACACCGGAGTCGCCGCATTAAATCGACATAGTCATTCACACGCAAGAACGCAAGCACCACGATAAAATCGACTGATTGCCATTCCCTCCGCCTTCTTGCCCCTTCCCCCTCGGAGGAGAAAAAAAAGGCAAACGAACGAATGAGCGATTCGCTTGGAAGTATTTAGAACGAGGTCGCACTTCCGTAGAATTTAGATTTTATCGCCACCTATGCCACCGTATATGTACTATATTTATTTTGTTACTTCATAGATTATAATAATGCTCTTTAACGAAAATTTCGTCACGTTATTTTACTATTTTTTAATCAACTGGTTCAGTAACATTTTTTTAAATCTCATACGAAAACAATGAAGAATTATCAACAAAAACGAAAGGAGGATAGAAATTTATGTCAGGCTTGGAAATAGTGAAACTATTTGTTGGCAATTGTAATTTGGACAGTTGCCTTCTGCTCGTATATTTCCGGCTGAAACCTCTGACTACAGGCCCACTTAATCGTCATGTTCATTTATTAAATTTGATGGTTTTGGCGGGAAATTCAAGAATTGAAAAATCTGTTTTGAATTCCATGGAAAACAGTGCTTAGCCAGTAAAAAAAATCACGTCTACGATTCGTACTACTTAGTTTCTTATGGAAAAAATATATTCCATAGCTGATCTGGGCAGATGCACTAAATTTTTTAAGGAAGTAATCAGGTGTACTTGGTTGCTGTCCAGTTCTCTTAACCAGAGAAGTCAACCTCTACCAGTACTCAATACTTTAGTACTTCGGCACTATCCAGTTCCCGGTACTTGGGTAATTTCAATGCCGACCTAGCAGCACTAAGCAACGTCTCGTAGCCAGAAGTCTGAAAGTCCCGATAGATAAATATCAATCGTGAAGTAAGGACAAAAACAGATTACGTTGATGTCAAAGTTCCGAACTAAAATTTTGCAACGCGCTGTTCGAGTACTCAATGCTCTGCTCTATGAAGGTATCGAGTATTGAAACTTCATGCTCATAAACTATTTCACCCCCCTTAAGGAACTAATTGCCTCAATATCATCCCAAACTATCGTAATAGGTATTAAAGTCACCACTGGGACAAATCAATCCATAACCGGCTTTCCCTTCCACTCCCTTACTCGGCCGGATAACAATAACTCGATCTCCGATAGCAAGGTGTGACGGTAACAAGGGAAGAGGGTAAACGACGTCTTCGATGATAATGGGACTGCGATTGGGATAAGAAAGCTCCGTTCACTCGAATACTAATTTCCCAATAGAGTAATCGAATGGTTAACATTCGACCAAAATAATTTAAAAAATTTGACTTAATGAATTGGCTGGTGAAACAATACTTCTCATTCGTGACTTTTTTGGACGGAATGGTTTTTCACTAAATGGATTGTCTCGCTGTTTTCTTTTTTATTGAAATTTGAACAAAAATAATTGTGGCTGCAGGTTTGGATGCAATTATTAGCGCTGAATATGCCGAGTTCAATTTCAATTTCGGTCCACAATAGAGGCAGACATTCTGCAATCGGGGCATTCGTTATTTTAATTTTTAGCGCAATTATAATTTCTCATGAATATGCGGTCAACTAAATATACAAAAAAAAACCATCGATTATCTCAATGCATCTCGGATCATGGATTTTTTAAATGAAAAAGTGGAACAGTAATGAAACGAGACAACGATTGAAATTTGAAAAATGAAAAAAGTACATAGGTCATAGAGGGTGATAAAAGTTGGAGGCATTCGTGAATACTTTTAACCTCCGTTTCGAAATATTCATGCAAAACTTGTGAAAAAAGAGGAATCTCTTCCCCAGGGTTTGTAATTAGAGTAAACGAGAGTGACGGGCTATATTGACTTCCCAGGTCTCATTACTCGTTCAGAAAGTCGTAAATCGTTAGAGGGTTCGTAGTATAGTACAACTTTTCATGCATATGTGTATAAATATATATATACTTCTTACACGGAGTTTGTTAACAAAGTTGTACTAAGGATGAAATAAAAATGAAGTGGGAATGGCTATAATAATAAGAATAAACAACATTTAATTACATTAATATGTTTATAGCTTATCTAATTAAAATGCAAAATGTTTCTGTTTTCATTTGTTAGGGCACAAGTCGTATCGACAGAAAAAGTTTAATGAAAGAAATGAACAAATAGCATTGAACGAACGATTTTCTCTTGTGGCCCCTTACTGGCTTTTAATTGCACCCGGAAAAATAAATATTCGAAATTTCGTTCGATCGGTCGACTCAGAAAATTGAATTGGCAGGCTGAAGGCTTCATTAATTAAAAACGGCGCGACGTTGGAGAGAATTATTGCCGAATTTTTTTTTCTCTATAAATAGAGAGGAAATGGAGCGCTTGGTATTTATCGAAATTACGTTTGCAGTCAAGATAATTATTTTTTGTAGTGCCCACGAGAGTCGGGTATTCCATGATTGAACGAAGATGTCGAGTTGCAAAATTCTTGAGAAAATACTCAACGAATTTTTCCGTTAAGCAAAAGAGACATCAGGAGTTAGATTGCGCGCTAATTTCCCCAAAGCGAAATCCATATCACGATGTATTCTAATCACATCTGTGCAATAAAAAAGTTTCAACGCTTTTTTTAAGTTATACATCTCATAGAAGATTTATAAAAACGTATTGCTGCAGCGGAAAACGAAAAGTAAAAAAAAAAATTTAATTCATGAACTAACGACAATTATTAAGACTTAATTTCATTGCTCTTGTTGACTTTTTATTATCAACGAAAAAATTATTCAACGTTATGCGTAATACATTTATGGGGTCATCGCACTGCAGCAATTGTCCCAAGGACTGAGATACGTTCTCTCGTTAACCCCCATGCGCCACGGCGTAATATATACCGACACGCGGTGCATGGCCGCTGCTGCTGCAACGGTGCGCCAACTACCGCAGTAAATCCTGCGTTACCGAAATTCCCAGCCCAGTGCCCTTAAGCCATTCTATCGCTAACGTTATACTCTGATAATATACACATATATTAGCAGATTGTTGTGGCTCGGGGGTTTTCGCGACCCCGTTATAGACGAAGAAATTCTGAAACCGGAAATTTAGATTTCCAGAGATTTACCTTACTACACTTCGCGTATCCGAATCTTTTTTTTTCAACCGGAAGCTGAATTATTACGGGAATTACTTGCTTCCGGTCCGGAAATTAAATTTTTTGACCGGAAATAACGTCATACGAGAAATACGTCACTTCCGGGTTGAAAGTCCAATTCTTCGACCCAAAATGACGACGGGATCGTTTTATTTATTTTCAATTTCTTTGCAAATGGCCCCGTTTGACGGGAACTTAATTTTTTTTAGTTCAACAACGAACTTGAAGCGTTGCGAGAAATAAAGGTAGGGGATAAAAAATTTCGAAAAATTTCACGAAGTTGCCTCAAAGTATTATCCATCCAGTGACAGCAAAATATAATGATTCAATGAACTTTACGAATGTAATATAATTTGATTATATATTTTATTTTTTGTTTTCGAGTAAACATATTTAAGATTAATATTAAAATCGAACATTCACCTGCTCAACGCTGCGTCAAGTTCGACTAGCAATTTTCGACCCAGTTATAAAATACTTCATTGAAAATTTACAGTCTGCATATCAATATATGTATTTAAATTTTTTTTGTTGCAGGGCTACGAGAATTCTCTGTTAAAAGTCACGAGCAAAAATGGGAAGACTGCGTCGGTGAGTATCTGAATCATGAATATTCAAAAGAGAAAAAAAATGTATGATTATGATTTCCGTTTGTGAAGAAGTGCTCGTGCAATTTATAAGTCACATTGACTAAAATAAGAAAGTCAATTTGGCGAAAAAAAAAAAACAAAAATAATCTCTACTCATTTTCTCGTTTCTACCGTCAAAGAGTAGTTGCTGTAGAAGTAACGAAACCAGGAAAGGGAGAAGCAATGTTTCTCGGCTTGTTCGCCGAAGAGTCTCGAGCTTTTCAAACACGAGGGAAAAGAGCCGACGGAACGAAGCGAGATAACGAAAGTTTATATTGAATTTTTGAACAACCAAAGTGGAGACTCCGGTTGTGATTGGCTCGATGGAAATGAATCAAAGAGAGAATAAAAGAAAACGATAAAAAAACTAATTTTCAAATAAAAACGGATTTTTTAATTACTTTTTTTATTTCACGATACCAAGATTAACTAAAGGGCACGATTTGCCCAAGGCCACATTGGATATTCAATGGTATCCTTTTGGTGATACATCGATACGTGGTTTTCAACTTTTCATGCAAAAATTAGCAGCCCTGTGATTGGCTGCAGTTGGTATTTCGAGCCCTGAATGTTGTAAAATTCAGCTTTGGATTTAGAGATGGAGTTTAACGCAATTAGTTTTTGTTTTTTTAATGTCTGTCCATGAATGAAGCATCAATTTGCCCTCCGGCACATGATACAAGGTTACTGCCTGCCTAAAAAATCGACGTTCAGGGCGAGCCTAAAAGTATGGAAATCCGAGTGTATCAATAGGCCCCGGTCTCCTCTGCTGGCAATTTTAATTCCGATATTGCAGCACTAAGCAGTGTCGCAGTGGGCAGTTCAAAAGTTCCGATGGATTAATATCGATCGTGGACAGTAAGGGCTGAAACAGATTACGTTAATATTGAAGTTTCAAACTTTTGGGTAAGCTTGCGAACTGAAAGTTTCCAAGCTTGCGAGCGCAGTTAACCCGGTGAGTTAATGCTTGCGCGATCGGTAAAAGCGGAAACCGAATACGGGTGCTTTTGAGTTCGGAAACTCCCGAGCTTGGAATAGTGGATTAATCGGGTAGCAACATAAGACAGGGAATACGAAAAAGAAAACAAACAAAGTTAGCTCTCCAATTCATCCTTGCGATTTTTTTTAAGCAGTCGAATTAAAAGTTAGTTTAACGCCACGATCCGCGCCTTACGGATAGTTCCGTAAATACTTTTCAACTTTGAGTATTCTTGAGCTTGCATATTTTTAAGCAATCTAGACCGTAATATCATAAAATCGATCCCTTGAGCTTCGATTGCCTCAGTTCAAGCTCACAGTCAGCTCGCAAGCTCAGTATTTTTTGCTAACTGTCTCAATCGTTCTGCACCGCTAGTGTGTTAACCCGCAGAGACATTAAACTTTCGAGCTTTCGCGTCGCGAATTTGCAAGCTCAATATTTTCGACATCCTTTCGTTTATTTTCTTACGCGATAATATAGAAACCCCACGAACAGCAAACTTTTGAGCTTTCCTGTTACGAGCTTGCAAGCTCAGCTTTCCCAAAGTTCCGCCATAGGAGTAACAATATATGCAAAAAAATTCGACAGTATTCAAAACTTAATACTCTCCAGTTTCCGAGATTAAAAGGCTGAGCTTGCAAGCTCCGCTACCTCAAAGCTGTTTTACTAAAGATGAAAACAAAATACAATTAATTTTCGCCAGGAGTGTTCGAGATCTAACTGTTTAATCGTTCGAATATAAACAGTAACCTGGCCGAATGAAACGAAAGCTTAATTTCTGAGCCTTTATACTCTGACGAAATTATTTTCAACACAAGCAAGTTGTGTTGTTCGTTTCGTAACATTGGCAACAAATCGCGAGAACATCGAAGCTTTCAGACACCCTCGGCAGTAGCTGTATCGTCGCACTATCGATTCGCTTCTTGTCTCAATGATTCATGTGGGAAATTGGCGAGCTTTTACACAGTCGCTCATGTGAAATCGAATACCCTCGGCTACAATAAAAAA
The DNA here is from genome assembly GCA_963978505.1 of Listrodromus nycthemerus. Taxonomy (NCBI): domain Eukaryota; kingdom Metazoa; phylum Arthropoda; class Insecta; order Hymenoptera; family Ichneumonidae; genus Listrodromus; species Listrodromus nycthemerus. The sequence continues at coordinate 8,873,010 of OZ021679.1, forward strand.
AAATAATAGTGATACGCAAGACCGACGTATTTTTATTTATTTTTTGTATCTACTTTAGACGACGATTGAAAAATTGATGTGTATCGTGGTTTGAGGGAAACTTGCCGATGGAATCGGTCGATTTATTCCATTTCTCGCAAGGAAAACATAACGATAATAAAAAGGATCGATTCGGAGCTTCAAAGCTGCTCGGGGGTGGAATGGCGAACTGGCACCGTTGGGTACGGGACGAGCGACGCGAATCGATACTCTCCCTAGCCACTCCGCCCTCGCACACCGGTCGTTATTATTAATATCCCACCCAACCAAACGTTAGCCACGATTTTTCCCATAATTGTCGAATAAACATCCTCGGATGGGCAATAAAATTTTATCTGAATCACTTAAAGACAAACATTAATTCTTTTTAATAATAATTTGTATCGACAGTTATAAAAATGGTTAGTTATTTTGATTTTTTTTTCTCGTTACAGCCAGTTGGATTCGTGACCTTTCACACGAGGGCAGGCGCAGAGGCAGCGAAACAGGACTTGCAGGTAATAAAACTGTTCCGCAAAATATTGAGCGCACTATTTTTTTTTACCCTTACAATTCCACTCGATCAATAATGTTGAGATAATCGGATGAGAAAAACTGTGCATTTGTCTGACGATAAATCATAGTTAGAGACGAGGACATGGGAAGCAAAAGAATTTTGTTTAAAATATTTTTTTTTTAATATACAACTCTCCGACTCACTTCCACCCAAAACCCCAACCCTTCAAAACTTTCAAAATGTCTGGCACGTGGGTTGATGCTGCATCGAATAATATACGACCTATTCTGTATAATCATCAGTTAGATACTATTATTCATTTTTTTCACCTATCTATTTATTATCGTTATCGTAAGTTTTCCTCTACTTCGAATCATGATTTTATTTTCACCCTGTAGTCACGATTTTCACGGAGTCCTTGTGGTGAGAAGTAGCGAAAAGAGTTTTCATTTTTTTCATTTAATTTTTCAAATCTCTCAATTCCTGTCTATTCGTTGTCGTTATCAACAAGAATCACGACCTTGTCTGTTCCCTTCTTCTCAACCACGACACGCAAGAACTTGACCTCACCGCAAAATGCAATGTATAGTCTCTCTTCAGCCCTGATCTTTGTGATACAAATTTTTGCAGTTGCGTTAAAAAAATTTTTTTTATGACATTTTTTTGGCAGCTCTGAGCAATGAGACAAGAATTTCGAGATTACGTGCAAAAAAAAACTCGAAACGCAGTCACGACAGCTCGTCGGCCTTTTCTTGTTTCTTTGTCAATTATAAAATAAAAAGAGAGACAATACTTTCGTGATTTGTAGGTTAAAATGTACTAACCAAAACACACTGAGTTCGATACTGTAGTAGCTGTTGTGCATTTACCCCAACCACTGTTTATCCCCTCTATTCTAGTCGTTGCGAAGAAAAAACAATTAATAGATTATTCACTTACGGCGTTCGAAAGCAGTCGGAAAAAATGGAGGGCATTATGCAGGTTTAAAAACTGAACAAATTTTGCCTCTAGAAAAATCTTGTGTGATGGACAGATTTCGAGTTACGAACAGTTAAAATTTCAACCAATGTAATTTTGCGGTTGGTGGTGCCCCCACAGAGTCCTCATTGGCTGAAAGTAAGTCGCTCATAACTCGAAAACTATGCACTCTTCAAAAATATTTCTTGATGACAATATGCTCAGTTTTGAAAGGTCAATGCTTCTCTCCCATTTTCCTTTCAGTTTTCGATGCCTCTGCAATAATCAACGCAACAACAAGAGTGGAATATTCACAAAGAAAAAAAAATCGAATGAAACTGAAAAGTAGAATTGTGTGAATACTTCCTACTCCAATGGCGATAAAAGAAAGAGAAGAAAAGAGAGCTGTCACTGTACAACCACACTTGTGAAAAAGCGCATCTCCGTCCCCTCTCGCCACCAGAGCCCCCCATCACAACCACATCCCCCGTTTACTAATTTAGGGCTATCTATCTATTCCAGCAGGGGGTTAAATTCGATCCTGAAATGCCACAAACAATACGTTTGGAATTTGCAAAAAGTAACACAAAGGTTAGCAAACCCAAGCAACCAGCCGCTGCAGCAGCCACCTCGCACCCCGCTCTGATGCACCCTCTAACCGGACGTAAGTATGCACCACAGCCGCCACCGTCTTCGCGTTCACTCGCTGCTATCAGTTGTTTTCTTCCATATCTTACTTTCCTTTTCTCCCCCTCGACCGTATTTTATTTCGCTCACCCTTCTCGTTTAAACACTCCCTATCGAACCCTGTCACCTTCTCACTCGCTTTCTTACCAATCATATCTGTTTAATCCAATTTCAGCGGCTTATAGAATAATTTTTTGTCCAAGTGTATACTTAATTTAGCGTTCGTTTTGCAATGGCAATATCTTTTCATCGTTCGCACAATTATCTGTACAGAATAAAAAATTGGATATTTTGTGTAATAGAGAAAAAGTCAACACTGACGATGGATTTTTTTTTGTTTCATTATTATCCTTTTTAAAGTTAATTCCCGTCGTATTGGTAACTGAACCGTAATCAATATGACAATGACAAGGAGACGATTCGAATCAACTGGACTTATGTAATATTTTGCCAATAAGTGCCCTGTTTAAGAAGAATTAAATAATACGAAAGGCCGCAGATAAGTAAACCGTGATAATTAAATATGGCAGGCCATTCGTATCAACTTAAATATTCCAAAATGGCGCCGACAAGTTACTATATTACGGCATTACGGCTCTGTTACTGATACCATTATTCCTGTATCTCAAACTCACTTCCAAACCTCATAGTTTCTGCATTTAATTTCCTGTTATCTGTCCTCCTCGTGTCTCCATGCCTACAACTCTTCTCTCTATATCACAAATTCCCAATACTCACTCACAAGCACCGAATATTTGAAAGGCTCACGCACTATACGTGACATCCTCTCACCCGTGCAGTCTCGCCTCAGGACATATGCTAATAATATACTAATAATAATAATTATTATTACAAGATCTTTGTGAAGATACGATGTTGATATGATTAATATAATAATAATAATAAATGGCAAATGAAAATGTCTAGGATTCATTATACGGTAATTTTTTTTTCTTATGAAACGAGAACCAGGATTCTTCAACTTTTCATCCTCGCGTTATTACATTCATTCTTAATGTTAAATTGATAAACTTATGTATTTCGACACAATGCTACGAAATTTTTTCAATTTTTTCTCGATTTACGAACGGAAAGTTTGCCTCAACAAATTTCCCAGAGGTTCTTATCGAAGGGTTTTGCAAATGTTTTTCAGTGAAAGTTTAACCCATCTAACGACGTTTTGCGAAGTTTAACTATTCTCGTCCAAAACTCGTAACCTTCTCAGGAACCCCTTCGAGATACTCACGTGTATCTGTATATGGTATATGCTCATGCATACTTAAAACCGAGGTACGTAAGGCGAATAGTAGTACACACATTTGCAGCCTTGGGGCGTGCGAACGAGCCCAGCCAAGCGTGCAAGGCACTGCGTACGTTGCACTTCGGAAAATATAGTACCCAACCATATACGTAAGAAATAAAGTACATTCGCTTCGTACATACTGTTTTACTGTACTATACACGGTTTGCTACTGTAGTACCATCGGGACACCCGCCTCCCGAGCCTCAGGGACAGGTAGAAATATTTTAAGATTCTTTGAGATTTATACACCAAGCAATTTTTAGCGTCTTCCTAAATACATGATCCTAAGAAATATGAAGTCAAAGTGGCGTTTTGTCAATATTAATTCTCTTTGAGTCGAGAGTAATGAAATATTAGACAGATCGTCTTTTGCCAAATTATTTTGAATTTACTTAGTTGATCCAATTTGGCGCTGACGAATTTTGAATCTACCGATATTTCTCGCCGTTTGATATATTTAACAAAAAAATTGCTTTGTTTCGGATATATTATGACTAAATTTCGCGTTGACTGAGACCTTTTTTTATGAAAATAACGATTGCCGTTCAATACATTTCTGGTGGAATTATTTTTGGTCTTTTGAGATTATTTTTATTACTGAGATTCAGTTTCCGTGTCTTGTAGTCTCGTCCGTCGTCGAATCGGAGGTCAGCTAGGAATCAATAAAGTGCACAGACCGTCCTGTCTGTGCTACGATAGGTAACCCGAAACTCATCGGGCTTGTCAAGGCTCAACAGGACCCTCCTGAGCAGCACATGCGTACGGAACGAAACATCGACGAAAAGTGATATTTATTCTCATCCCCGAACGTATTATTGGCTATTCAATTATTTTATTCGACAAACACACGATCCATCACTGTCGCACTCAATGCAACAACGCTTCTAACGAAAAGTATTAAATAATTCTTTGGTATTAGTTTCTTCTTCATATATGCTGATGAATTTCAGAGATTTTTAAATCCATCAGTGGCAAATGATAATTTAATATGAAATAATGAAGATGAACCATTCTGCGTCTAGAGGCATAAATATGAGATATAACGAAAAATTGCTCGATCGTATTCACGCTTCGATAATAAAGAAACTTCTCCTTAGCAGTTTTTTTCCAAAGGGCATAATTTTTGGATTCTAAATGAATACCGATCAGCCAATGCGCAAGAAGTCGAGCTGAACGAGCGCCGCCTATCGGTGGCGTCCTTAACGACAAAAGCATTAACTACTTGTAACTCGAAAACTATTGACTACAAACATTTCTTTTTTAAACAACATTTACTTATTTTTCTACCACGTATGTGCACTCTTTACTTTTTGTTTTTTTTTACTTTTTTTTACTATACTTTTTTTTTTACCGTGCCCTAAATTCAGTGCTCGAAAACATTAAAAAGATTCTGTTGTCCTTTTAGGATTTCCAACTTAGTAGGATTGTACAACATGTTGTTTTACCTCACCAGTAAATGTTGCAACGACTAAAAAAATATTTTCCCCCATCGTTTGATCCCATTTTCTTTAACTATAGTATTTTTAACCGTATACACAGATAATGATAGCGGCCCCGAGTAATCGCGATCTACGGAGACCCGAGCGATGCACCCGAGATGCCCGTCGCGTGTTAAATTATGTATATATATATATATATATATATACATATATACATACATTAAAGTAACAGTTGAAATAGCAATATTTTTATGTTGCAGTCGAGGCTTCGCGAATATTCATTCGTCCTAGCTGAAAGCGTTCTCACCGGTTGATAACGTGATATTCCACTACCGATAACGACTACACGCGAGAATTTAACCCCTCCCCTTCTCTGGTACACACATGCAGGATATACTAATGCATATCACGATCGCAAAAGCTTTTCAATCTGGAAAAGCGAACGCGTGGTCGATACCAATCGCTTCGCAAAATAACTAGTTTTTTAAATTAAAAGAAAATTTGCAACCCGAAATGGAATTTAAAAAAATATACCTGAAAGCTTCGTTAATAATTGATAAATAAAAATTCAACAATCTTTTTTTTTTTCTTTGCTTCTAAAATTATTTACTCGAGGATGAAACAGTTGATAAAGAATAAAGAAACGTTATTATTCTTAGTGTAAGAACAAAAAGTAATTCTACGACGAAAATGTACTCGGATGCTTGAAGTGTGATTATGATGAAATTTTTCAGACTTAGGAAGCCCATTCTTCCCGGGTGGACCGGAACTATGGCATCATCCATTGGCATATTCAACGGCAGGTGAATTGCCAGGAACGCTACAACACGCGACGCTCGTCCATCCCGCGTTACATCCTCAGGTCCCCGTACGTTCCTATCTTTGACTATCTGCAGACAAAGCTCTGGAGCCGCCGACGAGCGCCCCGATGCACGTTAGTGATGATACATGACTATCGTTTTTTTTCCTTTCACTCTCGTTGATAAAGCTTCATTCATTAAACCAACGAAAATGCAACACATTTCTTTTTAGTCACAAAATCACCTTTTTCGAAATTTCAAAAAATCGACAAAAAACAACCGAATAACAATTTTCCAAATTGAGATAATTTTTTGAATACAAAAAAATCCCTTTTTTGAGATTAAAAAAATTGAAAACGCAACTAAGAAACGGTTTGTTGAATTGAGAGAACTTTTTCCTGCTTGGCACAACTGGTACGTAAAAAAAGCAATTCATTTCCAAACTCATGAAAATTAAAAAAAAAACATGTACGATACGCAGTCTATAGTTTGAGCTTCTTATACGTGATCTATTGCAGGGCGTAAGTAAAACTGAGGTAATTGTAAAAAGAGTGAAACTACGTTTTTTCTTACATTAAATTTTTAAATGTGAAAAAAATACATTCGCTACAATAATCAAAAAGTTAAAATAACGGGAAAATCGCGGTTTTTTTGAAAATCTGAGACAAATCCACATCACGAATTTCTAACGTCAAAGAAATTTTTTTCGTGACATCCAGCCACACCCATTAGAAAAAATCATGTAGATTTTTTTTCGTACTTGGTACGCAGATTATAGTTTAAGGTTCGTATATACGATGTATATAGAGCGTAAGTGAAAGTATGTGGTAGTTGCACGAAAGAGTGAAAGAGAGAACTCCCGGCACAAAGCGGCACAAACGATTGTTCGGGAATAAAAGTGAAGTAAAAACACGACAATGGTTACGATCGCTTTGTTTTTTTTTGCCTGTCGCTGTAGGTTTTATCTGGCTGTGCAGCGAGGTGCCGTAACTACTGGCTACTGGTACGAAAGGCACTTTTATTTGTCAGTTAGAGGATCGAGTTTTTTTTTTTTTCGTCAATAAAAAAAAACATACTATCGGAATTTGGATGAGATTGACGGACGAAATGCATTGTAGCCGCGTAAAACAGGATTACAAAATTCAATTGCAAAGAGCTTTTATCGTCGCCACTTATGATTCTTTTTTTTCGAATAATTCGGAAAAATGATTGGGGTTTCACTGGAAATATACGTATGAAAATAATTATCGTATAGAAACTAATTGATCCGGATCCAACTATATCGATAAAAATGTCTTATTAATAATTTCTAAATACAGTTACAAGAAAAAGAAAAATTTACTAACAATACCGAAAGCTCTTGTCCACACGAGGAAAAAAATTCAATTGCGGTCAAATGGTCGGAAAATTATTTCTGCCTCCAGGTCACTCCACGTTGTTATGTTGTCCCATCTGTAAACACCGTAATTTTGATCTGTCAATTACTGGGAACTTTGAGAATATGAAAAGAAGGTGTAAGCAAGAATCGGGACAGATAGAGTGAGATGCTCCAGGAGCGAGTGGTCGCGTATGGAGCAAAAAGAGATGGTCGAGACCGTATCAACTTTAAATTATCATTATTCTCGACGATCGGCAAAGGCCGCAAAAATAAAAAGATAGACAACAGGGTTTGTAATGTAATTCCTAAAAGAAAGATCGTGAACGCGTTTTCAAAATTTAAAAAAGACAAAGTGATTCATCGAACCATAAATAGACCAATTGATTCCAAAGCATCGGCTCCTTTAACACTACGCGTCCTGGACCAGCCGCAATGGGTATCGCCTATCATTCTAACGAATGATTAACCTTCTTACAGATCGTACGATATAAAATAATGTTATTAAACCTCGAAACAAAAATTAAACTTATAGTATATGTAATAAAATTAAGAAAGAATGGCGGTCGAACATCTTATCGAAAAATCGGTTATATTTCGCGGACAAAAAATTTAATAGTCCGATTGATAATGAGCCATTTTTTTAGTTTGACTAAAAGTTTCGTCAATTTTCCAATTTCATTGATTCCACGTCGATCGGTTTTGTTTCTCCAATATCGAAAAAAAAAAATCCTGATACACGAAAAAGATATTTCTCTACTTTGATTGATAGTAAGTAAATTTTTTACGTTCAATAAAAACTTCATAAATTTATCAATTTCCTCGATTTTACGTCGCTCGGTTTCGTTTCTCCAATACCGAAACCAAAAAAATTTCCGATACATCAAAAAACTATTTCTCTACTTTGATAAACTTTCTACTTTGAACTTAGCATTTTACCGTGTGTATACGCACGGTGAGGACGCGCTGTCTGTCCTTCCTGTTTGTCCAGCAAGGACGTGTATTGTAGGCTTCGCTTAGCTCCGGGGCAACTTCAAAAACGTCGATACCGAATCCAATAGAGCAGAGTCTCGCCGCATTGAAAATCCCGCACGTACGACGCGTGCTCCAAAACGAAAGAGACCGGGGAGAAACCCTCGCCGTCTGCCCGCCTATCGTTATTGCGACCCGTTGGTTTGTCAAAGTTCGGAAATGATGGATAAAAAACTGCAATGGATAGAAAAACGATAGCAAAAAAAATATGTTTATATCTGAATCCAATAAAATTCAATTTTATTCGACACACGATACATTCATCATAGAAACCTTATCGACTATAATTCAGATCAAACTTTACTGAACAAGTGAAAACGAAATCGATCCGTAATTAATCTCATCGAATATCCAATTTGTCAGTACTAATGCACTCAACCTTAATAGCTTATAATACCTAATCATACCTTAAAATACATTGTGATACGTTTTAATACCTTTCAATGATTGAGTGTGAATGACGGAATAAATGTGTACTCGAGTATTTAAATCGTCTGAAAATTCGAATACTCGAGTACAGGTGGGAGGGAATAAAGCTTTGTTATAATATTATGTTTAATATTAGAATTCTTATTATTACAAACAGGCACCAATGTCTCTACCGCATCCAACAACACTGACGTCAATACACGCCTCTCTGCCACACTTTTTGCCATCACCGGCTCTTGCATCGCCGGTCGGCTCCTCGTCATCCCAGCCTAGTATCGCGGTCAGCAACGCTCCGTGCTCGACACTGTTCGTCGCTAATCTCGGACAATTTGTCTCGGAACAGGAACTCAACGAGATCTTCAACAGGTTAGCGAAAGAAAGAATGCATCGCCCTTAATAAAAATTTATTAGCGATTTAATTGTAAATTTATCAATTACCAATCATTACAATTACTGTTATTATCGTTTCCTTTTTTTTTTGCAAATTTACTAATTATTTTACTTGAGTTTCATTTGTTTCTAAATTCAATAAAAACATTTTATCGTTCTTTAATTAATTTATTTTACTTATATTTTACTTACCCTTTATTTTTCGTTCGGGGAGGAAAAAAATTCGATTGCATATATTTTTGGTACGGGGGGAAATTAAGGTAGATTAGATGAAAATGAGAAAAGAAAAATTGGAGAAAATTTCGAGCGTTAATTACAAAGCGGGTTGGGAGTCCGAGACGGCTTTGGCACACGACGAAGAGGCCTGAGAGCCAGTCCTTTCGCGGCTTACAAGGGTCGCGACCCTCAAATTACTCGGGCCGATGCACCGAGCCCGCGTTTACCCTGTCTGGGCACGAAGCGCAACGGGGATTTTGCATAGTATACCACACAGACGTGAAATGGGATTGAGTGTCGGGGGGTAGACACAAACACATCGACTGACTGATCCGAGCCTTCGGACGCCCGTTCAATCGATGCGGGGAACGATGAAAGGGCGACGAAAACGGTGACGACGAGACAAACGACAAAGCCATTGTACCTCGCTGTTTCTCGGTACTCTCCAACTGTCAATCGCTCTCCGCCCTAATTCCGAGATATCGATGAAATTTAATAAAATTTTTCATTACCGTGCAACGAAACGTCTCAACGCAATTTTTATTCGCGACTGAAGAAAAAAATATATAAAAGTACCAATAATTCGAGAATAAAATCCCCGATTGAATTAGAATTGTGCAAATACCGGACAATTTTGTTTATCCAAACATTTTTACCATTTTTAGTATATTGTAAAATTCGTGACGGTGTTTTTTTTTTCACCGTTTCCTTTAATGGTAACGTGTCTAATTTAAAAAAAATCATTCCGCGAGTAAAATTGTCGATCCCGTTGTTCGAAGTGCTGTCTGAGATAATTAATTTTCTCAAATGTTGGCATTTACTTTTAAATATCGTGGTCTCCTAAAAAGGATTGTTTTTAAAAGAAAAGTTTTATTTTCATAGGGTCGGTGTAGAAAAAAAAATCGCGGCAAATAATAGTCAAACAAAAAATACCCCGAGACGAAAGATTCGTCGGAAGAATAAATATTTTTTAAAAACTTGACTCCTCGACGTTGGTACGGACTCGCTTTCGCGAGTTATTCATTTCGCGGTTTGCCGCGACTCGCCGAGCGTGAAATACTGTATCAAGGCACTCGAGAAGATTGTTGCGGCGACGGGAACGTTGCACCGGTGGTAAGAGGCGTGCGCGCGATATATCTCGAAATGTGTGGCGACGCCGAACGAACTAGTAGAAAACTCCACGATGAAATTCTAAACTTTCTCACGATCGCGATTTCATACTCCTCCCCACCTTCAACCCCGCCCTCACCGCTACTTCTCAACCGTTCGTCTATAATAATCGTTACGATTTCGCATCTCGTCGTCGAGGCTACGTTGCAACTCTGCTATCGCCATAAAAATCACAGTTTTTCTTTATATTCCACTTCATTATTGCACTCGTATAATTAGCAATGCTCCACAATGTAAAAGAAATTGTTTAATTAGAGGGAAAAAAACTTGTGAAATCTCTCCGAATCTAGTCTTTTGATCAGCGACATGAACATCTCCGTACTACAAACATCTACTTAAAGACTTGCTACGTGAAAAAAAGGGTATCAATTTTCAAGCTGAAAGCGCCGTTTCAGGCTTATCGACAAATAACTTTGAGACTCGTTGATGCAAATACCGTAAAAATACCGTTAGTTCGGTTAGAAAAAAAAAAAATTTCAATATTAGTTAGCGAAATACAATTTTTTATGACGACAAAATTTAATCGAGGTACTTTCGACGTTTTATGGAAAATTTATTAGGTGTACAACTTTGCTTCTGCCGCTTTTTTTTCCAAAATTCAAGGCTTTATTGCGAAAAACTTTTTATAGATTTATGATTCAAAGTATTGTCCATCGCTGGCCACTACTTTCTCCAATGTTTCGGGCAGCGAAAATAACAACCCGCGTTGAAAAAAATGGTTGTCTTTTGAGGAGATCTTTTGGAGCAGAATAGCGGAAGCAAAGTCGTACACCTAATATTATGGGACGTAGGATGCGTATAATTTGGCGGTTGGAGAAAAAAAGCCTAACAAAGTTTAAGCCGAGGATTTAGGGAAAGCAATGTCGAACATCAGAGGTAGCATTTGAATGTAATTACGGGAGAATGGAGAATCCGTGTATGCCCGAGGGTCATTCGAGATTCGTCGCATTGAATCGATATCGTCACTGCTGCTACTGTACACTCGCTGCTATATTCCTAGTATGCTTTTCCTGCTTTCATGAATATATATCGATGGTCTAATGCGAGAAGGGCATGACGGCTTTTGGAAATGAGCCATCGACATGTCTATTCACACATATTTCCGATTACACCGCCATAGTAATACGCCAACTTTTCTTTTCATTTTTATAAACGTATCAACCGATCAGTGACTCGGTTAACATGTCAATTAAGAAATTTAGTAAATTAACTTCCCGTAAATAAATACACAACTTTTTTATTTCTATTATTCGACAATTCCGAAGGTGGAAAACCTAATTTTAATTCATTATTCTTATTGACCCTTCTTCGAAAAATGAAACAGTCGAAAAATTTTTAATAAATTTTCCTAGACACGTATCAGGTCGATAAAGGTGCAATGCAAATTTTAAAATGATTCGTAGAATAGTCTACGAAATGAAGCCTTTTGAAGATGCAGTCAAGATGTCGCTTCAAAAATTCATTGGTCCGGAAAGGTCACGGTGGATTTTTAAAAATGCCTGCAATGCCGTTCTTCGTTAAATTGTCGCAGAATGTAATTTTTAATTACTTCACCCAATTTGTCACTTGATTCGTAAATATTGAAGACCTACAGAATAACGAGTCGATCAATAGAGGAAAAATGTTCGCCATGCAGCCTGCGATTAATGAGGACCTTTGATCAATAAACCAAACCATGGCTCCGATTGTGAATCCGACACAGAGACATTTTATCTCAATTAGTCGGGAGTCTAGACGATTAATCAAATATTTAATGTCCGAACGATTCCGGGTTCTCTCGCCACGGTACATATTATACCGCTCGCGTGATCTGGACCATTTCAAAAGATTCAGGCGCAAGCCTCGCGACACTCCCCTTACCTCCACTGACCGCTATCGCTCAATTCACCGTTAACTTTTCTAATATTAAGTATTTTTATGTACAGTTCGAAACTAAACTAGTCATGGATTACCGTAATAATCAAAAATACAAATCCGCAAAACTCTTCATATTTATGCTTATAAATCACAGTGTATTTAAAAAGCTTAGAAAACCTAAATTTGACCTAAATTTGTTACCTATTTCGTACAAAACATCTTCACAAATTTGGGCAGTCACCGATAATAAGATAGACCAGCTGACCTCAAAAGCCGTGTGAAATAAAATGCGAAGAATAACAAAAAAAAAAGAAATTGTATAGTCGAGAAAATTGGGACCCAAATGGAATTAAGTAGAAAAAGTAGCGATGGCAAGATTCTATGCTTTCTTTCTTTATTTCTCTCCTTGTGATGACTCGACCGCGATTGCTCGGCTCTACCGTTACCCCCCCCCCCCCCCCCCGCGTTCCACGGGCCGACCACTCCGCTACTCTTGTTGTTTCCACAGCGCCAACGTTTATTCCACCAGCGCTCTCCAGCGTTCAATGTACTCTAGATCTTTCACTGTAATCTCTAGTTTACACGACAGTGTGACGAAATTTATAGCGTTAGCCAGATTAAAAAAAAAACGGTTGAAGAGAATTTTTCTTTTAAAAAGGCACATTTATGTTTTTTTGTGAACAATATTTTTTCTGTTAGTTCTCTATAATTTTTTATGTGGATATTATGACAGTATACGTTGAAAAACAGCACTATAGAACATTTTTTCAGATCGACCCCTCGAGGATAAAAGGTGACGATACTGGTAGCAACACGAGGAGAAAATTTGAAGTGTTAGACATATATATACTATGTATATAAGATAGAGTAGAAAATGTGCTGGTGCCAGCATCGTCGGGCCAGTACTGATTATGGTTCGATACTGATACATGTAAAATATATTAACGATAGTCGTAGAACAAAAAAAAGTCGACACAGTTTGAAATTTTTGTTCAGCTTAAAAAATGCAATTTGATCTTCCGGTGAAAATGGGGAATAAATGATCGAATCCATTGATTTTTATGTAAATATCAAGGCGGTAACTTGTTACGTTAAATGAGAATAAATTCCCTGTCGCATGGACAATGTTGCAGAATTCAGGGGAGGTTGAACGATTTCCGGCAAAAAAGCTTATTGTATTGATTTCTCCTCGGAAACAACAAAATGATTTGAAAATCCTTAAGGTTTGATTGTCTGTAACGGTGTTCTTGTTTTCTCAAAAGAACCTCAAATCTTTTTGAATCATTAGTTATATTTTTGTTCAAAAAATGAAACGATTCCGGCATTTTTCAATCTTCGGACCTGGAGATTTTTTTACATAATGATAATACCTTAAAGAACTATAAATCGTTGGGGATTTGCGATCGAATCATTTATTGCCGAGATAAGTAATAAAACAGGTTTTAGTGCCTAAAATCGGCTTCCCATCCCCTCAATCTACCAAAAACTGCTAATTCAACAAAGGTTACTTTTTATTCGTAGCTAAATTGGGACTTTTCATTTTCATCGGGGATTTCCCTTAAATAAAGGAGGAATGCATTTCTAATGACTATATGAAAAAAAAGTAATCGAGCACGTATCTGTACGCTTGTCTTATTTGTGCACAGTTTTTCTGGTTTCTGTCGGCTTCGTATGCACACGAAGGGAGGCTCGCCCGTGGCATTTGTCGAATTTCAAGACGTTCGCTACGCTGCCCAAGCGATGGCCGCACTCCAAGGATCCCTACTCCTCTCCTCCGACCGGGGACCGATACGAATCGAATATGCAAAGTCGAAAATGGCCGAGGTGGGCTTTAGAAATCTCTGGATCGAAGTAGGTTTCAACTCTATCCTATTTGAAGAAAAAAAAACCTTTTTAAATGTTTCGCGCCAAAGTGTTACGAAGTCAAAACAGCAATATTTTTAAAAATTAATTTTTTTCAATGATCGATATACTATATTTTGCGATGACGACGATTTACAGTGGAATCAAAACTTTTTTTTCAGGTTAAACGTGTTCGAAATTTTATTTTTATTTCTGAAAATAAGAAAATCGCATCCACCATAAACACTTCGAAGTGAAGTTAAATGTTTTTTTACACTCAAATGAACAGCCCAATCGCGATAATTCAATTAATTTTTTTTGTTCACAATTTATATTATAACGGAAAATAATTGACGAGGTCAATTGAGGTCGTTGCTTTTGTTTATTGATTCGTTTACGTTTCCGTCCTTCCGTTTCCGTAGAATTTTTTTTTATTCAGATACGCCAACCTTAACAGAAATTTCTCCCAAAAAGAAGTGCACCAACACACCCTTAATTTATGTATAGCATACATTAAAAAAAGAGCAGATTTGGAAAAAAAAACCCACAGCCTGCTTACCCACATATTTCTATTTGCAATAATAACAAGCTTGATGCTTTTCAATTCAATCGACATGAAAAGAATAAATCAGTGCTTTGCGTTTTGTCAATTTTATCCAAATTGTACCGTTCTTTTTCTTTCTTTTAAGGTAGTTTGAGCGACTTTGCGACTACATAACTCGAGATGAAAAACGACCTGGATTTTAAAAGGGTAAACCATATTTTAAAAAATAAAAACAACTTTTTTCCTATTCTATTCTTTTCTAGGCTAACAGCCGATTTAATGTGTTTGAATTTCGAAATTTCCGTTAGAAAAATCTATTTCTATTTTGACTCAAATCTCGTCAGTATTACAGAAATCTGTTAAATATTGAGGCAGCGCAATAGCGTTTTAAAAATTTCTGCATGGCCAATAATATTTATACAGTTGCATATAAAAGAAACAATATCATAAGCACGAATATAAATTACCAAGAGAAAATAAAACGACAAAATATTTAAAATCTCAGTATTTCCGTTCGAAAATATAGGATCGTATTGTCGGTAAAGAACTGAGTAAAATTTTCCTTTGCCAAATCTTTGTACGAAGCATGGTTTCTGAGCTACGAACCGTTAAAGTTTCGACCAATGAGAACCATCGCACTAGGTAGCGCGCGCTGTCAGTGCTGCCGCGCGAACCGTGACTCTTTGCAATATGTAACTGCATATCTCGCGAACTGTAAACTTTAGAAAAAAAATTTGAAAACAAAATTCACTCGTCCGTAAATCCCGAATACGATCGAACATTTTCCGAGCCAATTTTCGAACATCTTCTCCATAAAAAATTAACCTCGTTAACGCGATGAAAAAAAATATATATTATTAATTTTTCTCATTTCCTGCAACACACCAGTCGTTCCAAGTGCAGCCGTTCTCACACGATTCGACCCGCAGAAGTATATAAAATATTTTTATTTTTTTCCGCGAACGTTCTAATTCTGGGACAGAAAAGATTCGTCGGTGCTTATTAATTTTTTTTAATTCTCAGTTTAAATTTCTATTAATGAGTAAATAAGAATCCACTGCAAAGTCTTTCAAACTACATCAATTTGCCTCTCTTCTTCGTCTCTTCTACCTCCGCCGTATCTCGGTATCTCAGCTTTTTCCTCTTCTTCTTCCTCCTCGGATGAATTAAAATTCCAGTCTCGCGCGTCGAGCGAGAGGTCATTGAAAGGGGTTCCGTGAGACCCGAGAACCTACAGCGGGAGGTAGTGGAAGCGAGCGGCAAGGGGCAGCCAACTGAGGCTTTTGTCCCTTCTCTCCTTCCACTTTCTACTGTGAACTGTAAACTGTACATCATACCTTTGCTCCGTATCATGAAAAAAAAAGTTCGACAGAGGGCAATGAGATACGAAGTGGAAAAAGAGTCCCCGGGGTTTGGGGCGAGGTAGCAAGATCTATGGATGGACACCGGAGGTTCTTAAACATTTTTTCCCTCAATGCTACCGCAAAAGGAGAAAAAATGAAACTACGCTGGCCCAGCGTCGCTTCTTTCTCCAGACCCGCACGACCATGAAAGAAAGGCGTTGCAGATGCCCAGCCGCGCTCAGTATACTGCCCTCCCTTACTTTCCTTGCCTCACTTTTAACCCTCTTCTCTACAGAAAGTGTAATGGGTATACGCGCACACCCAGCCGCAATACATTGCAACGCTAACTACCATCTTCTTTCTTTCTTTAAATATTCTCTTCTGTGCCATGAAATATTTTATTATTTTTTCGATCTAAATATGACAGCCATACACGCTGGGAAGATTCCCTACATTCAACAAATCAAAGCGCAAAGTACTGCATTTGTTTAACTAGTGTCTGCGCAAACGTCGGCGCAAAGTGGACCAAACGGACAGACATACAAAAAAATATAGTGCAATATATATTATACAACTTTTATATGGTATTATATATGTATATATATATATATATATATATATATGAATGATCCAATGCTAGTCAGGCATAAAGGGTATGCACAATCCATGTGACATAGCATTAATTAATCCACATATATTTCCGAAATCGAAATTTTTGGACTGTCTAAGTATTAGTTAATAAAAGGACTTGCATCTCGATCTGTTTTATTTTTTCGTTTTTCAGTATGTTGGGCGCAAAGATTATTTTGTTTATGAAATTCGTTGGAAGAAAACTAGGACAAAAAACACAAGTTGCAAAAAAATTCGTTGAGATTCGACTGGTAAATTGAGGGAGTTTTTGATGCGATTTTCGGAAAACTTCTTTTTAATTGAAATTTTTCTCTGTCTCCAGTCACGTTGCCGCAACTATGTTTCATTGAATCCTTGGCTTTTCCAGGGATCAAAGGGAGAAAAAAACGGGCAACCTTAAGATCGACATAAACGGGATGTGAGGAGGGGATTGGCCGCAGTCCTCAGTGAGACTCGAGGAGTGATCTAACAAACGGAGAGACGGAAGAAACCGACGGCGTGACGAGGGAAGAAAAATTTCTGTGTTGACAAAAAAAATTGGATGGATGTGCGCATTCAGAAATTACTAAAAAACGAAACTACGCAAGCGCCAACGTCGTCGAAAAACGAAGAGGAAAAGAAATCAACACGAACGAAATACGTTAACGAAAAAAAGTGCAACAACCTACGAGGTAAGATTATGAAAACTGCGCGAAAAAAAAATTCATCGACCAAGAAAAAACGAATTTTGGTTTTTTTTTTCCGCCGAAATTTGGCGAATCGCTTGGTAACCAAGGAGAAAGAATCTTATCTAGGGTAAATCTTCTTCGAGACATATAAATGGAGAATGAAAGAAATTCCTTTCGGGCGATTTAATAGGGAAAAAAATTGTTTTCGCGCACCCACAATGGCAGCGTTGAGCCTGAAGAAGATAAACTAAAAGATTTCTAAATTTACACATTTTTTTCACATCCGATGATCATCGTTTTGTCGACTGTGAGTCAGGTTGTTGAAGCAGTACGGAAATCATTTAAACCAAAAATTTGTTTTCGAAAAAATAAATAAATGCAATCGAGTTCAACGCGTTCGAATTGTCAAGGTGCGCGTAACTTTAGGCAATTAGGGCGAAACGTTTATGAAATATTAAAAAATATCGTCGCTATTCGAGCGACGCTTATTAATTATCATTATTATTAATATTATTATTACCGTGACTAAGCTCAGCGTTCTTCAAACTTCTTTCTACAATGTTTTTCTTTTATCATTTTTATTTGCTTATACAAAAAAAATTGTTTCTCGATTCGTGTATAAAATAACGAAATGGCACTGTTAAACGCATCACCGACACACACGAAGAAAAAAAATTATAATACGATACAGATATAGGCGCACGCATATATATTAACGCAATGTTGTCATTGCATTAAATATACCGACAAAATGTTTAGATAAATCAAGATAAAAATCGAATTCTCTCGTATCTCTCTCTCTCTACCCGTGAGATAAACCGAGAGAATTGTTAAATTACATTTTAAAAAATGAAGATAAAAGTTTATAACAATGAGAGCGCAAATGCGCGAATTTTTAAAAACAAAAAATGTTTGAAAGTACTTTTTCGGCATTTTTTTTTTTTTCACGAAAGCTTTCCGAGTGTGTAAATACGATTTAAAAAATCTAGTTCGAGTCTCGAAATGAAAAAATTACTATCATGAAAAAAGAAGAAAAAGACCTAGACGGACTCACGAAATTTTTTCGATCGACCGCTGACAGTCATGAAATTAATTAAATAAATATCTGTGACGCGAGTAAAAAAAAAAGAAAAAAACGTCAAGCTTAATACCAAAGGTGCCCTAAGAAACGTGTATTTATGTTTTTATCATCGGCATCGCGGCGAGCGCGAGCGTGTCTTGTTGATTAGAATGAGTGATAAAATTTGAGTGACGATCGACGGATGAAAATTATGAATTTGAGTGAGATGAGAAAAAAAATGTGACAATTTGATAATCGTCCTATTATCGTATTAAGGATTAACGAATGCGAACATATCATGTAGGAGTTAAGTGAGGGAAGTGGCGAGGGATAAAAAAAATCTTTTACGAAAATATTTGCATAAATGCAAAACAAAAAATCGGGGAAATAACGAAAATATCTGTACTCGAAAAATTTGGGGGGGGGGGGGGGGGGGAGCCGACTCTTGGCGCGCAATTTGCCCGAGTGCCTTCCCGTCGGGCAAATCTTTGCTCCGAATTGCAATGTATTCAAAAATCCAAAATTTCGGAGGGCTCGAAATATTTATCCCGCTTGCGTTATTAGAAAAAAATTATATTTACAGACTAAAAGAACTTAATATCGCCCTCCACAGGCGTTCCAATTTTCATTAAAGATAATTTCATTAAACAATTCAAATTTTACTAAAACATCTTTTATGAAGAAAAAAAATTTAAGAAAAAAATCGGAAACAATTTTGGGGAAAGATTTAAAGGAAAATAGTTTTAAAAAATTGTCAATTGCAGAATTTTGTCGTCGGTGAAATACATATCAAGCACGCAACAGAGTCCTAGCTTATCCTAACGTATCCATAGATATTCTATCTAATATTAAACTACTAACTTAAAAAAATGAATTAATCTTATTAAAAAAATCTAACCTACGAGACCAATGAATTAATTTATTTGTCCATGGTGGCATCGAATTCGCTTCGAATTTTTCTTGTCAAATACATTTTTCTAGAGCAATACATTTTTTGACTAAATATTTCTGGCATATTTAGATGCATCTTGAAAAATTATAAAAAGTCGTGGGAATATGAAAAAAAAATTCCTTCTTTAGTGATTTTGCGATAAACGGTGTTTTTAAAATTATCGAAACATTGGATCTCTTTGGTTGTGAAATGGACTTCGAATTAGAGAGGAAGATAGAAAAATAACGAAGAAAAGAGAGCCTGCTCATTATACCGTCGTGGCAAATGAAACAGAAACGCAATCATCCTTGCAGTGAAAACTTAAGACGCTTCTTCGCTCGAGCGTTCACTTGTAAATTTGTAGCAGAACTGGATGCTTCGCGAGTGATCTGCTTTCTATTTTTCTCTTTCGACCTTTTGTCGATAGTTGCCGGGAGCGCGAAGAAATAATAAAAATAAAACCAAGGAGTGTGAGAACAAAAACGGTACGTAAGAAATAAAGTAGATACATTATCGAGCCAACTCGATGACCTCGAGTGTGAGAAAAAAAAACAATTCCGAGAAAAAAAAATGTCTTTATAAAAATTACCAAAATATTGATTAACGAGGAAAGAGTAAATAAGATAATTTGGGAAAAAAGAAGAAGAAATGTGATTTCGAAAATGGATCGAGTCGAAGAAAGTATTGTAGGGTAATATGTGATTTTAAAAGGGATGAAAGTATAGATAAAAAAAAATAGAATCATGAATTAATTTTTTTTTGTAATCCGTGCGAGGCCTTAAAAACTCTGTGTGCCAGTTCCAATATTTACAATCGCTATCCGAGTTACGGAAAATCTGCATTGACAATTTTTTTTAAGCAAACAAATAAGTCAATAAATAAATGTCTTCAACCGCAAAAGAATGATTTCAGACAAAAAAATATTACTTTTAGCAAAAAAAATTGTTTGGTTAGAGATTATTTTTTCCTGCTAGAAATTCTGTAATCGAAGAAAATTTTGAGGATTAAAGAAGAGTGTCGAGAAAATTGATGAGGAAAAAAATAAAAGCAAACAGAGATGGACAAAAACTGAGGCGTGGGAAGAAAATCTCGACGACATAAAATACTATCGAAAAAGGCAGAGTGGAGCGCGGAGAAAGGAACAAATACAGAATGCTCGGTGCTAGGTTCAATTTCACGCCACGATGATCTCTACGGTCTAGTTTGCTTCTTTTCTTCTTTACCTCGTTTTCTTGTCTTTCGCCCCCCCCCCCCCCCACGTTCCTTCCCTACTCCTCCCCGAACCCCCTTTTATTCGCTACGTTAACCACATCGACGCGATTTCTTCAACCTTCCGGTATCCAAATCAAGGTAATTGTCATTGCTTATGACGTTAAAAGTTTATACAAAAAAATGTTTACATATTAAAAACATGTATATTTTAATTTTTCGGAATCTTTAAGTAGACGATTGCTTTCATGTCATATGTTTCCTAACCTTTCTGGTTGTATGTTTAGTAACTCGTTGCCAAGAACCGCGATGAAGACAAAATTAAAAAAATTGCGGGCTTATGAGAAATTGGCTGAAAAATTTTTCCGACTTTTTTCCCACGATCAACAATACAAAAAAATTTAATCGAACGGAACAATCGACATATCGATCAGTCCAAAATTACGTCAGCCTAAAAAATCGCAACATTCTTTTTGGCTATAGGAAGGTTGACGAATTCACTGAAAACATTCTCGTCCAAAACTGCATAACATCTCACTGAGAATGAAAAGAAATTCACCCCGCAAAAAAATTCGAAAGAAAGTGCTAATCGATTGACGAAAGTAAAAATAATCGAAAAATGAAAGTACTATAATGGAAGAACAAATAATTGCGTGTTAGAATGATTGAAAGAAATTGTGACGAACTCAAGTGTGAATGTGCGATCATGAATATTTATATATAAATATATGTATGTGTGTATATGTCTGTATATATACATATATATATATATATATGTATATATATCTAAGACAATTCGTAAATATTTCTCGTCAATCTCCGACGAAGAAATTAATCGAGAATTATCTAGAATTCATAAGATTAAACTTACATATCTAGATAATACATTTTAAGGAGGGTAAACGTAAAAAAACATGGAAAACACATTTATTCATCGATCGAAAAAAAAGGGGATCGTGAATAAAAATAAGTAGGTTGGATTTAAAGTGCTTTACAAGTGAAACTAACTCATATCGGTAGATAGTAAACGCTATACTATATATTATACTTACAGACATACATGATTATTATTATCATTATTATGAATATTATTATTATTATTATTATTATTATTATTATTATTATTATTATTATCATTATACAATTAAAATATAGAGTGGTATTCACGTAAATTTATTAGAATAATTATGTATACAAAGTAGGAAAAGGAAGAAAGTGTTTTGGCTTCAGGCTGGAGATATGAAAGTAAATGGTTTTTTGCTCTTTTCCATGTTAAAAAATCTAAAAGCGTAAAAAAAGAAAAAAAAACCGAATTTTCCAAACAATTACAAAAGCCGATCGGATATTTTCCACAGAAATGATTAGCTCGATCAGGCATTTTATTCCGGATAAACAATATATATATATACATATATATATTTACGTTTTTAGTAAATCGGGACATCCATGTCACGTGATAATTGATTAAACGTGATTTAATTTCTTATTATTTTTTAACATTTGCGATTTTTCACCAAAGATTTATAGATATAGATGTTATATCTATAAATATCTATTCATAGATATTTTGTCCAATATTTATCCAAAGATTATGTAGAGGCACGATTTTTTTAACGGTTTTTTTTTCAACGCGGTCGAGTCGTAAATATTCGATTCTGAAATATAGCACATAGAGCCGATACAATTTTACGTTTTAGAACTTTTTTTACTAAGCTGCTCGGCGAATTGGCATAAAACCTAAAGATATTTTTTTCTCACATCAAATATTCCTCCGAACAAGCTAAAATGCACACTTTCGACCAAATTGTAGGTCGTTAAAAGAGTTCGAAAATATGTGCGGTTTTTTGAAGTTGAGAAATATTTAAAAATTACAATAACTTTTTTTCTCATGAAAAAAAAGACGTTTCGAAACTTGTACTTATGCCGGAAAGGATCGGAGATATTGTTATAGTAGTCACGAAGAAAATTTTTTGCGGAAAGGAAAAAATTTAATTTTAAACCGAGCTAATACTAGGACGTATAAAATATGCCCAAAAAGTATATCGTGGCACTTTTGTCGATACCTAAAGATATTTTTAAATGACGATGGATGATGATGAGTTTCGATAACGCGTCAAAGGGGGGAATTAGAAAGCCGGAACCGATTTGAAAAAATTGCACACGACAGGATCATTTATTCTAAATGAAAAAAAAAATGTTGGAGAAAACATTCTTTTAATTCATGAATTTTTGCCCAAATATGTTTTTTTTTATCGCGTGATTCAAATAAATCAATCAATTTAAATAGATCGGTACTGACCTTTCTCATGGAAGACGCGAGTGAGCAAATCTCGAGCCGTTTGTTTGTCGGCAAGTATAATCCAAAAATTCTGAAATATTTTTTTTAACAAACATCAGTTTCATTTTTCGAATAACCGAAGACAAAAAAGTTCCTTTCACGCGAAGGATTATTTTCAAATAAAAACTTCGCGTG